>LR812530.1:47742339-48112339 GCA_903798195.1 Danio kyathit
ACAACAACACCAGTGCATTTAAATGCATGCTCTTCTCGGCCTGCAACGAGCATTTAAACACCCAAAGGTCGAGCCCTGCCCCGCGCGAGATAAAGCAGTGGCTGTGGGTTTGATTTGGAGTCAGTTAAGGGGGCTGGTTTGATGTTTAGGCCGCACTGCTGCCGCTCGCGCCCCCGCCTACCAACACAAACCCCCGCACGGCGCCTTTACCTGCCATCATCGCCTGTTTCTGTGCCTCGAGCCTTCAGTGTGGCTTATCCTGGAGCTCCGGCGGCCGGACGGTGCGATCGAGCGCGGAATGAGAGCGAGTGGAGGCGCGCGGGATCGGCGCGAGCGGGATCTGCCCGTGATTTGGTTTCGATTCAAGATGGCGCACACTGTCCGTCGACATGACACAGTGACGTCATTTAATCAAGCGCGCCCTGCGCTCGGCGCGTCCTCGCTGCGCTCAGGTTTACGCAGACAGCGTGGGAGTTACGCAAACACCAAACGCCCTTGATATACAGTGCTCAGCATATACAGTTGCAATCAGAAATATTCAACCCCCTGATTTATTAGCCCCCCTGTTTATTTTTTTCCCCAATTTCTGTTTAACGGAGAGAAGATTTTTTCAACAAAATTCTAATCATAATAGTTTTAATAACTCACCTCTAATAACTGATTTATTTTATCTTTGCCATGATGACAGTAAATAATATTTGACTAGATATTTTTCAAGACACTTCTATACAGCTTAAAGTGACATTTAAAGGCTTAACTAGGTTAAATAGGTTAACTAGGCAGGTTAGGGTAATTAGACAAGTTATTGTAAAATGATGGTTTGTTCTGTAGACTATCAAAAAAATATATAGCTTAAAGGGGCTAATAATTTTGACCTTAAAATGGGTTTTAAAAAATTTAAAACTGCTTTTATTCTAGCCGAAATAAAACAAATAAGACTTTCTCCAGAAGAAAAAATATTATCAGACATACTGTGAAAATTTCCTTGTTCTGTTAAACATCATTTGGGAAATATTTAAAAAAGAAAACACAATTCAAAGGGGGGTTTAATAATTCTCATTGCAACTGTATAAGTGCACATCTCACAAATCTATTTTTTATTTTTTTTAATATTTTTAGTAGGAAGCTATACAATATATTTGTGCATATACATTAGATCAGTCAGTACTGTAGACAAATCTGAAGCTAATTTAAAAAAATAACGTATGATAAGTACCAAATTTATATGTTATAGAAAAATATTAAATACAAACTTAAAAAGAGGAAAAATCAAGAGAAGCAAAAAATGGAATAATTTAGTTGAAATTTTGTAGTTTGTAATTTTTTTGCAATATTTTGCTTAAATTTAATTGTATTACCTTTCAATTTCTAAATATGTTTGGTGACTAAAATGTTATTTTAATAAATATCTGTTTAATAAATCTGTTTTGTTCGAATGCACCAAAATACATTGCCTATATTCACTGAGAAATGGAGAAAAATATTCATTTTCAAAATGGGCTGTGCTCAATTATGCTGAGCACTTTATATGTTTTTCTGTACATTTTTTATTGCAATGGCAAGAGATATATAATTACAATATATATAACAAGCAGACAACTGAGTCTTAATAATGTTTACAATAAGAGAATTATGATTAAATTTAAAGTAATCAAACAAAAGTATGGAAAAAAGTGCGTAGTTTAGAAAGATATTGTCAATATAAATTAAAACGAGAGGGTACATGAAAATAAAGTATATAAAATATACTAGTATATGAAAAACTACTATGAGTTACTATATATATACATGTATACATACACACACACAGTTAAAGTCAGAATTATTAGCCCCCTGTTTATTTTTTCCCCAATTTCTGTTTAATGGTGAGAAGATTTTTTTTTCAACACATTTCTAAACTTAATAGTTTTAATAACTCATTACTAATAACTGATTTATTTACTTTCTAATAGTTTTAAAGATAATTTATTTTATCTTTGCCATGATGACAGTAAATAATATTTGACTAGATATTTTTCAAGACACTTCTATACAGCTTAAAGTGACATTTAAAGGCTTAACTAGGTTAATTAGGTTAACTAGGCAGGTTAGGGTAATTAGGCAAGTTATTGTATCATGATGGTTTGTTCTGTAGACTATTGAAAAAAATTGCTTAAAGGGGCTAATAATATTGACCTTAAAATGGCTTTTAAAAATTAAAAACTGGTTTTATTCTAGCCGAAATAAAACAAATAAGACTTTCTCCAGAAGAAAAAATATTATCAGACATACTGTGAAAATTTCCTTGCTCTGTTAAACATCATTTGGGAAATATTCAAAAAAGAAAAAAAAATCAAAGGGTGGCTAATAATTCTGACTTCAACTGTATATATATATATATGTATATATATATATATTCAAATGTATATATATAGTTTGTACAAACCATAAAGACATACTTTTTACAATAAGGGAATTATGAAATAAAGTGAAAATAATACAACAAAAGTATTGAAAGCACAAATTCTTAAACACCCTTGTTTGTTTGTTTTTGCTGTGGTTGTTTTTATTGCAATAACAACATGTATAATAAAAGCAGAACAGGGCGACAAGATGACACAGTGGGTAGCGTAAGCGTTGTCACCTCACAGCAAGATGGTCGCTGGTTCAAAAAATTACAAATGTTGGAGATTAAATAAAATTTTGCATTTTAAACAAGTTTTTATAGGTGTAATTATAATGCTTATATAATTCCACTGTATATGCATTATAATAGGGCGGCGTGGTGGCACAGTGGGTAGCGCTGTCACCTCACAACAAAAAGGTCACTGGTTCAAGCCCCGGCTGGGTCAGTTGGCATTTCTGGAGTTTGCATGTTTTCCCCGTGTTGGTGTGCTTTGGTTTCCCCCACAGTCCAAACACATGCGCTATAGGTGAATTGAATAAGCTAAATTGGCCGTAGTGTATGAGTGTGCTTGAACGCAAGAGTGTATAGGTGTTTCCTAGTACTGGGTTGCAGCTGGAAGGACATCCGCTGCATAAAAACACATACTGGAGAAGTTGGCGGTTCATTCCACTGTGGCGACCCCAAACTAATAAAGGGACTTAGCCGAAAATAAAATAAATGAATGAATGACAAAGCAGAACATATAATTTGTACAAACCATACAGTTATTACTTTTATTTTACAATAAGGGGATTATGAATTCAATTTAAGCATTGAAGGAAAGAAAATAAAAAAGCAAGAGGGCATGTGGGAAGAAAATAAATATTAATGCAGAATAGGAAGCAAAGCACAGATTTTACAAGTTTTAATAGCTTTCCTATTACCAGACATTGAAATGGTTTGATATGCGACACGGTGGCACATTGGGTAGCGCTGCCCCCTCACAGCAAGAAGGTCGCTGGATCGAGTCCCGGCTGGGCCAGTTGGCATTTCTGTGTGGAGTTTGCATGTTCTCCCCGTGTTGGCGTGGGTTTCCTCCGGGTGCTCCGGTTTCCCCCCACAGTCCAAACACATGCGCTATAGGGGAATTGAATAAATTGCTCTCTTTTTTAGTGCAATGTTTTTTTTTGTCCAAAGTTGCATATTTGATGAAGAACACAAAAATTTGACAAAACTATTACAAATAATCTAATAATAAAATCGACAGTATGAGACATTTTATTTATTTATTGTGAGTATACCTCTGTAGAGCTGTTTGATTAATTAAATGTTTGAAATATGTATATACTGTATCCACGCACTGACCGCTTTATTAGGTACAACTGCTCGTTAGGGCAAATTTCTAATCAGCCAATCACATGGCAGCAACTAGGCATGTAGACAAGACAATCAAACCGAGCATCAGAATGGGGAAAAAAAAGGTGATTTAGGTGACTTTGAACTTGGTATGGTTGTTGGTGCCAAACAGGCTGGTCTGAGTATTTCAGAAACTGCTGATCTACTGGGATTTTCATGCTCAACCAACACTAGGGTTTACAGAGGATGGTCCGAAAAAGAGAAAATATCCAGTGAGTAGCAGTTCTGTGGGCACAAATGCCTTGTTGATGCCAGAGGTCAGAGGAGAATGGCTAGACTGGTTCCAGCAGATAGAAAGGCAACAGTAACTCAAATAACCACTCGTTACAACCGAGGTCTGCAGAAGAGCTCTGAACACACAACACGTCCAACCTTGAGGCGGATGGGCTACAGCAGCAGAAGACCACACCGGGTGCCACTCCTGTCAGCTAAGAACAGGAAACTGAGGCTACAATTTGCACAGGCTCACCAAAATTGAACAATAGAAGATTGGAGAAATGTTGCCTGGTCTGATGAGTCTCCATTTCTGCTGCAACATTCAGATGGTAGGGTCAGAATTTGGCTTCAACAACATAAATGCATGGATCCATCCTGTCTTGTATCAACAGTCAGACTGGTGGTGGTGGTGTAATGGTGTGGGGGATATTTTCTTGGCACACTTTGGGCCCATTAGTACCAATTGAGCATCATGTCACTGCCACAGCCTACCTGAGTATTGTTGCTGACCATGTCCATCACTTTATGACCACAGTGTACCCATCTTCTGATGGCTACTTCCAGCAGGATAACGCGCCATGTCATAAAGCGCGAATCATCTCAGACTGGTTTCTTGAACAGGACAACGAGTTCACTGTACTCAAATGGCCTCCACAGTCAGCAGATCTCAATCCAATAGAGCATTTTTGGGATGTGGTGGAACGGGAGATTCGTATCAAGCATGTGCAGCCGACAAATCTGCAGCAACTGCTTGAGGCTATCATGTCAATATGAGGCAAAATCTCTGAGGAATATTTCCAGTATCTTGTTGAATCTATGCCACGAATGATTAAGGCAGTTCTAAAGGCAAAAGGGGGTCCAACCCGGTACTAGTAAGGTGTATCTAATAAAGTGGGCGGTGAGTAAATATATATATATATATATATATATATATATATATATATATATATATATATATATATATATATATATATATATATATATATATATATATATATATATATATATGTATGTATAAATAATTTAATAATAAAATGTGTGTGAGATTTTATATAATTATTGGAACAAAATCTCTGTAGAGCTGTTTGATTAATTACATGTTTAATATATATATTAATTTTAATAAAAATTTAATCACCATAGTTTTTCTATAACTGCACTTTATAACTTATACCTGTATCCTGCACTTGCTGCTATTGCACTCATGGTTAAACCTAAACTGCATTTCATTTCCTTGTACTTGTACATGTGTAATGACAATAAAGTTGAATCTAATCTAATCTAATCTATATATATATATATATATATATATATATATATATATATATATATATATATATATATATATATATATATATATATACATATATATATATATTTGTTTTTTTTTTTATTATAATTTTTTTTATTAATTTATTTTATTTTTATTAAATAAATGCACTCTAAATCTATAGTATTTTCTTCTTTAAAAGTTAGGATGATATATTAATATATCTAGAAGTGATGCTCCGATCGATCGGCCAGAGATCGGTATCGGCCGATAATCACATTTTATGACTCGATCGGTACTCGCCAATCTGGCCGATCTCATGAACTGATCACAGGTGTCTGTTTACGAGTTTATATGCAGAGGAACCAGACATGCTAGTTGGAGAGCAAAATATTGGAATGTTCTTAGACGTTTTTACATATATAAGAACTGAGAGTTCTGTGTTTTTGACATTTTTACAAGTTCCCTAAAACCTGGCTGAAATGCAATTAAAAACGTTAAAAAAATGTTTTAATTGAATATTTCATAATATACCTTTTTGTAATATACTTACTGCAATAAACAAATATATATATTTATATATGTGCATTTTAACATCTTATGCATCAAATATGTACTTTTTCTTGATTGAGACATGTCGAATTCTTCTTCCATCATTTGCAATGTTTCCAAATTGCTTTGTTGGTTGTTTTTCTTACCATTTTTTTGTATCTGTTTTATCTATTATTTTCTGTAAAGTTGCTTCTGACCATGACATGTCCACACTAAATGGTTATAAGAGACATGTTTAAGGGATTATATGCAACATTCTTTATTTATTCTCTGAGGTGTAAGGCAAGATCTCCACTTAATTATCATACTTAGGGGGAAAATGTACTCAGTATTGGCCGATCACCATCACAAAGAATCGGTACTTAGTATCGGCTGCAAAAATCCTGATCGGAGCATCCCTAATATCTAGTGTACTTATAGTTACAGTATAATGACAATATTCAGTACGGTGTTATGCCATTTCTTAGATTTGCCACATGGAGGAGCCACTATATCTGTATGTGAACTGGGGAAAAATGTTCATGCCTAAAACACTTAACTCATGTTATGATCCTATAAAAATGCTACAATTAAACAGTCAGGAGGACATAGTACACTTGAAATGGTAAAATGAACTGTCAGGAACACTTTATAAGCAGATTTTTAACACTTATTTATTGTAATTTTTGTGCGGTTGTGTTACAATGCAATTCAGATTTCATCATAATCAACAAGCATTAGCATTCATACCATTTGTGTGAATTCATACATAACATACTTTATGTCTATCACATTGGGCTCTTCATTGAAGAACATAAATAAAGCATATACCTAATAATATCAAAATGAATAATTGATCTGTTAGCAAGACCCATGTGGATTCGGCAGATGTCTGTAAATCAATGTTGTACAATACCAAATGAGAGTGTTTTCAACAGAGAGATGCTGAAAACTCAAGTCATTATCATCACGAGCCATTATCACAACACCAAAACACACCGCTAATGAGAAACTGTAAGTGAGCAGTGATTTAAAGACAAATGACTGCTTCTCTATGAACTAATTAATGCATAATACATTAAATTAATTCACTGATGACTTATTAATTAGCTACTGGCCAGCGGTAATCTGCTCGGTGTAATTCTGAAGATTGGCGTTTGTTTATATTTATATTGAAGCAAGTCACTGCAGGTTAATCAAGTATAAAATTAAGTATTTCATTCTTTTTCTTTTCAGCTTAGTCCCTTTATTAATCAGGAGTCGCCACAGCGGAATGAACCGACAACTTATCCAGCACATGTTTTACGCAGCGGATGCCCTTCCAGCTGCAACCCATCTCTGGAAAACATCCATACACACTCATTCACAATCATACACTACGGACAATTTAGTTTACCCAATTCAACTGTACCGCATGTTTTTGGACTGTGGGGGAAACCGGAGCACCTGAAGGAAACCCACGCGAAAGCAGGGAGAACATGCAAACTCCACACAGAAACGCCAACTCACCCAGCCGAGGCTCGAACCAGCGACCTTATGAGGTGTTTTAGGTCCCTAAAATGAAGTATTTATCACCATAATTCATTATTAAGAATTGAATTTTACAAGTTTTGCAAAATGTTATGTTTAAATGTGCAAACGTGGCAGTAAATATAAATAAAAAAATAAATATTGCAAGAAGGTCGCTGGTTCGAGTCCTGGCTGGGTCAGTTGGCATTTCTGTGTGGAGTATGCATGTTCTCCCCATGTTGGCGTGGGAACCGGTGTTCCGGTTTCCCCCACAGTCCGAACATATGTGCTATAGGTGAATTGAATAAACTAAATTGTCTGTAGTGTATGAGTGTGTGTCTGTGAATGTGGGTGTTTCCCAGTACTGGGTTGCATCTGGGAAAGCATCCGCTGTGTAAAACATAAGCCAGAATAACTGGTGGTTCATTTCGCTGTGGCGACCCCTGATAATCAGGGACTAAGCTGAAGGAAAATGAATGAATGAATTTTTTTTTAGCACAAAAGTCCTGCATGAAGTCTGGTTTAAAACACTTGTTTAATTTTTTTTCTCGCATAATAAAATCAAGTTTTTTTAAAATTATTCCATAATTCAGATAACACTGTAAAAAGGCAGGAAAAAAGGGAAAGATATTTTCCAAAAATAAATGTAGGATAAAATGTTGCATAATCAGGCAAATTATGTAAGAACAAATCCTTGTGTAGAAACCTTCAGAATATGAATAAAACTGCGTAGTTTAATGTAGGAGACGAAATCTCATTTTGACAAAATGGCCTATAAAAATTAATTACTTCACTTTCTTTTCGGCTTAGTCCCCAAACCCTTGTTGGTGTCTTTTTGTATTGTTCAGATGTTTTACATTTCAGCAACAATTAACACGTTTGTTTAACCAGCACACACTGGAAAGCTGTGAAATGCAAAGTACAAAAATGTACTAAACATTGTTACTATTTATTCATTCTTTTTCTTTTCCGCTTAGTCCCTTTATTAATCTGGGGTCACCACAGCGGAATGAATACCCACTGCGCCACTGCGTCTCCTGCCTATAAAAATATGCATTGTAATTAATAATAATAATAATAATTCCTTACAATTTTATATATCGCAAAAGACACTCAAAGCGCTTTACACATTTTTGGGGGGAATCTTCTCATTCACCACCAGTGTGCAGCATCCACCTGGATGACATAACGGCAGCCATATTGCGCCAGAGTGCACACCACACACCAGCTGATTGGTGGAGAGGAGACAGAGTGATGAAGTAAATTATGTTATGGGGATAGTTAGGAGGTCATAATGGACACAGGACAGTGGGCAAATTTGGCCAGGATGGTTAAGGTTAGACCTGGTTAAAGGTACATATATGGGTTAAATGTTAAACCCCAGGCCAGGTTAAACTCCTATTCTTTTTCCAAGGACATCCTGGGATTTTCTACGACCACAGAGAGTCAGGACCTCGGGTTTAACATCTCATCTAAAAGACAGCGCTCACTGAGCATAGAGTGCCCATCAATATACTGGGGCGTTAGGACCCACACAGACAGCAGGTTGAGCGCCCCCTGCTGGTCTCACTAACACCACTTCCAGCAGCAACCTAGCTTTCCCATGCGATCTCCCATTCAGGTACTGACCAGGCGTAGCCCTGCTTAGTTTCAGTGGGCAACCATGTGAGAGTTGCAGAGCTAGTGTAACCCCGTCGGTCCTACGCCATCCAACCCGCTCCGAGCTGGTATCAAACCGGCGACCTTCCGCATGGGAGTCGGTTGCTCTAACAAGGAGGCTAAAGACCATGGCCACTAGCGTCTGTCGCTAGAGCACCTTTAGAGGTCAGAGGAGTGAGGTTTACCTGCACAGCACTTACTAGCTGGCCTCTGTTACACTATCTGTTAGCTAATTAAAACACTAACTGTACGTTCACACCGAAAGTGTCAAAATAGCTGGAAGTCATTCATTTTCAATGGGAGCCAGCGGCGATAAGCAGCGAGGAGCAGCGTGGCGGGTCTTCGCCGGTGTGGGCGTCGAGGAGAGTTAAAATTAAGTCAACTTTATGGTAATGAGCTATGACGCGGTTGGGCGGCAAGCAATCGGAATGTAGAAGTCCATCGCTTGAGAGGAGTCCAGAGAACACAGTCACTGTGAACTTTGGTTCCGACCACAGTTGTTCCCAAGGGTTTGATAATTGCGGTCGCTGGATTTCCAATTATTTGCAATGTTTTTCTTACAGGAACATACATTAAAAAAGTTACTGGTGAGTTACTGATGTGCATCAATGTTATATATATATACCTTTTTTTCTTTAAAAAAGCGGGAATCTTATGCGACAATACAAAACAGTATTGCTGCTTCAGAATATTTCAGGCATATGGACACATTGGAGCAAAGCTACACCACATGCAACTAGATCTTCCTTAGTTAAATGAATTTGCGCTAGAAAGCATGTTTGATGTGGGAATGTAACTTATATGATATGCTGCAACGGCTCCTTTAAATACGAGATCAATTTTGACGCTCTCGCCGCCGGAGCTGAAGGCAGACAGCGGTGTCGCCAGGCCAGCCAGAGCGACCTTTGACGCTCTCGCTGCTTTCGGTGTGAACGTACAGTTACACAGTAAGTAATAGGGTTCCACACAATCGATTTGTGTTGGGACAACATAAAGGAATTAAGTTATCAGTTTTTACAAATTTAGGTGGATTTAACATAAAACAATCAAGTTGTCGCCCAAAAAACTCAAGAATTGTGTTGATTCAGCTCATTTTCAGTAGCCTAAGTAGTTTGAACAAACAGCAAGCATCATTTTTTGTGGAAAAGTGTATTTTTGTGTTTTTTTCTCCAGCAGACTGGAAAAAAATAAAGCAGAAATCTCAAAATTTACATACAAAGTTATGGGATTATAACAAATATTAATTTCTAAATGGTTTTAGTAGAATCAACTGCTACACTGTGAATATTAATGTAAAAATTGAACATGCATTACTTTATTATTAATGCCAGTCTGTCTGTGGTGATATTTTTCTGTCATTTCTCCGTCATATGAGGTTGATTGCCACCCAAACTAATCACAAAATTCAATAAGTGAAGTGATTGTGCATTAGCTCCCTACTGAGAGAATGATTGCGACCTAATTTAGCAGGCCAAGACTATATATCTGTACTATTATCCAGAAAGCTTTAATGACCAGCAGATGGCAGTCTTTAAATACAAATGGCCTGTTTCTCTTTTTAATAGACGAACTGAAATGCCGCTGTGCTCTGTGTATGGTAATTAACAGTGTTCAACATCAGCTTATCTGCAGATAAGAGTCAGACAAAGGTTTTTTTTTTTTTTGGGGGGGGGGGTAGGGGTTATTTAACTTTTTGTTTATATCTTCTATGCTTCAAGTCAACAACAATAACTAAAAAAAGAATAAAAAATGACACAAAACTGACATTTATTTTTGAAGATGACATAAGCCTACGACCTGTGATGTGCAATGAGATGTAAGTTTAAACACGAAACACGAGAGTTTATTAGATTTTTGAACCTAATATTTATATATTTTAGAAATTATTAGAGACCAATTAATGAATTGAAGGGTTCGTTCACTCAAAAAGTAATATTATCTCATGATTTAGGTTACTCAACGTCGAGGCATTTGACTTCTCTGTCAAATAAATCCAATTCTAGTTATTTATCCTAATAAAAACTTTCCTGGGCTTTTCCAGCAGCAGTCCAAAAGAAATCCAATAAAGCACATCCAGCCATAATATAAAGTTTGTCTGTTTTGTCTTCACTGAAAATGTAGTCCTGTCCAGCTGATGGCGCTATTGCACCAAATAAAAAGCACCTCAAAAGGAGAAGACGACGATAGACGGCTGGAAGTTACACGAAACGGTTTATGAAGCTCTAAATATAAATATTTGTCTTACAAAAATGCATGGATGTCATGAAGGAGACATTTATTTACCTTCCGGGAGTCACGTGAGGCACTTTTATTCGATGGAAGGTGCTTTATTGCACTTATTTATTGAATATATTGGGTTTTACATTTACTTCTTTATTGGACTGCATTTTTAAAATAACTCAGATTCGATTGGATTGAAAAAGCAGAAAGTCATACATACAGATGCCTTGAAGGTGAGTAAATCTAAGGTAGAATAATAATAATAATAATAATAATAATAATAATAATAATAATAATAATAATCATAATAACTGCTGGTGTGAGTCCCGGCTGGATCAGTTGGCATTTCTGTGTGGAGTTTGCATGTTCTCCCCGTGTTTGCGTGGGTTTCCGGTTTCCCCCACAGTCCAAAAACATGCGATACAGGTGAATTGCATTGGCTAAATTGTCCGTACTGTATGTGTGTAAATGAGTGTGTATGGATGTTTCCCAGTGATGGGTTGCTACAATGATTCTCAGATCTTTGGATTCTTCAGTATTGATCAGTGTTGCCAACTATTTCCAATAAAAAGTAGCTAAAGCCTGCCCGAAAAGTAGCTAAATGTTGCCAGATGACATCACGCACTAATTTGCATATCACGTAGTACCTGACAAGCGTAAGCCCGTCATGTCTTTACTCTCTGAGGCGCCATGTAATATATTATAATAAAAAATTACATCCAGATGCACAATAAATAAATAAATAAATAGATATATACAGTTGAAGTCAGAATTATTAGCCCCCCTTTGAATTTTTTTCTTTTTCTTTTTTAAATATTTCCCAAATGATGTTTAACAGAGCAAGGAAATTTTCACAATATGTCTGATAATATTTTTTCTTCTGGAGAAAGTCTTATTTGTTCCGATAGTCTACAGAACAAACCATCATTATACAATAACTTGCCTAATTACCCTAACCTGCCTAGTTAATCAAATTAACATATTAAGCCTTTAAATGTCACTTTAAGCTGTCTTGAAAAATATCTAGTAAAATATTATTTACTGTCATCATGGCAAAGATAAAATAAATCAGTTTTAGAATTGAATTATTAAAACTATTATGTTTAGAAATGTGTTGAAAAAGGGCAACGCAGTGGCGCAGTAGGTAGTGCTGTTGCCTCACAGCAAGAACGTCGCTGGGTCGCAGGTTCGAACCTCGGCTGGGCTGGGTCAGTTGGCGTTTCTGTGTGGAGTTTGCATGTTCTCCCTGTGTTCGCGTGGGTTTCCTCCGGGTGCTCCGGTTTCCCCCACAGTCCAAAGACATGCAGTACAGGTGAATTGGGTAAGCTAAATTGTCCATAGTGTATGAGTGTGAATGTGTGTGTGGAAGTTCCCAGAGATGGGTTGCGGCTGGAAGGGCATCCGCTGCGTAAAATCGTGCTGGATCATTCCGCTGTGGCGACCCCACAAGGGACAAAGCCGACAAGAAAATGAATGAATGAATGAATGTGTTGAAAAAATCTTCTCTCAGTTAGGAAAAAAATAAACAGGGGGCTAATAATTCTGACTTCAACTGTATATATATATATATATTAAAGTTCCCAGTCTTAAGCCAATTGTAATCGTTTGTTTTTTGGTGCAATTTCGTATAACCAATCGCAGAGCCTGGGGGACCAGAGTGAGTGCTCCCACTTGGCCCCACCCTGGTCCCAATGAATAGGTTCTTATTAACATATTACTTTGCGTGATGTCATTGAATAACTCAAAACTACATCTTTATGTAGTATACAAAATAATCAATGTTTTCTCAAAGTGACTGGCGATCTCAGCAAAAACATTATTTGAAATATGTCCATTTAGATTTGTATGAAAAATATAGTTGACTATTTGTAAAAGTTGTGTACTTGTGTACTTACTCTTTTTAACTTGTGAAATTAACACATTTGTGAAAGTGTCAACAATTAAAGCACTATTGTAAATTATTACTACCTAAATTACCAACAATTGTACGTTAACAAATATCAGTAAATTAACAGTTCTGAAATACAATCTGAGCTAGCAATCTACTGAATGAAGTCTGCAGCCACTGCTCTTTTTGAGTCACTTTTTAAAAATGGCTAAAAGTAGCCAAATGAATGTTAAAAATAGCTAAATTTGTTAGGTGCTTTTTGGAAAAGAAGTTGCTAGGGTAGTATGAAAAGTTGCTAAATCTAGCAACAAAATTGCTAAGTTGGCAACACTGGTATTGATACAATATTAAATCAAGTTAAGTCAACGATGTAATTAAAAATAAATAAATAAAAATGATTATTCATTTAAGTATAAGCACATACTTTTAACTAGAAGCAATACATTTTAGAAATTAATTAATAATAAAAACAATTAAAATCATTAATTTGCTGAACAAATACTGTAAAAACCATTCATTCATTTTCTTTTTGGCTTAGTTCCTTTTTTAATCTGGGGTCACCACAGTGGAATGAACCACTAACTAATCCAGCATATGTTTTACGCAGCAGATGCCCTTCTAGCTGCAACCCATCACTGGGAAACACCCATACACACTCATTCTCACACATTCACAACGGACAATTTAGCTTACCCAATTCACCTATAGTGCATGTGTTTGGACTGTGGAGGAAACCGGAGCACTAAACACGCCAACATGGGGAGAACATGCAAACTCCACACAGAATTGCCAGCTGACTTAGCCGAGGCTCAAACCCGCAGCCTTCTTGATGTACAGTAAGGTGATTGTGCTACCCACTGCGCCACCGTGACACCCACTGTAAACTTCAAATATATTTATTGATAATAATAGGTCAAGTTAACAAGTATATTTCTGCAGTAGTTTATGCAGTTAATGGTAGGTCAAATATGACTTAATTTGACTTGATTTTAAGCACAACAGTATTTCCATCGTATTGGATAGCAGTTTCTATACAGCAGATGCCAAGGAGAACAGAAAATAGGAAATGCAATTATCTTATATAAGGCAGTGTTTGTGTGTCCTTTAATGAATCAGACACTGGGAAAATAAAAGCCTTTGCCAGCGATGTGGGAAGCGGCTCGAGCTTTTACGTGTAATAAACCAAATTAAATTAGTTCGGAAATCACACAGAATATCGCAGCCACTTAGAAAGAGGAAGAAAAAACAGGACTTCATCTCACTCACCTTAATTATCGTCTCTTTATTACCTCACTCCAGACTAAATGTAAATCACACCACTTATTGCATAAGAGCAGTTTCTCAAGCACTCATACAGTCTTTTACTGTCAACATCAGATCGGTGTCCTTCCAGCATTATTTCAGAACACAATTAGAAGATGGAAATAAAAGCTCTATTCAACTGATAGGGATTTTCACACTTGTGCTATCATTTCACATTTTATGGTATTATTTATACAACACAATCATATCTGTATAAATAATGGGATTAGATTAAAATATCAAATTACAAATACAAAATGTCAATAATATGCATACCTTAAATGGGAATCAAGTGGTGGGTTCAAGTAATGTTGGAAAGATCGTATTCATGAACTGAAGGTATGAAGGCTAACATTCATTCATTTTCCTTCGGCTTAGTCTCTTTATTAATCCAGGGTCACCACAGCGGAATGAACCGCCAACTTACCCAGCACGTTTTTACGCAGCGGATGCCCTTCCAGCTGCAACCCATCACTGGGAAACATCCACACACACTCATTCACACTCATACACTACAGACAATTTAGCCAATTCACCTGTACCACATGTCTTTGGACTGTGGGAGAAACCGGAGCACCCAGAGGAAACCCGAGCGCAGGGAGAACATGCAAACTCCACACAGAAACGCCAACTGACCCAGCCGAGGCTCGAACCAGCGACCCTCTTGCTGTGAGGCGACAGCATTACCTACTGCGCCACTGCGTCGCCTGAAGGCTGACATAAAAGTCCTAATTAATTGTTCATTCTCCTTCGGCTTATTCCCTTATTTATCAGGGGTCGACACAGTGGAATGAACCGCCAACTATTGGCATATGTTTTACGTAGCGGATGCCCTTCCAGCTACAACCCTGTACTGGGAAACTGCAGGTGTTTCTCATTGCAGGGATTTATTTATTCATTTTCTTTTTGTTTTAATCCCTTTATTAATCACAGCGGAATGAACCGCCAACTTATCCAGCATATGTTTTACACAGCGGATGCCCTTCCATGCAACCCATCACTAGGAAACACCCATACATTCTCATTCACGCAGATACTATGGACAATTTAGCGTACCCAACTCACCTGTACCGCATGACTTTTGACTTGCACCATATGAAACCCACGCAAACACGTGGAGAACATCCAAACTCCACACAGAAATGCCAATTGACCCAGCCGAGGCTCGAACCAGCGAACTTCTTGGTGTGAGGTGACATCGCTACCCACTGCGTCGCCCTGCAGGGTTTCATTTTAAACAAATACATGTTCATATTTTTAAGTCAAATTAAGTTATGGTAGTAAAGGGTGAGGTAAGGTGGCATGCCAGATTTTTTGGCATCACTAAAAATTTGACCCTGGTTTAAAGTTGCCATGAAACATAAGTTAAGATTGTCGTTTTATCCCATATTGTGATGTACATCCAATTTAAATGGGCCTGAAATTAGAAAAAAGTAGAGCGGTGCATGATTCTGTCCTTGGGAACCAATTGGACTGTTGAAAGGTCGGTGTTGTGAACAAAATGAAAGAAGATTAATAAAATATGGACTTAAGCAGCCCAGCCCTGACTAATAGCCCTGCCCTAAATGACTGATAGCCCCGCCCTAAATAACTGATAGCCCCACCCTAATTGATTGATTGCCCTGTCCTAAATGACTGATATCCCTTCCCTAAATGACTTGTAGCCCCACCCTAAAAGACTAATAGCTCTGCCCTAAATGACTTATAGCCCTGCCCTAAAGGACTGATAGCTCCTCCTTAAATGACTGATAGCCCCACCCTAAATGACTGATAGCCCCACCCTAAATGACTGATAGCCCCGCCCTAAATTACTGATATCCTCACCTTAAATGACTGATAGCCCCGCCCTAAATGACTGATATAACCAGCCTAAATGACTGATATCCCCAGCCTAAATTATTGATAGCCCTACCCTAATGGACTGATAGCCCCGCCCTAAATGACTGATAGCCCTACCTTAAATGACTGATAGCCCCGCCCTAAATGACTGATAGCCCCACCCTAAAATTACAAATAGCCCCGCCCTAAATGACTAATAGAACCAGCCTAAATGACGGATGGTACTGCCCTAAATGCCTGATAGCCCCCTCCTAAACGACTAATAGCTACTCCTTAAGTGACTGATAGCCATGCCTTAAATGACTGATAGCCCTGCCCTAAACGACTAATAGCCACGCCCTAAGTGACTGATAGCCAAGCCCTAAATGACTGATAGCCCCGCCCTAAAGGCATTCCATGTGACCAGAAGTGAAGAAAAGTAATTTCAAGCCAGGAGGGAGGGTTATAATATTCGATTAAAGATTCGAATTTTTCCAAAATAATGAAGTGCAGGGACACATCGTTCATAACAAGCATATATAAGAAGAGTACATTTAGATTTCATTCCGACTTTAACTTTAAAACGAGTCAAAGATAAAATGTTGATTTGTTTTACAGCTCAATCTTATCCAAACAGTGTGCTCTGTATATCAGCTGCAGTGCTGAGTGTGTTGCTCCTCAGTTTTCATCCCTCTCCAGTGACCGTTCCTTCTTTTATCTCCAACCCCTTTACTCTGATTTCATTAGTTCCATTGATATTCAGCCCTACTTTTCCATGTTCATGAAAAATTAATCACTTTTTTTTCCCACTGAACTATTTATACTCAGATCAAACTGAGTCATGGGAGTAATGAGAACAGGCCTTTTAAACTTCACAATCTCAGCTGAATAAACAATTGAAGAGCAGATGCTCTGGATAAAAAAACAAAACAAGCGATAATCTCTGCTGGACAGTAGGAAGAAATCAAAACTACAAGTTTATCCACTCAATGAATAAATGAATTGTTCTCGAGCTCCAGAATAGCATTTGACAGTGCTGGAGATGAGATGGTGCTTCTGTAAGAAGGCATGAGCACCTGATTCGGTAGCTTTCTGCATGTAATATTAATAATTTTACAAGTTTTGACTCTTAGAAATGCACATTCGACAATAACTTGAGTTGATAGGTCCAGGAGTGGAGCTGCTATCCAGATGTAACTTGTTTTTGTCATTAATGAAAACAGTATTATCTGTAAAATTATAGCTGTGACCTATATTGCATATTTGTAGATTATTATGCACAGGTATAAGAAACTCATTACCATATTAAACAAGTAACCAAACAAACTCTCAATGGTCTCAAACTCAATTCCTGGAGGGCCGCAGCTCTGCATATACTCTGCATTTGCATCAAGCTCTAACCAGCTCCAACTCACACCTGCTTAATAGTCTATAGTAGTCTTGATTAGTTGGATCAGCTGTGTTTGATTAGGGTTGCAGAAAAACTGTGCAGAGCTGCGGCCCTCAAGGAATAGAGTTTGAGACCTATGTTCTAGATAATAATAATATTTTAAATATTGTTATTATCTAGTGGTTTCCATTAGCGTTACTATAGTAAAATCATACTAAAATGATTTGAGCACATTTAATTGGTCAGAAAATCTGATGAGCTTGAATTATGCAGTGATGTCATGAAAATCACCAACCCATATAACAACAAATAATAACGTGACTTCTAGTTGATAATTTGGTATCAGAAGTGGCATATATGAAAGGCAAAGGCCTCTAGATTATGCTTATTTTACCTAAATAAAACATGATCATGCCTAGTTGTAGAATATAAAGTCATGCTGCAGTGGAAAAAGAATAATTATTGTGTATGACTCCCATGAGCTTGGAGGACTGCATCCATACATCTCTGCAATGACTCAAATAACTTATTAATAAAGTCATCTGGAGGCAAAGAAAGCGTTCTTGCAGGATTCCCAGAGTTCATCAAGATTCTTTGGATTCATCTTCAATGCCTCCTCCTTCATCTTACCCCAGACATGCTCAATAATGTTCGTTTCTGGTGACTGGGCTGGCCAATCCTGGAGCACCTTGACCTTTCAGGAACTTTGATGTGGAGGCTGAAGTATGAGAAGGAGCGCTATCCTGCTGCAGAATTTGCCCTCTCCTGTGGTTTGTAATGTAATGGGCAGCACAAATGTCTTGATACCTCAGGCTGTTGATGTTGCCATCCACTCCGCAGATCTCTCGCACGCCCCCATACTGAATGTAACCCCAAACCATAATTTTTACTTCACCAAACTTGACTGATTTCTGTAAGAATCTTGGGTCCATGCGGGTTCCAGTAGGTCTTCTGCAGTATTTGTGATGATTGGGATGCAGTTCAACAGATGATTCAGCAGAAAAATCGACCTACTGCCACTTTTCCAAATGATCAACTAGAAGTCAAGTTATTATTTGTTGCTCTTACAACTTGGATTGACAAGACTTTTTTCAGGTAGTGTATGTATTGCATGGACACGACATATGTATTGCGTGCACTCAACATACATAGCCCATGCGCATAGTCTCGTGTCCACACGACATAGACATACATATCCCATGTGCACAACATTGCATGCAAATGATATAACCATACGTATCACGTGTACATGTCATAAGTATTGTGTGCACATGACATGTGTATTATGTGTGCATGACATATGTAGCCATTACACATGATGTTGGCTTTTTCTCAATTCCAAAAACGCAGAGAACGGACTTGCGTTCTTATGAAGACCGGTCTTGCCAGGTGTCCTCGGAAGAACAAACTCGGGAGACCACGAGAACAGAGAACGCGTCCTGTGAGAAATGAGATGCTGCGTTCTTCCTGATGGTCACATGACCTTCACGCGTTTTAATGGATATTTATTTAAACATTACAGCATTCATACAACGATTTATTGTTTTTCCCCTTTTAAAAATATATACTATGAATAAAAACATTATAATAATACGTAAATATAATAATAATACATATATAATAAAATATAATATAATAAAACATAAATATTAATACGAATTTTAGCAAACAAACACCAGCAAATGTGTTTATGCCTTTATTAAGATTTTCATGATGCTGTTTATATTCACCGTCTCATTTAGGGAATCTCTTAAGGTAAATAAGTTATATCTCTGAACTTTAATAATAAATCTAAATAAAATGCTGCACTTCCCACCTCCAGTCGCAATGACTTCTGGGACTTCTAGAGCGAGATCGGCGCTCAAGTCTGCATTGGTGCGTCCTCGATATCAAGAATGCATCCGGGAAGTTTCACGCATCCTCTGTTCTTGCGGTATTGGAACTGAACTTTGGCAGCTGATGATGACGTTACACGAAAACACGAGGATGCAAGACCGCTGAAGAACGCATATTGAGAAACAGCCGTAGTCTCATGTGCACATATGGACAAACATATTGCATACACATGGCATTCGTATCATGTGCACATGTCACTTTAGGGGCTCCTTACAAGTGGTTCCAAACTTTTACAAGATTTTTTTTCTGTTGAACACAAAAGAAGATATTTTGAAGAACGCTGAAAACCATCGACATCCATAGTAGGAAAAACAAATATTATGGAAGCCAATGGTTACAGGTTTCCAGATTTCTTCAATTGTCAGAGCACCTATGATGAAAATCATCTTTTGTAAGATGTTTGGACAGAACTGTTTGTAGGTATAGTGTGTCCACAGCATACCTGCCAACACTTCGTTTTTCCAGGGAGTCTGCCGTATTTCAGACCCAGCTCCCATTTTGTTATTTCTCCCGGAAAACTCCAGTAATTTTACCCCCACAACCCCCCATCCCACGCAGATAGGGCTCAACCTGTGCAGTGCACATGCCCTTTTTTCTCTTGGATAAAAAGTGCCCTTCAAAAAAGAACAGAAGTGCCCTTTAAGTTCACAATCTCCCCCCCACCCCTGAATTTTCCAGCACCGGATTTGCGCTTTTCGTGATTTTCAGAGACAAATGTTGGCAGGTATGGTCCTCAGTCATATTAATATCAATTATATCAATTTCCTGACAATACAATAGGATCCAAATCCCTTCCATTTTGAAGCCGACCGCAAGGTGACGTAGGAGTGCTGTTTCCCCACCCACTAAATTGATTGAGAGCCGCGTATTAACATTCATTCATTAATTTTCTTTTTGGCTTAGTCCCTTTATTAATCTGGGGTCACCACAGTGATTTTAGCCTACCCAATTCACCTATACCGCATGTCTTTGGACTGTGGGGGAAACCAGAGCACCCGGAGGAAACCCACGCGAACGCAGGGAGAACATGCAAACTCCACACAGAAACGCCAACTGATCCAGCCGAGGCTCGAACCGGCGACCCAGCGACCTTCTTGCTGTGAGGCGACATCACTGCCTACTGCGCCACTGCGTCGCCTTCGTATTAACATAACACGTATAATCATATCAACAAGACAGGACGTGCACAAAGCAACTGGGATTAAAAGATCTGTTCAGCTCTCTGTGATCATCAATCATCATCAAACTTGATCAAGAAGGAGTTTTACAGGTTTAAAATGTTTTTAAATCAATGCATGTCTGTAATGAATTACAGCGATTTTCCTGTCTTCATCACCACAGCCGCATGTCAGCACAATTATAAAAGAAGACGCTTCAATCTTGGTTTGTGGATGTTAAATCAGGTTTGTTTTGTACATTAATATAACTGATATCCATACAGCAGTGGATATTAGCGTGTATCCTGTCACATTAGCCAGTGCAAAGTGTGTTTGTGTTCGCTGTGTGTGTATATGTGTGTGTGTGCATGAACTTTGTAAACCATTGTGTGTGACTCATCGTTGCAGAAAGGCTTGAATTAACTCTACAACAAACACATCAAATAATTATTGGTTAAGTTCTTACTGTAGTATTTCTCACAAACGTTACGCGAGATCTGCTTCCTTTGTGTCTGTCACTGTGCTGTTTATCTGATGCAGCCGAGGCAGAGATTGAGGCTAGTGATGGGTCGTTCTTGAACGATTCGTTCATTTTGAATGAATCTTCAATATGACCTGGGAACGACAAGTCCTCTCAGGGAGTGATTCATTCATCCGCGCATGTGTACAGATGTGTAGGTTTTGTTAATTTGTCAAGTGTTTTGAGTCATTCATCACGCGAAAGACAAAAGCCAATAATATGCGATTAGAGCCGGAAAGATATTTGATTAGTTCCCCTCTCGAGTCCTCGGTCTGAGTCGTTCAACACATGAAAGACAGAAGCCATTCGTATGCATATAGAGCCGGAAAGAGATTGGATCCGTTCCCCTCTCGAGTCCTCGGTCTGAGTCGTTCAACACGTGAAAGACAGAAGCCAATCGTATGCATTTAGAGCCGGAAAGAGATTTAATTAATCCGTTCACTTCTCGAGTCCTCGGGTTTGAGTCATGTCTCTTTACATTCTGTCACGTGAACAACAAACCAGAAGACTCGAAAGGTGAGCTAATTATGGCTCCTTTCGGCTCAGACTGTGTACATTGGTTGAGATTATATGGACTGTCAGTGTGAAGTGAACGAACCACTAAAATTTGAAGACATGAAGAGGTGGGCTGAGCAAAGAGACAAAAATATCTTCATAGACAAAAGAGCAGGTAAACAATGAAGAATTATTTTCTCTTACTTATAGCATTCTATTTATGACTTGTTTGTAGTGTGATCAACCTTGGGCCAGTTGTAGATGTGTTTGGAAGCAATTCGTAACATGTTAATAATATTTTGGCAAATTTAAATGAACGAAATGACTCGAAAAAAGATTCGCTCATCTCGATGAACAAGACTAAAAGATCCGAGTCAGTAAAATGATCCGAACTTCCCATCACTAATTGAGGCACACTCTGACTGTGGGCGGGGTGAACTAGCTTTAAAGGCTCAGACAACAAAAACAGCTACATTATGCTCAGAGCAGAAAATACCTATATTCTGGAAGGTCTAATAAATAATCTGATGGGTGTTTTGAGCTGAAACTTTACACCGACATTCTGGAGACACCAATGAATTATCCTAAATCTTGAAAAAGGGGTAAAATAGGTGCCCTTTAAATGATAATTGTGTCGCTTTTTATTTACAAAACACCAGCTTATAGATAACCTTAAGACATACATGATACTTCATAGTAGCAGGCAAATAGAAATTTAATTTAGATTTCAGGGAGACTTTATAACGCCGTCAGCTCTCTGTGCTTTGGAACAATGCTTTTGCATTACGTTTGGTGGAGACGTCTCACTAGTGTTCAGGAGGAGCAGAAGAGATTGATGTTGGTGATTACATTGTGCTGTTTTGATGTGATGCTCTTTACACGGCGGGGGAGACACAGAAAGTGATGATTCGTCACAGCGAGAGCAACAATAACAGGCACATGACATCACCAGCAAATTAAAGCACGCAGTTACGGCGCATTATTGAGCTGGGATGATCAGACGCTCGGATGTCGTAACACAGCGGTTTATGGCGAGGGCATGCAGAAGTGTAACTGACTTCAAAATTAAAATAAAAATAAATGCATATTCATCTAGCTGATGATGATTCAGGGTATGGACCATTTTGATGGATGTAAACAATAACATTGGTCCTACTGTATTTCCTACATTTTGAATTTCCATAGCTTTCAAGAATCCAAAAAGGTCCACAAATTCTAAAATTATGTTATGGCAGCCGTTTTAACATCAAGATATAATTAAATTGCCTCTTGTTACAGTTATGAAATAGTTTGGTAACAAGCAGGAAATGTTTATGGGTCAGTACCATCGCCACATTACTAAACTTTTATAGTGCACCAATTTTTAAATGTCAGCGTCTGAGTGTTGGTTTACCTTGAATTTGCGGCTAACAAACTGTCTGGGTTTGTGTGCCAGTGCTTGATATAATTGAGTTATGTGCACGTGTTCTACCGAGTATATTATGTACATAATCAGACACTGACCGATCCTAATTCACCAAAAATATAAAAATAATATATGTAGGGTGTGTTCTTTGGTTGAAAGAGGAACTGGGCAATATTCTACTAAATTATGTACTAGATTTTGATATGTATTATATCTGTACTGCTTACAGTATAGATATGATTATAATTATATTTATAGAATAATAAAGCATGCTTTTTATTAATGAAAGCTATTGCTAATATTGAAAGATACATTTTTATACAATAACAAAAAACAACAACATAATAATATAATAATAATAATTATTATTTAACAACAACAACAACAACAATAATAGTTATTATTATTAAATATTAATGATTAATATAACAACAACAATATAACAATATATATATATAACATATATATAACATATATATAATATAACATATAACAATGATTAATATAATAACAACAACAGTAATAATTATTATTTATCATTAATAATAATAATAATGATAAATAATAATAATTATTATCATCATCCATAATTATTATTATTAATTATTCTTATCATTATCTATTAATAATTATTTTATTAACAATAAATAATACTGATAAATAATAATAATTTATTATTAATATTATTATTAAAAATAATAAAAACTATTACTAATAATAATAACAACAACAAATTATCATTATCATTATTATTATTAAAATATTAATAACAATAATAATACTACTAACAATAAAATATTAATAATAATACATTATTATTATTAATAATAATAATAATAAATAATACTGATAAATAATAATAAAATAATAATTATTATAATGATTATTTATCATTATTATCAATAATAATAATTCTAAATATCAACAAAAGTTTAATATAATTAATTAATATAATTACTATTATTTATCATTATTATTTATTATTATTAATAATAATGATAAATAATAATAATGATGATAATAAAAATAATTAATTATTTGTAATTATTATAATTATTAATAATAAATTATTATTGTTATTATTATTATTAATAAATTGTTATTATTATCATCATTAAATAATAATGATAAATAATAATAATAATAATAATAATAATAATAATAATTTATTATTAGTGTTATTATCATTATTATTTAAAACCTAAATTAATATTATTTAAGTTTAATTTACTTAAAATATATACAATTCCATGAAATTTCTTTTATTTAAAGCATCCCATTATATCATGCTATAATGAGCATGCAAAAAATAAAAGTTCAAGGCTGTTTGCAAGATCAAGACATCATTCTGTTTCCTATAATGATGCATGCAAGATGTAAACAAAAGTGTTCTGTCACAATAGACTCCATAGAAATTACTGCTGACAAAAAGCCTTGGAATGGTGTTGTTGAATTATTTAAGGCGTAACAAATGCCGATGTTCTGCGCTCATCCCCCTAGTGCCCTTTCCAGGGCTGTAAACCAGCCGACTCAACACAAACCTGACTGGAGCTCTTTTCCGTAAGCGCCGACGCTTGGGATGTAAATTGAACAACAACTGATTGCTGACCTCCCAAAACAGTTAATTAGGAACTTGTTTAAGTTTCGCAGACAGTTTAGGTTGAGCTCATTTTATCAGCCTAATTGTTTGCGTTTCCAGCCAAGCGTGTCGGAAATACATGGAAAAATCAAAGCTGATAGGTTGAAATGACCTCCCATCTGCCCTACTGAAGGCTGCTATTATCTTCATGCAAACACTGCAAACCCCAGCGCTGATAGACTGATATGTGTTTATACAATGACTGTCAATGAAATGCTTGATGTGATGTGGCAATAAAAGGGAGATGTTTATTCAAGGAAACAATATAAACAGGGGAAAAGATAGATTGCTATGATCGGGACTTCGATATGTTTTTTTTCAAATGTCCATTCTGAATGTGCTTGGTTATACTATGCGGCTAATTTGGATAAAGTTATCATAGTTTCTTCTTCATCATTAGTCGGATTTTCATACTAACTTTTCAAAGTTTGCAAAAAAGGAAAAAAACAAAAACAAATCTGAATTAGGTGTGTTTTACCAAAGACTATAGAATACACAAGACATTTCACTTAGATCAGTGGGCCTTTTTATCACCGCGGACCGATTGACAATTGTACCGGGGGGTCGGAGACTCGTAGGTTTCTTGGCGACCGTTTTCTAAGAGGATGACAAGCTGTCACTCTGATACAAGTTTTATTTCTGGAGAAAATTACAAAGCATTGCAGTGTTTGGGTGTTCTGTGTTTGTCTGAGGTAATTAGTCTACCAAAATGTGTATTTCCATACAAGCTGAACGATCAGTTCTTGTCACGTGACTCGCTGTGTGCTCGCCGTATTCATTCAACTGGTGCATCTGGAAGGCGCGAGTGCATCACGTGCACCTCCATTTGAAATAACAAACTTGCACAGCCTCTAGAAAAGACACGATATGTGAACAGCCCCTGCTGTCATTTGCAATCAACAGCAGTTGATCTTCTTGTACAGGCATGCTGGATTCACCAGATTTGTTGACTAATGGGTTGCGGATCCATTTCTTGGCATTTCGTGGGTCCTTCACTGGGCATTTTCTTCTTAGCAAAGAAACTTTGCAAAGACGTCTGTTTTTTACTCATTTTGCTGCTTGTGGGTTAAATTTGGGCGCTCAAGTGACTGAGATGTAACCAAGAGAATACAGTCATTTTTCAAAATAAAAGATTTTTCAAAATAAAAAATAGTTCAGACTAATAAATAAAACTGAAATAATTAATGATTTCTTGTGCGGCCAGGTACCAATTGATCCACGGACTGATACCGGTCTGCGGCCTGCTGGTTGAGGTTCACTGACTTATATAGTTTTGAATGGGGAAATGTGTAACGGTCAATAGGGCGAATGAAGCCCTTCCTTCTAGTACGGGAGCCAATCGTTGACCACTATAGACACTATAAATTAAACTAAAGAGACAGTTGTTGTTTAATTGTATTGGTGATTCCTATTATGAAATTTAATAGTAATCTTGGCAAGCAATTTTGGAGAATTTGATGTTTCCCCATTCAACCAGAATGCCTGAGCATATAGGTGTTTAAAAGATGCCCAACGAGTGAAATGACTTGCCTGAAAGGGACTTTGTTTCAATCAAGTTGTTAGAGTGGCTTATTGTAGTATTGGTAACCTAGCAACCAACAGTTAACAGGACGAGCATAATGAAGACAGTTGATCGGTCACTTGGCTATATAATGTAGCTTTGTAATTGTTTATTCAGCAATATTGTTTCCATCCAGGCATGTGCACAGAGTAGAGCTCAACCTATTTTATACTCTTGGATAAAAAGTGGCCTTCAAAAATCAACACGATCGTTCACCCCAACGCCCCCCCCCCCCCCCCCCCCCCCCGGGTTTTCAGTTAGCGATCGTCTCTTACACCCTCCACCCCTCCCCGTTCTTCTGTTTACGATCTTGTCTTCAATTCCTTATTAATCTTTTCACACATGCAATACATCTTCTTTATCCTTTGTTGGGTTTCCATACTAACTTTTCAAAGTTTGCAAAAATGGAAATAAAGGTCACAAATCTGAGTTAGGTGTGCCTAAATCAAGTTGTTAGAGTGGCTCACTGTAGTATTGGTAACCTAGCAACCAACAGTAAAAAAGGCAAGCATGATGGAGTTAGCTGATTGGTTACTTGAGTGTAATGTTCGCTACATAAAAGTTTATTTAGTTTTCGCGAATCCACCAGAGGCCGCTGTGTACGCTTTTTGAGATCTCAAATTTCTCTCGCGGGTGCCATTCACACCTGCTCTTCTCACATAAATCCACCAGAGGCTGCTGTCGACTGACTGACTGACTGAATGACTGACTGACTGATCGACTGACTCACCCTCCTTGTTCCCTAAACCCAACCAATAGTGTTTTCAAAAGCACTGATTGAGCAGCGCCCACCCACTTCCCTAAACCCAACCAACAGTTTTTAAAAGCAATACAGAAAAAGAAAAGCCCTTGCCTGATTTTTACAACATTTTCAGATTTTACTACATTCTCACCCTGTTATTTACTTGTTTATTTAATTTTTTGGCTTCTGTTTTTGTTCTACCCGCTTTCTGGAACCGTTCTTCATAGGACTCGAACCCCGTTTTTGATGGTCAACTCCACTCTGCGTCTCAAGTCCGTCAACATACATGGCGAGCCACTGGACAAACTGGTAACAGTGGGAAAACCGTCCATATAGACGTAAGCGGTCAGCTAGTAAGCGTGAAAAAGAACGCTTTCAGAATGAGCCTATGTTGATTATTTTAAAGTGTTACCAAAATAATATTAGAATAAATCTTTACTAGCTATACAAATCACGTACAATTATAATAGTGTATAAGTGTGTAGCTCATTTGCATTTAAAGGCATACATACAAAAATGTTTCTGCTCACACATATGGCAAATTTGACAAGGCATAATAAATTATATGTGCACTTGAGTTGAAACGTCAGATTTATTTCAAAGAGACCCTATTTTGCATTATAAAAGGTAATATTGTGGTTTTGGGGGTCTCCAATCAAAAAACACGTTCATTATCTTATAATATCAATTTAGTTTTACCTAATTATCCCAGCGACTCCCATATGAATCGTTCAGTGATTCATTTGTTCTCAAACCCCTCCTTAGAGCGAAGCTAATCTTCGCTGATTGGACCGATGACCCAGTCTATTGCGATTGGTCGACTGCGTTCAGCACGAGACAGAGAGAAATACCCACCACGGATGCAGTATGAAGTAGCAGAAAGTATGTGAGAGCCAGCATATTACTCTACTCTTAACCCTAACCCCAAGTAATAACCACACACATTCAGTATTAATCCACACAGTGACAAAAGTTGAACTCTGACCGCGCCATCCGTGTATGAACAGCTGATGGTGACCATAGCAAAGGCAAACAGCAGAGGATCACGAGTTCAGAAACGCATTTAAATCGGTAAAGGAAGAAGCACGCGGTGCATTTTTAACATAGTTTTGGACGGGATATGTCCAAGCACTGATCTATAATCTATACGTGATTACAAGCCGCGTATCAAGGTGATTACAACTTATAACACACAATTAAAGACATATTTTGCAAACTACACAAAACGAGGCAACAATTTTAATCACACTAACATGTTATGAGCTGGAGGAAGAAGAAACTGGTCTATTTCAACTGTAAAAGTTATTGATAGTTTTAAATAATAGTTTTAAACACGGTGCACTGTCAGATTTAAACCATAGCTGAATGTTTTCATTCACTTAGTGCTGTGTTACACACTGCATGGAAGGTCATTTTCAAAAACCCATAATAGGGGCTCATTAAAGTGCATCTCACTAAAAGGGATATCTTTTTAAAAATATATGTATAAATCAGTCATTACTTATCAGTATTTTCTCTCTGAACAGCAAGATGTTGAATAAACTGACATATAAAATCCATTTTTGGGTGAACTATTCCTTTAAGAAGGCCCTTCTCCATAACATTTACAACGCTGAGAAAACTATATATTGAGGCAATATCGAGGACAAGAAGTCTGGTTTTCATGACCGAGTTTTCTCACTGGATGGTTATGGTGGCCTTGGGCATTCTGGAGTCTGACAACTTTATCTGAACATGATTTAGGACACCTTCACTTTTTAAAATTGAGTTGAACCCTGTCCAAACGTATGACTGCAATTTCCTTCATTGTCACAATCTAGTTTTCATAGGCTCCATACAATGCCTGAAACCAGAGCGTGTTATGACTTTTGTACACCTGAGGCTGTTCGCTGTGTATTTCAGGCATTTCAACAGTGTCCTCTGACTTTTTATAAACACAAATAAACTGGTTCATGAGCTGGAAAATGATAATAATAATGAAAAGAGCACAATATCTAATCTGTTGCCTGCCTCTTATAAAATAATCGCAAACATCAGCCAATCGGTACATTGTTGACGTGATTTGTTTTAATAACAGCAACACTTAACCACTTAAGGCCCAAGCTGTTTTTTCCAAAACAGCCCAAGCCATGATGTACTTTTAGAGAAAATGATGTCCATATACAGTTGAAGTCAGAATTATTCAACCCCCTGAATTATTAGCGCCCCTGTTTATTTTTTCCCCTATTTCTGTTTAACGGAGATAAAATTTTTTAAACAAGTTTCTAAACAATAGTTTTAATAACTCATCTCTAATAACTGCTTTATTTTATCTTTGCCATGATGACAGTAAATAATATTTTACTAGATATTTTTCAAGACACTTTTATACAGCTTAAAGTGACATTTCAAAGCTTAACTAGGTTAATTAGGTTAACTACGCAGGTTAGGGTAATTAGGCAAGTTATTGTATAATGATGATTTGTTCTGTAGACTATCGAAAAAATATATAGCTTAAACGGGCTAATAATTTTGACCTTAAAATGGTGTTTAAAAAATTAAAAAACTGCTTTTATTCTGGCCGAAATAAAAAAATAACACTTTCTCCAGAAGAAAAAATATTATCAGACATACTGTGAAAATTTTCTTGTTCTGTTAAACATCATTTGGGAAATATTTAAGGTCACACTTTATTTTGATGGTCCGTTTGTTGAATGTAAGTTACATTGCAACTAATTATCATTAGATTATAAGTAGACTGTTAGGTTGGGGTTAGGGTTGGGGTTGGGGTTAGGGTTAGTGTAAGTTGACATGTACCTGCAAAGTTTCTTATAGTCAGTTAAATGTCTGTTGAAGGGCTGTTAAATGTCAGTGTCAACAGATATTAAGCAGACAGTCTACTAATACTCAAATGGACCATCAAAATAAAGTGTTACCATATTTAAAAAAGAAAAATAAATTAAAAGAGGGTTCAATAATTCTGATTGCAACTGTATGTGGACTCGTGGTCCGAATTTCCATAAAACACAATAAAGTCTCCTTTGTGTAATAGAGTGAAAAGCTCTTTATTTCTGCCTTGAACACAGCAGTTTTTTCCTGACTGTTTTTTTAATGCATTAATAACACATACACTATCATACACTAACTTTGGCTATCAGTAAAAACAAATTTTTTTGCCCATTTTGGACAGTAAAATAGTGTATGGGACATTTCATATGCTGGAAAACAGTTGCAGGATGACACTGTGTGTCTGTAACAAAATAAAAAACATAAAACATAAGAGCTAAAATGTGCTGTCCACGTATGTGGTAACTAAGCTCTAGGACACTGATCATCAACTGGCGGCCCGCGGGCCAAATCCGGCCTGCTGAGCTGTTCAATCCGGCCCGCGACTGGATTCCAAAATTGTGAGGATCAAAAAGAAAATAGTGGTCCACACTATTAAAGGAACTAAAAATAACAACAACGGAGTCTCTTGTCAGAATAACCACCATTTATGACTATATTTAGGCTACACTTCGAAATGAGGACAGACTCAGACAGACCATGCGGCGTTAAGCATTTATTGTTTCAGGTTTTAGCGTAAGTGAAGACCGGGTGGGGTGTAGGCGGAGTGCGCGCGACGTGTGTGATAAAGAGCAAGGAGGGATGCGGTGGAGAGAGGTGCGCAACGTATTTGAGGAGCGGAAGGAGGATGACCAATTTTGCGGGAGATTATCATTCGTTTGCGGGTATCTGGGAGTCTCTATGCATTTGCGGGAGACTCACAGAACTTCCGGGAGACTCAGGATGTCTGCCTCAGGACTAAAAAAGGAGGAAAAACAATCTGCCACAACTTAAAATAGCATGGAAAATAAATAACCTGGTACCAGAACAAAACAGGTCACAAATAATGTTCGCACATCAAATGAAACATTAAGCGGGCTTGAATTCAAATCACAATGCTGAAACGGGCTACTCACAGTGCTTAATCAATGGCTTAAGTTACATTTCCCCTTGTTGACTTAGCCTAATTGAGTTGAGGCAAAATATCTATCACTCCTAGTGGTTGACTGTGGTATAGGTGATGGAAGCCTGAATCAAATGCCTTCAGTTTTGTAATGAAATTGAAAAAGTATAAAGATTAAACATAACGTTAAGCCAAAATGAGATTTTTATTTGATTTTCTTTTTGGGGGTCCGGCCCCCAAGGAGACTGTCTAGTAAAACTCTGGCCCTCTGACAAATATAGTTGATGACCCCTGCTCTAGGAGGTTATACAGTATGTGTAGCAGTCCTGTCTGTGTCCAAAATTTAGGCATCATCCATGATGGCATGGAGAATCTGTTTTGTAATCTTCCATGTCTTCCATGTCTGTATATTTATTAATTTTCTTTTGGCCTAGTCTCTTTATTTATCAGGGGTCACCACAGCGGAATGAACTGCCAATTATTCCAGCATATGTTTTACACAGCTGATGCCCCTCCAGCTGAAACCCAGTACTGGGAAACATCTATACACACTCATTCACACACATACACTACCGCCAATTTAGTTTGTTCCATTCACCTATTGTGCATGTCTTTGGACTTGTGGGGGAAACCGGAGCACCTGAGGAAACCCACGGGGAGAACATGCAAACTCCACACAGAAATGCCAACTGAACCAGCCGGGACTCGAATCAGCGACCTTCTTGCTGTGAGGCAATCGTGATACCCACTGCGCTACCATGTCACCCCATTTTTGTATATTCATATTAAAATCAGTGTAAATATAAATAGTGCATATATGCTGATTGAGATAAATAATAGCTGATAGGACATTGATTATGATATTTCTTCAGAATTATACACATTTACAACATAAAGCAAATCAGGTAAATAAATAAATACTGTATATCTTGGAAAATGGAACCTTTTAACTTAAATAATGATGTTTTAATGACTAAAGCTTAACCAGTGCAAGTTTCCTAAAGTCTATGAAAACATCAACTCATTCTGAAAATGTAGCTCTACTGTATATACATTTCTGGAGGTCGCAAATTATTTAGCCAGAGCTACGTTTGGCTGCATTTTGTCTTTAAAACAAACGCTACAGGGTGGTATGACGCCATTCCTTTTTGCGCTAACAGCTGACCACTTATCTCACTTTTCCGCTGTTACTAGTTTACCAGTGACTCGCCTTGTACGTGGCTAGGCTGGTCAAGCCTGGCTAGGCTGGTCAAGCTGGTTTTAGCTGGTCATCTCCCAGCCTGACCAGCTAAGACCAGGCTGGAAATGGCTTGAAACAAGCCTGGAAGTGGCCAAAATCCCTCTAAAACCAGCCTGGTTGACCAGCTAAAACCAGCCAACCAGCCTAGGCTGGTTTAAGCTGTTTTTTTCAGTAGGGAATGTAAAAATAAATAAATACATTACATTAATTAAATAATAATAATACATAATTTAAAAATAAATAAATAATAACACTGCTCAATAAACATTTGTGTGCATTGCACCTTTGCCCTTTTACCATGGTCTTAATTAAAGCTGTAGTTCACCTAGAACTGAAAAAGTTTCTTTTTTGTTGTTGAACACAAAAGATATTTAGAAAAAAACATGTTTGCTTTTCCAACCCAGGCTCATTCTGAAAAAGTACAGCTATATACATTTCTGTAGAGCGCCAAATACGTCCCAGGAGCTACATTTTTTTTGTTGCAGTTTTTCAGATCTCAAATGTTTCTTGCGAGTGCCATTTGCGCTTGCTGTTCTCACGTAAATCCACCAGAGGCAGCTGTCGACTGACTGACCAATGGACTGACCCACCCTCCTCCTTCCCTAAACCCAACCGATAGTGTTTTTAAAAAGCACCGTTTGACCAGCACCCACCCCCTTCTTTAAACCCAAGCGACAATGTTTTGAAAAGCAATCCAGAAAAAGAAAAACCCTCACCTGACTTTTACCACATTTTCAGATTTTACCACATTCTCACCCTGTTATTTACTTGTTTGTTTTATTTTTTGGCTTTTGTTTTTGTCTTACCTGCTTTCTGGAACCGTTCTTTGTCAGACTTGAACCCTGTCATTGTGGTCAACTCCTCTCTACGTCTCAAGTCCGCCAACGTACATGGCAAGCTACTGGACAAACTGGTAACAGCGGGAAAGCTGTCCATACGGAGGTAAGCAGTCAGCTGGTAAGAGTGAAAAGAAGCAGCGTCATACCACCTCGTAGCATTTATTTTAAAGACAAAATGCAGCCATACGTACTTCTGGCTACAAAACTCGTGATCTCCAGAAATGTATACAGGACTATGTTTTCAGAATGAGCCTATCTTGTGCTTTTCCTATAGAAGTCAATGTCCAACATTAAAAGGAAACTCATTAAAATATGCAACCACTTGAGCGTGAGTAAACTGTGAATAAATTTCCATTTTTGGTTGAACTTTCCCTCTAATAGACAAATGTTTAGAACTAATAGACTAGAAGATTTTACCAGGCTATCAAGTCGTGAGTTCAAATTACCGCAGGAAAATATTCTGATGCAGCAGTTTATTGCCCTTTGATATTGCTGTTCATTTTTCAGATCAAATGAACCGGAGAGATCTATTTGGATCGCAGTGCTTTGCTGACTTGCATTCATTTAGCGTTATCATTTGTTCTCCGGGGCTTGTTGATTAAACACGTTAATGCAGAACGATAAGAAATAGCCAGAAATACGCTATAGCAGGCAACCACACAGCTCGTGCTGAGCTAAAAACTTGAGTAATGACGAGGCTTTACATCAGCTTACATTAACAGAGCGGTGACAAACTTTAACTCCTGCAATTAAGTGCTCAATCCTGCTGTATTTGTGGGGTTTGAGCCTCTATCTGAAGCCTGCAGACCCCGGTGCGAGAGCGGAGAGTGATTTTATCAGCAGGCTTTACTCTGTCAGGACTCCACCAGCTAGTTTCGGGCCGGTAATACCGCGCGACAGAGTGATTTAACGCAGTAAGGCTGTTGTCACCAGCTCCTAAATGAAAGCTGACAGGATCATGGGGTCTTCCTTTGCCTCCACAAACCGGCTGAAAGAGGAAATCAAACACACAATGCGATAGAAAGAGCTAACAACATTAAATACTCACTGTGAGGTCTAGTTGAAATGGTCTACTTTTGAATTACCCGACCGGCGTTAACGCCATGCTAACAGTCTGATTGGTAGTTTATACCACAAGACCCTTTTTCCCAGGCCTGGCTGATGTTGTAATTTAGGAGGTGATTGGGTTTTTTTCTTTCCCATTTGTTTGGTTCAGTCAAATAAAAGAGAAATGTTAACCCTTGTGCACTGTTCAAATTTAGCTACTACTCTTTTGTTGTGTTCGGGATGAAAACATGCACTAAATTAAACTGCTGTAAAAATGCATCTGATAAACATTTTTTTTTCACATTTGTTTGCATAAATCTGAAGTCCTGATCAAAACTACTAAATTGTTTAGAAAATTACAGGATTTTAACTTTTTAATTGCCAAGTTCACAAATTATGTCACTGATTTGGTGAATAAACACACAAAATGACAGATTTTCAATATAAAAAGTAATTGTGGACTGGATTTTTAAATCTTTTATCACAGTCTTGGACATGTGAATGATTAGTAACAACGTTAGCTTTGATATATTGTTAGATAATCATTTTTTCTCCCTGATTTTTGCCCCATTGACTTCCATTATAACTGCATTTGATGGTGCATGGGCTGGTATAAGATTCTGACGGTAGGATAAATCTTGGATAAAAATATCAGTTTCACGGTATTGTGATTACTGCTCTAAAATATATTCTTTTTAAATGTTTTTAAAAACAAAAACTTTTTTCCCCTTTGAATACAATATGGCCCAATCCCAATTCTATTTTTGTACCCCTACCCCTTCCCCTTCGCCCTTAATACTGAGGGTTAAGGAGAAGGGCTTCAAAATTTACCCCTAAGAATTGGGACAGCACTACAGCACCTGCACATGTCATCATATGTCATCACGATCTCTTGCTTCATATGAAATCAGACGATGGCGACTGCTGTAGTTATTCCAGTTGTGTTATTTTTTGGTATTTATCTTCAGGAAATTACTGAATGCATATGTTATGTTCTCATAATGATCTAATGTGGCAATAAGATCGTAACTGTACTGTGTATTTACACAGTGGCCATATTCATCTATGTAAACACACCAAAACAACACTAACATTATAGCAGACACTGTAAAAAGCTCATTCTCAGCCACTAGACATTACTGACAGGGTATTCGAGTGTAATCGAGTGTCAGAATGTTGTGGGACTGCTGTACAGGAGTTATTATTATGGATTATAGATTGCGAAATTTAGCTGTTTTTTTTTTTTTTTACATTTTTTTTTAAAGCATGATGGTAAAACAGGAACGTGGTTATGAATATATTAAAACATATGTTTGTTTGTTTGTCGTAAAAATTCGTAATAATGACAAAAATACTAATTTGTAAATCTCCTTACTTCCGGGTTCAGCAATCCTGCCGTGTGTCTGGTGTATTCTGGGAAATTTTCGTACCCCTTGGTTTCGAGTGTGGTCCTGAAAAATCTTCGTTCGAAGGGCTATCTAGCACTTGCCCTTAGCCCTACGCCCTCAAGCTAAAGAGAATTGGGACAGCCCTACCCCTTGACGTGAATGCGCAAAATGAGGGGTAGGGGTAAAGGGAAGGGCTGAGGGGCAGAATTGGGATTGGGCCTATATTTTGTTTTGAGAAAATTTTAAAATATATTGGAGCTGTAAACATGTCAGGCTAAATAATTCAAATGAATCATTGACTTCTGTGTCTTTATTCCAAAAACACTGATTTCATTACAATTTAAAATGGCATCTTGGATAATTTCTCTGCTGAATATACTGTTCTCCTAAAAAACTTAGAAATGACAAAACATAAAAAAAACAACTTACATAGCATTTATTAGCATACGTAGTAACTATTACTACAGTATATGTCTGAAAAAAATATATAAATGTTGATTTGAATAGTTTATTAATCATTTACTAACTCATTCTGAATGATTCTTAAAGCCACCAACTACTCTTAAATCCAAATGGTTTGTAAATAATGCACTACTTAATTTAGTAATGAACAATTAATAAGTAATAGAGTATGAAAACAATTATTAAGCACATTATAAATGTGCTTGTAAGTCAAGAATAAAGCATGTGTAGATGTATTTATAAACTGCTAATATTAATGTAGAGTTAATGCTTAATAAATAACGAATTCATTATTTGCTAATGCTTAAGATATGATTCATAGTGTGTAGTTATTATAAAGTGTTACCCATTTTCTCAAAATATGTGTCAAAATAAGATTTGTCACCAAAAACCATTCTGCTAGCTGAAATACAGAAAATGTTATGGCCAAATTAATACACAAAACCACCCCAGAGTGGATCCCCAACAGTACATAAGGGTTAATATATCAACTTGTTACAGCGATTGTTTCAGTCGCTTGAAATGTCAGAGCCGCCAGTCTTAACACTAATCTAATAAGCGGCTTGTAATTAATCATCTTGGAAGTTAATAATTTAAAGTTCCTCATGATTTAGAGGTGGAGGAGAAAAAACTTACATCCTTTAGAAACATATCGAAAGATTTTACTTAGAAGAAATACTCATAATATAGTCTGCTGCTTTCTTACACAGTTATTTGATACACATTAACCTTATAGAAGTATTTATGTGGTCATTTTGTAATGTAAATGTATTCATGCTACCTTTGAGCTTCATTAAACAGTCTGTGCAAATCTATTTAAGTGCTATTTTGGGTTTAGCTTCACTGCGTATAAAACACACAATTTTAATTACATAAGTAGTCAAACCATTTAGAAAACTCATTGATTACTTTCCTCAACCAATTACTGATTAGTCATCTAAAACTGAAAGCATGGTCCATAACGATTACAGTTAAAATGTTTATTGTTATCAAGAAAAATTAGCTGGGTAATTAAAGTACACGTAAAATCAAAGCTAACCATATTGACTTGTTAGCTTACATTGCTAGTTTTGTGGTGAAGAATTCATCTGCGCATATCGTTTAGAAAAAAATAATAATTTGCCCTTGTAGTCTAAAATTGAAATCAGAAAATGCACGTCCTGTTTGCGTTTAGTTAAATTCTCAGATTACGTCTGTCTGCCCTGCTGAAAAATCCAGCTTAACCAGCCTAAGCTGGTTGGCTGGTTTTAGCTGGTTGACCAGCCTGGTTTTAGAGGGGTTTTGGCCATTTCCAGGCTGGTTTTCCAGTCATTTCCAGCCTGGTCTTAGCTGGTCAGGCTGGAAAATGACAGCTTAACCAGCTAAAACCAGCTTGACCAGCCTGGTTTAAGCTGGACATAGCTGGTTTTGGCTGGTCAAGCTGGTTTTAGCTGGTCAACTCCCAGCCTGACCAGCTAAGACCAGGCTGGAAATGGTTGGAAACCAGCTGGAAATGGCCCAAAACCCCTCTAAAACCAGGCTGGTCGACCAGCTAAAACCAGCCAACCAGCTTAGGCTGGTTTAGCTGGATTTTTCAGCAGGGTGAGGTATTGGCAGGGTTAAATACTTAACTGTGTCCCTCCATCAGTTTTGACCGCGCTTATGGACAACAAACATGGTGAGGAGGAGGAGTCTGTTATGCTGCGTTCACACCAGACGCGGAAGAAGCGTCAAGGCGAGTGATTTACAAGTGCGAGTGATTCAATGCAAACGCACGAATAGACATCTTGCAGCGGGATATGCGCGAATGGCGCGACGCAAATTGAGCGTTTTGCGCGTTTGACACACAAATCACGCGAAACGTTCGAGTTAAAAATCTGAACTTCTGAGGACATTCGCGCCGCGTTAATCAATCAGGAGCTTGCTCTTGTGGGGGCGTGATTGTGACGTAGCACCTGTTGTTGCTGTCACGGGGGAAATCCTCCAGCCAACACCGACAACAGTTCATCAAACTAGGCTCGGTTCAGTCAGAAGCACCGCTGCAAGCCTCCGTCATCCAGGTTAAGTTTCTGGAGGAGTTTATGAGCTCACAGAGCTGGGTGCACCTCTGAAAGTATCTAGTGGACTCAGACACTGCTCCAAACGTATCGACGCTGTTTATTAGCCTTCATAAAAGCACATAAACACAGTTATTTTCTCAATAAAATCCATGTTAGCCATTTAGCAACGAAGCTACAGTCACAAGGCAGACAGAAGCCCTGCCCATGACGCGAATCCGCATCTGTTCTGATGTGAATTTGACATGCAAATGAAGCGGAATTTGACGCTTGAATGAAGCGAGTAAACTCAAATGTTCACGCGTCTATTTACGTTCCGCATCTGGTGTGAACACAGCATTAGGGGACGATCACACTGAACATGGTTTTACGTTCCAGAAACGGGAGGCGCACCACACTGGCTTTTTCGTTAACAAGTAAAAAAAAAAAAAAAAAAGGCAAGGTGCTTATTTTACATCAACAGGCAACAACTGAATTACCTGCTCATTGTGCGCAAGTATTCCTGTTGATATTGTTATAATTGTAATATTTAATAATATTGTGAAATTCAAGATTTGTGAGTCATCCAGCTTTGTTACAGTGACCACTAGTCTCTCCTCCATCTTTAAAAATCTGTTGTCGTTTTGACAACACAAACACTGTTGTCACCTCAACAGAAACCCCACCTCTGCTGCTTTCATTTGATTCGAGAATGAAAAGACACGACTGACGAGGCGAGCTACTGGGCCAACTATTAACACCAGAAAAGCCGTCCATATGGAGGTAAGGGGTCAGCTGGTAGCGCAAAAAGGAACAGAAGCCATCGACGGCGTCATACCACCCCATAGGATTCATTTTAAAGATGAACCTCTGGCTACATAATTCATGCTTTTCAAAAATGTAAACAAGAGTACATATCCAGAATGAGTCTGTGTTGAGAATACTCATTGATCTTAAAATAAGACTGATGCTGACTGTAAACATACATCATTTTCATGCCCAACAGAAAACTTTATAGAAGCACAATAAGCCTTGTACACTGAATAAAAGAATTGCCTTATATAAGCCATACAGTCAAGAGTTTAAGTATCCATCATAAACACATCTATGAAGCCTTTTGTGTTGTGATCAGCTTTCTTCTGACACACAGTCTCCAAACTTATTCACTTCTTGCAGCCTGCAAAACTTTTTTTATTTAGAATTTCTCTGAACTCAGCACAACGAATGCACATTTGACATGTACATTACAAAGATTCCTCCACACGAGCTGTAAAAGCACCCACAAAAGATCTGACGTAAAGGAATTGAAAGGATAAAAATTATTATATGTATTTGTTTCTATTGCAAACCATGTCTTTTTCACCTGAAGAGCCCAGGCTAATTCAGTGTTATAATGGTATAATAATGCTTTCAAGTATTTTGTGAATTATGTTTCATTTAACCTTAACACAGGGGGGACATGGTGGCTCAGTGGTTAGCACTGTCGCCTCAGAAAGAAGGTCGCTGGTTCAAGTCTTGGCTGGGTAAGTTGGCATTTCAGTGTGGAGTTTGCATGCTCTCCCCGTGTTGGCGTGGGTTTCCTCCGGGTGCTCCGGTTTCCCCCACAGTCCAAACACATGCGCTATATGAACTGAATAAACTAAATTGGCCGTAGTGTATGTGTGTGAATGAGTGTGTATATGTGTTTCCCAGTACTGGGTTGTGGATGGAAGGGTATTCGCTGTGTAAAACATATGCTGGAATAGTTGCCGGTTCATTCCGCTGTGGCGACCTGTGATAAATAAAGGAACTAAGCTGAAGGAGAATGAATGAATTAACCTTTATTAACACTTAATTGCTCCATCTTGCAGTACAATGTACTCACAATATGCTCTCCCACATAAATAGCTATTCCAGCTGCGCTTATTTCCCATCTGAAAATTTGAGAAGGTGGTTTTGTTGACTGGAAATGTACAGTTTTTTACACCATCATGATACTGATTCTTTGGCAATACAGTTGGAACCGCTATAGTTTAAACTGCATGTTACAGAATTCACCCAAAAATAAATAAAAAATACCCCATAGTTTACTTGCCCTCAAAAAAAAACTGTATATTGTACATTAGAGCTGAAGATCTTTGCCCAAACCCGGCGGGACCCGACGGGTTCGGGTGGGTTCGGGTTTAATTTCTATCATTTTAGACGGGGTCAGGCCGGGCTTGCCTTGCGCAGTAAATGAACAGTCATGTGATGCATTTCGATTAGCGCGACAAAGTAATCAAATCGTTTGTTACAACATTAAAATCCATCCCTGCAAAGGTAAACAAATGATGACGGAGAAGTTAAAAAGAGCGAATTTTGACTGCACTCAGGCCAGCCGCCAGTCCAAAAGCAACGGTCATTCTAGCCGCCAAGGTATTTCGGCGGTCACTCATACACTGCATATTACGGTAGAGCGCTAAATAGCAATGTATGTACAGCAACCTGGCAGGGAAGATGACGAGGTCACTCGCTACATTGAAACTGCTGTTATGGAAAATGAAATGGATGTTCTTGGCTAGTAGAAGATGAACAAATAATCCTACACAAAACTTGCAAAATTAGCCAGATCAGATCTATGCATCTCGGCCTGTAGCAGCAGTGAAAGGGTGTTCGGTGCTGCTGGACGCACCATCCTCAGCGCTGGACTGCGCTAAAGCCGTTTACAGTGGATTCAACAATGTTCCTCCACAAAAACACGTAGCCTAATCTTGGTGAGTAAAGGGTTTTTAAATTATAAATAAATATTAATTAAACCATAAAATCATAATGTAGACAGAGTATACAGACTAATGTTGGCATGATTCTTTTAATATTCAGCTTTACCGTCACCTTAAGGCCAGATTGTGAAGAGAAGTGGCGAAACAAATCCTGCAGAGTCTTTATCTTAATTTCATTATTGCCAAATACCCTTCATAACCTCTTTTCATTAGGGTGTTGGCCAAATTTAAGGCTAAGTGTATGTACCTAGGCCTATTTAGAGTGCTGAGATTGAGATGTTACGATGTTACAGAGGACTTATTTTATTTCTTTGTTCCAACTTCTCAGTGGCCTATAGCCTATGTTTGTTACGAATAAATTATGTTAAAACATATAAATGACTCATTCTTGAAAAAGGCAAAAGAGCTGTGTGCATGTGCACATCTGAATAATGTCGGGTTATAAACGGGTTCAGGCTTTATAAAGCTGTCAATCAAAATGTACCTGTCGGGCTCGGGCTGAATTCTGTCGGGTTCGGACCCTATCGGGCCTAATTTTTATGGCCCGATTACAGCTCTATTGTACATACATGTCTCTACCTGTTTTATGTCATGTAAGTGAGCCATGCATTTGACCGCCACCGGGAATCAGTGATTGAGTTAAAAATTCTTAATATTTGTTCTACAAAACACACTGATTCGCTTCATAAGACATGCGTTAATCCCCTGGTGGTGTATGGGTTAAGCTGTGGTCACACTAGAGTTTGTGCGTGCGAAAAGGGGCTGCGAAAAGGGGCGGGATTAAACAAGATGATTAGACATTAAAGAAAGCAAGCAATTGGTCCATGTTTTAAATTTCTGTTCAGAAAGGTCATGTTTTAATCCTCGATTGGTCTCACACAGTCAAGTGATGCGATTTTGCAGGTAAGGGGGGGGGCTGGACGCTCCAAATTGTATGAGGGGTGGTTGCATCGTCCTATATTTCACGAAAAGTGGGGGGAACGGTCCCAAATTTCACGAATAGTGGGGGGGTTAAGGGAGATCGCGGGCAGGCGGGCGAATCATTACAATACCGCTCAAACATCCACTACCCGCCTATGTTATTTTTTACCCGCAAACTTGGATTCAGAACCGCCCAATTGGGCGGAAAACCGCCCAATTGGGCGGAAAACCGCCCAATCTGGCTACACTGCTGACGCATTCGCGTGCGTATGAATGGAAGTTTATGGGGAGAAAACTCCAGTGTGACCGCAGCTTTAGTTTAAGAACAGATTTATAGCTTCAAAATAAAAGTCACTATCCAACACACTATTATACAGCATGGAAGAGAGAAGATTAAAATTTAAAACTACTCCATCTGTGTTCGTCTGACAGTAAAAAGTCATATACATTGAGGATGGCTTGAGTGTGAAGTCATGGTGTAATTTACATTTTTGGGTAACCTATTCCTTCAAAACAGATGATTGTATGCGATAAAAGTTTCAAACTTCATACTTTATGTTAAGGTCACATACGTTATTTACACATATGTGCATTCAACCACCATCAGAAATCAGTGATTGAGTTTATAATTTAAAATTCTAAATATTTCTGCTACAAAAACACACTGATGTGCCTTATAAGACACGAGTTAACCCCCTGGTGATGTATGGGTTTGAGCTTGACAACATACTTATAGCTTCAAAATAAAAGTCACTATCCAACACACTATTATACAGCATGGAGGAGACAGAATAAAATTTAAAACTACTCTGACTGTGTTCGTCTGACAGTAAAAACACCATATACACTGAGGATGGCTTGAGTGTGAAGTCATGGTGTAATTTACATTTTTGGGTGATCTATTCCTTTAAAACAGATGATTGTATGCGATAAAAATAAAAAGCTTCAAAATAAAAGTCACTATCCTACACCATTATACAGCATGGAAAAGACAGAATAAAATTAAAAACTACTCCGTACAACTAAACTGAGGATGGCTTGAGGGTAAGTCATGGCGTAGTTTACATTTTTGGGTGATGTATTCCTTTAAAAAGGATATTTTTATGTGATAAAACTTTTAAAACTTCATCATTTATGTCAACTTCACATTTGTCAGTCACACATATTGTGCATTCGACTGTCATCAGAAATCAGCGATTGAGTTTATAATTAAAAAATGTGAAATATTTCTGCTGCAAAAACACATTAATCCATTTTATAAGACATACTTTAACCCCCTGGGGGTTTAGTTTGACGAGAGATTTATAGCTTCAAATTAAAAGTCTTATCCAACATATCACTATACAGCATGGAAGAGCCAGGATAAAATTAAAAACTACTCCGACTGTGTTCGTCTGACAGAAAAAAAGTCGCATACATTTGAGGATGGCCTTCGCTCTCAGAATTAAAGGTACAAAATCTGTCACTGGGGCAGTACCTCTTCAAAATGTACACTTTTGTACTGTACAGGTGGGCATTAGTACCTTTAACGTACACTTTTGTACCTTTAATGTTCATTTTTGTATCTTTAAGGTGCTATGAGGTGCTTATATTGTACTTTTTTGGTATTAATATTTACCTTTAAGGACCAAAAACATGCCTTTCGAAAAGGTACCGCCCCAGCGACAGATTTTGTACCTTAAATTACCTTAAATTATAGCATAATTGACATTTTTGGGTGAACTATTCCTATAAAAAAGATGATTATACCCAATTAAACTTTCAAAACTTCATACTTTGTACCTGTACATCACCCTAGAGCACATGTCCCAGAGCAACATCTCTATTTAGAGAAGATAAGCGAGTGTTTCCCCCATGAGATCCAGCCTATGTGCTTGATCCAGTGCAGTGTTTTTCAAGCTCAGTTTAGTATGCATCTCCTGTTGTGACGGAGCGAGTATCAGTATGGCTGCAGTGCAGAGAAACCGAAGGCCAAGAGCTCGTTGGCACCAAACAATCATCTCTTTAAAAACTCAACAGACTGTGTCTCTGGCGCTGCGGTTTAATTGGCATGCCATTGAACCTCGAAGGTTAAAGGTTCTGCTAACAGAAAGTGCACTATTATTAAACTTACTGCAGGTTTGAGGGCTCATTGTCCAGCCCTGTGTTCACCGGCTTCACCTTTATTTACAGGAAGGCGAGTGCTCCGTCATGCTCAGCGAACGCTGTAGCCTGAGAGCTCTAATGATTCCCAGCGCCTATTAAATCAATGAAGATTCACTCCCGGGAGTGAAACGGTGCTCACATGCTGCGAGTCTATTAAAACCCAGTGACAGAACACAATGAGCGAGAATTATGGGATGCGCCAAGCTGGCATTTATAAGCAATTCTGTGGCCTTCGGTTTTTGCATATTTCAGAGATGCTTGCAAATGAGGGAAAAAACAGCAAAGTATTTCAAATTCGCAGCTCTACTGCATTGAAACTGACCATGGTATGAAAAGCGAAGAGTTAAGATTCAGTATCAGTTCAGTTTTTGGTCAGCAGAATCTCTATGATCTCAATTATTTAGTTTAAGATGGCCTTGATTGTTTAAACAGCACCGAGCTTTAAAATATAATGAGGTTTTCAGAGTATTTGCATGCTGACTGCAATGTTTATTTGTCTTATTCTAGTTTCCAGCGCCTTGCACAGAGATATTATGTGGGGCAGATGCACAAGTGAAACAAATGGTACTAATAATTATTTATATTTAAAACAAAATCACATACTTTTGATCTAATTACAAAAAAAAAACTGTAGACTGTTTGGGTTGTATAACAAAATAAATCATCATTAATATCCATCTTACCATTACTGAAACCCCATTTATATAATTGTTCTATTAATAACATTTAAAGATAAAAATATGGAGTGTTCGGATCAAAGACATTAAAATTAATATCTTACCATGTGAATCATAGAATCATTTATTTGATTCGGTCAAATCACCTGATTCTTTACAAGTGACCACTGATGCAATGAATCGGTCACTGAGTCAATGACTCACTTGATTCATTCAAAAATATTTCAACAACAAACCTCATTCTGGTATTATTATTATGCTGGCAAAATGGCACTATACTCACAAATAATTACTTTATGAAAACATTTTGATAATCTATCTGTGCATGTGCATATATTTTTAAAGGTGCCTTATAAGGAAAATATTTATAGTCCTAGTCATAGTTGAATATTAAGAGAACAGTATATGGAAATGGCGATACCATGAGCCTCAGACATCATTGTTTCCTTATTCTCATGTACATTTCAAAAGTGTAAAACCCTGGTGGACAACAGGCCAACTAGAACACAAAGCAGACTGTTGCGTGACTCACGGGGCATTTGCATATACTTTACGTATGTACTTTATTCCTGGAGGGCCGCAGCTCTGCACAGTTTTGCGCAAACCCTAATCAAACACAGTTGATCTAGTAGTGTCTATTAGTCTTAAACACCTTGATTAGTTGGAACAGCTGTGTTTGATTAGGGTTGGATCAAAACTGTGCAGAGCTGCGGCTCTTCAGGAATTGAGTTTGAGACTTGTGCTTTAGGTCGTTCCTCTTGACCTGACGAGCAGCATCATCATCAGGAGAACACAGACCCATATGTAGCTCTGGGATCATTAATATGCACACCTCAGGCTGCATTTGTTAGGCCACGATGTTTTCTAGTGAGACAACAATGATCATTTTCCTCCCTTAGTTATTTGTAAGTTTACATTTAACTTACTTTATATGTGGGACTTTTATTTTGAAAACCAGATATGCAGATTTTTTACCAGTGGCGGCTGGTGTTAAAAAATGTGAGGGGGCGCATTTTAAAAGCCATTAAAAGCCATTTTTCAGGTGATGTACCAAAAAACAAAAATGACTAAAGCATACAATAAATGCATCACAAATCAGTTCATTTTAGTTAAATTTGTGTTTATCAGTAATGAAGTAATCAAGATAATCAGTAAACACGCGCACACACACACATAAATGTTGCCTAATCACTGGCCAGTAGCACTACTTAAAAATTAATTTTGCTCTCCTTTCTTTCTGGCTTGCAAATTTCTTAATGAGCTTTTGGTTAAAGTCAGTCATCTCAGTCACCAGTCTCTTCTCTATTGACAGGATGGCCAATGCATTCAGCCTCTCTTGCGTCATGCTGTTTGAAACAGCAAACACGGAAAACAGTAAAAGGCATGACTTACATCGCAATCTGTCAGCCAACTCCGTTTGTCATAACAAGTGCTGGAAAAGCCAAGGGTGTACGCGCGCTCGCCATCACTTGACTACTGGTGAATTTGTTTTTATTAGTTTTGCAAGGAAGGTCGATCTGGTCCAAGCTCCTTGATTCTTTTTTTTTCTTCATCCAAACGCCTTGTGAACGGATATCTTTGCAAAGATACAATGGAATTTTCCTTCATCTTGCACTTGCTTTCACTATATGAATAAAGGTCAGCACAGCTAACTGACAAGCTGCTGCTGAGTGAACGGTCTAAGTGAGAATGGTCCAATCACATAAGGCCAATCATATAAAAACAAATATGATTCGTTCTAACAACAAAATGGGAGGGTTCGGGGCGCAGAGCGCTGCGCCCCAAGGACAATTTAAAACTGGCCAATTAGAGCTTATGGTCATATCACATGCTTTGCAAAAGTTTGTGTACCCACATAGACACCCATTAGTCCGGCGCCCCGTACACATATGAAAAAATAATGTTCATACATTTTTTTTTCAATAAATGTTAGTATGACTACAATACATTTTAGAATTTTATAATTAAATCAGTTTATTTTGTTAATATTTGTGATAATAAATATTGACATATTAAAAGAGTCTAACTTGACAGGGGCGGCGCCCCAGCGCCCTCTATTGACCAGCCGCCACTGTTTTTTACTATTCAATACTGAGCAACAACTGCATGCATGTGCTACTGTTCAAAGCAGTTCAAACACGTGTCAGAATGCAAGATTTACAGATTTTATATTTAGTTAACCACTCCAAAAAGGCACAAGATATGTTTAATTGTAAAATCTTTTGATAATTTCAACAAACACATGTAGAGTGCTGAATAATGTCACATCACTCAGCTTAACTGTTATCTGCTCATGCAGAGGTTGATATTAAGTACAGGATGCTTTTCTTTGACATTGTAGCTTAAAAATACAACACATTACATCTCTATCTGTCTCTTTTGTCAAGTTTAATTATACTTTAGCCTTTATCCACAACAGATCTGGTGAGCAAAATAGGTTAACGTTTCTTTAAATTAAAGAGCTCACTCTCTCCATGTAGGTAAAATAAACCTCCAGCCAAAAATATTTAACTGGGCATCTACTTTGTTTGTTAAAATATGTTTTTGACTAATATTGTCTGTGATTACTGTAAATTATGCTGCGTGTGTCACTTCAGAGCAGAGCTCATTAATATTCATGACTGATCCATATATGGTCAATATGGACCTTCTGATTCTAGGGGTATTTTATGGAGTAATAATTGAGCATATACATTTCTGGGGATTTTTTGACTAAGCCATATAGACCTTTTTAATGTGGCGATTTCACTGGCCCATGAACGTTTTTTGCTTGTTACCAAACTATTTCATAACTGTAACAAGAGGCAATATAACCATATCTTAATGTGAAAATGGCTGCCATAACATTATTAATAAACATGTGGACCTTTTTGGGTTGTTGCAAGCTATGGAAATTCAAAATGTAATACAGGAAATACATTAAAATTCCTCAAAATGGTCCATACATACTATGTAGATATCAGAGAACAATTTAAGTTATTGAACCAATGCAGTATATGGCACATTTAGGTTCAATCTTAAAATATTTATAATTCTTAAGCTGATTTGCTTTTTAAATTCTTGTGCTGTGACTCTTTCACATCATGCAGTGAGATGTAAGGTGCATGGAGGCTATTTTGGAGTCTGACTGTTAAAAATAATGTGTTAAAAATAAAGTGAATGACACGCACAGTATAGTGTTGTTTAATATCGACCTCAGTCACAGTTGGTTTTACGCATGAAAACACTGCAAACACTTTGAATGTGAGTCTTGTAGCAGTCTTAAAAAAAGCAGCTCACTTTGTCTGATAGCATAACAGCTGAGAGATGGAAACAACACAGTAAATTATAGGCAGCATGTTTTGAGATATTGTGATCTAAAGCAGTGAAGTCGTGGAGGCTGGAAAAACTGTTCAGTGTCATGATTCAATTTCACATTCATGCTCATAGTTTCCTCTCTAACTGAGGAAAACACTCATAAAATATTTGCAATAGCAGTTATTTGGACATCTAATACTTTCTTTTGGTGTCTAAAGTGTATCAGTAGTATATATATATATATATATATATATATATATATATATATATATATATATATATATATATATATATATATATATATACATATATACACACACACACACACACACACACACACACACACCAGCCACTTTATTAGGTGCATCAGAATGGGGAAGAAAGGTGATTTAAATGACTTTGAACGTGGTCCAGTGAGCGGCATTTCTGTGGGCTCAAATGCCTTGTTGATGTCAGAGGTCAGAGGAGAATGGCCAGACTGTTTCAAGCTGATAGAAAGACAACAGTAACTCAAATAACCACTCATTACAACCGAGGTATGCAGAAGAGCATCTCTGAACACACAACATGTCGAACCTTGAGGCAGATGGGCTACAGCAGCATAAGACCACACCGGGTGCCACTCCTGTCAGCTTAGAACAGGAAACTGAGGCTACAATTCGCACAGGCTCACCAAAATGAATAATCTCAGATTGATTTCTTGAACATGACAGTGAGTTGACTGTACTCAAATGGCCTCCACAGTCACCAGATCTCAATCCAATAGAGCACCTTTGGGAGGTGGTGGAATCATGTGGTGGTCACATCATTATAATGCAGCCGACAAATCCGCAGCAACTGCGTGATGCTATCATGTCAGTACGGACCAAAATCTCTGAGGAATATTTCCAGTATCTTGTTGAATCTATGACATGGTGGATTAAGGCAGTTCTGAAGGCAAAAGCGGGTCAAACCCGATACTAGTAAGGTGTACCTAATAAAGTGGCCGGTAAGTGTATATAGCTTACATTAATATTTAAAAAAAAAATAAACAAGATAAAAATTGTGTAATCAAATGCACTATATAGAATTAAAATAACTAAACATGAATGTCATTTTAGGCACTCACTGAAATACTTAACCGTTTTTCATGCTGGAATGGTTCATCAATAGGCATACATGAAATAAACATGTTTATCACCAAAGTGTGTGCAGATTTGGGGCTAAATATATTTTTATATTAAAAGAATTCCACAAATAATTTTACATAAAGGGCAGCGCGGTAGCACTGTCGCCTCACAGCAAGAAGGTCGCTGCTTCGAGCCTCGGCTGGGTCAGTTGGCATTTCTGTGTGGAGTTTGCATGTTCTCCCCGTGTTCCTCTGGGTGCTCTGGTTTCCCCCCAGTCCAAAGACATGCGCTATAGGGGAATTGGGTAAGCTAAATTGTCCGTAGTGTATGAGTGTGAATGAGTGTGTGTGGCAATTTCTCAGTTGTGGGTTGAAGCTGGAAGGGCATCCGCTGTGTAAAACATATGCTGGATAAGTTTGCGGTTCATTCCGCTGTAGCAACCCCTGATTAATAAAGGGACTAAACTGAAAAGGGAATGAATTAATAAATAAATTTTACATAAAGCATTTTATGACACCTAAAGATCTTCCATACACAAAATACACAAAATAAACACTAAAAACATTTTAATATTTATAAAACTGTCAAATTAGTTTAAAAAGATGGTAAATATTCGCATAAAGTCTGAAGAAAAATAATATAAATAAAATAAAATAATAAAACATATATTTAAACTGTATAAATACATACATTTGTATAAATATAAAAACATTTATCTTGTTTGTTCCCTTAATAAAACTATATATTTATTGTTTCTTTTTTTATATTTAATTTTATGTGTTTCTTCTTGGTCAAGACATTTAGAAGACTTTATCTCAACAAAATTAATTTTGATATAATAATTAATATGAATATAACTAAAATACCAATGATAAGCATAGACATTACATTTTTAATATTATAATATATAAATATAAATATATATATATATATATATATATATATATATATATATATATATATATATATATATATATATATATATATTATAATATATAATATTATAATATACACCAAAGCAATTTAATGACTATAATGTGTGCTCTTATTCAAGATTCATTATAAATATATCCCTGGAAGGCTTTTGGCACTCACAAACGTTTCTTAAATCATATGATGGCAGATATATTTTTATTGCTCAGAAGGGAACAGTTATGATGGGAAATTCTGCTCTTGGTCATATATAAAGTGTGACAAAATAAAGCCTGCAGTGTTTCGCCGGTATCGGTCAGTTGTTTTACTAAAGACTGTCCTGAGGAAAGCTCACATTCACTGCTGTCCTACATTCAAATACACACAAGGGCAAAATCAATAACCTTTACCAGAGCTAATATCTCTCACAAACACAATTTAAACACAGGAAAGTGTGTGAATATAGCCAGCCTCTAATGGTAAAAAAAAATAATTAATTCTTATTTTTATAATCACACATCATAAAAACAGTCTGCAGGAACACTTTGATTGACATTTTCCCTTTGTACGTGTCATCAGAATGGAAAAGCCCCGCCCATTAGCGACGATCTCTCCCTCATTAGCATGAACAGCCCTGAGTGTGAAGCAGCCATTCGCTATTAAGAGTTTTCGTGCCATACTTGTTGAAGATAATATCAGCGATTAGGAGGATTTTAAATGTGGAGTTTTAGGGCGCACAAATGAACACTGGAGTCTCCATAGACTGCCTTATTTTGAGACACTTTTATTTTCAGATTTTTACAGAGATACTGTTAGCAGAGATGGGTTGAAGATCAAATATTTATACTCAAGTAAAAGTACAAGTGCTTGAAAAAATCGTGATTTTTTTTTTTGAAGTAGAAGAAACAATCTTAAAAGTTACTGGAGTAATGCTAAAAAAGTATCTGATGAAAATATTACTCAAGTAAATAGTTACTACACTGTAAAAATATCCATACATTAGCAGTTTTCAGAATTGTGTTTAGTTATGCTTTAATTGCATTATGGGAACTTGATCTTTCTTCCTATAACTTGTAACCTTGAAAAGTTTTAAAAAGTGACTTTTATTTTAATAGTTAAATAAAGTGATAAAGTCTGAAGAAAAATAATATAAATAAAATAAAATAATAAAACATATATTAACACTGTATAAATACATACATTTGTATAAATATAAAAACATTTATCTTGTTTGTTCCCTTAATAAAACTATATATTTATTGTTTCTTTTTTATATTTGATTTTATGTGTTTCTTCTTGGTCAAGACATTTAGAAGACTTTATCTCAACAACATTAATTTTCATATAATAATTATTATGAATATAACTAAAATACCAATGATAAGCATACACATTACATTTTTAATATTATAATATATATATATATATATATATATATATATATATATATATATATATATATATATATATATATATATATATATATATATATATATATATATATATATATATATATTATATAATATTATATATTATAATATACACCAAAGCAATTTAAGAGATGGGTTGAAGATCAAATATTTATACTCAAGTAAAAGTACAAGTGCTTGAAAAAATCGTGATTTTTTTTTGAAGTAGAAGAAACAATCTTAAAAGTTACTGGAGTAATGGTAAAAAAGTATCTGATGAAAATATTACTCAAGTAAATAGTTACTACACTGTAAAAATATCCATACATTAGCAGTTTTCAGAATTGTGTTTAGTTATGCTTTAATTGCATTATGGGAACTTGATCTTTCTTCCTATAACTTGTAACCTTGAAAAGTTTTAAAAAGTGACTTTTATTTTAATAGTTAAATAAAGTGATATATTGTCTGTGTTGGTCTTGTATATTACAGTACAAAAACCTTGAAATAAACCGTCTGTACTTTTTCTGTTATTTTACTAGAGGTGTGAACCTACACTGGTCTCACGGTTCGGTTCGGTTAGGATTATCATGCCATCGATTCGGTTCAATTCGATATCTCGGTGCATCACGGTGCATTGACGATTCTTTCCATACACAGTTTTATATTTGGGGGTAGGGGGCTGTCTGTATAAACACACACACACACACACACATAGACACACAGCACCAAGCAAGCGACACAGAGCATCACGCTCTCTCTCATTCAAACACATACACGCACACACAAACATAGACAGAACCAAACAAGCAACACACAGCATCACGCTCTCTCTCATTCACACACATAAACACACACGCACACACACGTGCTTGCTCGCTCGGGAGCGATATTGTTAGACCGTCCGCTTCCGTTCAACTTACACCAAAGTTACCGACTGCTCCCGCGGCACGCGCTTTATTAGGAAATATATTACCGCGCCGCAAGAAATCTGGTCTGGTCCCGCCGTACAGCCGCAGGAATGCAGACTTCTTTCCAGAAGTATCGCTGTAACAGCCGAGAGGAGAGGAAAAGTCACGCCAGCAGGTCTAATGTGCCACAGTGAGAGAGAGAGAAATGGAGTTTACTTTCATTCTCCCAATCGCAGTAAAACAGGAGCTTCTGCTGTAAGTGTCAGTGAAAGACTGTGAAGAAGACACACACGCAGTGAAATTGTGCACAGTTTGTGTGTTTTTAAGTAGTTGGAGCGTTGTAAATACTCGCGCTCGCCTCCCTCGCCATAGTATGCTACCGCGACATAGCACATATGAGATAAATGACGACAGTACATAATAAGCAGTTATGATTCTTACTGAACCGATACCGAATTGTCCGCGTCTGCATTGTGGTGCACCGAAGAAACAATTAATTTTGACACCCCTAATATATATTTATATACTACTTGTAAAACAATTTTGTCCTTTAATACAAACAGTCAGATATATAAACTGTACCTTTAAACAACACGAGCATTTATAGCAAATATCAAATATAAATATCCAGCTCGCTTTCTGAGCCTTGTCTACCAAGTTCTTTCTTACACCCCTTTGATTGGTCACACGCTCAACAGAAAGGGCTGTGATTGGCTCTTACACGTTGGCGCTCTTCACATATGCACTCATGGGCCACAGTGTGAGAGAGAGAGAAATGGAGATTACTTTTATTCTCTTAATCGCCGTGAAATAGGGGCTTCTGCTGTAAGTGTCTTGAAACACAGTCCAGCAAACACTCACGCAGTGAAATTGTGCAGTTTCTGAGTTAAGTAGTTGAAACTTTGTAAATACTCTCGGCTCGCCTCCCATGCTATAGTAAGCTACAGCGACAGCGCATGTGAGATAAATGACGTCAGTACATAATAACCGGTTATGATTATTACTCAACCGATACCAAATTGTCCACGTCTGCATCGCGGTGCACAGAAGAAACAATTAATTTTGACACCCCCATATTTCACAGACTTATTTCTCTCTATGTTATTTCTCATACATTATCTTATTTAAAACTATGACCTGTAATGCACTCCAGAATCTGACAGATTGATTAGCTGTAGGCTCTAGAACAGTCATCTGAAGCGTTGTCATACAGTGTTCTGCCTGGATTTCATCAATACCCCTGCATTTACTAACACAGACTATATCTGAAGTATTTGGAAGTAATTCACATTTTCCTCATGTAGAAAAACGTCATAAGAACAATGTTTAGTGGCTCAATGTATTATAACAGTGTTTTTAAAAGTCTAAACACTTTATTGATATAGTGTACAACCAAGCACATGTGGGCAGAACACAAACGAGTCGCAGGTAATGAAGTATTAAGCATTTCTCCTATAGGAAAGCCCATCTAAGCAAAACAGGTGTCTGTAGCTCTGCTCACGCTCCACTTCTTTACCCTTGTTTGGTATCCTGCGATCGGTGCGATGACGCCCGAACAAAATGGCGACGGTTGGCCGCGTCTACTGGTAGCTTCTTTTGGATTCTTCAGAAACCTATGGGTGACGTCACGGATACTACGTCCATATCTTTTACAGACACACACATTCTAGGGACATCAGAGACTTATTTTACATCTTGTTAAAAGGGGCATAATAGGTCACCTTTAAGACTGAATTAAACTCTCTGACTCCTGCCATCAAACAACCTAAATTTGTCTCTATAAAGCATGATGCTCTTCATATAAATAATCATCCTCTTTTGTTTTTAAACGTATAGTGTATTATGAATAAAAGATTACGATTCATAAACCAGCAGTGAAAGCTTGCCCTAGTCTGCATGTAAACTGCTTTTAAACTCCTATATGGACACGCGATGTTGTTGAGCACAGAATTAATTGGTTTCTATTGACTCAGTCATTTATAGTAAACATTTAATTAAACAAATCTTTGGGGTGCGTTGATAGCCAGGGGAATTAAGCCAGAATCCTCAGTGCCGGTGCAAAAAATCCATTATAAATGAAGCATCGGGGGTAAAGAACTACTAATTGCATCGTAAAACTGGGCAGTGGTGATATGCTGCTAATTGCAGTAGATTTGTCATAAAGAGAAGCAGCATAATGAAGCTCTTTTAGTTCCAACGTGCGTCGGCATGAATGTTTTTGTCCCAAAGGCTTATCAGACCTTTTTGTTGTGCAGAGTAAATATAATTACAAATAAAAATGAATATTAATATATATGTTTTTTTTCTAACTGACAAGTTAGTTAGATGATCTAACAAAATCAATACAGATTTATACAGGATAATACACATATGACCATTAAATTAAATGATAAAAAATAAAAATTAAGAATAAATATATAACCTGAATGAATGTAGTTATTTTGAGTAATATTTATAAATAAATAAATAAATAATAATAATTAAATGGTAATTTCTTCAAAATAGTAATCATTTTTATTATTATTTATTAAGATATTTAATAATAATAATAATAATAATAATAATAATAATAATAATAATAATAATAATAATAATAATAATAATAATAATAATAATAAAATAATTAAATATATTTTTCAACAACACTTTTTTTTTATCATTGTTATACAAAATGACAAAGGTTTAATTTTTCAGTTTAGCAAAAAAACATAAATACAACAAGAATAATATAAATTCAAAATAACTTAATACACTTTAAAAGAAAAAAGAAAATAATAATATTAAATAATACAGCAATAACATATTTGTTTAATCTATATACTTTCAATGTCCATCAATTCAAGAAAAGTCACCATCTAGATTCTCCAAAAAGTCAATGAATATTTTCCAAATAGACCAAAATATATGAATTTTGTTTTTCAATAAATAGGTTATCATTTCTAAGGCACGGCAAGACGTCATCCCCTTTATCCACTGAGACACACCAGGACTGTCTTATTTTTTTCCAAGAACACACAATTACATGTTTAGCTATTGCAGTAGTTTTTATTTTAATTTAATTTTTTTTGTGCATTTTTGTCATTTCTAAATTTATATTAATGTTTATTTAAAATCGATCAGAAAATGAAAAAAAAAAAATTGGCAAAAGGCTTAACAGCTCTGGTAAAATAAAATAAAATAAAATATTTTTTATTAAAATAAAAACAAATAATAATAAACTATCAAATAAAGGTGAAAACACTGAAAAAATAATTATTAAAAAATAAAATATATTAATAAAGAATTAAGTATTAATTAAATATTAAATATTAATTAAAAATAAATCAATGAATTAACTGAAATAGTTTAAATAAATAGTTATTTAGTTAATATAGATAACTATGTATAAAATAATTAACTATTAACTATAAAATAAATTAAAAAATAAAATAAAATAAAATTAAATTAAATTAAATTAAATTTAATAAAACAAAATAAAATAAAATAAAATAAAATAAAATTTTGGCTTGCAAGTGCTTGGCCGGTAATGTGTTACACACAATGAAGCTTGACAAGCCAATAAAATATTTTTTTTTTATTAAAATAAAACATATGTAATTAAAATCAATCAATTAATTAACTAAAATAGTTCAAATAAATAGTTTTATATTTAATATTTATATAGGTTACTATTTACATAATGGTTCACTATTAACTATTAAAAAATGAAAATAAAATAAAATATATTTTTGGCTTGCTAGTGCTTGGCCCCTAACACAAAAAAGCTTGACAAACCAATAAAATAAATTATTTATATTAAAATAAAAAATCTATAATTGAAATCAATCAATTAACTAATTAACTTAAATAGTTCAAATAAATAATGCTATAGTTAATTAATGGTGCTGTATATATGTTTTTGACTCTTCTAAAGCATAAAAATACCATAATATGATTGCAGATATTTAAGAAACATGCTAAGTGAACATTCTTGTTTATCTGAAAAACAGTGCTGAAGTCAGATATTCTGCTTTTGTAAATGTACGTTATGTGCTGGAATGTCTGTCTTTGTTTTGGTCATTTAACCCACCCAATGCCAGTTTAGCCAATTATATTCCAGCACCCTGGGTTGCCTTGGTGGAAAACAGAACATTTCATTCATTCATTCATTCAGTCATGAAGGCTCTCAAAGTATGCGTCCACGACTGAAATGCGACTTTCGGTGGACAGTAGCAGACTCCGAAATGAGACACAGATTCAGAGTTCCACATGAGGTGGTTAATAATTAATAGGGCCAGAAGGACATTTTTTTTTATATTTCTAAACAGAATTTTGTTAAACATCTGTGGATTTATGCGGAATGATTTTGGGAGTATCATAACTAAAAACTTAATACATGAAATAAAAAATAGTTAATAAAATAGTTAATAAAATAAAAGTTTTATTTAATGTTTACAATGCAAATACAATTAGAACCACATTATTTGGTAAACAAAGACAGAAAATATTACTTTACAAACTATACTGTGCATAAATCATATAAATATTTTCATAGTAGTCAATAATATTACTAAAATAAATTAAAAAACTTAATGAATATAAATTTACACACATTTACACAAGTAAATAAACAGAATCAATGATGGGCTAAAAATCTGCGGAATTCTGCGTGCAAAGATTAAGTGTGGGCCTAATAATTAGCAAATAATATAAATATTACGAACGTAAGCAGTTTGGCTGTGTGCACCAGTCAAAACACGACAGAAATTTAAATACAGCCATTCAGAAGCACAGAATAGTGCACTCACTGCACTCCAACAAAATGGTAAGGTTTATAATTTAATTGATACATATTAAACCTCTTTAACATTATTAAATGTACATGCTGAATCACTGATATGTGTTGGCTTGCACAGTTCTGAAGTTCAATTTCAAACAGTTTAGTTTATTTTCAAGATCTGAGGTGATCTGCTGCGGCTTTCAGTAGCATGGCCATAAATGTCACGTAAAATGGCTTCCAAACTTTTATTATGAAAAATATTCCTTCTATCGCGTGCCGTTGCTTTTATTTAGAGCACAACTTAAATCAGGTTTTAGTCAGGTTCGCTCCTGTTAATCTAGTCAATCTGGCAACCCGTGCTTGAGTGTGTTTTGTACCAGAAGTGCAATACCTAGCTCGACCACTGGGTGTCAAACTTACATACTGCACCTTTAAGTAGTTATTTATATAATAATTAACTATTAAAAATAAAATTATATAAAATAAAATACATGTTTGGCTTGCTAGTGCTTGGCCCCTAATGTACAACACAATAAAGCTTGACAAACTAATAATAACAATTTTAAAATATCTCCACCTACTCTTTTATCCGCTTTTTCACACATTGGTGTTGCTCATTAAGGCATGTCAGACAAGGTTGCTTGTTTTTCTTAGCAGATCTGGCAACACTGACACGCTTGTTTACTTGTTCTTTTCACAATTGTGATGCCGGACTGAAGTCTCAGCGAGAAAGCACTCACATCTCCACACATGAATCAGTAAATACACTTTAATGGATTTGTTTGAACTACTACAGACGTACAGGGAAGAAAAAAAAATAAAGCAGTCTGATCCCTCCAAACTCAGAGGCGAGATTTGATTGTGAAGCAGCTTTTTAGGACTCCTGCCCATTAGTGTTGTTTACCTTAATACCAGCAGACACAGGCCTGACATCTTCCTGACATCAGCTTCATTCTCTTCACGTCTGCAACACATAAATGGGCTTTCAAAACCTGCCCAATTATCATGTCCTGCACGTGGTGTCAAGGGATACAATCATTTTGTTTTTTTTAACTCCACATTTTAACCCACATCGCATCAGCTCTCAAATAGCTGGATTCCATTACAGCCATTAAACGGCCCTAATTAATTATGCAATAAACTACTATGTACTAAAAATGTGTGCAGACGACTGACGATTTGTTTACTTGATACAGTGCATCCGGAAAGTATTCATATCGCTTTTTATTCATAGATTTGTTTATGTTACAGCCTTATTCCAAAATGGATTAAATTCATTTATTTCCTCAAAATTCTCCACACAATCCCCCATAATGACAATGTGGAAAAAGAGTTTTTGAAATTGTTGCAAATTTATTAAAAATAAAAAGCTGAAAAATCACATGTACATCAGTATTCACAGCCTTTGCTCAATACTTTGTTGATGCACCTTTGGCAGCAATTACAGCCTCAAGTCTTTTTGAATATGATGCCAATGGGAATGGGAATTTTTGCCCATTCCTCTTTGCAGTACCTCTCAAGCTCTATCGGGTTGGATGGGACAGCCATTTTCAGATCTTTCCAGAGATGTTCAATAGGATTTATGTTTGGGCTCTGGCTGGGCCACTCAAGGACATTCACAGAGTTGTTGTGAAGCCACTACATTGATATTTTGGCTATGTGCTTTGGGTCATTGTCCTGCTGGAAGATGTACCATCGCCTCAGTCTGAGGTCAAGAGCACTCTGAAGCAGGTCTTCATTCAGGATGTCTCTGTACATTGCTGCATTCATCTTTCCCTCTATCCTGACTAGTCTTCCAGTTCCTGCTGCTGGAAAACATCCCCACAGCTTGATGATTCCACCACCATGCGTCACTGTAGGGAGGGTATTAGCCTGGTGATGAGCGGTGCCTGGTTTTCTCCAAAGGTAACGCCTGGCATTCACTCCAAAGAGTTCAATTTTAGTCTCATCAGACCAGAGAATTTTGTTTCTTATGGTCTGAGAGTCCGTCAGATGCCTTTTGGCAAATTCCAGGTGGGGAGTGGCTTCCGTCTGGAAGGTTTCTGTAACCTTCCCCAGCCTTGTGCCTCGAGACAATCCTGTCTCGGAGGTCTACAGACAATTCCTTTGTCTTCATGCTTGGTTTGTGCTTTGACATGCACTGTCAACCCTGGCACCTTATATAGACAGGTGTATGCCTATTCAAGTCCAATCAACTAAATTTACCACAGGTAAACTTCAATTAAGAAACATGCTGATGAAAACATCTCAAGAATGATCAGTGGAAACAGAATGTACCTGAGCTCAATTTAGAGCTTCACGGCAAAGGCTGTACATGTGATTTTTCAGCTTTTTTATTTTTAATAAATTTGCAACAATTTCAAAAAATCTTTTCTCACATTGTCATTATGGGGTATTGTGTGTAGAATTTTGAGGATATAAATAGATTAATCTAGGTTAAAATGGCTCATTTGAATTCTGCTGAAGGCATTCAGAATATGTGTGCTGCCCAAATAATAAGTCTTTGAGAACGGGTTTCTCAAGCCAGGTGGCGCAATAGACCAGGGGCTCATCTCCTGTTTCCAAAATGCATCACAAACTGCTTGAGAAACTGTTCTACTGTGATAATTGGTGATGAAAATGAATTATGTTCAATAAGATGTACTTGTGTTTACTAACTGTTTATTCATTTAAGCATACATTTTGAACTGTAGGCCTACATAAGCTCGAAACAGCGATTTTTGATGACCTTAATCTGACTAAAGTCATAACTGAACTAAACAGAAATAGAATTAGGACATATGGAGTATGCATATATTAGTGGCATTATTGAAGTAAACACCGCAATCAAACTATTACCGTCATGTAGGACTTTTCGTCATATTTTCCGACAAGATCCACACACATGGCTGTCAATAAAGGACTGCACACACACACAGATGCACACACACAAACACACCAAGCATACACATACACACACAGTTTTTTTTTCTTTCCGTTTGGCGTGCGTTATTAAATTCCATAAAACTCTCACCAGTCCTTACTCCTTATTTGCATCTAATACCCCAGCTTGTCACGGGGCATGAATGAAATATTCATGAGTTAAAGTGAAACTGCCGAACTGCAGTTAAAGTCAGGCAACAGGCATCCTGCTGATTTGATTCAGAAGGGCACTTTTTTGTCAGACGGCTCACCAGTCAGGTATACATCCGCGCTAAAATTTCAAGGTGAAAGTCATCATAGCTTGCATAGAAAAGACCCAGCTCCCAACCCAACTTTGAGAATAGATTAACGCGATATTTTTTTATCATGCGATAAAAGTCTCGCGTTTACGCAGCACGTTAATGCCGATAACGGCCCACCACTAATATATATATATATACTGTAGTAGGAAGTTAAAAATATCTGACTTCCTGTTGAATTTTGGATTTCGCTCAAATGTTTAGCATGCTTGATGTGTGTGCCAATTTTTGTATGTGTGCGTGAAACGTAACTCATGGGGAACTTTGTTGATTGTTTATAGCTGGCACTGTCAAGCCATTTTGCTACACCCAGTTCTGAAACCCATATCAAATGTAAATTTCTGCCACTGCAAACTTTTGTGAGTTTTGGAGCATGTGTAGACCCTCAAAAATGTGATTCAATCTGGAACAGAATAATAATAATAAAGAAATGGAGCAATTCCAATAGGGCCCTAATAAATGAATGAAGCATAACGTAAGCCCCTCTACATGTAACTCAACACAAAAATACAATTCTGTCATTTATTTAAAGTTATGTGTATGGTTTATATGGTAAAAAAAATACAGTTCAAGAACAATACATGTAGCCCAAAAGACGTTCAAGTGACCTGGATAATGATAGCTTTCATGTGCATATCTTTCATAGAAGACATAACAAGTGTTTACTATTTATTTATTTATTTTTTCCAGAAGATCATTTATTTTCCCCCATATGCTTCTTCTGAACTATTCCTTTAGGGGAACATATAGCAGTCGACGAAGCAAAAAAAAGCATATCTTAGATTTTCAAAGTGCCTCCTTTGCAGAATTCATCTTTGAACCTGTACCAGTATTTTTGCAGTTGATTATGAGAGGATGTGCATATTTATTTTTAATGAGCAGTCTGTATTGTAAATATGATGTAGACCCAAATAGCTCATTTTAGCGAGTGCAATGCCAAAGAACTAAAAAAAAAAGGGAATTCTCAGAGGAACCGAAGAAACACTAAAAGACACTCTTACAATCAGCGTTTCATCCTGATGTGCAATTTACTGAAGCATCTTAAGAGCCGTCCTTCGACCTTACGTGCTGATGTCGTTTATTAAAGGAAGAAAAGCTTGATTGTATTACTACATGAAACCGATTAGACGATTATTTAGCATTATCATTCACTCATGTCAGGAGGACACTTTATACGGCGGCCAGACCTTCGCATTATTATTATAATGAAACATAACCATCTCACAAACCTAGAAATAGAACTCAGATATCTGTGTCTTAAAAAGAATTTGCTGATAAACTATATTATATGACATCAAGGGCATATAGGAAGGATATTGTACTACTAATGCTTCATTTCAAGTGCAAGAAATATAATGGTAACATTTTAGATTAACCCTTGTGTGCTGTTGAGGATGTTTTCATCCACTCTGGGGTGATTTTGAGGCTTAATATGGCAACATACAGTATTTCTCTGTCTTGCAGCAAATGGAATGATTTTTGGTGATAAATCACAAATTTTGACACATATTTTGGGAAAATGCTTTGAAAATTAAAAAAAACTCAACATTATGTAATGTAATGTAATGTAATGTGTATTTATATAGCGCATTTATTGTGTATGGCCATACACCCAAAGCGCTTCACAATCATGAGGGAAGTCTCAGTGTGTAGCATCCACTTGGATGATGCGACGGCAGCCACAGGACAACGGCGCCAGTGCGCTCACCACACACCAGCTATTGGTGGAGTGAAGAGACAGTGATAGAGCCAATTTGGTGGATGGGAATGATTAGGAGGCCATGATGGGTAAGTGCCAATTGAGGGACTTTGGCCAGGACACCGGGGTTACACCCCTACTCTTTACGAGAAGTGCCATGGGATTTTTAATGATCACAGAGAGTCAGGACCTCGGTTTAACGTCTCATCCGAAAGACGTTACACTCTCTGGGAAAAGTTACTACCCTTTCATTATGTTTGGGGCTGATTTTGCCCCATTGACTTCCATTATAATGACATTTTTTTTATTGCAAAGCCATGATACCATTATGCTTTCTGTATTGTTGGGGATTTACCCTGTTTGGAAGAGGTAACACATCATTTTAACTGTTGACCATTAGTTGGCAGCATTAACCCTTTAGATAGGCCTGTGCAAAAAAGTTTTTGGCTTTTAGATGGAATTAGATGGAGCATAACAGCAAATTATAATGTGCGTGCATAAAAAACTTACCATGTTCACCATGTGTAACCCACCAGTCCTACTGCACTCAATATACTCTGAGCTGGAATCGAACCGGTGATTCATTGTATGGTAGTGGGTTGCTAACAAGGAGGCTAAGCATCTTTGCCTCTAGTGTCTGTTGCTAGAGCATCCTTTGAGATCAGAAGAGTGAGGTTTACCTGCATAGCACATCGCTACCTGGCCTCTGTTACACTCACGTTCTAAACCTCACTCTTATCCCAGACGAGCCATGTTTAACCCACAGGTCCTACTGCACCCAACCTGGTCTGAGCTGGGATCGAATCGGTGATTCATTGTATGGGAGTCCGTTGCTCTAACAAAGAGACTAAAAACCATGTCCTCTAGCATCTGTTGCTAAAGCACCTTTTAAGGTCAGAGGAGTGAGGTTTACCTGGATAGCACTTCACTAGCTGGCCTCCGTTACACTCACCCTCCCTAAACCTTACTCCCATCCCGGAGGAACCCCCAACGTGTAACTCACCAGTCCTACTGCATCCAATCTGCTCTGAGCTGGGATCGAACCAGCAATTCTTTGTATGGGAGTCAGTTGCTCTAATAAGGAGGCTAAACACCATGGCCTCTAGTGTCTGTTGCTAGAGCATCCTTTGAGGTCAGAGGAGTGAGGTTTACCTGCATAGCACTTCGCTACCTGACCTCCGTTACACTCACTCCCTTAACCTCACTACCATCCGGGATGAGGCCCCATGTGTAACCCAACGGTCCTACTTCACCCAACCCGGTCCGAGCTGGGTTTTGAACAGGCAATTTATTGTATGGAAATCGTTGCTCTAACAAAGAGGCTAAAGACCATGGTCTCTAGCATTTGTTGCTAGAGCATCCTTTGAGGTCTGAGGAGTGAGGTTTAATTGCATATCACTTTGCTACCTGGCCTCCGTTACACTCACCCACTAAACCTTACCCCCATCCCGGACGAGCCCCCACGTGTAACTCACTGGTCCTACTGCACCCAACCTCCTCTGAACTGGGATCAAACCAGTGATTCATTGTATGGGAGTTGGTTGCTCTAACAAGGAGGCTAAAGACTATGGCCACTAGCATCTGTTGCTAGAGCATTCTTTGAGGTCTGAGGAGTGAGATTTACCTCATAGCACGTCACTACCTGGCCTCCGTTACACTCACCCCCTAAACCTTACCCCCATCCCGGACGAGCCCCACATGTAACTCACTGGTCCTACTGCACCCAACCTCCTCTGAGCTGGGATCAAACCAGTGATTCATTGTATGGGAGTTGGTTGCTCTAACAAGGAGCCTAAAGACTATGGCCACTAGCATCTGTTGCAAGAACATTCTTTGAGGTCTGAGGAGTGAGATTTACCTGCATAGCACGTCACTCCCTGGCCTCCGTTACACTCACCCCCTAAACCTTACTTCCATCCCAGACGAGCCCCCATGTGTAACTCACCGGTCCTACTGCACCCAACCCGGCCTAAGCTGGGTTTGAACCGGCAATTTATTGTATGGAAATCGGTTGCTCTAACAAGGAGGTTAAAGACCATGGCCTTTAGCATCTGTTGCTAGAGCATCCTTTGAGTTCAGAGGAGTGCGGTTTACCTGCATAGCACTTTGCTACCTGGCCTCCGTTACACATGTTCTGAGAGATTAGGTGCTTATTTTCACAGATGAATCAAGGTAAGTGCACAAAGTTCTGTCTTACACACTATCATACTCATACACACAGATACACACTATATACACTCTGTATAACTCCAAGAAATCAAGCTTTTTTGCACTGCAACTGATGATCTACAGTAAAAATCACAAATTTTCCCTCTTTCCAACACGGAAAAATAAAGAATGAATAATGGTGTCATGGCCTTGCAATCAAAAAATGTAATTAAAATGGAAGTTCATGGGACAAAAACAGCCCCAAACATAATGAAATCTCAGTTAGCCCAAAGTATGTATTGTTGAGTTTCTTAAAAACATTTTAAAGCATTTCCCCCCCAAAAATGTCATTATAATGGAAGTCAATGGGGCAAAAACAAATGGGAGTAAATTTGAACAATACACAAGGGTTAAGTACCAATTATCACTATTAACTGGCTTATTACCTGGCTATTATTACGATATTGGCTGTTTAATAGCAGTTATAAAGTACATATTCTGCATTATATTACAACACTACCCAAAAACTAAACCTAACTGCTACCTAAATACTATTAATAAGCAGCACGAGTTTAAATCATAAGCCAAAATTAATAATTTATTAATAGCGAGAAATTAGGTAACTTAAAATAAAGTGACCAATTTATTTTATTAATAACTAGATATGTCATAAACAAAACGGTCACATTTTATTTTAATGTACAATTCACACAATTAACAAACCATTAAGACTTTTAGCTCAAAAAACTACTAATTAGCGGTTTGTTAATAGTTATTAAGGTAGGATCTGGGTTTAGGAATGTAAAATAAGTGCTAATAAACAGTTAATATCTTAATAATAGGCAGGTAATAAGCCAGAAGTATTGTAAATTATGTGAATTGTAACTTAAAGTGGAACAAAAAAAATCTAACACCGAACCTTCATATCAGCATGTAACTTTACACAAAAAAGGCCTGGGTGGCAGAGCTTAACAGTTTGATAGACAGCATTAACAATATATGTAAACAAAAAGACCTTTTCATCCCAAGCGGCTGTTTCTACAAAGATAAGAGCAAAGCTGACAGGTCGGTGAAATGCAGAAAGCTTTGTAAACAAACCGGGATACTGAACATCATTTTCACTGGAAAACCATTATGCTTTAAGGTTTATCACGCCGTAATGACAAACTTATACAGAGGGACAAATTACCTTTTAAACGGGGAGTTGCTTTTGTAAACAAATTGCAAAGCAGTCTTTCTGTTTCTGAAGTTCTTACTCTGTCAGGAATACAGCTCACACTGCAAAATAAGTGGTTGTATTACTGCCTTTGCCTGTTGATTTTGTTTAGTTTCTAGTCCAAATATCTAAAAATTGTCTAGACAGACTCAAATAATTTGGTTTGCTGCTTCTTCAGACTGCTTATTTAAAATGAGCTGAAACAACACTATTTTTTTTGAGGGGTGGACAACTTGACTGTTTTATGCAACATAGGCTCATTCTGAAAACGTATGTCGGTTTCAAACGTTTTGAAAACAATGTCGGTTTAGTTCAGGGAAGGAAAAGGATGGGTCAGTTGATCGGTCAGTCAGTCACTCAGTTGACAGTCAATCGACAGTGGCCTCTGGTGGATTTACGCAAGAAGAGCAGGCGTGAAATTTGAGATCTCTAAAAGCATACACAGCGGCCTCTGGTGGATTTGTGAAAACATAAACTGCAAAAAACTGTAGCTCCTTGGACGTATTGTGTTCTGCTGAACCAAAAAACAAAACCTTAAAGAAAGAAAAACATTTTTTTTGCAGTGCATACAAAAGGTTTTGGTGTACTAAAACAAAAGAACATCTTGATTTATCTGGCTCCCAGCCACATTCAGACCAGCCAAAGAGGATAATTTGAAGAATGTTGAGAAACCTGTAACCACTGACTTGTATAGTACGAAAAACAAATACGATGGAAGTCAATGGTTACAGAACATTTTATTTAGAGTTCAACAGACCAAAATAAATAAATAAATAAATAAATAAATAAATAAATAAATACCAATTAAACCAACGATTAAATGTTTGGGACAATTATACCTTTAAGTAAGTTTTTCCTTAAAAAAACAGTTTGTTTTCGGTTTGGAATAAGTTTTACTTACCTTTTAAAGAAAAATATCACTTAGTTTTGACTTACTATTTATGAAAACAAAATAATAATTTGTACTTGTCTAGAAAAAGTTTCTTAGTTTCACTGTAAAAAATGCAGGGTTCCACACAATTCATTCATGTTGTCCCAACACAACTCGATTAAGTTAACTTAACACTTTTAACAAATTAATGTGGATTGAACATTAAAAAATTAAGTTGTCTTAATGAAATCTCAAGAATTGTGTTGTTTCAGCTCATTTTAAATAAGTAGTTTGAACAAGTAAAAAAAATAAATAAATTTTGAGGGTTGAGAATGTTTCAATATTTGGACTACAAGTAAGAAAGAAAAAGTATATATATATATATATATATATATATATATATATATATATATATATATATATATATATATATATATATATATATATATATATATATATATATATATATATATTTTATTATTTTTTTTTTTTTCAGTGCACAACTTCAACATGAAGTTGTTGAACTGAAGCAAAAGCAAGAACATCTTGGCATACAGTATCTGGCTCCCAGCAACAACGAGACCAGCCAAAGAAGATATTTTGAAGAATGTTGAAAACCTGTTGAAAAACAAATACTGTGGAAGTCAATGTTTACAGGTTTCCAGCTTTCTTCAGACCATTTTCTTTTGAGTTAAACAGACTAAAATGCATAAATGAATAAATAAATAAATTAATAAGGGCAGCACGGTGGTGCAGTGGGTAGCACAATCACCTCACAGCAAGAAGGTCGCTGGTTCGAGCCCCGGCTGGGTCAATTGGCGTTTCTGTGTGGAGTTTGCATGTTCTCCCCGTGTTTGCATGGGTCTCCTCCGGGTGCTCCGGTTTCCCCCACAAGTCCAAAGACATGCGGTACAGGTCAATTGGGTAGGCTAAATTGACCGTAGTGTATGTGTGAATGAGTGTGTGTGGATGTTTCCCAGTGATGGGTTGCAGCTGGAAGGGCATGCGCTGTGTAAAACATATGATGGATAAGTTGGCGGTTCATTCCGCTGTGGGGACCCCTGATTAATAAAGGGACTAAGCCGAAAAGAAAATGAATGAATAAATGAATAAATAAATAAATGAAATCAAACTGGTTTAGAAAAAATCAAGGGTAAGTAAACATGTTTACATGTGTGGGTAAACTAGCCCTTAAGTTTGTTTTCGGTTTGAAATAAGTTTATTTTAATTACCCCTTACCCATTAAAGGAAAATTTCACTTATTTAGACTTAATATTTATGTAAATTAAGCAATATTTTTTGCTTGTCAATAAAATGCTTCTTGATTTGAGAATTTTTCAATATTTGGACTACAAACAAGACAACACCTTGAAGAAAAGCTTTTTATTTTATTTGTTTTGCAATGCACACAAAACTACAACATAAAGTTGGTGAACTAAAGCAAACGCAAGGACATCTTGGCATATCTGGCTCCCAGCAACATCCGGACCAGCCAAGGAAGATATTTTGAAGAATGTTGAAAACCTGTAATCGTTGACTTTCATAGTAGGAAAAACAAATACTATGGACGTCAATGGTTACAGGTTTCCAGCTTTCTTCAGACCATTTTCTTTTGAATTCAATGGATCCAAAAAAAGATATCACACTGGTTTAGAACAAGTCAAGAGTAAGTAAATGATGACATAATATTTTTTTTGGGGTGAACTGTCCCTTTAAGTGAGTTTTTCCTTAAAAAAAGTTCATTTTACTTACCCTTATCATTTAAAGGAAAATCTCACTTAGTTTTGATTGAAAACAAAACAATATTTTTTGCTTGTCAAGAAAACGCTTCTATTTTAAAAGGTTTTTCGATATTTGGACTACAAACAAGACAAAAGCTTGAAGTAAGAAAAGCTTTTTTTCTCTTCTGTTTTTTTGCAGTGCATACAAAACTTTGGTGAACTAAAGCAAAAGAACATCTTGACATATCTGGCTCCCAGCCACATCCAGACCAGCCATTTCAAACTCCTCTATGAACCCTCAGAATAAAAGTTGTCTTTGCTCAGAGATGTTTTTTTTCTGCAGAAATGTTTGTGGGCTTTGCATTGTCCCCGCAAACCCCTGGCGGAGCTTTTGAAAGGACGCATGCTGGGTATAAGAGCTGACCATCCTCAAAGACCTTCGCTAAGAACATGGCCGGATGCAGGATTGCTGGGAGACCTCGGGATAACAAACAGCTGTTCCTGAAAGCTCGAAAAATGCTCAATCCTCCGCCACAGGATTGGCTGGAAAAGCATGGGATTCATCTGACTGTCTGTCAGGGAAAAATGAAAGCAGCTTAACTTAAAAACGTTTGACTGTACTGCCTGAGAAAAGAACAATGTTTCTGTTGATTTCCTTTAATAATAATAGAATACGATTTTGTATTCATACTGAAATATTCATCCGGTCTTCATAGGAGGGAAACAAACCCTGCAATTTTACCTCCACCCAAAACCTACATTCAGCTGCAGTTGAAAGCTGAAATGGACAATAAAGGTGGTGAAACACCAACAACTTTTATTCTGTTTTATGCACAATGGGCAGATTATTGATCACTTCTGCGTGGTTCCTTTCACAATAGTTTCACCTCAAACACTTCATCTGACCTCAAACTCAAACTGCAATGCATTTGAATGATTCTATTACATTTACAGTTTGGACCACAAACCCAGTCTTACGCTGCGGTCACACTAGAGAAAATTCTGTCATATGGTGCTGCGAAAAGGGGCGGGATTAAACAAGATGATTAGACGCTTAAAAAGCAAGCGATTGGTCCATGTTTTAAATTTCTGCCCAGAAAGGTCATGTTTTGATCCTCGATTGGTCTCACGCAGTCAAGTGATGCGATTTCCCAGGTCAGAGTTCACCAAGCTTGAACTTTGCACCGCAGCGACCTGCGAAACTTCACGCACAACCTTGCGTTTCCGGTCTGACGCATTCGTGTGCATATGAATGGAAGTCTATGGAGAGAAAGGTCCAGTGTGACCGCAGCTTTATGTGCACTCACCGGCCACTTTATTAGGTACCCCTGTTCAACTGCTTGTTAACACAAATTTCTAATCAGCCAATCACATGGCAGCAACTCATGGTCAAGACGATCTGCTGCAGTTCAAACCGAGCATCAGAATGGGGAAGAAAGGTGATTTAAGTGACTTTGAACGTGGCATGGTTGTTGGTGCCAGACGGGCTGGTCTGAGTATTTCAGAAACTACTGGGATTTTCACGCACAACGATCTCTAGGGTTTACAGAGAATGGTCTGAAAAAGAGAAAATATCCAGTGAGCGGCAGTTCTGTGGGCGCAAAGGCCTTGTTTATGCCAGAGGTCAGAGGAGAATGGCCAGACTGGTTCCAGCTGATAGAAAGGCAAAAGTAACTCAAATAACCACTCGTTACAACCGAGGTCTGCAGAAGAGCATCTCTGAACACACAACACGTCCAACCTTGAGGCGGATGGGCTACAGCAGCAGAAGACCACACCTGGTGCCACTCCTGTCAGCTAAGAACAGGAAACTGAGGCTACAATTCGCACAGGCTCACCAAAATTGGACAATAGAAGATTGGAGAAACGTTTCCTGGTCTGATGAGTCTTGATTTCTGCTGCTACGTTTGGATGGTAGGGTCAGAATTTGGAATCAACAACATAAAAACATGGATCCATCCTGTCTTGGATTAATGGTTCAGACTGGTGGTGGGGGTGTAATGGTGTGGGGGATATTTTCTTGGCACACTTTGGGCCCATTAGTACCAATTGAGCATCGCTTCAACATCACAGCTTACCTGAGTATTGTTGACCATGTTTATCCCTTTATGTCCACAGTGTACCCATCTTTTGATGGCTACTTCCAGCAGGATAATGCGCCATGTCATAAAGCGTGAATCATCTCAGACTGGTTTCTTGAACATGACAATGAGTTCACTGTACTCAAATGGCCTCTACAGTCACCAGATCTCAAATCCAATACAACACCTTTGGGATGTGGTGGAACGGGAGATTCGCATCATGGATGTGCAGCCGACAAATCTGCAGCAGCAACTACTGTACGTGATGCTATCATGTCAATATGGACCAAAATCTCTGAGAAATATTTCCAGTATCTTGTTGAAGCTATGCCACAAAGGATTAAGGCAGTACTGAAGGCAAAAGGGGGTCCAAGCCAACTAGTAAGATGTACCTAATAAAGTGGCCAGTGAGTGTATGTTGCATGGGTATATTTTTGGCGAAAACTAAAAATACATTGTATCCCAGTGGGCACCATGATATCAAAACAACATTAAAAACATGTAAAAAGTTCTAATTGATTTGTTATCAATTGACTACCTTGATGTAAAAAATGGATTAAATTAAAAAACACATTAAAAAAGGACGGCATGGTTGCTCAATGGTTAGCACTGTTGCTTCACAGTAAGAAGGTTGCTGGTTCGAGTCCCAGCTGGACCAGTTGGCATTTCTGTGTGAAGTTTGCATGTTCATATTCAACTTTCAACTAATTGATTATTTTGAGCTTCTCAGTGTTTTGATTTATTTTAAGCCCTCATATTTCAAATTGTATAATAGTTGTATTTCTGCCAAATATTGCTCTATTCTAACAGTGTACATCAGTGGAAAGTTTATGACTATAAGTGTTTTGGCCCAGGGTTACATATGGAAAACTTGTCTTTCTAGTCTAGCAAGCGTGAATGAGATTCAGCTAGAGCCACTGAGGATTATTTTTATTTATTTGTCTGACACTTTATTTTATGTTCATTTTATTTCAAACCAGCGGATGGATGAGCAGAAACACTAGCAGAAAGCTGGAGGATAGAAACTCTCATCAGTGAAAGCAGAAACATAGAGAAGCATCTCTGGCTGATATCCGTCTTTTCTCTTCAGCTGAAGAGCCACATTAAGCGATGAAATCAGCCTCCTGATGGGACACAGAAAGAGAAAGATGACCCAGTAATGATATCCTGACTTAAGTGTGAGCGATCGTTCAGTCTGGTCCATGTGTGTGTGTGCTGAGAAAAGCCAGATTACTCTTCAATGATCTTCCAGAGCAGTATTCACGGTGAACATTTGTCTTTATTCTCTGTTTTTAATCCTGCACATGGTGAGGATGCTTTCAGAGTGCAAACATTACCTTATTACAACTAATTTTCAAGATAACCTCTCAAATATTAAACGTTTTTGAGGTAGGCAGCACAAAATCAAGAAACAAGCAAATAATACAAGTTTTCAGCAGTGTACCGTTTCATCATGATTACTTTTTCACCACCTGGATGGTTCATTTGAATTGAAATTTCTTCTGTTTGTTCATATTCATATTCATGAAAAGTGCTTTAACTTCTTCAGATTTTTTCCACAGCTTTTTTTTTTTAAGTAATTTTTCATTTCACTTTAGATTAATTATGTGAATCACTATCACAAATCACTTCACAAAGTTTAATCACTGAGACATTTGACATTGATTTATATCAAAATATTTAAATTATTCATCATTTTTAAATCACTAAAAGAATTTGGTGTTTTTATATTCATTCATTCATTCATTCATTCATTCATTTGTATCCACTTTTCTAGGGCCGGGTTGTGGGGGCAGCAGTCTCAGGAGAGAACCCCAGACTTCCCTCTCCCCAGACACTTCCTCCAGCCGAGGGAGGATCCCGAGGTGTTCCCAGGCCAGCCGAGAGACTTAGGCCCCGATTACACTAATACGTTTTAGTTTTGAAACGCATAAGTTTTGCTACGGTTACGCCATCCGTCCACACTAAGCTGGAGTTTTCGAGCCCGGAAAACGGAGCGTTTTGAAAATGCTGAAGAGGAGTTTTGGTTTTAAAACGCTGCTGCTCCGTCTTAGTGTTGATGGGGGAAAATTTAGACATATGAAAACGGAGGCGGGGCTGCAGACATTCGCCTATCTGATTGGCTTCTTCCTCAATATTAAGTAGCCTACACACAGTTCAGTCCTGCATCCTCTTCTTCTAAGTTCAGACATCGCAAGTTTAATATGGAAAACAAACTTTTTATTAAATCCCTTTATTAATCCGGGGTTGCCACAGCGGAATGAACCGCCAACTTATCCAGCACGTTTTTACGCAGCGGATGCCCTTCCAGCCGCAACCCATCTCTGGCAAAGATATCAGGAAAATAAGGGAAAAAAATCTCAAAACAAACAAACAGCAAAATAAAGATATACATGTAGAAATGACCGCACTTTGCTGTTCAACCTTCCACAAAAAGGTACTGCACACTAGCACTATTTGCTTCCCACTGCAAAAAAACCCCCCTGAACAACCAACAGGTCTGGCTTATATACTAGATGCCCCACCCCACATAAACTCTACAAAATTAAATTAAAATAAATTAAATTAAAATATTGCACATATGGATCACCTACATAACATTCAGATAATCTCAAGTATCATAACAGGTGTATTTAACAATAATATATATATTTCATGTATTTTCCTATCACTCTGGCTATCACCTATCTCACCCAGCTCTCCTCCAAAACAGGCAACATTAAAACAGTCCAGTTACCGGAGCGATCGCGCATGCACGATGCAGAAGTTTAGCGATATCAAGCTTTGTAGACGCTACTGGAGTTTGACAGTTGCTTCCGGTAACCTGGACTGCCACACCACACAAACAAACAACGAAAGACGAGACATGAAACTTCCAGATAAGTTCAATAAATGTTAACTAAACCTATTTGATGTCTGAGTGTGTTTATTGGGAATATCAACAGATGTGGTGACGAGTGAATGTATGTGTGTGCATTTTATATGCAATGGTAATATTGTCCCAACCTTTGTGTGCACCCAAGGTTTGGGAACGGCAGAATCTCTGATGGATATTAGATTGTGTGTAAATGAAATGACATACTGTCGCGATCGAACCATATTTGGAATGCTCATGAATATTAATTAGCTCTTAAAATTGTCACAGTATTTACTATGTTTATTCTACAGGAGAAACCTTTTTTTGTTGTTGTTTGGCTGGAATAAACAATTTTTTTAATTATTTCAAAAACAATTTGAAGGTCAATATTATTAGGCCCTTTAAGAATTAGCTTTTTTTGATTGTCAACAGATGAAACTACTGTTGTCCAATGACTTTTCTAACTATCCTAACTTAAGTTAAGCTTTTAAATTGCACTTTAAACTTGATACAAGTATCTTAATAATTAGCAAGTACTCCTACAATAAAAAGCTATGAATATGGATATGAATATTAATGAGCTCTTAAAATTTTACAGTATGTACTATATTTTTACTTCATGACGAAGTAATCTTTCTTTTAGTTTAACTGGATTAAAAAGTTTGAAATTTTTTTTTTAAATAACAAGCTCAGTTTTGACCATAACATAAGGTTTTAACCATGGATTGTCTACTGACGGAAACAACAGTTCTCCAGTGACTAGCCTAATCTTAATCTAATTGACCTAGTTAAGCCTTTAAATTTCACTTTGAACTGTATACATCTATCTCATTAATTAGTTAGTACCCCTAGAATGAAAATCTCAATTTTGACCATACTTGGAATGGTCATGAATATTAATGAGCACTTAAAAATGTCGCAGTATTTACAATATTTTTCCTTCAGGATAAACCTTATTTTTTTCAGTTTGGCTGGAATATACAGTTTTTATTTTTTAAACATCAAGCTTAGTTTTGACCCTATATTTGGAATGGTCATGAATATTAATGAGCTCTTGAAATTTTCACAGTATTTACTAGTGATGCCACAATTCTCAATATAATATTGAACCGTTTGGTACGACATCCACGGTTCAATACGCGCTTGTGAATTGCGGTTTTCTCGGTTTTACGTTTAAATAATTTATGTGCATTTTATTTCTCTCTGAATTGACTGTTTGTGTGTGCCGGTAAGTCCACGAGCTGAGTTGAGGAAACTCCTCCCCGCGAGTATATATTCAATAACTATGCTCTAAAGTTAGGGGGCGCTTAACCATCATTCCACGGCCATGGTGAGTGGCGGTGAAGAGGGAACATTACGAGGAAGCACTGGTGTCTTTCAAATCTCCGGTGTGGGGACATTTCGGTTTTGCCGTTGAGTATAATGCAGAGGAAGAAAAAACAGTAAGCTAAAAAATGACTGTGTGCACTGCAAGCATTGTTTTACACGTATAGCCAGGGCTTAATTTGTGCCGGAACACGCCTGATCCGGCGCCTCATTTTACCGATCCCCCTCCTCAACTTCCCTCCTCCCCGTCCGCTGTTCACTTTCATTTTCTTCCGCGATTCCCCAACCCTCTTCACATTTGTCCGCAACACCCCCCACGCGACACCTCTCCATCCACGGGTAACATGCCGGATCTGTTACCCCGATCTGTTTCGGGACCTCACAATTCACAAATTAAGCACTGCGTATAGCCTACTCAAACGGAAACACTTCCAACATTACTGCACATCTGCGGCGCCATCAACCAGCAATATCACTCTCTGAAGGCAGAACAGCAGAGAAGGTAATAAAGTCCTTAAATCCCTCGCTGAATCTTCCCAGCAAACATTCTGTTTCCGAGAGACACATACAAATGTTTATTTGAAATGGTCAATTTATGTTTATTAACTTCACATTCATGTTTATTTTCAAAATGCAAGAATTTATGTGTTGCCCAGTTTGTACATGGACTACCAGCAGCTGTGAGATTTCAGTGTTCAATTTTTTACCATACAATACACCAGGAACTAGTGTACGTTTCTTGGCTTTTAAGTAAAATAAAGGAGTATTGCAATAGTAAATAAATCGTTTTTAAGTTTTTCTCCTATTGCATGAAGTATAAAAAAACACTAAAGTGTCAAGCCATCAGAACTGAACCAAACCGAAAACCGTGTTAAAAAACCGAGGTATGTATTAAACCACAGGCTAACTGTATTGTTGCATCCCTAGTATTTACTATTGTTTTTTTTCTTCAGGCGAAAGACTTATTTCTTTTAGTTTGGCTGGAATAAACACAGTTTTTTTTTTTTTTTAAACAACAAGCTCAGTTTTGACCATATTTGGAGTGCTCATAAATATTAATTAGCTCTGTTCTGATGCAACACAGCAAATCCAAGATTTTAAAGGCTACAGATTGTTTGTATTGGAGGCATTGTATTTAACTATAGAGACAAAAAAAATGTTTGAAAAACAGAATAATTCCTCTAAAAAATCTAAAAGAAAGTCATTAGGTTAACAAACTGGACTGAATATATATTCAGTATACACCTTTATACACATATACACTTATTTAACAACACACTTAACATGCCAATTTGCACATAACAGCTGCACATATTATGTTGTATATAGTAACATAGCTGTACATACACTTGTCAATTTGTATATTTGCATTCACTACTTTTTAAAATCTATTTATTATCTGTTTTTTAGTCCTGTTTCTGTAATTCTGTTGCACTGTAGAAGCTCTGCCACGAAAACAAATTCCTCGTATGTGTGAACATACCTGGCAATAAAGCTCTTTCTGATTCTGAAAAATTTAAACAATACTTACTCTTCTTTTAAAAAAATCACTACTATTTCAAAAGATCATCTTGACTTTATCTCCAGTTTAAATCACGATCTTCCCGTCTCTGATACTGTAACTATCCCACTCGTCTCAACCACTAGAGAATCATAGTTCAATATTTGCAGAGCTGAATCCTCTCGACTCTCCTGTTCACAGATGCGTATAAAGGAACGTTCTTAAATAGCTCTTGACCTTGACGGCATAATCGACGTGCATTAGCCTGTCATAAGAGGTGCATATTAGAGTCTTCGTCATTGGCCGCTCTTGTATAGCGTGGACAGCAGACAGTCTTTCTCTTTCACGAGAGGTGTGCGACTGTCCCGCTGGAAAGGAGAAATGACCTTCCTTTCCTTTTCATATGGAAATGTTTTACAGCCACCATCATGTGGGCTTAATGGAGCATGTCTATTTGATCTAAAGCTTAGCTCAACACAGTCACTCACGCCGGCAGAGAATAATCTCCACCATTTTCCCTTTCTCTCATATTTCTCCTGTTTATAGTTCGGTATAGCAGGCTAGCAAGACTCTTCATGTCGGAAGCAGAACTATTGGTTTGCTGACAAGAACAGACTTTTTAGCTGAAGCATTAGACTTCCACGTTTAGCATTTGTGCTGTACACCACCTGACAAAAGTCTTGTCGCCTATCCAAGTTTTAGGAACAACAAATAATAACTTGAGTTCTAGTTGATCATTTGGTATCAGAAGAAGTGGCTTATATGAAAGGCAAAGGCCTCTAGATTTATAATTTATTTTAGCAAAATAAAATATGTTCATGCCTTGATTTTTAATTATTTAATTAGGACAGTAAGGTCTGACTTTGCTTAGACAAAAGTTTTGTAACTTGTCACAACAGAAATAATGTCCAGTATAGAATATAAAGTCATGGTGCAGTGGAAAAAGAATAATTATTGTGCATGACTCCCATGAGCTTGGAGGACTGCATCCACATCTCTGCAATGACTCAAATCACTTATTAAAAAAGTCATCTGGATGCAAAGAAAGTGTTCTTGCAGGACTCCCAGAGTTCATCCAGATTCTTTCTATTCATATTCAGTGCCTCCACCTTCATCTTACCCCAGACATGCTCAATAATGTTCATGTCTGGTGACTGGGCTGGCCAATCCTGGAGCACCTTGACCTTCGTTGCTTTCAGGAACTTTGATGTGGAGGCTGAAGTATGAGAAGGAGCGCTATCCTGCTAAAGAATTTGCCCTCTTTTGTAGTTTGTAATGTAATGGGCAGCACAAATGTCTTGACACCTCAGCCTGTTGATGTTGCCATCCACTCTCCAGATCGCCCCCATGCTGAATGTAACCCCAAACCATGATTTTTCCTTAACTAAACTTGACTGATTTCTATGAGAATCTTGGGTCCATGTTGGTTGCAGTAGGTCTTCTGCAGTATTTGTGATGATTGGGATGCAGTTCAACAGATGATTCAGCAGAAAAATCTACCTTCTGCCACTTTTCAAATGATCAACTAGAAGTTATTATTATTGGACATGAGTAACACCAGAAACACATTGCTTGTCTGATACAGTTGTACCCTCTTGTGAAATGTTTATTCTTTTTCAAATATTTGTTTAAGTGATGTTTAACAGATCATGGGAATTTTAACAGTAATTAAGGTGAAAGTCTTATTGCTTTTAATTTGGCTGGAATAAAGACAGTTTCAGAAAAATAAAAAATACAAAATTAAGGTCAATATTATAAGCCCTGGGAATTGTTCTTTTTTCAATCGTGTAGAAGAAACCCCACTGTTGTTTAACAATTTACCTAGTTATTAACCTAGTTAAGCCTTTAAATTGCACTTTAACCAGAATACTAGTATATTACTAAATCATTTGTAAATTAATATGCATTGTCATCATGGCAAAGACAAAAGAAATCAGTTATTAGAAATGAGCCACTAAAACTCTTATGTTTAAAAATGTGTTGAAGGAAAAATCTTCTCTCTATTAAACAGCACTTAATTTTTTAAAAGGATAAAAATTTCACAGCAGGGATAAGAATTTGGACTGCAACTGTATATTATCTCTCTAAATGTACTTTATACATATTAAAGGTGCTGTGTGTAAGTTTTTGACTCTTCTAAAGCACAATAATACCATAATATGTTTGCAGATATTTAAGAAACATGCTAAGTGAACATTCTTGTTTATCTGAAAAACAATGCTGAAGTCAGATATTCTGCTTTGAAAATATACGTTACATGCTGGAATGTCCGACATTGTTTTGGTCATTTAATCAACCCAATACCAGTTTAGCCAATTATATTTCAGCACCGCGGGTTGCCTTGGTTCAAAGCATAAGCCAGTGACCGAAAATGCAACCTTCGTTGGACAATAGCAGCCTCCAAAAAGAGATGCAGATTCAGAGTTCCACATGATGAGTTTATTAATAAGTAAATAATAAAAATATTACTAGGGATGTCCCTAACAGGTTTTTTTGCCTTCAAGCCCAAGTCCGAGTCATTTGATTTTGAGTATCTGTCGATAACAAAACTCGATCCGATATTTCTATAATACATAAAAAGAAGAAAGAACAGTGAAGAAACAGATCCAGGATGTTCCTTATTTTAAATTTATTTCACCTTATTTTAACATTCAACAACTCTGTTAACAAAATCAGAGCACTTCTGTGAGGTAGCTTGAACAATCAATTAATAAATAAGATCAATTCTTCAATTTTGGACTTTAGTGCAACAGTAAATATAAAAAAACTAATATAAAAACAAATAGCACCTCAACTTAAAATACCCGGCACGTAATCCCGAATTTACATATCTCACAGTTTGCTATGGCAATGCTGTCATCATTAACTTTATAATACCTCCAGACCACAGACATACTCGCGATTTCCACTTCAAGCTGCTCTCATATTCTACTTTGCCGGCATTCAGTGCCGGCACGTCCAACAGACAATATAAGCGGTCGCCTAGGGCCCTGCGTTTCTTGGAGGGCCCCACGAATGCTGCTTTAATATTATATTTACTGTGAACATAAGAGCGAGGACAAGCGCAACCATTTAAAACTTAAACGTGCGCACTGCTCAATGCACAAACCCCATTAAATGGGATACAATTCACATCGACGGTGAGAAAAAAAGATAACCTCCACATTTCATTAAAAGAATAGCTCAGTATAATACATACATGACAAACAACAGAAAATCATAATAAATACACAACAACAGTATGAATAAAAGAAGAAAATATTAGAAATATACCCAGAATGGACCACATTCAGCATGTTTCATTAAATAATCAATTTATTATCGAAAAAACAGTTCCCCCCTTCTTTTTTTGTCAAAATCAAATTTTACCCACTGTCCAACATCTAATGCAAAGTTTAGTCTCTGTGTAAAACAAGCTAAAATGTCTCCTGCATTTCTAGTTATTTATACATGGATTTGTATGTTATTCACAAAAAAATATACTTTTAAAATATACAATGTTTATTTGTCTATGTCATACGTATGTTTTTTTTTTCTTAAATAAGTGTTTTCTGGCTTGCAAACTAATTTGTTTAAATCTGAGTAAAATTTTGTTTACATATGTATTAAAGGTTAAACATGTTACAGTTAATAAAAATGTATACTCTTAAATATTAGCATTTTAGTTTTTTGTATTATTTTTTGTGCTTCTCACTGTTTTCGCACCAGTGAGCCAAATCTTTTTTCTCTCCTAGGCCCCTCAACCTTATGGGCCAGCACTGCTGGCATTTAACCAATAGCGTCTCTGCAACAAAGTGATGTCATGCCGCACGCGTTGCTGTTTCTGTTTGAAGTCAAGAAATAGGCCTAACTCTGTACCACATAACTATAGATGTGTTAAAAAAAATAATGAAAAAAAAAAACATATACACATATATATTCAAGTCCTGATTGGGAGGAAATGTCCGATTCCGATCAAGTCTGAAACTGCATGATCGGGCCTAATTTCCGATCACATTATTGGATCTGGACATTCCTAAATATTACTAATGTAAACATTAGGTAAGCAGGTTACCTTGTAACCCCGTGTCCTAACAACACGCTACATATATTGTATATATATATTTTTAGATACAGCATCTGGCCTCTTGGTGCACCGACAATAATCTGCTCCTTAACACCGACAAGACCAAGGAGCTCATTGTGGACTTCAGGAAGGGACGAACAGGCTCACATAATCCCATCTACATCAATGGGATGGCCATCGAGCCTGTCTCATCCTTCAAGTTCTTGGGGACCCACATCTCAAAGGACCTTTCCTGGACCACAAACACCTCCAGCCTGGTCAAGAAGGCTCACCAGCGCCTATTTTTCTTAAGGCAACTTAAGAAGAACCAGCTGTCATCAGCCGTCTTGATGAACTTCTACCACTGCACAATAGAAAGCATCCTGACCAACTGCGTCACAGTCTGGTATGGAAGCTGCTCTGTTACTGAGCGTAAGGCACTGCAGCGGGTGGTGAAAACTGCCCAACGCATCACAGGGACCACACTGCCAGCCATAGAGGACATCCAGAAGAAACACTCTGCGCCGTGCATGCAGTATTCTTAAAGATTCCTCTCACCCTGCTCACCTTCCGGCAGGTGCTTCAGGCTCCCCCGGACAAAAACCAGTAGACTAAGGAACAGCTTTTTTCCCCAGAGCTGTCTCCCTTTTGAACTCTGCCCCCCACTGACTCCCCCCCCCCCACTCTCCTCATAACTCATACTCCTCATAATCACTGCACTATTTAACATTTGCACATTTAAAAATTGCACATATTCATTGCACAACATTGCACTGATTCATTTATTTGAACTGTACAAATCCACTGCACATGTACATTTGTAATTACGTACAAACCCACTGTACATATACATTTGTAATTATCTATCAGCACACTTCTGATTATTAATAGCAGCATGTACATATATCCATCTATTGTAAATCTCTGTTCATAGCTAATACAACCTGTATATAATGTTCATAGTACATCCATTTGTAAATATCCCCATTGTTTTTCTATAACTGCACTTTATAACTTATACCTGTATCCTGCACTTGCTGCTATTGCACTCCTGGTTAGACCTAAACTGCATTTCGTTTCCTTGTACTTGTACATGTGTAATGACAATAAAGTTGAATCTAATCTAATCTAAACATGACGAGATTTGCAGTGATAAGCAATTTGGTGGTTTGCACCAGACGAAACACAATTTAAATACAACCATTCAGAAGCACAGAATAGTGCACTTACTGCACTCCAATAAAATGGTAAGGTTTATAATCTAATTTATACATTAATACATATTAAACGTCTTTAACATTACTAAATGTATACGCTAAATCAACTGATACGTTTTGGCTTGCACTGAGTCACATTTCGAAAGTTCACTGAATAAAGCACATGAGGTGTACCTGAGGTGATCGTTCTCATAGTTTTCTGTTGTTCAGCTACACGAAATAGTAGCTGTTTCCATCAATTTCAGGTGTTTGTTAGGATATAAACTCCTTTTAATATGGAAAATGCTTCTTCTATTTGCCTTCTATGTCTCTAGTTAATGGTTCACTGATTCAAATGAACTAGTCAGAGTGAGTCTCCAGTTAACAATTCACTGAATTAAATGATCCAGTCAGTGCAAGTTTCCAATAAATGATTCACTGATACAAATGATTCAGTCAGACTGTGTCTCCAATTAATGACTCATTAATTAAAACAATTGGTTCAGAACTAGTCTCAAGTTAATTATTTGCACATTAAAATGATTCGGTCATAGCAAGTTAACAATTCACTGATTCATGTGATCAGGTCAGACTGAGTCTCTAAAGAAAGCAACCACCTGGCAACCCAAATCTAAACAATTCTGCATTTATAGTGCATTGAAGTTGTATAAATGTACACTAAAAACATGCAATACACCAAATCAACTCCTTAACAATGTCCTGGCAGCTAGTTTTATCTCAGCGAATACCAGAATATGACATTATATAGCTTTGTGTTATATAGCATGCAGCATTCACATCATAATTATTCATCCAGTTTAGATAAATGTCCAGCTAAATTAAATGATAATACCAGTAAATGACTTCACGACGCACAGTAAGATGTCCTATAGCCTCATTTGGAAAGTCAAAACTGGAGTGCAATTTGATTACAGCGCCATAAAGCTGTAATTTATGGGATAATAATATAGCTCTTTGGATTTCTGTCCTCAATCTTCAATGCATCTTCCACTTAAGCTGTCACCTGGAGCAAGGAATTGCAAAACAAATGATTACAATTTGGATCACAAACTACCTCACTTCTTGTTTGATCTGTCCTACGGTCAGTTTAGGATGTAAATGTCCTCATTGTGTTGCTTGCGATTGGATTAGAATACAGCGCCCAAGCAAGAATACTGTTCCCAAGCAATAATGAGCTCCATAAAATATCTTCAAATCAGTTTTTAGGTTACAGAGGATTATGTACAGCTCCTCTACATATATCATTTTTGATGGTCAAGCTTATTTATAATACATGCTGGAGCTTAACACACAGTGGTGGAAATAAGTACTGAACACGTCATGTGTTTTCCTGGGAATAATATTTCTAAAGGAGCTGTTCACATGGAATTGAACCAGATTTTTGGTAAAAAACCAAACAATACAATCATAAAAATAAAACTAAACAAATCAGAAAAATTAGTTATGTGTATAAACAATGAAATGACACAGAGAGAAAGTGCTGAACTCCCAAAATGTCTTTAATACTTTATATAAAAGGCTTTTTTGGTGATGGCTTTTAGATGTCTCTTAAATGGAGAATGAAGTCACATGCATTGCTCAGGTGTGAGTTTCTCACAGACTTCAACGGAGTGTAAAAATCTTGATGGTTCTTCTCATCTATTAAATCTGATCTTTATTTTGTATTCTCTATTGGATTCAATTCAGGTGATTGGCTTGGCCATTCTACAGCTTGATTTTCTTTCTTTGAAAGCATTTGAGAGTTTTCTTGGCTGTGTTTTGGATAATTGTCTTGATGAAATGTCCACTCTGGTTTCATCTTCATCATCCTGCTAATGTAGATGTTGTACTGAAGCAGTGAATATCCATTTACAATATGCCAGAGTTGGGTGTAACGTGTTCCACAGTAACGCGTTACTGTATTCTAATTACATTTTTGAAGAATGCAGTAATGTAAGGAACTACATTTTAAGTTTGTGTAATTCAATTACAGTTACTAAAGTCAATGTACTTGCATTACTTAAGTTACAAATATTGTTTTTAAAAGAAAAAAAATGCTTCTTTTAAATTATGTTTTTTGCTGCAACGTCAGTTAATTAGCATGCGCTTTTAAATTACTAAAAAACGCAAGCTAGAACAACTGCTGACGAGAGTGGTTGCTTCTTGGAAATACAGACATTTCTTTGATTTGATTGAGCGTAAAAACAAAAATATTAATGTGAAATGCAGTCTATGTCTAGTCTCTAAAGAACTTTCAACTGCATTTAACTCGACCAGCAACTTGTTCAAGCACTATAATAGAAAGCATTCTATGACAACACTCGTCACCAAGGAGGACACCGGCGCGCAAAAACACGGCGGCCCAACTTAGCCTAAACAGGCTAAATTGAATTTTTGTGCAGGGTCAGGAGTGAAGGTATCTTCTGAATGTGAAGAGAAGCAAAGCTGCTTATGGGGCCGTTCACATATTGCTGTATTGTATTTTTTCCCCCAATTTCTGTTTAACGGAGAGAAGATTTTTTCAACACATTTCTAAACATAATAGTTTTAATAACTCATCTCTAATAACTGATTTATTTTATCTTTGCCATGATGACAGTACATAATATTTGACTAGATATTTTTCAAGACACTTCTATACAGCTTAAAGTGACATTTAAAGTCTTAACTAGGTTAATTAGGTTAACTAGGCAGATTAGGTTAATTAGGCAAGTTATTGTATCACGATGGTTTGTTCTGAAGACCATCGAAAAAAAAATTAGCTTAAAGGGGCTAATAATTTTGTCCTTAAAATGGTGTTTAAAAATTTAATTCTAGCCGAAATAAAACATATAAGACTTTCTCCAGAAGAAAAAAACATTATCAGACATACTGTGAAAATTTCCTTGCTCTGTTAATCATAATTTGGGAAATATTTAAAAAAAGAAAAAAAAATTTAAAAGGGGGGCTAATAATTCTGACTTCAACTGTATATACGGAGCACATATTGCACCAGTTGAAAACCGTGAGTCACGCGACAAGAACTGACTGATCAGCTTCATACTTTGTATGGGATATACACATCTCGGTAGACTAATTACCTCAGACAAACACAAACAATGCAGGGCTTTTTCATACTATGGATGTCAACGGTTACATGTATCCAGTTTTCTTCATGTTTTCTTTTGTGTTCAAAAAAAGAAAGAAAAGACAAACAGGTTTGGAACAAGCGAACGGTGAGCCAATTTTAAGTTTTGGGTGAACTCTTAAGTCTTTTGAATATGTCAAGCTGCTGTGATTAACGTTAATGTTTTTCAATGAATATTAAACTACTGTTATATTTTATATGTTTTAAAAGTATCTTCAAAGTAAAGTAATTAGTAATCGGATTACTTTTTACACTAAGTAATTAATAATTAAATCAGATTGCAATTTTCCAGTAGTAATCAGTAGTTTATAATCAATTACTTTTTAAAGTAACTTACCCAACACTGACAATGATGAGGGCAGAGAGTTACTGAAGAACTACTGAGAGACTTCAGCCGCTGTCTCGGCTTTCACTGCCTTTCTACACCTCCCTTTCTTCATGTGTTCAATACTTTTTCCCTGTGTCATTTCATTTTATTAGACATAACTTTATTTGTATGTGTATTTCTTTGGTTGTCATCAACATCTTGTGAAAATTTCAAGTCAACAGCACCTTTAGAAATGTGTTTTCGGAGAAAAATTGTGACGTGTTAAAAATTTATTTCCCCCACTGCTAAAGAAAAGTTTGAATCCATCAATATGATAATTAATCTTCTATCTGAAATCTTGTATGTAATGCAGTTAATTAATATTTTTGGTAATATTTTGACTTAAAACTAATTAAGGCGACACTGTGGCTCAGTGGTTAGCACTGTTGCCTCACAGAAAGAAGGTTGCTGGTTCGAGTTCCAGCTGGGCAAGTTGGCATTTCTATGTGGATTTTGCATGTTCTCCCCGTGTTGGCGTGGGTTTCCTCGGGTGCCCCGGATTACCCCACAGTCCACAGACATGCGCTATAGGTCAATTGAACAAACTAAATTGGCCGTAGTGTATGAGTGTGTGTGTGTGTGTGTGTGTGTGTGTATAGATTTTTCCCAATACTGGGTTGCAGCTGGAAGGGCATCCGCTGTGTAAAACATACAGTATGTTGGAATACTTGGCAGTTTATTTCATTGTGGCAACCCCTGATGAATAAGAGGCTAAGCCAAAAGAAAATAAATGAATAAAACTAATTAATGTAGGTATCACATAAAGCACATTTAGAATTATACAGCATCATATTTTACAGTGTGAATGAAAACTGAATATGATAAGGTAAAGAAAATGTTTAATTTAAAAATTGGATTAAAAACACATGAGAAGCAAAGAAAACGACGCTGATCATGTGAGCTGGATTCACAGGGCAGTTGAGCGTTCCCTCAGGATTCCCTTAAGCAAGCATCGTTTGTGTCAGTGTGAGATTTACAGGCTTGGGAGGAATATCATTTCCATATAAATGTGCAAAATCATACACTTCCACTTCCGCAAAATTACACACAATCTGCACGCAAATAGTGTGTCTGAAAATGAAGCGATGGGAAATAAGCCATATCCACTTTTGCATATTTCTGTTTGCATTTTTCCCACCAAGAATCTCATTTTGTTTTGGTGTTATTGTCCAAAACATTACCCCAAAATCACACATCCAATTTCCTTTTTTTTTTTTTGTAAATCAGTTTTAAATCTGAAAACATGCCTCTCAGCTAACAGAGAACATTATCAAGGCTTTAGTTAAAGTTCTGGCAACAGTAAAGTTAATGTATATGTATATTTAACATTAAAATAATGTTTGTATATAGGGCTTAACGTCGTTCCCAAATGTTTTCTACAGTACATATGAATCCTCATTCTGAAAACGAACCCCTTTATACATTTCTGGAGAGTGCCAAATAAGTCCCAGGGGGTATGTTGTTTGCAGTTTTTGTTTTCACGAATCCACCAGACGCCATTGTGTACACTTTTTGAGATCTCAAATTTCTCTCGTGAGTGCCATTCACGCCTGCTGTTCCCACATAAATCCACTAGAGGCCGCTGTCGTCTGACTGACTGACTGACTGACTGATAGACTGACCCACTCTCCTTCTTCCCTAAACCCAACCTACAGCAATCCAGAAAAAAAGCCCTCGCAGCAGCCAGATTTTTACCACATTTTACCAAATTCTCATCCTGTTATTTATTTTTATTCATTGGCTTTTGTTTTTGTCTTACCTGCTTTTGGAACCGTTCTTCGCCGGACACAAAAAATTCGCTGACGTACGCTGCGAGCCAACTGTTGCATATTTCTGTTTGCATTTTTCCCACCAAGAATCTCATTTTCTTTTGGTGTTATTGTCCAAAACATTACCCCAAAACCACACATCCAATTGCCATTTTTTTGTAAATCAGCTTAAAATCTAAAAAAACATGCCTCTCAGCTAACGGTGAACATTATCAAGGCTTTAGTTAAAATTCTGGCAACAGTAACGCTAACGTATATGTATATTTAACATTAAAATAATGTTGTTACATCATACCTGCCAACATTTGGTTCGTAAATTCCGGGAGACCCCCCCCCCACGTAAATTACGTCTTACGCTAATTTGCATATTACTGACGTCATCGCGTTCTACCATTTCTGTTTGTTTAACAGCCTATGGTAAATAAATGGGGTATTTTATATTCGCTCTACGCTTTATGTAAGCTTGTCAATTTAACTAAATGTATTGCTGTTTGAATACAGTATATCATTATAGATGAGTGGTGAATTTGCAGTAATCTCTCAGACGTAACATACTCAGACAAGTTCTGAAACTCACACTTAAAACATCTCTGATTGTGCAACAAGAATAAACGCTCAAATTAAATTGTTAAAATAAAGGAGAAGCAGATCGGGTTGACTGTACAAGGGAAATACCTTTAAACTGCCACCTGTTCTAAATCATTTGCCGTCGGTACGCAGGGAGGTGCTCTGCTCTCAGGCTGCAGGGGAGGCTCGTTGAGAAGAGTAGGGACGCTACAGTAATGGACAAACGACAGTCTATAAAAATCGCCAGTAACACACAAAAAAGTCGCTAGATTTGTCGCTAGTCGCTTTTTTGAAAATTTGTCGCACTGGCGCAAACTGAAGAGCGGGGAGCGAGAGGAGTGAGAGGTTTAGGGAGCTGGGGGCGCGCGAACTGTAGCGCGCGACCGTCACCGGAAGAGCACAAGCGCCAAGTTTCAGCCTGGACTGTACCAAAATTGTGAGGAGCGGGGGGCGGGGGAATTCCGGGAGTTTACCGGGAGACAGACCAATACGGGAGACGGGTCTGAAATACGGGAGACTCCCGGGAAAAACGGGAGTGTTGGCAGGTATGTGTTACATATTGAGTAACTTTATTCTGACTATGCTGGTGTGTATTGTTGCTGTGTTGCATCCTCCATTATCTGTCTCTTTCTCTCTCTCCATATGAGCGGAGATCAGGTGCAGCTGTGAGAGGGGTGGCGCTAATTATAAAAGCACGCTGTTGGCCGCTGCTCATCGAGTTCTCTTCCTGTTTCCCCTCGCTGTTGTGTGTGTGAGCAGATCGCTCTAAGTTCTCTATATGGCAGTGATATCGTTCTGTCTGAAACCCTTTTTCCAAAGTCATCTGGTGAGATGATCTGTTAAATATGGTAATAGGACGGTAACTTGCATTAGCGGTGGCTGATTGTTTATCTTTCTGTCTGCAACCCTTTTTCCAAAGTCATCTGGTGAGATACTCTGTTAAATACGGCAATAGGACGGTATTCTGTGTTAGCTGTGGCTAAATGCTTATTTACTGCTGAATGATCTAAGGGAATGCCCTTTTTTTGTCAAGTTTTCTCCTGTTAATGGATAGTCAAGGAGGTTAGAATTGTTGTTTGATTTATAGAGATTTATTTTGGTTTAGGTAAGAAGTTTAATATTAGGTAGCGTACCTTGTTTTGTTTGTTGTTTTGGCCTTTTGTTCCCTTCTGATACTGCAAATATTTGTTTAATAAATCTGTTACCCCTTTTCGACAACTTGCCTGTGTGTGTGCGTGCTTGGGGAGCAGGAAAGGGGACTCCGGGTGACCTCTTTTACAGACGGTCATCCTTAACCTCATGTACGTAGTGCGGTGCGCCCGCTACGTAACAAATGTTTTTACAAAGTTATATAGTGCATCATTGCTAAATGATTATACATCATTGCCAAATTATTTCTACAGTAGTTACAAATCCTCATCTGAAAGTGTACCCCTATATACATTTCTGGAAAGTGCCAAAAGTCCCTGGAGGTACGTTTTTGGCAGTTTTTGTTTTCGCGAATCCACCAGAGGCCACTGTGTATGCTTTTTGAGATCTCAAATTTCTCTTGCGAGTGCCATTCACGCCTGCTGTTCCCACATAAATCCACCAGAGGCCGCTGTCGTCTGACTGAATGACTGACTAATAGACTGACCCACTTTCCTTCTTCCATAAACCCAACCGACAGCAATCCAGAAATAAAAAAGCCCACGCAGCAGCCAGATTTTTACCACATTTTCAGATTTGACCACATTCTCACTCTGTTGTTTATTTTTATTTATTGGCTTTTTCTTTTTGTCTTACCTGCTTTATGGAGTTGTTCTTCACCGGACACAAACCTCGTCATCGTGGTCAACTATTCTCTGCATCTCAAATTTGCTGACGTACACTGCGAGCCAACTGGTGACAGTGGAAAAACCGTCCATAAGGAGGTGAGAGCGAAAAGGAACGGCATCATACCACCCCGCTTACATTCGTTTTAAAGACGAAATCCCAATAGTATCTGGATGTATCCTTTATGATGCAAGTGAGATTGCATCGCTCAGAGATGCAATGTCAAACACAATGCACTCAATGGAGCTAGTGACATCACTGTGAGGGGTAGGGCTAGGGGTGGGGTAAAGTGAGCTCATTAAGAAGCATTGGATGCAGCTCAGATTGCATCTGCACAGAATCTGCAGCCAGATCCCTCTCCGAAATCTAGCCATACATTCCTCTGGTTACATAATTTGTGATCTCCAGAAATGTATATAGGGCTATGTTTTCAGAATGAGCCTATGTTGGTATATACAGTATACAATAGTCCAACATCTCCAAGATAAGGGACAATTCTATTAAACTAGATGTCGCAACTACAGTGAAATCTGCGAATGAATAAAGATCGTCAATTCACAAGCATACAATTATAACGTAAGCACATTTAATCCATTTCATTTAACACATTTTTGCAGCACTCAGCCCTTCTTTTGCAACCCAGGCTTATTGGAAATATGTACCTCAGGCTACATTTTTTGTGAAATGTAAAATACATTGCTCCAGTTACATTTCGTTGCACATTTGATTCATTCATTCATTTTTCGTCGGTGTAGTCCCATATTTAGGAGGGGTCACCACAGCGAAATGAACCGCCAGCTATTTCAGCATATGTTTTATGCAGTGGATGCCCTTCCAGCCCATCCCACTACTGGGAAACACCCATACACTCTTACATTCACAGACACTCATACACTATTGCCAATTTTGTTTTACCCAATTCACTTATAGCGCATGTGTTTGGACTGTGGGTGACAGTGCTAACCACTGAGCCACTCTCATTTTGCGTTTCAGATGACAAATTCTTTAGAGGGCGCTGTGTACATTTTATGTGAATCTGAAATATGCTATGGTTTGCTATGTTTCAGATACACTCCTTCTTGCAAACAGCTAGACGATGGAGCTTGTTGTACAGATCAGCTAGCGAACCAACCTAAACCTAACCAATAGGGTTTTCATAAACAAACAGAAGAAAAAAAGTGCACTGTGACCAAATAGTTTTACCTTGATTTTACATTGTTTTTACCTGTTTTGTGATTCTGAGTCCTCTGCATTGTAAGTACAACACTGTACAAAGTGAGATACCGAGCAAACAGACCACGGCAGAAAAGTTGTGCAAAAACTGGTGGATGGCTGCTTCTTACTCAGGGCTGTTTATGCCAGGAGTGCACAAACTCCGTCCTGGAGGGCCGGTTTCCTTCAAAGTTTAGTTCTAACCCGAATCAGACACACCAGGGCTAGCTAATCAAGCTCTTACTAGGCTTTCTAGAAACATCCTTGTAGGTGTTGAGGCAAATTGGAGCTAAAATCTGCAGGACAACGTCCCTCCAGGACTGAGTTTGAACAACCCTGATTTATGCTATTGAGGGAGAGATTGTCACTAATGGGCTGGCCTTCCCAAAAATGAAAATGTACTCACTATTTACTCACCTTTAAGTGATCTTAATCTTTTAAGAGTTTCTTTATTCAGTTGAACACTAAAGAAGATATTTTAAAGAATGCTGAAAACTTGTAACACAGTAGGAGAAACAAATGCTATTGAAGTCAATGGTTACAGATATTCAACATCTTTCAAAATATCTTCTTTTGTGTTCAGCAGAAGAAAGAAACTTATAAAGGTTTGAAACAAGTAAAGGGTCAGTAAATGACGACAGAACTTTCGATTTTGGGTGAACTATCCCTTTAAGTATGTTTAAGATTCACAAAAATGTAGACTAAAGCATGAATTTCCAATGAACCTTTAAAGGGATAGTTCACCCAAAAAATAAAAATTACCTGCTATTTATTCACCCTCAAGTGGTTCCTGACTTATGAGTTTTTTATTCTGTTGAACACTAAATAAGTTATTTTAAAGAAAGTTGAAAACCTTAACCTTTTACTTCCATAGTAGGTAAAACTAATACTATGGAAGTCAATGGTGAGAGGTTTTCAACATTTTTCAAAATATCTTCTTTTGTGTTCAGCAGAAGAAAGAAACTTATAAAGGTTTGAAACAAGTAAAGGGTCAGTAAATGACGACAGAATTTTCAATTTTGGGTGAACTATCCCTTTAAGTATGTTTAAGATTCACAAAAATGTAGACTGAAGCATGAATTTCCTATGAACCTTTGAAGGCATAGTTCATCCACAAAATAAAAATTACTGGCTATTTATTCACCCTCAAGTGGTTCCTGACTTATGTTGAACACTTAATAAATTATTTTGAAGAAAGCTGAAAACCTGTAACCATTTACTTCCATAGTAGGTAAAACAAATACTATGGAAGTCAATGGTTACTAGTATTCAACATTTTTCAAAATTACTTCTTTTGTGTTCAGCAGACGATAGAAACTCATAAAGGTTTGAAACAACTGAGTAAATGACGACAGAATTTTCATTTTTGGTGAACTATCCCTTTAAGTATGTTTAAGATTCACAAAAATGTAGACTGAAATATGATTTTCCCAACACAATCTCACGGCACTTCATAACTTTTTGATTTAGTGGCTAATTGGTATGAATTTGTACGAACTAATTTGTACAATTTGGTACAATTTGCTCATCACCCAATGACGGTTAGGTTTAGGGGCGGGGTTGGATGTCACGCTTCCTTTTTAAAATCGTACATTTTCGTACGACTCAACTCGTACGAATTAGCCACTAAACTGACAAAACGTAAAATACTTACATTTCCTCGTGAGATCAGGCTGGATTTTCCTAGGATTGTTGTTATTTTGACCATCTAAATTCAGTCCCCATATGAAGTGTGGACACACACATCGGAAACTTGACAGTAACCCCAGCAAACACAGAAATGAGTTCATGTCCAGTCCAGCAAAGGGAAAACGGAGAGATGGCCTAAATTTAGCCGAGAACAGAGAACATTTCCTCTCTCATAAGCTCATAATCCTCAGAGAAAGTTCCAGAAGTTTTCCCTCAGCCAAGAGAACCCAGAGCACCAGAGCTGCACTGCTGAGATATGTTTGTTTGCTGAAACACATGAACATCTTCACTATCTTTTCTTGTCATTGTCTCTGACATTCTCACTCTGTCACATCTCTCTCTCTCTCTCTCTCTCTCTCTCTCTCGTTTCTGATTTAATTCACTCCTGTCACAAACTGCCACTGACTGAAATTAACACATCACACTCAAGTTGTAGGCCAGGATTTCTTTTTAGGAAAAGATGAACCGTGATCCAAATGCTTCTGTCAAGGCTGCGATTACTGGGACTGTCAACTGATTAAAACAACTTTTATAACTCAATTATTATCATTTTTTTTATATTGGCTGACCATTAACCTCCATTCAGCAAAATGATTATGGTGTATGAGAAATGCATTGAATTGAGTTCACTTTATATGAACATTTTGTCTAAAAACAATACTCTTTATCATATTAGTCAATTGGAAATTGTCTATATAGAAATAAAACTTCTTTGATTTAGTAATAAACCTCATGCTTAAAACAAAAAACAAATACAGAGTTTTATTTATTATTATTACTTTTATGGATGAAGGAAGAAAAATCTGTCTTCTTCAAAATGTAATGTTTGTGTTTCTAAGCCATTGTTATCATTTTGGGGGGAAAAAAACTACTGATAACAATGTACAGTGTATAGTTATTTTTATTTATATTGGCTGACCAATAACCTCCATTCAGCAAAATTATTACGGTGGATGAGAAATGCCTTAAATTGAATGCACTTTATATGAACAGTTTGTCTAAAAACAATACTTTTTAATCATATTAGCCACAATGCGCAGCCACAGGTCCTCACTGAGCTCCTTAGTCTTAGCCATGGCTGTCAACAAACCAACCGCAGAGAGCTTGTGTTGTTCACCTGTTGAGTTGACTAAAACAGCTGTTCCCCATGAATCAGGGTACTGTAATTCTGATGCTTTAGAACAGCTTGGACTATTAGGAATAGTGTAAACTTGAATTTTCCCATAGACTATTACAGTTTGCAAAGGGTATGAATAATTTTGGACATGCCACTTTTTGTTCAAATGTAAACAAAAGCTGAGAAATATATTTTTTTTTCACAATGATGCCTCCTGTACATCATATTATTATCTTTTGGGAGAAGCCTGTGTCAAAAAAAACTTGCTGGTTGAATAAAAGTAACTTTACGTCAGAATTTGCCAGTCATATGAATAATTTCAGGCTTGAATATATATACAGTTCAGTTGAAGTCAGAATTATTAGCCCCCCTGTTTATTTTTCCCCAATTTCTGTTTAACAGAGAGAAGATTTTTTCAACACATTTCTAAACATAACAGTTTTAATAACTCATTTCTAATAACTAATTTATTTGATCTTTGCCATGATGACAGTAAATAATATTTTACTCAATATTTTTCAAGACACTTCTATACAGCTTAAAGTGACATTTAAAGGTTTAACTAGGTTAATTAGGTTAACTAGGCAGGTTAGGGTAATTAGGCAAGTTATTATATCACGATGGTTTGTTCTGCAGACTATCGAAAAAAATTGCTTAAAGGGGCTAATAATTTTGTCCTTAAAATGGTGTTTAAAAAATTAAAAACTGCTTTTATTCTTGCTGAAATAAAACAAATAAGACTTTCCCTAGAAGAAAAAATATTATCAGACATACTGTGTAAATTTTCTTGCTCTTTTAAACATAATTTGGGAAATATAAAAAAAAAGGAAAAAACAATTCAAAGGGGGGCTAATAATTCTGACTTCAACTGTATATACAGTATATATATACTATATATATTAATTTGGTCACACTTTATTTTGATGGTCCGTTTGTTGAATTTAAGTTACATTGCAACTAATTATCATTAGATTATAAGTAGACTGTTAGGTTGGGGTTAGGGTTGGGGTAGGGGTTAGGGCTAGTGTAAGTTGACATGTAATTGCAAAGTTTCTTATAGTCAGTTAAATGTCTGTTGAAGGACTGTTAAATGTCAGTGTCAACAGATATTAAGCAGACAGTCTACTAATACTCAAATGGACAATCAAAATAAAGTGTTACCATTAATTTTTTATGTTTTACATAGCAGATGCCTTCCAGCTGCAACCCATCATTGGGAAACACTCATACACATTCATTCACGCACATACACTACAGCCTGATCTCACGAGGAAACGTAAGTATTTTACGTTTTATCAGTTTAGTGGCTGATTCATACGAGTTCAGTCGTATGAAAATGTACGATTTTAAAAAGGCACCTCACCCCACCCCTAACCCCAACCGTCATTGGGTGATGAGCAAATCATACTAATTTGTATGAATTAGATCATATGAATTCATATGAATTAGCCACTAAATCAAAAGGTACGAATTGTCGCAAGATTGCGTTGACACTACGGACAATTTAGCTTACCCAATTTACCTATAGCGCATGTCTTTGGACTTGTGGGGGAAACCGGAACACCTCGAGGAAACCCACACGATATATATCGTGTAGGTTTCCTCGAGGTGCTCCATATATATATATGTACATATATATATATGCATGTTCTATTAGGCATTAATTATAATACAGTGACTCATGCATTTATATATTTATATGCATTTTATTAAGTACACATGAGAAAAACAATGTTTCATTTATATATACAGTATAATATAGACAATATTGAAATATAGCAGCATATGAGTTTCAAAGACGGGCAGTATATAAATCCTAATTTTACATGTACAGTTGAAGTCAGAATTATAAGTCCTCCTTTGATTTTTTATTATTTTTTAAATATTTCCCAAATTATGTTTAACAGAGAAAGGAAATTTTCACAGTATGTCTGATAATATCTTTTCTTCTGGAGAAAGTCTTATTTGTTTTATTTCGGCTAGAATAAAAGCAGTTTTTAATTTTTTAAACACAATTTTAAGGACAAAACTATTAGCTGCTTTAAGCTATTTTTTCTTTCAAAAGTATACAGAACAAACCATCATTATACAATAACTTGCCTAATTACCCTAACCTGCCTAGTTAACCTAATTAACCTAGTTAAACCTTTAAATGTCACTTTAAGCTGTTTAGAAGTGTCTTGAAAAATATCTAGTCAAATATTATTTACTGTCATCATGGCAAAGATTAAATAAATCAGTTATTAGAAATGAGTTATTAAAACTATTATGTTTAGAAATGTGTTGAAAAAAATCTCTCCGTTAAGTGAAGTTTAATTTTAAACTAATTTCGAGAGGAGCATGTGCTCATGATTGACCCAGCTGACCCACATTAGCTAATCATGATCTTCCAATCAAAGCACCCCAAGTCACTATATATATCCTTATTTCCTCTCATCTATCTTCATTCCCCTTCTACCACCTTTATCCAGAATGGGCGGCACGGTGGCCCAGTGACTAACACTGTTGCCTCACAGCAAGAATACCAACGGCGTCAGATCCTTGCTGGGTCATCTGGTATTTCTGTGTGGAGTTTGCATATTCTCCCCGTGTCCGCGTGGGTTTCCCCCGGGTTCCCCGGTTTCCTCCCACCGGCCAAATATGCTCTATAATAAGCCTAAATCTTTTTCTAATATCTTACCCTCAAGAAGTTCACCTTGGCCTCAGCAGCGGGGGAGTTTGAGATGGACCTGAGCTCAATTTCCCCTCGCCATGTGAAAGGGGGGAGCCCTGGGCCCGAGGATCCCTTGAGCTCAGGGCTCTCTCCCGGGACAGCATGCCAAACAAGCTATGTGATAAATCATGAGCTAAGTGTGAACTCTTGAAACAGAAATTGGGGAACAAAATTAACAGGAGGGCTAACAATTCTGACTTTAACTGTACATAGAGGTCAAATTTAATAATAAAATGGTAAACCATCTACTTTAAAGTAAATTAATTTATGTGAAAATAATAATTTCAAGATATATGTGAAATAACGTTCCACCATCAATCAGCAAAACAGATATTGCATATAAAAATGAAACATCATTCTTCTCATGTGTACTTAATAAAATATATAAATGCATAAATTGCTGTATTACATTTTATTATTCATTCATACATTTTCCTTCAGCTTAGTCCCTTTATTCATCAGGGGTTTGACACATTGGAGGAAACCCACGCCGGCACGGGGAGAACACACAAAGTCCAGACAGAAATGCCAACTGGCCCAGCTGGAACTTGAACCAGCGACCTTCTTGCTGTGAGGCGACACTGCTAACCACTGAGATTATTTATCTATCTATTTATTTCTTTATATAAACCCTAAATGTAACTAATAGAAAAACGGCTTTGAAAGCATTTATTAACATAAATATGGAATTTTGAAGGATAATCCTCCTCCCCTCTGTCCATAAAAGTAATAAAAACAAATGAATTAAATAAAAAACTCAGTATTTTTTCTTGTCAAGCATGAGGTTTATTCCTAAATTGAGAAGGAAAACAAATACAATTTGCCACTAAGGAAGAAAACTAAAGTTAATTTCCGATGCATTCTTGTGTCAGCGCCTCAGGGGCACAATGCATTATTTTATCACATTATTTTCCTTCTAATTAATTGCACTAAATAAAGCGGTTAAGCTGACAGCTCTGGTTATTAGAGGCACTGCGCAGGCCTGTGTGAGTCTGCCTGATAAAGCGCATAAAAACAGTTCAGTCCGATAGCAGATGATGCTTTATTGGTTACTGTGGCCTCAGCTGGAGAAGAGGAGGCTCAGTAAATGTGCTCATTCTTTTCGCTTTCCTCCATTATCCAGGTGTCTCGGTATTTTCTCCTCCGTGGGTATTGTTCCCTTTTGTGCAGCGTGCATTGACGCATCTTCTGCAGCAAACTGATAGCAGACCACTATCCTGAGATGGATGCTGTTCGCTCCTGCATTCATGAACTAGAAGAGATGCCCTTGAGAAAGCACAGACGTTACTGAAGAAGAAACAACACAGATCTTTATGTCAGGAACGATCACCTGAGGGGTGAAGGGTTACTCTTGTTAGCTTAGAAACATACGCTACCAGTCAAAAGTTCGGTATCCATATGACTTTTCTGTAACAATCCTACATGTATTGCATAAAAATGTGAAATGTTATTACAGATTTATTAATAATAAAAAATTGTTTATAATTGAAATCTTATTAAAATTGCATTTAAATTAAATACAGGTATATAGGTATAGGTACAGTCATTACTCCTGTTTTCATGACCTTCAGAAATTATTGTAATATGATGATTTGATGATGATGATAATAATAATAATAATAATAATAATATTCATTTATTTTCTTTTTGGCTTAGTCACTTTATTAATTCGGGGTCGCCACAGCGGAATGAACCGCCAACTTATCCAGCATGTTTTTACGCAGCAGATACCCTTCCAGCCACAGTCCATCTCTGGGAATTATCCACACACACTCATTCACACTCACACACTACGGACAATTTAGCCAACCCAATTCACCTGTAGCGCATGTCTTTGGACTGTGGGGGAAATCGGAGCACCCAGAGGAAACCCACGCGAACACAGGGAAAACATGCAAACTCCACAAAGAAATGCCAACTGACCCAGCCGAGGCTCGAACCAGCGACCTTCTTGCTGTGAGGCGACAGCACTAGCTACTGCGCCACTGCATCGCCCAAATGAAACTATCAAACAAAAAAATTAATCTTTGCAACCTTATCTAAAATAAAATTACTGTACACTTTAAACATTGCATCCTATTATATTGTTAAATTATTATATTGTTGTTATTTTATCCAATTTTATGTCGTATTTTGACACTCCTGTTATTCAGCAATCTTTAAACTTTACAGCAATTTTACGTTTTAGATAAGATTGCAAAAATTATTGTTCACTTGATACTGAGCCTTTAATTATCATTTATAAAGGATTTATATATATAAATAGTCCTCACCAGGGGCGATTTTAGGATTTTCATTTTAGGGGGGCTCAGCTCCTTATGAGAAAAAAAAAATCTAATAAAAAAATATATACATATATATATATATATATATATATATATATATATATATATATATATATATATATATATATATATATATATATATATATATATATATATTTAATACGTAATAATTTTAATAGTAATACACTTAAAAATGTTTGACTAATACGGTATAGGGTTGTATGCTAAACTAGCAGTATTCAACTGTATTGTATAGACGTGCATAGTCATTTGAGTTCTGAATGAGCCAAATAGGCTCAACAAACCTGTTTACTGTAGTAAAAGCCACTTTATATGCTTAAGTACAACTTTTGTTTCCATGTATTTAATAAATAAAACTGCCACTTTTCTAATTAAACGGCATACATATAATATATATATATATATATTTAACTAATTCACATATTTCACGAACTGAATCATAATATCAAAATAGGAAATATGTTTAATACAAGACAACACATGATGTTTCTATCTGTCAGTGACTCTGACAGTTAAATGAGTACATTTACTAACTGGTTCTGTCACTGTGTTTAATCCTTTCTGTACATGACTGTTGAATAGATAATGCCACATGCACTGTAATGTGTTTTATAATGGTAGTTCATTTTGAAATAAAAATAGTAAAATGTTTGTTAAGAGTAAGGCTACATTTTCACTGGAGGAAACGGCTGTGATTATGAGGTGAGCACTGAGGAAACAGTAGATTGGAAACCCGATTGCTCCTATGACATTGGGGTGATACGTGTGCCAATAGCAAAGAACTGCAAATAAGCATATTTATAACAATTTATTGATAAACACACACGTCGTTCTCTTGCTCTGCACAGCTGTGGTCTTCTGATCAAATGAAAAGCGAAAGTCGGGGAGGAGCAGTATTCTACAGCCGCCGTCTTCATATCAAATTTAAAGGGGACAGAGACGATAATTTGGTCTACAGTTTATAAGCTAATCGGAAAAGTTTTAGGGAGGCTGAGCAGAAATATAGGGAGGCTACAGCCCCCCTAAAATAGGCCTAGCGACGCCCATGGTCCTCACTTTAGATTAGGTCACAAAATTGGATGAAGTTAATAAAGCATTTATTAAGATACGTGGTAACCATTACTATATACCTGAATAATAAGATATATAAATGTTAATTTGAATAGTTTATTAATCATTTACTAACTCATTCTGAATGATCTTAAAAACCACCAAATACTCTTATATACAAATGGTTTGTAAATAATGCAATACTTAATTTAGTAATGAAAAATCAACCAGTCACAAAGTATGAAAGTCATACCTGCCAACATTTGGTTCGTAAATTCCGGGAGACCCCACCGGGGTGGGCGGTTTACGTCATACGTTAATTTGCATATTACTGACGTCATCGCGTTCTACCATTTCTGTTTGTTTAACAGCCTATGGTCTTTTCTAGGACATTCTTACGTATCTGAGTGTGCAGTATTAATTCATGAGAAAGACGTGCTTCAAACCAATTAGCGCGCTCTATTGTGTATGACGTGAAACTTCATTAATATGCATGATAGCTCCGGAGACTGTTTACCTGTTTACACTGTTCAGACGGCAGAGAGACGCCACGTTGTGTTGCCAAAACAAGTGAAAGTACAAGAATTTCAAGACAAAATTCGTAGGTGTTATTAGTGTGTTGCAACGAAGGTTTTGTTTTCATTTTCCCTTTATGAGAGAGCTGCTGGACTCACGTGTGGATTACAGTGCACGCGACAGAAACACGTTTGTAAGGAACATTTTTACCCGAGAGCTTTTTCTCATCTGGAAATGGTGAAATCCGGATTTGCTGCTCGTCTACTTTTAATAAAAAGACACAGCTCCAGTTTGATTGTCTGTCTACAGATTTGGTAAGTGTTTGCAGTGCAGTGCCCTTTGTTTAAATGCTGCTCTCCGAGTGTAAACATGTTAACAAACTATTCCCGTCGTGCAGGATTTTCGCTGCAATTTGTGACAGGATAGTCTATACACACACGGCTTTCTGACGCTACCTACCAAGTACATAAGTTACAGAGAAATGCGGAGGATTTTTTTCTCTTATTCGCCGTATCAAATCAGCCTCTGTGTGTTTGTTTTTCCTGTCAAACTTAGCGCGTGCCCAAATGTTAACTCCCTTCTATGCAAAATCTTACCCTCTTTCCCTCCCCCGACACTCCCACACTCCCAGAGCTGGACACGCCCAACTTTCCTGACTTTTTTCAAAACAGAGGTGTGAAAACACCCTGCTGAGACAGGGGGTTTCGTGGCCCTTTAAAATAAAGGAGAAGCAGATCGGGTTGACTGTACAAGGGAAATACCTTTAAACTGCCATCTGTTCTAAATCATTTGCCGTCGGTACGCAGAGAGGTGCTCTGCTCTCAGGCTGCAGGGGAGGGGCCGGCCGCATCACCCGCAGCTCGTTGAGAAGAGTAGGGACGGTACAGTGATGGACAAACGACAGTCTATAAAAATCACCAGTAACACACAAAAAAGTCGCTAGATTTGTCGCTAGTCGCTTTTTTGAAAATTTGTCGCTAAGTTGGCAACACTGGCGCAAACTGAAGAGCAAGGAGCGGGAGGAGTGAGAGGTTTGGGGAGATGGGGGCGCGCGAACTGTAGCGCGCAACCGGAAGAGCACAAGCACCAAGTTTCAGCCCGAACTGTACCAAAATGCTGAGGAGCGGGGGGCGGTAGAATTCCGGGAGTTTACCGGGAGACAGAACAATACGGGAGACGGGTCTGAAATACGGGAGACTCCCGGGAAAAACGGGAGTGTTGGCAGGTATGATGAAAGTACAATTATTGAGCACATTATAAATGTGTTTATAAGTCAATAATACAGCATTTGTAGCTGCAGTTATAAGCTGCTTACTGACGTTTATTAATGTAGAGTTAATGCTTAACAAATAATGAATTCACTAGATGCTAATGCGTAATAAATGATTCATAGTGTGTAGTTATTATAAAGTGTTACCAATAACTTTAAAGCAACAGGTTTACATATTTTTTTAAAACAAAGTCTAGAATTTTTTTTACAGTGTGGTGAAGAGAAGCCCCCCCCCCACCCCCCAACACAACCCAGACACAAAATATTCCTGATACAAAACTTTTGACCTGTATTGTGCTTTTCTCTAATTCATTAAATCCAGTGTTTCAGGGCTCTCGATCTTCTCGGACGGCACGTCTGCTAATCACCATAATGATATTTCAAAGCCTCAATCCCCCACAGCCCTTCACCTGCGGCTCAAGATGTGGAACAACTTTGCTAATTAAAATGCCGCCTCGAGTCAAGCCAATACACGCCACCTTACTTTAGTGCAGAGAGTGCTTCAATTATGGTCATTAGCACGTTTTAGCTGGCCTTGATCCATGGCATCTTGGATTTGAATGTCTGGTCAACCGAGTAAGCTTATATGAGACAAGTCCTGAGCCATTAGGCTTGGAGTGCGCATTAGCATTTCAGTTACAGTAATTAGATCAAACTCCCACCTCCCTTCCTGATACGTGAGAGGAAAGGTCAAGGTCATTTTTCTTTCAAATGCCAATAATAGAGAGTGATCATAATCAGACACTCTTAAATAGAGGTTTCTTTAGGGGATTTTCATAGCAGTGACGCAGAAAAGAGATTCTCAGAGGGTTAATTTACAGGGACGAACGCTGCAAGATATGTGTTATGCTGCGTCCCAATTTGCATACTTATACTACGACCTAAAAGTATGTACTTTTTTTGTGGAGGAAAAATATATACTTTTGAGTGTGTAACAGAAAAGTATGCAAGCTTTGGGACATACTACTTCCTCATTACACAGATCGTTGTGTTGCTTAGTTAAGAGCCCTGTCAATCATCCACATTTCTGTCGTATTTCATTTCCTACCTTATTGGAGAAGCAGCAGCAGGATAATCTCCCATTCACGAGTCTTTAATGCAGAGAAATCTCCTCAGGTCTTTGGATAATTCTGCATTTAGACGGTAATGTCCAAACACGTCTTTATATAAATTCAGTATTGTTGTTGCAGATGAAATATAACACAGACAGCGGTATTTAAATATTCTCCAGTGGGCTAGATATTAATTAACAGTCATACAAACATCTTTACCGAAGCCTCTCTGCTTGACGGTTGGTCTCACGCGTCCATCATGTTTGTAGTTTGTTTACACTTTTCACCCGCGTTTTGTAGTTCTAATCGATTTCACGTCCAACGCGCAATGTACTGTGGGCAATATCAGCGGTTAGAGTATGGACGCTTCTACACTTAAAATTTTGACCGGAAATAGTAAACCATCCGGAAGTTTTTGGCATACTCTTTTCAACATACTACGATTTGGGACATACTAATTCTACTTTCACATACTATTTAGGACGGATAGTATGTGGTTTGGGACGCAGCATGTGAGTTTATTTTTAAATAATACAAATTAAGCATTACAGTAATCTATGTTGAAATTAATATTTGGTTTATTTTATTGAGTTTCAATAATGTTTTATTTACGTTGAAACTGGTCTAAAAATACCAAATTTATTTATTATATTCTTAATCAACACAATGATATTTTTATGTAAACTCAAACTATAAATTTACAGGGATGGATGCTGCAAGAACCGTTTTTCTTTTTTTTTAATAATACAAACTAAGCATGACGGTAAGCTAATACTGTAGAGATCAATATTTGGCTTAATATTGGCATCAACAGTATGGTCACCAGCTAGAGTGTCCACAAGAAACACTAGAGGGCTCTATACACATCACATCTTCCATTCACTGGCTAACAAACACAGAGCTATATATAGTGTGTAATAATGGGCTGCAAGTGTAGTGCAATCAAAGCTTACGAACATCAGGTGTAGTTGTTCAGAGGATTATGGGGTGTGTAGTCCGAATGGGCAATTTAGCTGGTGACTGGAGTAGGGTCTGTCTTAACTTGTAGTACATTAGAGGCGTAACTTGAAGTTATGGAAACCAACATCTCAAAACTATGCTGTCGGCAAGATGGCGCTGTACATCAGTTATTAACGACTACACCTACTCCAGACCTAAACCCAACATCACAGTTGTTGACGTCTATACCTACCACAATTCTAAACCCAACCATCGTTATTAATGTCTACACCAGGGGTGCTCAACCCTATTCCTGGCGATCGACCTTCCTGCAGTTTTCAGTTGCAGCCCTTATCAAACACACCTGCCTGTAATTATCAAGTGCTCCTCAGGTTCTAAATAATTGGTTCAGGTGTGATTGATCAGGGTCGGAGCTGAAATCAGCTGGAAGGTCGATCGCCAGGAACAGGGTTGAGCACCCCTGGTCTACACCTTCCCCAAACCTAAAACTAACCATCGTAGTTATTAATGTCTACACCTAACACAACCATTGCTATTACTGTCTATACCTACCACAACCTTAAACTCAACCATCACAGTTATAAACGTCTATACCTACCACAACCTTAAACTCAACCATCACAGTTATTAACGTCTATACCTACCCCAAACCTGAACCTAACCATGACAGTTATTAATATCTATACCTTTCCCAAACCTGAACCTAACCATCATAGTTATTAATATCTATACCTTTCCCAAACCTGAACCTAACCATCATAGTTATTAATATCTACAGTATACCTTTCCCAAACCTGAACCTAACCATCATAGTTATTAATATCTACAATATACCTTTCCCAAACCTGAACCTAACCATCATAGTTATTAATATCTACAGTATACCTTTCCCAAACCTGAACCTAACCATCATAGTTATTAATATCTATACCTTTCCCAAACCTGAACCTAACCATCATAGTTATTAATATCTACAGTATACCTTTCCCAAACCTGAACCTAACCATCATAGTTATTAATATCTATATCTTTCCCAAATCTGAACCTAACCATCATAGTTATTAATATCTATACCTTCCCCAAACCTGAACTTAACTATCATAGTTATTAATATCTATACCTTTCCCAAACCTGAACTTAACTATCATAGTTATTAATATCTATACCTTTCCCAAACCTGAACTTAACTATCATAGTTATTAATATCTATACCTTTCCCAAACCTGAACCTAACCATCACAGTTATTAATATCTATACCTTTCCCAAACCTGAACCTAACCATCATAGTTATTAATATCTACAGTATACCTTTCCCAAACCTGAACCTAACCATCATAGTTATTAATATCTACAGTATACCTTTCCCAAACCTGAACCTAACCATCATAGTTATTAATATCTACAGTATACCTTTCCCAAACCTGAACCTAACCATCATAGTTATTAATATCTACAGTATACCTTTCCCAAACCTGAACCTAACCATCACAGTTACTAATATCTATACCTACCCCAAACCTGAACCTAACCATCATAGTTATTAATATCTATACCTACCCCAAACCTAACCCTACCCAACCATCACAGTTATTAATATCTACACCTACCCCAACTCTAAACCCAACAATCAGTTATTATCTACACCTTCCCCAAACCTAAACCCAACCATCACAGTTATTATTATCTACACCTTCCCCAAACCTAAACCCAATCATCACAGTAATTAACGTCTACACCTACTCCACACCTAAACCCAACCATCACAGTAATTAACGTCTACACCTACTCCACACCTAAACCCAACCATCATCGTTATTAACATCTACACCTTCCCCAACCCTAAACCCAATCATCACAGTTATTAACATCTAAACCTACACTTACCCCAACCCTAAACACAACCATCACAGTTATTAACGTATAGCTGCATATAACGTATAGTTGCAGAGGCTTTCATACTTGATGCGATCGCCATTGTACTGTTATCTGCAACCACAGAGCGCAACGCCGAGTAGGCTAACTGTCATGACAAAACGGATGAAGTCACTGAGTTGCATAGTAGAGCTGCTAAATAAATGACTATAATAATATATAATAGGTTGAGGAGTAATTTGTAGAAAACTCATGAAAACATTTGGTGAAAATGTTCTCTGTTAAGTATTTCCACCATCTTAACATCTCGTTTGGTTCAATGGGATCCTGATAACTGCAAGTTACACCTCTCTAACTTACTACAAGTTTGCAGACAGACACACTTGGGTGACTGGGATACCTAGCGGCATCCATGCCTTTAGTAAAGCGTTGTGATTCACACTTAGTGGCCCGGCAGCAGAACAACACACCATCTTTGCAATGTGCTGAAACAGGAGATTCATGTGGACTTCATATTTTCCATATCATGTCAATATAGAGCAAAATCTATGAGAAATGTATTCAAAATACACGTTACGATAGCAGCAAGGGAAGGTCCAATCAGGTTCTAGCAAAAGTGTACCTAATAAAGCGGCCATTCAGTGAATCTCCTGCACCACGTTATTTAGCATGCTCTCCTTCACACTTTTCCCCATGAATATTTCAGAATGCATCTCTCCTACAAGTGGACAACCCTCAACCCTCCTCGCTCTTTGAATGCATTTCCCACTGAGCCATGACGTCTCTCCCAACTCTGCCTTGACTCTACAGTGTCTTTATGCTTTTCTACAGAAAAATTCCAGGCCCGGGAGCCAGAGGGATATCAGCCAGCTCATTCCCTTTCAGCCTGCCTTTTTTCCAAGAAAGGAGCAGCTGTGCTTTTTTTTTGCCGTCGTGTCACAGCAATGCTCCATCTATCTGGGTCAGGTGCGGTGGACGGAGACAGGAGAGAGCGAAAATAAGGAAAGCAGCAGGTAGATGCTATGATGTCTGGCTCGCAATTTCCCTTGGTATCTGAAATCTTCATTTTTCCGCCTCTGGCATGCGGCCAAACCGATTTCAACGCGTAATTGGCAGGTACTGCATAAATCTCGTATTTGTGTCACTTTCTAATAATTCTGCACATTGCATAAGTGCTGGAAAGTGACTAGCTAACTTAACTATGCTTTTGAGAAACATAACCGCTGTCAAAATTGCGCAGCCTTTCTAATAACAAGCTTCAAAATAAAACCATAACTGTGATTTAGTATAGTAAAGCTATTGCTTAAATGAAGTGTGGTTAGAGTTTGACAGTGAGGAAAAACTTTAAAGGGTCACGAAACACCAAAACACATTATTTGAGCTGTTGACAGTCATATATGTGTCCCACGCTGCTATAAACACTATTAGGACACATATATTGCACTAAAAAGTGAAAATTGGTTGTTTTTGCGTTATTTTGAGCAAATCCGTTCTTCCGGTTTGAAACGAATTTTTGAAGCTGCGTCACGGTCATGAGATACTTGCGTGTAAATCCAGCGTGGAGACTGGCTGTCTGTACCTGCAAGTACATCTTGACGTCTCTGAGTGTGCGGCATTAATTCACGAGAAAGACTTTGTTCAAACCAATCAGCGCGCTCTATTGTGTATGCGGTGCAACTTCCTTAATATGCATGATAGCTTCGGAGACTACAGAGAGGCTACAGAGAGACTTCGGAAAGGTTTTACCTGTTACAGTGTTCAGACGACAGAGAGACGCCACGTTGTGTTGCTAAAACAAGTGAAAGAACAAGAATTTGGAGACACGGGTCGTCAGTGTTGCATTTATTATTGTGCTGCGTTTATTAGTGTGTTGCAACAAAGGTTTTGTTTGCATTTTCCCGCTGTGAGAGCGCTGCTGGACTCATATGTGGATTATAGTGCACGCGACAGAAATGCGTTTGTAAGGAACATTTTTACCCGAGAGCTTTTCGCATCTGGAAATAATGAAATCCGGATTTGCCGCTCGTCTCCTTTTAAAAAAAGACACAGTTCCAGTGTGATTGTCCTGTCTCTACAGATTTGGTAAGTGTGCGATCAGTGCCCTTTGTTTGTTCATTCAGATGGCAAAGTTAGTTCGTATCCTCAGCAGTGCTCTTTCAGTTTTTAAAGACATACCTCAGTTAAAATGATTTAGTTACTAAGTTTACAGTATGTTAATATCACTGCAATATTATAGTACAATATTATAGACTAAAAGATCCGCTGTAAATGCTTCTCTCTGAATGTAAACATGTAAACACAGCAATCAAATATTGACCGTTGTGTAGAATTATCGCCGCATTTTGTGACAGGATAGTCTAGACACACACGGCTTTCCAACCTACCTAATAAGTTACCAAGAAATGCTGAGGAATTTTTTCTCCTATTTACCGTGCGGTATCAAACATACCATTAAAACTCCCCTCTTCCAGCAGTTCCTCACTTTCAATATCTCGTTTGTCACGGGGGGCATGCAGGAAATGTTCCCGAATAAAAGTAAATGTGCCAAACTGCAGTTAAATTCAACAAATTAATAGTTTAGCAAGTAATTTGATTACTGATGTCCATGTAAACACAGTCACTGTCTTTCTCCACTGCGTCTGCGTGCCCAAACGGAAACTCCCATATTTGCAAATCCTTCCCTCTTTCGCTACCCCGACACTCCCACCTAAACGGAGCTGGACACGCCCACTTTCCTGACTTTTTCCAAACTAGAGGTGTGAAAACACCCTGCTGAGACAGGGGGGTTTCATGACCCTTTAAGGGATAGTTCACCCTGAAATAAAAATGCACTCACTATTTATTCACTCTCAAATGGTTCCAAAGCTTTGTGACACAAAGACGTTTTGTAGAATATTAGAAACCGGAAACCATTGGCTGCCATAGTAGGAAAATCACCAACCCAGACTCATTATTGATATGTACCCCTGAATACATTTCTGGACAGCGCGAAATACATCCCAGGAGCTACGTTTTTTTGCAGTTTTTGTTTTCGTGAATCCATCAGAGCCGATGTGTAGACTTTTTCAGATCTCAAATTTCTCTCGCGAATGCCATTCATGTCTGTTGTTCTCGTGTAAATCCACCAGAGGCCGCTATTGACTGACTGATCGATCCCCCGACCACTCCCCTATCTAAACCCAACCGATAGTGTTTTCAAAAGCACCGATTGACCCGCCAACCACTTTCCCTAACCCCAACCAACAGTGTTTTCAAAAGCAATCCAGAAAAAGAAAAGTCCTCGCGGTCACCTGATTTTTATCATGTTTTCAGATCTTACCACATTCTCACCCTGTTATTTACTTGTTTATTTTATTTTTTGGCTTCTGTTTTTATCTGCTTTCTGGAACCCTTTTTTGCCGGACCCGAACTCCATCGTCCCAGTCAATTCCTCTCTGCATTTCAAGTCCGCTGGCGTACATGGTGAGCCACTGGACAAACTGGTAACAGTGGAAAAGCTGTCCACATGGAGGTAAGTGGTCAGCTGGTAAGCACGAAAAGAAACAGAAGCCGTCAGTGGCGTCATGCCACCCTTTAGTTTTCGTTTTAAAGACGAAGTGCAACCACCTTTGGCTACGTAATTCGTGATCTCCAGAAATGTATACAGGGGTACATATACTCACAATAAGCCTGTCTGCAAATCACATCCTATGGAAGTCAATGGTTACAGGATTTCAACATTATTCAAAATGACAAACAAACAAACAAACAAACAAACAAACAAACAAACAAACAAACAAAAAACAAGCTTGTCACAAGTGAAGGGTTATATGGCAGCATTTAAAATTTTGGGTGAACTATCCCTTATAAATACGAACTTAAACAGTTTCACAGATGACATCTTTGTCAAAATGAACAACCTACAGACTGAACATGTAAATAAAAACACTGTTTGAACTGACACTGTTTCAATTCACTATAATCTTCCATATGAAGCTGCTTTGACACAATGTACATTGTATAAGCGCTATACAAATAAAGATGAATTGAATTGAATTGTTTTCACAAAATCCTGTTTTTGTTGTTTGCAGGGAAACAATAATAATATTGTTACATTAATGAAACACATTTCAAAACTTTCGAATTTTCAAACCCTCGGCTGTTTAAATGAATGAACAAAACCCAGAACTGTAACCCACATTTCCATACAATTTGTTAAAAAATGTCCTAGTAATTGGATTTGTCCATATTTTACCAAATTTGGGCTGATAGTATCTCTCTTAAAAAATAAAATGGTTTTGCCTATATTTTTCGTTTGTTTATATTGTATCTTAATATTTGTCTGCACACATTTACATGTTGAGTTTATTTGTGCTAAATCCTATGCACTTTTTATTATTTGTATTTGTTTGCACATTTGAATTTTAACTAATTATAAGTATGTTTATAAATACTGTAAAGCATACTGTAAAATTTGCAGTGACTTCCTGTCAATGTTGGTTGCCAGTAAGACAGTAAATTTACAGGCACAATGTAAATGAATAATTGCAATTTACTGTAAAACTTACAGTAACTTACTGGCAATGTGTAAAATTACAAGCACACTGTAAATAAATGATTATAATTTGTGCTGTATTTTTACATTACAGTAATTTAAAACATTTTTAAAATTTTTTTTTACAGTAAATTGTAATTATTTATTTAGAGTATCTACAGTAAATCAAAACTGCCAGTAAGTTACTGTAAATTCATTTATTCATTCATTTTCTCTTCGGCTTAGTCCTTTAATTAATCAGGGGTCGCCACAGCGGAATGAACCGCCAACTTATCTAACATACAGTATGTCATATGCTCTTCCAGCTGCAACCCAGTACTGGGAAACATCCATACACACTTATTCACACACATACACTACGGCCAATTTAGTTTATTCAATTCATCTTTACAGCATGTGTTTGGACTGTGGGGGAAACCGGAGCACCCAGAGGAAACCCACGCCAACAAGCAAACTCCACACAGAAATGCCAACTGACCCAGCTGTGATTCGAACCAGCAACCTTCTTGCTGTGAGCTGACAGTGCTAACCACTGAGCCAATGTGACGCCCGATTACTGTAATTTTTATAGCATTTTTTTAACAGTGTAGCCAGTGGTGTAAAGTACTTGAGTAAATGGACTTCGTTACTTTACTTAAGTATTTTTTGGCTACTTTGTACTTGTACTGAGTATCAAAAATATAAGCAACTTTTACTCTTTACTTGACTACATTTTTGATTGAATATATGTACTTTTTACTCTACTACATTTGAACGGATGCTTACCGTTACTCATTACATTGTGATTGTGCACAACAAGTCGGGATCTTTATCTACCACAGCTAATTTGTTGGGCGGATGAGGCGATATCGCCATCTGCAGGGTGCTGAAGGTACTGTATGCTATTTATGAGCTAAATCATGTGAACGTGAATTAGCAGCTTGCCTAATACCAGGTGTTTAATTAGCGACATGGCTGCAGCCAGTGATGAAGCCGAAGCTTGAATTTATATGTAGTTTACTAAGTTGAAAAATAACAGTGCTCCTCTTTGTTTAATTTTAATACAGAGAAAATATAATTAATCAATTAAAAAACTACTCAAAATAAAAATATTGCCCCCCTGATACTGAGAGATGAATCACATCAAAGTCAGCTCTGATTTTTTGTTTACTACGTTTTACTACTTTTTTTTTTTTTTTTTTAATTAATTGTTTGTGCCTGTTTTGAACATTTGAGTTTGACTGAGACTTTTTGTTTTATTTTATTTTTAATATTTTGTTCAGGCATTTTGAAACATTAAGGTGTTAAATTGAATTTATATATTAGGAAAACAAAACCTTTCTTGGTGTTATTTGAGCCTACATTCAGTATGAGTAAAATACTCAAGTTCTTTTAAAATCGGATACTTTAATACTTTTACTCAAGTCTTATTTGAATTGGTGACTTGTAACTTGTAATAGAGTAATTTTTACAGTAAGGATCTGTACTTTTACTCAAGTATGGTTTTCAGGTACTCTTTACACCTCTGAGTGTAGCTAAATATATAAACATCCATTAATACGTACGTTTTAATTTTAATACAAATGCTGGGTTGTTTTAGCTCAAATATTGGGTCAAATATAGACAAACCTAACCATTGGGTTAAATAGTGTAATTTAAATCTATATGAAAAAAAAACAGCAATAAATATAAGGTTTTTTCATATTCGACCCAACATTGGGTTAAAACAACCCTTATTTTTTTAGAGTGGCTACATTAAAAATAAAGCACTTTTGTAATTTGACTTAAGTAAAACTGAAATGACACTTAACATTCATTCATTTTCTTTTCGGCTAAGTCCCTTTATTAATCTGTGGTTGCCACAGCAGAATAAACTGCCAACTTATCTAGCACATGTTTTACGCAGCGGATGCCCTTCCAGCTGCAACCCATCACTGGGAAACATCCATACACACTCATTTACACACATACACTACGGACAATTTAGCTTACCAAATTCACCTGTACCACGTGTTTTTGGACTGTAGGGGAAACCGCAGCACCCGGAGGAAACCCACGCCAACACAAGGAGAACATGCAAACTCCACACAGAAATGCCAACCGACTCAGTCAGGGCTCGAACCAGCCCTTCTTGCTGTGAGGCGATTGTGCTACCCACTGCGCCACCATGCTGCCCATGATACTTAACAATTTTACTATAATACCATAGGTTATCTGTATTTTTACTTGACGTGTTTACTCCATCTACACAGGACAATAGGAAGCATTTGTTCATGTGTCCATTTCTCTAACACTGAGTAACAATTTTCAACATTTTTTTTGCTGTATTTTTTAGAGTAAAACAAATCTACTGCAATTAATAAATACGGATGCTAATATAAATATGCAATACTTTCATCTGCGTTTATGACACTAGACTATAAATAGTTTGATAGACTATAAGCAGCTGGTGCATCACTGGACACTGCTGGTTAGTGTGCACGGAAAGTTCTGGTGAAGTCAGCAGGTCTGGATGAGCTCCCTCAACAGTACTCTATGACTCATTATTCTGAGTTATATTGTTTTTCTCTTTCCAGATCTTGGTCTGTTTACTGTTTTCCATCGCTGTTGTTTTTCAGTAATCTATTTAAAGCTTTCTAACATATGTTCTAGGTTTACAGCACTAATGGAGAGCTATGGGTCACAATCCTCTACAGTGCAAAAAAAAAAAAAAAAAAAACACTCAGGTAATTGTACTTTTTATCAGAAGACAAGCTTAATTGCTAGTGCTGTAAAAAGAAATGTAGCTTTTTAGAAATCTAAACTCTTGTTATTTCAAAATAGCTGTAAGGCTTTTAAGGTAAGTGGTTTCAGACAATTTATATTAGCTGAAAAACAAAATAATAAATAATAAATAACAATTAATAAAAGTTTTCTGTATTTCATGGTTTATGATTGACTTTTGGCATAGGAAATTCAACTGTGCAGTTTTACCGGAGTGAGCTTTATTGAGATTTTAGTAGTTTGAAACAATTTATTGTATAAGAAGTAATATACACTCACTGGCCACTTTATTAGGTACACCTGTCCAACTGCTCTTTAACGCAAATTACTAATCAGCCAATCACATGGCAGCAACTCAATGCATTTAGGCATGTAGACATGGGCTGTTTCTCAATATGCGTACTTCAGCAATCTTGCGTCCTCGTGTTCTAGTGCAACGTCATCATCAGCTGCCAAAGATCCGTTCCAATTCTCAAGACCGCAAGAACGGAGGACTTCCCGGATGTGTTCTTGATATCGAGGATGCACCGATGCAGACTTGAGCACCGAACTCGCTCTAGAAGATATATATCTTCTAACCTTTTTATCTCAGCAGTTTCCCTAAATGAAACGGTGTATAAACATTACCATGAACATCTTAATAAAGGAATAAACACATTAAGGATGTTTATTTGCTGAAATTTGTATTAAAATCTGTTTTATTTATATTGTGCAACGTATATTAGTAAAGTCTTTATGCAGAGTATATATTGTAAAAAGGGGAAAAACAATAAATCACTGTATGAATGCTGTAATGTTTAAATAATTTTCCATTAAAAATGCGTGAAGGTCATGTGACCATCAGGAAGAACGCAGCATCTCATTTCTCACAGGATGCGTTCTGTGTTCTCGTGGTCTCCCGAGTTTGTTCTTCCGAGGACGCCTGGCAAGATCGGTCTAGTCAAGACGCAAGTCTGTTCTCTGCATTCTTCGAACTGAGAAACAGCCATGGTCAAGACAATCTGCTGCTGTTCAAACCGAGCATCAAAATGGGGAAGAAAAGTGATTTAAGTGACTTTGAACGTGGCATGGTTGTTGGTGCCAGACGGTCTGATCTGAGTATTTCAGAACCTGCTGATCTACTGGGATTTTCAAGCACAACCATCTCTAGGGTTTACAGAGAATGGTCCAAAAAAGAGAACATTACCAGTGAGCGGCAGTTCTGTGGTTACAAATGCCCAGTAGTGCCTTGATGCCAGAGGTCAAGTCATCTCAAACTGATTTTTTGAACATGACATTGACTTCATTGTATTCAAATGGCCTCCACATTCACCAGAACTCAATCCAATACAACATCTTTGGGATGTGGTGGAACGGGAGATTGGCATCATGGATGTGCAGCCGACAAATCTGCAGCAACTGCTTGATGCTATCATGTCAATATGGACCAAAATCTCAGAGGAATATTTCCAGTGCCTTGTTGAATCTATGCCACAAAGGATTAAGGCTGTTCTGAAGGCAAAAGGGGGTTTTAGGTTTTAGGGGGTTTTAGGTTTTTGTACTGTAATTTACAACACCGACCTAGACTTTACGTTACTTTAGGTGACGTTTCATAAACTACTGAAAGTTTTCTTAAACTTTCAAGAGGAGCATGTGATATGATTGATGGTCAGATGGTCTCTCATCTGTAATAATCGATAAACCAATCAGAATAATCCAAACCTACAATAAATAGTCCATTTCATCTCACTTCCCTTATCTTCGTTTTTGAAGAATCCCCCATTCAGCTCATCTCCCTCTTTTCCTCCTTTAACAGGAGGAGTTCATTGACCAGGTGGGAGCCCTGGGCTCAATAATCTCAAAGCTCAGGGTTCTCTCCCAGGACAAACCAGCTGTTAGTATCAAGCAATATATACAGTAAGTGTGAACTCTTGAAACTATTAAAAATGTCAAACTTTAAACTTTCAAACATGAAAAGTTGATGAAGTAAATATTAACGTCCCATAAAGCAATAAAAATATTGATTACAAAATAACAAAATACAGAAAACTGTTAATATAAATAAACAGGACTCGAACCAGCGACCTTCTTGCTGTGAGGTGTCAGTGCTAACCACTGATAAAGCCACTCTTTATTTATTGCTTACCAGCTACATGTACATCGGCCACCCGATTTAATCCTATGAAGGAAAACTACACAAATAAACACATAAATAAATAAAAAGCTAGATTCCAGCCTTGTTTAATGTAGAGCGGCGCTGTTTGTTTTCATTATTTTCAGTCTGGCCTTGCTGTGACCTTTCATACTGCCACACAATGTCACCAAATAAGCTCAGACTCCTGCAGTGTTTGTTCTGACATCACCCTGTCAATAAAATACATCAGCTGTGCTAAAGCCTAGCATTAATGCCAAATAACTAGCTCAGTATAACACCCTGGATTTCTTACATTTAACACCTCATGCAGACATTAATGCATGCTTCTGTATAATATTTAAACACACATACTGACTGAAGGGGTAGTTTACTCAAAAAGGAAAATTACCCTATCATTTACGTTCCCTCGTGTGGGTTTAAACCAGTTTGAGGTTTGTTTTCCTCTGTTGAGCACAAAAGAAGATATTTTGAAGAATGCTGGTTGCTGGGACCCTTTGACGTCAATGGTAGGGGAAAATTAAAAGAAAGCAACCAGCATTCATCCAAATATCTTCTTTTGTGTTCAACTGAAGCAAGAAACTAAAAACTTTGAACAAGTGAAAGGTGAGTAAATGATGACACAATTTTCATTCTTGATTAAATCTCTTTAAGGCAATGAATGAATGAATGAATGAATTAATGACCAAATGAACAAATGACTGACTGACTGAATGAATGAATAAACAAATGAATGAATGAATGAATGAACAAATAAACAAATTACTGAATGAATAAATGCACAAACAAACAAATGAATAAATGAATGAATGAACAAACCATAGAATGAATGAATGAATGAATGAATAAAGGAAGGAACAAATGGATAGATTAATAAAGGAATGAACTAATGAATGAATAAATAAATGAATGAACAAACAAACAATTGAAGGTATGAACGAAGGAATGAATGAATGAATAAATGGACAAACTAATGAATGAATGAATGAACAAACTAATGAATGAATGAATGAATGGATAAATGAACTCATAAATAAATGAATGAATGAATGAATGAATGAACAAGCGAAGAAACAAATGAACGGACAAATGAATGAACGGACAAATGAATGAATGAATGAATGAATGAAGGAACAAACAAACTAATGAATGAATGAATGAAAGAATTAAGGAACGAATGAATGAACTAATGAATGAATGTATGAATGAATGAACAAACAAACAAATGAATGAATGTAGGAATGAATGAATGAACGAACAAACAAATGAAAGAACAAATGAATGAATGAATGAATGAATGAATGAATGAAGGAAGGAAGGAACAAATGAATTAATGAGCTAATGAATGAATGAATGAATGAATGAATGAATGAATGAATGGTAGGGGGTAAAACTTAAAAGAAAGCAACCAGCATTCTTCAAAATATCTTCTTTTGTGTTTAACAAAAGAAAAAAACAAAAAAGTTTTGAACACGTGAAAGGTGAGTAAATGATGACATAATTTCCATTTTTGGTTAACTATCCCTTTAAGACAATGAATGAATGAATGAATGAATGAATGAATGAATGAAGGAAGAAAGGAAGGAACAAACAAACTAATGAATGAATGAATGAAAGAATTAAGGAACGAATGAATGAACTAATGAATGAATGAACAAACAAACAAATGAATGAATGTAGGAATGAATGAATGAACGAACAAACAAATGAAAGAACAAATGAATGAATGAATGAATAAAGGAAGGAACAAATTAATTAATGAGCTAATGAATGAATGAATGAATGAATGAATGGTAGGGGGTAAAACTTAAAAGAAAGCAACCAGCATTCTTCAAAATATCTTCTTTTGTGTTTAACAAAAGAAAAAAACAAAAAAGTTTTGAACACGTGAAAGGTCAGTAAATGATGACATAATTTCTATTTTTGGTTAACTATCCCTTTAAGACAATGAATGAATGAGTGAATGAATGAATGAATGAAGGAAGGAAGGAAGGAAGGAAGGAAGGAAGAAACAAAATAATGAATTAATGGAAGAATAACAAATGAATAAATGAATGAAGGATTGAAGGAAGGAACAAACAATGAATGAATGAATGAAGGAACAAGTGAATGAAGCAATGAAAGAAAGAAAGAAAGAAAGAAAGAATGAATGAATGAATGAATGAATGAAAGAAGTAACAAACGAACAAATGAATGAATGAATTAATTAATTAATAAAGGAAGGAACAAACTAATGAATGAATGAACAAACAAACCAATGAATGAATGAATGAATGAACAAACGAATGGAACAAGGAATGAGCAAACAAGCTAATGAATGAATGCATGAAATAATAAAAGAAACCAGCATTTTTCAAAATATCTCCTTTTGTGTTCCTGTTGAACACAAGAAACTAAAACCTTTGAACAAGTGAAAGGTGAGTAAATGAAATCTGTAGATTTCAGGTACTGTACTTGAAATCTGCAGATATAAATGAATGAAGTATCACTTGCAATGTGTATTAATGGAAGTATTAATTCTATTAGACTTAAAAAAACAGAGGCAAAAAGCTCAAAACTGACTGTATTTTTGTCTGTAGTGTCTCTCCTTAAAATGATTACATCTAGAATGTCCAGCGCGGCCAGTACTTTCTTTTCCTTTTAAGCTTAAACTTTCATGAAACGCGGCGTCTTAAAACAGGCCGGGGTATTTGCGGATCATTGTGGTGCTGTGTGGTCCTTCCTTGTTCCACATCAGTGCTCAGCCGTAAGATAACATTCATTTTTGACAGCGGTAGATCCAGCAGAGCGAGGGCAAACCCGCATCTCAAGAGAAGCCGATAGAGCAGTCGCTGGAATTAGAGCCGCTACACTACAGATTTAACCTCTTGTCAAGATCAATTCCAGGTATTCAGACTGTTTCATCGAATTAGTGATGCTCTGTTCTTCTGCAGGTGGAACAACAAAGTCAGAAGGTAAAAACATTAATGGGAACTGATGGAGTTTTGTTTGGATGAGTTTTACTATGTTTTCCAGGTTTGTCAGGCTATAATGATTTTCAGGGACATTTGTCAGGTTATTTTATATGTACAGTATATAATACATACAGCAACATTAAATAATTGATTCTCCTTCTTCTTAGTCTCTATTTCAGAGGTCGCCACCTCTACCTGTACTGGGAAACACCCACACACTCTCTCATTCACACACAAAACTCACATCCAAACACAGCTCCAACGTCATCGTAAAATTAGCGGATGACACAACGGTGGTGGACCTAATCACAGCTAATGATGAGATGGCCTACAGAGAGGAGGTGCACACTCTGACGCAATGGAGTCAGGAAAACCACCTCTCACTCAACATCAGCAAAACCAAGGAGCTGGTGGTGGATTTCAGGAGAGAGAAAAGAGAACACACTCCCATCACCATCAACGGGACACCAGTGGAGAGGGTCAGCACTTTTAAGTTTCTTGGAGTACACATCGCTGAGGATCTGACATGGACTGCCCACACAGACGCAGTGCTGAGGAAGGCACAACAATGCCTCTTCTACCTCAGGCATCTCAGGAGGTTTGGAATGAGCCCCCACAGAGACGCTTGTTCTACACACTTTCAGAAATAAAGGTACGCAAGCTGTCACTGGGGTGGTACCTTTTTAAAAGGTAAAAATTTGTACCTTAAAGGTCCATATTAATACCTTAAGGGTACATATTAGTACCTAAAAAGTACAAAAGTGTTCCTCTTAATATTTTTAGGTACTAATATATACTTTTAAGGTACCAATATGGACCCTTTAAGTACGAATGTGTACCTTTTAAAAAGGTACCACCCCAGTGACAGCTTGTGTACCTTTATTTCTGAGAGTGCAGCTGCACTGTGGAGAGCATACTGACTGGCTGCATCACCACCTGGTATGGAAACAGCACCAATCGCAAAGGTCTACATAGGATTGTGCGAATTGCTGGACGCGTAATATGAGGTGAGCTTCTCTCCCTCCAGGACATCTACACCAGGCGGTGCATGAGGAAAGCCAACAGAATCATCAGCGACTCCAACCACCCAAGCCATAGACTTTTCAGTATATGGCTCTGCAGCATCCGGTCAGGCACCAGCCGACTGAAGAAAAGTTTCTTCCCACAGACTATCAGGCTGATGAACACTTAACACACCCCACACAAACTCTTCCATACCCCCTCACTGCACACCGTCAAGACGTTGTCACGGGTGAATAATGATTCTGAGAAAGGATCCAAAATGCAAGTAAAAGTTTATTAGACACAGTTAGAATAAACTATCAGGTCTGGGAAGTGCAAGGTCACAATGAAAGCTGGTTATAAGAAGACGGGAAACAGACAGACGAACGGGGCACAGCAGCCACTCCTCACAGTCCTGAGTACAGACAGAGACACATTAACAACCACAACGAACTGACAAGGAAACATAGAAGCGTTGCCCAGATATAGACATGATAATGAGTCTCAGCTGTCTAGCTAATCAAAACAGCTGAGTACCGTCAAAACACGTGACCAACCATAACAAATACACGTGGACAACCAAAACAAAACAAACCCACGTGACAAAACAGACACTCTGGATAGCACACAAACTTGCAACCGTGACAGATGTAGCATGCACTGCACTTTAACCAATCCATACTTAAAACAATACTGCCTAAAACTATGTGTACACCTATTCATTGTCTTCTACGCATTACTGTCAACATTGCCAATTGTACATTGTCTTGTTTTTTGGGAGTATGTTGTTGTATTGTATGTGCACTGTCTGTATTTTGCACTGTCTGGAGCCAGCACCAAAGCTTTTCACTCATTATAGCACACGTGCTGCTGATGATGTGACAATAAAAGTGATTTGATTTGACACTCATACACTACGGACAATTTAGTTAATTCAATTTACCTATAGCGCATGTTTTTGGACTGTGGGGGAACCCGGAGCACTCAGAGGAAACCCACGCCAACACGGGGAGAACATGCAAACTCCACACAGAAATGCCAAGTTAGTAAGTAAGTAAGTAAAGGTCTTTAAATGCTTTTTAAAAAGATCAACTGATCCCAGAGATCTCAGTGCTATGGGAAGAGAGTTCCAGAGCCGTGGAGCCACCACACAGAAGGCACGGTCACCTTTAGTCTTAAGACGAGTTCTGGGAATAACTAAAAGGTCTTTGCCAGAAGACCTCAGGGACCGGCTACATGAATGACTGTGTAAAAGTTCTCGAATATATAGAGGTGCTTGACCATGCAGAGCTCTATATGTAATGACCAGAATCTTAAAATTTACTCTGAAATTAATAGGAAGCCAGTGAAGTGCCTTAAGCACAGGAGTAATGTGTGACCTCCTACTAGTGTTGGTCAAAAGCCTCGCCGCTGCATTCTGCACATTGCAACCGATCCATAGTAGATTTGTTCAGACAAGTGAACAGAACATTAAAATAATCCAATCGTAAAGAGATGAAGGCATGAACAAGCATCTCCATCTCTTCCTTTGACACAATATCTCAGATTTTTGCGATGTTCCTCAGATGAAAAAAGCATGTACAAACAACAGACTTAACATGGCTATTAAAACTCTGAGCTCGTTTAAAGATGACACCAAGATTTCTAACATCACTGCAACTTGAAGATGACAAACCCACAAAAACTTGCCTGATCATAGGAGTGATGCTATCTGGAGCAAAAATCAACATTTCTGTTTTATCAGGGTTCAGTTGCAGAAAATTGTCTGCCATCCATTTGTTAATGGAGACTAAACAATCCTGCAAGAGAGATAATTTGTCTAGCTTGTCAGGGCTAAAAGAAATATATAATTGTACATCATCTGCATAGCAATGGTAAGATATACCTTTAAAACTACTAATAATCTAAACCAGTTGGTCTACCCAGGATTCAAACCAACAACCTTCGTGCTGTGAGGCGACAGTGGTAACCACTGAGCCACCGTGCCACCATATTGCAACATAATGTCATAAAATAATCTTATCTTTAAGCTTAGAGTAAAAATCCTGCTAATGCATATATATGCAATAAGTACTTAAATATTTTTTTTTTCTTGAAATACTTTTTCTTTTCTAAACCAATTTGTGTTTATAGTGACTTAAAGGTGATATAGTTATAATGACCCATGACTAGGGCCAGACGGAATCTGCGGAGGGTTTTTGCTATTTCTGAATTTTGGTAAAAATCTGCGGATTTTTGCTGAATTATTTTAGTAGTATCATAACTAAAACCTTAAAATGTGAAATAAAAAATAATATCTTTTTAACTTTTATTTAATGTTTAAAATGCAAATTCAATTAGATTAACAGTAAATAGTTAACTGTAAGTAAATAAACAGAATTAATGATGGGCTAAAAATCTGCGAAAAATCTGCGGAATTCTGTGCGCGCAGATTTCGTGTGGGCCTACCCATGACTCACAGCTCACAATAAGCAAAGATACAGTTGAAGTCAGAATTATTAGTCTCCCTTTCAATTTTTGCTACTTTTTTAAATATTTCTCAAATGATGTTTAACAGAGCAAGGAAATTTTCACAGTATGTCTGATAATATTTTTTCTTCTGGAGAAAGTCTTATTTGTTTTATTTCGGCTAGATAAAAGGAGTTTTTGATTTTTTTTTAAACCATTTTAAGGTCAAAATTATTAACCCCTTTAAGCTAATTTTTTTACTAATAGTCTACAGAACAAACCATCGTTATAAAATAACTTGCCTAATTACCCTAACATGCCTAGTTACCTAGTTAAGCATTTAAATGTCACTTTAAGCTGTTTAGAAGTGTCTTGAAAATTTTCTAGTAAAATATTATTTACTGTCATCATGGCAAAGATAAAATAAATCAGTTATTAGAAATTAGTTATTAAAACTGTTATGTTTAGAAATGTGTTGAAGAAATCTTCTCTCCGTTTAACAGAAATTGGGGGGGGGGGGGGGGGGGGGGGGGACAGGGGGGCTAATAATTCAGGGGGGCTAATAATTCTAACTTCAACTGTATATTTATTCATACATAGTGTTTCAATTTACCTTTGATGCAGTAAATATTTTGTTTTACTTGTCTATTTATAGATTGTTTTTCTTGTCTTTTTCTGGTCTAGAAGTTTTAGGAACCATTTAAGAGCATATCAAGTAAAAAGCAAAAAGAGCTCTGAAATTACAGAAATTGGTTCTGAATTGAATCACTGTCAAACCAAACATTCACACCCCCACATTCAGTGACTACAATAACACATTTGCCGAAATATAAGACGTATTGGCTTTTAGTTACTACCAGACACAACATTCGCCCACGTGACAGGCTGTTAAAAGGCTGCCGAAGACAAGAACAACAAACAGAGTAATGAACGAACCTCCTCCAGGCCATATCTGAGCATCAGTCTGTCCGGAAAATAAAACACAACCCTTTTCCTTTAACACCTTGAACCTGATCCTTCTACCAAAATGACTGTAAAAGAGTCAATATTTTTGAGGTTCTCTTTGATGCTGCAGCTATTACATGCTTCACTTTTTTAACCCTTTAACTGCCTGCTCTACCAAATGGTTGAACATGTTTTGACTGTTAAATAATGTTTTACACACGCATAATTGTTAGTTTACAAAAGAAAATATAACAAACATAATCCTGATGCACTACTACACTTGATTTTGGTTTTATTGTAAAAAAAGAAAACAAGAAAACATGTTAAATCTGAAATATTTTATGGCATACTTCAAAAAATAAAGATGATTTAGTACTCAAAAATGCTTTATTGTGATTGTGTTTTTAAATAAATTGATCTTACACTTCATATTTGCTGATTTTCATAGTATAAGTATTAATTCTGGTACTTTTACCATAAACAGACATATCAACTATTTGGTAGAGGCTGATAGAAATCATAAGATGTGTTGAAATAAAAAATGCATTGAGTGTGTTAACTAGAGGCATTAGGAGTTAAGAAATGCAATTCAATTTTTTTTTCTTCGTGGGGCAGTCAAAGGGTTAAAGGACTTTTAACCTCTTATGACGTCAACAAGTTTTTGAACATGTCAGCGTTTACGAATGGATTACATCAGGGGTGTCCAAACTCGGTCCTGGAGGGCCGGTGTCCTGTATAGTTTAGCTTCAACTTCCTTCAACACACCTCCTTGGAAGTTTCTAGTATACCTAGAAAGAGCTTGATTAGCTGGTTCAGGCGTGTTGAATTGGAGTTGGAACTAAAATATGCAGGATATCGGCCCTCCAGGTCCGAGTTTGGACACCCCTGGATTACATCAAAAAGAACACGAGTAATCTTGACTAATCAAAACTATACATCAGTCTAAAGTTACAACCCTCAAGTAGCAATTGCAGTTGTTTTTCAATGTTTAACAGAGCAAGGACATTTTCACAGTATGTCTGACAATATTTTTTCTTCTGGAGAAAGTTATTACTTTACACTTTTACACAAGTTATTAAGTTACACTTATTTGTTTTATTTCAGCTAGAATAAAAGCTGTTTTTCATTTTTAAAAAACTATTTTAAGGTCAAGATTATTAGCCCCTTTAAGCTACCGAAAATCAGAAAGAAGAGGAAAACGTCATCCTCGCCATCATATAGATTTTTCATCGGCTAGACACCGGGCTCACAGTTATGTGAATGTCGGTGCCATCACATATTGATCCGTGATTGGTAAACGTATGTAGCTTGGGTTGATGCTACTGCGCTCACGAATACAATAGCTTCACTACTGAAAAGCTATTTGATTTATAAAGTAGCAACTCTACCGCCACGCTACTGCCCAACACTGTTAATGTGATAAAATCGATAACTTTGTGAGTCATAATATATCACTGGAAATGAAAGGGTCTGTTTTTATTTCTGTACACTCACGATAATGACAAAAACCATTTGCTTTTATAAAATAAAGAAAGACTAGGTTACATACCTGCAGATCCTTCCTCAGGTTCGACATTGAAGCCTTTGGTGTCGAAAGTATTTTAACAGCTGGCAAAGAAATTTTGCACTGCATTGTTATTTGTGTGCCCTTCTCGGATTTCAGGGTGAAATTATTTTTAAATTTCCAGCAATGAAATGCATTTTTATCACTCGCCATGATGGCAGCTCTCAGACTGGTTGTAGTGGCCTAACGCTTTCAGGGGCAGAGAGGATTAACGTAACTGGTAGACGTAATGCACCGCAATCAAACTGGAAAACCAATCAAAAGCATCAGAATAGCACCGTTTTAATAAATGGCCTTAGTAGAAGGCATCGTGCACATCAAAAACAGGCAAAGCAACAGATTCCTATTATTCAACATATTTAGATGTAACCCCATTTGTAATCTTTAACATTTTTATAAGTAACTGTAATTTAATTACACATTCTCTCTCAGTAACTGTAACAAATTACTGTTACTTTTATTTTGTAATTAAATTACATAACGCCGTTACATGTAACTAGTTACTCCCCAACACTGTTCTTTTGATATACGGTGACGTTTATTTATCTGTTGAACATGTTGTTGTTTTATTGCTTTTTCTGCACACTCACAGGACTTCTTTCTCGTATTGGGAGATATGCAATTCTTCACTCTGGCTGTGAGTGTCTTCAGAACCGTTGTTTGAAGATTGGCAAATTTCACAAAGCCACTTAGTGTGGTCTTCTCTATACCAAACAACACGCGACTGAAAATCCTCACACACCGGCAGAGTGAAAGCCTCCGGCCAAAGCTGCCGGCCGAGTGATTGATGACACTATCAAGACCTAAATTTACTCGCAGGCAGATGCATCTACTGCTCCTGGGTCCAGAAAAAGGGCCAATTAGGTGAGGTGAAACTCTGAATAACACTGTATAATCTGAAAGTGTCAAACGGATTTATGTATTGTAAACACATATGGATTATATTTGACTGTATGGTGTGGTCTAATATATTTTAAAAAGCATCACGACACAGATTTACGACCAATTTTACACTGGTACTCCATGAAAATGTGATTATAGTGAAACAGTAATGTGATTTTGATTCCCAAAGTTTGTTGTAGATATTTGGCTTTGCAAAACATTTAAGGGTTAGTTCACCCAAAAATTTAATTACCTTATCATTTACTGTCTGTCATGTGGTTTTAAACTTTTATGAGTTTCATTCTTCTGTTGAACACAAAAGAAGATATTTTGAAGAATGCACTGTAAGCGATTAATTTGGTTTAGTTTAGTTTGGATTTTTGTCACTTTCTCAATAGGTACTGCATTTAAATTTAAACGTACTACTCGGCTGTTAGAAAAGTACGTTCTATACAGTATGAATGTCAGCAGTATGAATGGAACTCGCATGTACTACATCCGCCATTTTGTCATCATCACGCCCATTCATGACTTCTCTTGCGGTGCATCATAGGATAGCGTAGCGTCCATTTGATGCACACTTCAGAATATCGCCGAAAGTAGTCAGAACTATTAGCCCCCCTGTTTATTTTTTCCCCTAATTTCTGTTTAACAGAGATTTTTTTTTTTAACACATTTCTAAACATAACTGTACGTTCACACCGAAAGCGGCGAGAGCGTCAAAGTAGCCGGAAGTCATTCATTTTCAATGGGAGCCGGCGGCAATAAGCGGTGAGGAGCAGTGCGGCGCGTCTTCGCCGGTGTGAGCGTCGAGGAGAGTTGAAATCAAGTCAACTTTATGGTAATGAGCTATGACGCGGTTCGGCGGCAAGCAATCGGAATGTAGAAGTCCACCGCTTGAGAGGAGTCAGAGAACAAAGTCACTGTGAACTTTGGTTCTGACCACAGTTGTTCCCAAGGGTTTAATTATTGCAGTTATTCTGGATTTCCAATTATTTGCAATGTTTTCTTACAGGAACATACATTAAAAAAGTCACTGGCAAGTTACTAATGTGCATCAATGTTATATATTTTTTTATCTTAAAAAGAAAGCGGGAATTTCATGCGACAATACAAAACAGCATTGCTGCTTCAGAATATTTCAGGCATATGGACACATATTGGAGCAAAGCCACACCACATGCAACTTGATCTTCCGTAGTTAAGTGAATTTGATAATAAGTGTGCAACATCTTCACGCTAGAAAGCTTTTTTTTTGCGGGAATGTAACTGATATCATATGCAGCAACGGCTGCTTTAAATACAAGATATGTGTGTAGCGAATTTTGACGCTCTCGCCGCCGGAGCTGAAGGCAGACAGCGTTGTTGCCAGGGCGGCCAGAGCGACCTTTGACGCTCTCGCTGCTTTTGGTGTGAACGCACGGTAATAGTTTTAATAACTCATTTCTAATAACTGATTTATTTTATCTTTGCCATGATGACAGTACATAGTATTTTAATAGATATTTTTCAAGACACTTCTATACAGCTTAAAATGAAAAGGCTTAAATTTAAAGGCTTAACTAGGTTAATTAGGTTAACTAGGCAGGTTAGGGTAATTAGGCAAGTTATTGTATAACAACGGTTTGTTCTGTAGACTATCGAAAAAAAAATATAGCTTAAAAGGGGCTAATAATTTGGACCTTAAAATGGTTTAAAAAAATTAAAAACTGATTTTATTCTAGCCAAAATAAAACAAATAAGACTTCCTCTAGAAGAAAAAATATTATCAGACATACTGTGAAAATTTCCTTGCTCTGTTAAACATAATTTGGGAAATATTTAAAAAAAGAAAAAAAATTCAAAGGGGGCTAATAATTCTGACTTCAACTGTACATGTACTACTCGGCTCGCATACTGTTTTTAGCATACTATATAGTATGGAAGTATGCGATTTTGGATGCAGCTAGGGTAAGTAGGTGAGTGGTGCTTTTGATATTTCTGTTTATTATTTAGGGAGCGTATTTAGTGGCATCGAATACGCAGAAGATTTTGGTTTCTTTTCCACATTTTTATTTCCTTTAGTAAGTTTAGAGGGCATCTTGTCTTCTAGTTTATGTGGCTGTAGGTTTTGTTTAGTTCTTTGGTTTGGCACGCTCTAGCTCTTCTTTTGTGCTCAATAGACGAAAAAAATCTCAAATAAGTTTTGAACAATTGAAAGATTAGATCATTTTTGGGTGAACTATCCCTTTAATGCAATGATAAATGAATTTTTCATCACTTGAGATTGAAGATAATCCATATACTGTACATGCATATCAAAGAAATGCAGCAGTGCAATAGTAACACATGCAAACTGGTAATTCTTAAATCCCCTGAGTATAAAAAGAGAGCCTGTCACCTTCAGCTTGATTTTCAATATGAATCTAATATAAAAAAAAGAGGCTGCGTTTTAAATCTAGTGTTAGAATGATTGGTTATTCAATCAGATATCATTGGGTTTCGATATGGAAGGCTTCAGTCTGTAATCTTAGGCGAAGCTCTAAAATAATAGAGCAGAATTCATTTAAGCTTGTAATTCAGATGTGTTTTTGTTGGTCAAACCACAAGCAGAGAAGGGAAAACAAAGTCTCATTTAAATCTAATCCACATCTCTTGTCTACCTTTGTCCACAAATGCATATTTTTAACAGTTTCTGGGAATAATCATTGATCAATCAATATATAATAATAATCAAACATTTGGAAGCCCCCAAAAAGAAACCAACAAGTAAAAAAAATCTTGCTGTCTTCAATTTTTTTGTTGATTCAAATGAACTTTTCAAGTCATCTCAACTTATAACACTAGTTATATATAGTATTTATACTGTAAAAAGTTTTCAGATTTTCACGTTACTGTAATTTTTCACAGTAAATTACATTAGTGTCACTTTATAGGATTTTCAATTCAATTCATCTTTATTTGTATAGCGCTTATACAATGTAGATTGTGTCAAAGCAGCTTCACATGGAAGATTATAGTGAATTGAAACAGTGTCAGTTTTCAGAGATTAAGTTCAGTTCAGTTCAGTGTGGGTTAATAATCACTACTGAGAGTCCAAACACTGAAGAGCAAATCCATCGATGCGCAGCTCTACAGATCCCGAACCATGCAAGCCAGTGGCGACAGCGGCGAGGAAAAAAAAAAACTTCACCAATTGGCGAAAGCGAAGATTTAAAAAAACCTCGATTTAACTGTAAAAATTCACAGTAATGTGTTGCATTCATAATTTTATTGTGAAATTAGGCAGGTAGCATAATTACAGCAAATTACTGTAAAAAGAGTTATATCTTTTGCATGTTATAGGAATTCACACTCTTTTAATAGGGTATATTAAAATATGGAGCTAGTGTTTCTTCCCATACTGATAAACTTCCAGTGAACGGTTAATGTGACTTTTTTCCATTTTATATGGTTCCTTTTACAGCATCGATGTTGTAATGTAATTAAAATATAATCAGTTAAATAGACGTTGGCATTCATTTAGTTGCTCAAGCGTAAAACAAGACAAAAAGCCATTTACTCGCACACACCCGTCAGAATCGGCAGGCTAGCGCAGAAGCTCTATTGAATATACTGGGGTAAAAAAAAATGTTCATATTTTAAAGACATGGCGGGGAAAATGTAATTTAATGCAGTGCTTCTTGTACAATCTAAGACACACTTTATATCGGATATCACTCAGCCAGTGGAGATCGCTGATTTTTAAAGAAAACAGACCTTAAACATGCCAATTTTGTAATGGCATACAGTTCATCGGAAGCCCAGTTTACTGGCAAGTTGTAATGTAATGTAATGTGTATTTATATAGAGCATTTATTGTGTATGGCCATACACCCAAAGCGCTTCACAATCATGAGGGGGGTCTCTCCACACCACCACCAGTGTGTAGCATCCACTTGGATGATGCGACGGCAGCCACAGGACAACGGCGCCAGTGCGCTCACCACACACCAGCTATTGGTGGAATGAAGAGACAGTGATAGAGCCAATTCAGTAGATAGGGATTATTAGGAGGCCATGATGGGTAAGGGCCGATTGAGGGACTTTGGCCAGGACACCGGGGTTACACCCCTACTCTTTACGAGAAGTGCCATGGGATTTTTTTAATGACCACAGACAGTCAGGACCTCGGTTTAACGTCTCATCCGAAAGACAGCGCCCACCGACAGTGTAGTGTCCCCTTCACTCTTACTGGGGCATTAGGACTCACACAAACCACAGGTTGAGCGCCCCCTGCTGGCCTCTCTAACACCACTTCCAACAGCAACCTAGTTTTCCCATGTGGTCTCCCATCCAGGTACTGACCAGGCTCAGCCCTGCTTAGCTTCAGTGAGTAACCGGTCTTGGGCTGCAGGGTGATATGGCTGTGGCATGAAATTAAAAGTCCTTTAGCATATATCCGCATATATCCGCATATACCCTATTTCATTCAACATAGATATTAAGACAAATGAACATTTATGCTTGTATTGGCCCTTTTTTGATATTTAGAAATAACAGATTATAGCAGCCCCAAAAACAATTTGTTTACATCTTCAAAAATAACTTAAAAGAAAATCATTCCATTTTGAAATGACATGAATGTCAGAGTGAATTTTCATTTTTGGTTGCACTGCACCTTTATTTAATTTTATAAGGCTAACATGAAAATATGAAAGAATTTTTAAGGAACATAACTTTGTGCTTAGCCAAAAATGTAAGAATCTGGAACAAAAGTAATTGATTCATAAAACCAAACATGGTTAAACACCCAAAATGTTTTCAAAGTCAGGGTAAATGTCAGAATGACTAGCTGAGGAAAGCCTGCTTCACAGTAAAATATAGTTAATTCTACAAGATAATACTGTGAAATCACAGTAATGGACTTTACAGTCTACTGTAAAGTTACACTATATGGCTGTAATTTTACAGTAATTTAATGTAACAAAATCACGGTAAATTACTGTGAACTACCTCAACGTAATTTGCTGTGAATTTACATACAGTAATTTACTTTGAATTTAAGGTCAAATATATTTATAGTTACACTGTAAAAATAAGTTATAGCTTAAAATGATGTTGAAACCCGATTAAAATAAACAAAAACATTTGCTGTCAAGACTTTTTGTCATATAATATTTTTTCAGTGTAATATTTAGTCTTCTCTTGTTTTGACAAAGATAAAGAGTGATTTTGGCTTAGTCTTGACATGATTGCAATGAGCTTTGGGTATATGGCAATACACAATAAATGCACTAAACACAGTTGAAGTAAGAATTATTAGCCTTCCTTTGATTTGTTTCTTCTTTTTTAAATATTTCCCAAATGATGTTTAACAGAGCAAAGAAATGTTCACAGTATGTCTGATAATATTTTTTCTTTCTTTCTTTTTTTCTTTTGTTTTATTTCGGCTAGAATAAAAGCAGTTTTTAATTTTTAAAAAATCAATTTTAAGGTCAAAATTATTAGCCCCTTTAAGCTAATTTTTTTCCAGATAATCTACAGAACAAACCATCATTATACAATAACTTGCCTAATTACCCTAACCTGCCTAGTTAACCTAATTAACCTAGTTAAGCCTTTAAATGTCACTTTAAGCTGTATAGAAGAGTCTTGAAAATATCTAGTAAGATATTATTTACTGTCATCATGACAAAGATAAAATAAATCAGTTATTAAAGATGAGTTATTAAAACTATTATGATTAGAAATATGTTGAAAAAAATCTGCTCTCCATTAAACAGAAATTGGGGAAAAAAATAAACAGGGGGGCTAATAAGTCTGACTTCAAGTGTACATGAACATTACTTTTATTTTTACTAGAGTTTAACCTTACCTATTTTCTTCAACAACACGGCATGATGATATAGTCACAAGAATAATTAAATTGTCATCGTGTTATTGCCTTGTTTTATAGGTAAATTATGGAGGTAAAGCATTGTCAATAAACATTTTATCATTATTTTTGATCTATAATCAATTTTGTTAACAAAATAAATCTACTCTGAAATGCTCAAAAGAAGGATAGTGCAAAAATGTTAATAATTTATTCAGCCTTCACTTGTTCATAATCTAATTGATTTTCTTTGCTCCACTGAACATAAAAGAAGATTTTTTTGAAGAATGCTGCCCCAATGGCACCCACTGACTTCAATAGCAATTATTATTATTTATTATTATGATGTTTAAAAAGGGGCGACACGGTAGCTCAGCGGTTAGCACTGTCACCTCATAGCAAGAAGGTCACTGGTTCAAGTCCTGGCTGGGCCAGTTGGCATTTCTGTGTGGAGTTCTCATGTTCTCCCTGTGTTCACGTGGGTTTCCTCCAGGCTGGTTTCCTCCACAGTCCAAACACATGTGTAACAGGATCATTTTAAGTATATTGATTTCACTATATTTTCCTCATGTTTAGTTACTGTTAATTTAAAAGTGTTTTGTGTTCACAATATGAATATAAAAAGAGTCTGTAAAATGACAGTGGTTTCACCTCTTCTCCCCCTTCGGGTTAATATCAAGGTGGTATAGTCCAAGCAGCCATACCTGTTGCACTATAGACCAATTACCATGTTTGTAAACATTCAGGATGCGCGCGCAGGGAGGTGGCAGAAAAAAACCGGGAGCGCTACCATTTACAGCGAGGGAATGACATCCAATGCGGTTCAGAGTTTGTTGTTGTTTTAGAAATAAGATATTTTGATTATATATTATATATATTATTTACATAATGCTTTCAGTGTATTATAACAGCTCGTCACCCAGTGATAAGCACAGTGATTCTGCAAAATTAGCGTTAAAGTGAGCGGCGTTCGTCTGACAGGTCCATTTGCGATAGCGCCCTCCCAATGGATATTGAATAAGACGAAATGACCAAGCATCTAGCCCCAAATATACAATCTCATTGAAGCTCCAAGGGATTTTACGAGAGAAGTTAAAGGTCTACAAGTGTTTGGATGCCAACAATTGTGTTCTGTCATGACATGTGCAAGAAATAATGCTCCATGATTACCAGATTAAAAACTATGTAGTGCTAGAAACCGAGGATCTGCCGAGCCAAAGACAAGGAAAAAAAGACGGAGCTAACGTTATACAAGGCCAGGGTGATCATCAACAGCATTCTGACAGCGAACTACACTTGTACGGCAGGCCCAGGGTATGTGAACTTACACATAAAGGGAAAGTTGGTTTTATATTCGCACAGTCGGACTTTCTCCTTAATAATACAATTTCATAAAAGTATTATTTGCAAACTCTAAATAGCGAAATCATATTAGCAGCCAATGACTGTCAAAGTACAACATTGTTCACAGTCAAATAAACAGTGTTCATGTTGTTTTCAAGTCACACTAGCAGGTTATTTCAGACCGAATACTCAAAGTGCCGTGGTAAACATTATAGGGAGTGTGTCACAAGTTGTCACTGAATGAATGTGTGAATATAAAACCAACTTTACCTTAATAACTTACACTTTCTTGTTTCATTATTAGCATTCAGTGTCTGCAGTTAATTAACCACATGTAACTGTTTTGCCGAAATCATTGCTGCAATCAAAAACGAGTAATGTGTATGATTCAGCATAGCCTGAACTTACCTGATATAACATGAGAACTGCAGGGTCGAGCATTTATAATTAGGTCCTCACTTCATTCAGCTCCCTTTTAGCTAAAGACGTCTGCAGTCGGCATTATAAAAGCAGTGGTGGTGTAAGGTAAAAGTTAAGTTTTCTATTTTTTTGGCTTTAGAATTTGGCATCCTACCGCAAAACACGACATGTTTGCTAAAGCAGCCGGTCTTTTTCTGCAACCGGGGACCCGTGTTGTGACGTCATGTGTGACGTGGGTTGGTAATTGGTCTATTGTTTGAGCGGTCTTTTCCACCTGTTTGCTGAACTGAAGAGTGTACATTTATTGGTATGAGCTGAAGCTGCCGATCTGTCCAAACATAATAAACATTCTCTGTTGCAGACTCAAAATGGTGTCCTCTCGTCATTAACCTCACAACACAACGCAGACCAAAAGAACGTACGGTTACACATGCACTATAGGAGAACTAAATAAACTTAAATTGGCCATAGTGTATGAGTGTTTATGGGTGTTTCCCCAGTGATGGGTTTGCAACTGGAAGGGCATCCGCCTGCGTAAAACATTTTCTGGATAAGTTGGGGATTCATTCTGCTATGGTGACCCCAGATTAATAAAGGGACTTAGCTGAAAAGAAAAATAATGAATGAATGATTATGTTTAACAAGGCTAACACAAAGCGTCAAACATTTCGAGCGCACCGGCTCTTCATCAGACCGTATTCATTACAGCTTGTTGCTCTTTTCATACACTTCCGAATCACATGATCTCAGTACAGGAATTGTACAAAGGGAATTAGTTGTTATGTGTCCACGTTGGGGGGTTGGGGAGGGGGTCCTTAATAAATGCTGTTACAACGTGAAGCCTTTTAGATTTTCACTTTAGATATGCTGTCTCCAAGAGGTTTAAATGAGAAGTTTGATATTCGTCCATTCCTTTAATGTTTAATTAGGCAAGGCAAGTTTATTTATATAGCACATTTCATACACAATGATAATTCAAAGTGCTTTACATAAACAGAGATAAAAGAGACAAGAAAATACAAATTTAAAGAATCAAAATGATTAAAACAGATTAAAAATTGTGTTCAGCAGGTTATAAAAGAATGAAAAAGAAAAGAAAGAAATAATAGTGTGATCTGTGGGACGTAGCACAGTGCTCATTCAGTAAAAGCACAGCTAAACAGATGTGTTTTCAGTCTTGATTTGAATGTGCCTAATGTTGGGAGCCACATCTGATTCATTTCTGGAAGCCGATTCCCGCAGTGGGGGGTGCAGTAGCTAAAGGCGGAATTCACCCCTGCTTTGACTGAACTCTTAGAATTTCTCATTGATTTGATCCTAATGATCTGAGAGTGATCTATTAGGTTTGTATTCAGTAAGCATATCTGTAATGTATTGAGGTCCTAGGCCATTTAGTGATTTATAGACAAGTAATAATACTTTAAAATCTTTTTCTGAATGTAACCAGTGTAATGTTAAAGACCTGAGGACAGGTGTGATGTGCTCTGATTTTCTGGTTCTGGTCAGAATCCTGGCCGCAGCATTCTGGATGAGCTGCAACTGTCTGACTGTCTTTTTGGAAAGACCAGTGAGGAGGCCGTTACAGTAATCCACCCTGCTGCTGATAAAAGCATGAACAAGTTTCTCAGTGGAGACAAAGCATCTAATTCTTGCAATGTTTTTAGATGATAGTATGCTGATTTAGTTAATTAGTTAAAGCTAATTAGTTGTTTGGATAAAGGTTTTTGGTTATATTTTGTTGCATTTTTTATTATCATGTTTCCCTGTACTGGGTTACGGCATAGTTGAAATTCAAGAGTTACCACTTAGATATGCTTAGCGTATATAGCAGGTTTGGCATGCTGTCCCGGGAGAGAACCCTGAGCTCGGAGATACTTGAGCCCAAGGCTCCCACCCGGTCAATAAGCATATAAGGGGATCCAAGATCAGTGAGCCTCTCGAGAGCCTCCCCTTAGAAAAGGGAGGAAAAGGAGGAGATGGGGTGGAAGGGGGGATTCTTTCAAAACGAAGATAGAGCAGTAGGGAGAAAACAGTCGAGGTCAGAATTATTAGCCTCCCTAAATTATTAGCCCCCCTGTTTGATTTTTCCCCAATTTCTATTTAAAGGATAGAAGGTTTTTTCAACACATTTCTAAATATAATAGTTTTAATAATTCATTTCTAATAACTGATTTATTTTATCTTTGCCATGATGGCAGTACATAATATTTTACTAGATATTTTTCAAGACACTTCTATACAGCTTAAAGTGACATTTAAAGGCTTAACTAGGTTAATTAGGTTAACTAGGCAGGTTAGGGTAATTAGGCAAGTTATTGTGTAACGATGGTTTGTTCTGTAGACTTTCGGAAAAAAAATATAGCTTAAAGGGGCTAATAATTTTGACCTTAAAATAGCTTTTAAAAAATTAAAAACTGCTTTTATTCTAGCCGAAATAAAAACATATAAGACTTTCTCCAGAAGAAAAAATATTATCAGATGTACTGTGAAAATTTCTTTGCTCTGTTAAACATAGTTTGGGAAATATTTAAAAAAGAAAAGAAAATTCTTTTCTAATTTATAGTAAGCTTGGATCACTCTGATTGGATTATTACTGATTACAGACAAGAAGCCAGTCATGCTTAATCATATCATGTGCTCCTCTCGAAATTAGTTTGTGAAACTTCACTAGTTGGCGGTTCATTCCGCTGTGGTGACCCCTGATGAATAAGGGACTAAGCCGAAGGAAAATTAATGAATTCCTTTTGCTAATTGTGTCAATTAATGCAACCAGTCAATAAAAGTCGATGGGAGCAACCAGCATTCTTCAAAATATCTTCTTTTGTGTTCAATAGAAGAAGGAAAGACATAAAGGTTTAAAACCAAATGAGAGAGAGTAAATGAGATTAAACTAAGCCTTTATAACTTTTACATTTACACTTGTATTTAAAGCTCAATAGCAGATGTAAACATGACCTCAGTTTGTCTTTTGGCAGGTTTAATTATAAATAAATAAACACATACGTAAAAGTATAAATAAATAACGACAATTTTAAATTAGTAAGACCGTCGTATGTGCTGTTTAAGTTCAATAAACTGCTGGAATCTGAATTCATGTTTTATAAATGAACAAGTGTTAGCGAGTCTGTCTCTGCATGTGGCTTGATAAAACAGGTTTATACTTCACATTCAACATGTTCTCTGATTTTCTCTGTCTGGCTTGCAGCAGAAAATAGGCTGAGTGATATTCTGCTCACACTGGCGCTTCTGGGACGCTGCTCGTGTGGACAGTGTGACTGCTGTAAAATGTTAATATAGGGACCAAAATAGATAGACGCACCACTTACACGTAGCACATGCAGGATGTGTGAAATATAGCCAGTAGAACAAGAGGGGGGGGGGGGGGGGGATGGATAAACAGACTCACACTGAAAGTCTAAACTGGGGAAGTGACCATCAGAACACATTAGCAGCTATAAAGAAAGGAAAAAGTGAACAATGACAAATGCATAGCAACACCCTGAACATTAAAGTGATTAATGATGAACACATTGTTATCTGCAAAGTAACCCCCTGAACATCAAAGGGATTAATTATGAATTTGTTGTTAACTGCATAGCAACACCATGGAAACCACTCTGAAAATTATTAACAAACAGCATAACAACAGCCTAGCAACAACCATAAACATCAGAGGAATTAATTATGAACACATTGTTAACTGCATAGCAACCCACCTAGCATAATTCATTCATTCCTTAATTTCTTTTTAGTCCCCTTTATTAATCAGGGGTCGCCACAGCTTTAATGAACCACCAACTTTTATTATTATTATTTTTAGCATTATTATATTTACTTTAAAAATCTCAAGGCAACAAACTTTCTATTTGTTCTTAATATAAATTCATTGGTGGAAACCAAGCGGCAACCTCCTGCTCTCCCTCGTGAAGCAAATACAGAAGTAACTGAAACTGCAATTCATCGAAATTCCGCTAGTCCTGGCTTCATAATAGAGCAGATTTATATTGACCCCACTGTTATAAATGGCCAACTTTACAGCAGAAAAAAAGGTTGTTTACAGCCTGGTACAAGAAACAATTTTGGTTCACATATCTAATATTACCCTACAGCACATGACAACTGTAAGGGGGTGAATTTCTTTATAAAACTGTTTCATTTTATTCAGTTATATTAAGTCTGCATAATTAAGGGCGTGGCCACTTGAGTGACAGCTAGGTCTCACTGGTCGCCGTCACTTCACCTGATTCCGGCTGATTAGCCGCTGAGCTCGGCAATATACAATAAAGATTATTGTTGATAAGATTAACCATTGGTAACCGAGAACATATACAGTTGAAGTCAGAATTATTAGCCCCCCTTTTGAATATTTTTTTCTTTTTAATATTTCCCAAATGATGTTTAACAGAGCAAGGACATTTTCACAGTATGTCTGAAAATATTTTTTCTTCTGGAGAAAGTCTTATTTGTTTTACTTTAGACTAGAATAAAAGCAGTTTTTATTTTTTATGAAACCATTTTAAGGTCAAAATTATTAGCCCCTTTAAGCTATATTTTTTTTCGAAAGTCTACAGAAACAAACCATCATTATAGATGAGTTATTAAAACTATTATGTTTAGAAATGTGTTGAAAAAATCTTCTCTCCGTTAAACAGAAATTGGGGAAAAAAATAAACAGGGGGGGCTAATAAGTCAGGGGGTTGAATATTCTGATTGCAACTGTAGAAGTGTCTTGAAAAATATCTAGTAAAATATTATTTACTGTCATCATGGCAAAGATAAAACAAATCAGTTATTAGATTTAAGTTATTAAAACTGTTATGATTAGAAATGTGTTGAAAAAAATCTTATCTCTGTTAAACAGAAATTGGGGAAAAAAATAAACAGGGGGGGCTAATAATTCTGACTTCAACTGTAACTGCAGACCGCGGTTAATTCAATTATATTTTTCTACACTATACTCATATGTGAAACAGGTAACAATTTTGCTTTTAAACATATAGTAATCTAAAAGCTATTGCCAGTCAAACACAGCACAGTCGTCACAGCAAAATGGAGAGATTTAAATGGACATATTGCGCATATGGAGCTATCCACTCCCTGCATGTCATAGCCTACCCTCATAACATGCAAAATGTCTATTAATTCATTCATTCATACATTTTCTTTTCGGCTTAGTCCCTTTATCAATCTGGGGTCGCCACAGCGGAATGAACCGCCAACTTATCCAGCACGTTTTACTCAGCGGATGTCCTTCCAGCTGCAACCCATCATTGGGAAAACATCACTGGGAAACATCCATACACACTCATATACTACGGACAATTTAGCCTACCCAATTCACCTGAACCACATGTCGTTTGGACTGCGACCTTCTTGCTGTAAGATGACAGCATACCTACTGCGCCACCGCATCACCCAAAATGTCTATTATTATTATTATTATTATTATTATTATTATTATTATTATTATTATTATTATTATTATTATAATATTGTACGCACTTATGAAACTAAAGTTTTAAGTAATTATTCTTAAGCTATTGATAAAGCGAGTTATTCCCTTCATGGCTGTGAAAACGTCCTGCAAACCTAAAGAGGATTGCTTGGGAGAATCATGTCGGTTTTAACAATATATAAATTATTTTAGATATTTTTTATTAGATCCGTTATTTAGTGTGTGCTGTATTTATTACCCAGATGAAAGAAAGAAAGGGAACCTATTTTGAGTGCATGAGAGTGTTTTGCATGTAGTGGCAGATGGTCAAATATTTGTAACCTAGCCTTAATAATTAATAATGATTGATAAAGCAAGTTATACTGCAATCAGGTGACGTGCTCCATCGGCTCGATAGCCTTAATATTATTTTGTAGTGTGTGTTGTGCTGTGGTTTTCATATCTTATCAGTGTGCGCACGTTTAAGATTTGAGGTAATAACAACGTCATGATGGTCAAAGAAATCAAAACATTCTTGTCACCCCAACGCAATTTAATAGGGCACTATAAAGGCTAAAAGAACGTAATTTAACTAAACTTAACTTATATTTGCTTAATTTTTGCAGCCTAAAGGCTCACAAAATTAAGGCACATCGGGATGCTTTCCGTTTGCGTTTATCGTCAGCGTTTTTCAAGACTTTTTCAGGATTAGCAGGCTAGCGCAGAAACTATACTGGGGTAAAATAAATGTTCATATTTAAAGACATGACGGGCTAAAATGTAATTTAATGCAGTGGTTATGTACATTCTGAGACCCACTTTATATCGGATATTAGACAGGCAGTGGAGGTTGCTGATTTGGTAAAGAAAACAGACCTTAAATGTGCCAATTTTGTAATGGCATACAATCACCGGAAGCGCTTGACTCAGGTAACTGACAAATTAAAAGTCCTTCCGCATACTTCCGCATATACCCTATATAAATGCAACTCTCTATAAATAGCAACCTAAAGCATCAGAGTAGATGGGACAGTAATGGTTGAACAGTAATTTACCATTTATAGTCACAGTTACTACCTGTAATGGGTATATAAAGTAAATTACTATAATTTATTCTTTGCACTACACAATTTCATACAAATCCTACTGCTTTAACAGTAAAACACTGTTTACTTTTATTACAGCACAACAGAGGCTACTTTACAGTTATTTACTACCTAATCTACAGTAAGGGTTAACAGTGCAGTGACATTCTTGTTGTGAGGCAAAAGTGCTAACCACTGGGCTGCCGGGCCGCCCTATCAAGGAAAAGGAAGCAGAAGTAGGGGTGGAAGGGGCGATTCTTTAAGACGAAGATAACTTCGGTAAGAAACTCTGGTAATTTATTGTGAGTTATGAATTATTGGATTTTTGAATTATGCATTAGCTTATGTGGGACCAGCTGTGGTCAATCATAAGCATGATCCTCTGAAAATGAGTTTATAAATAAACTTCCCTATACGTTTAAAAATGTGTTGATTTTTTCTCTCCATTAAAAAACACTTGGTAAACATTTGAAAAAGAATTAATATTTCACAGGAGGACTAATAATTTTGTCTTCAACTGTACATCCACTAAGGTGGGCATATCTTGCATTGTTAAGAGCCCCTATTATGGGTTTTTGAAATGAGCTTCCATGCAGTGTGTAACACAGCACTAAGTGAATGAAAACATTCAGCTGAGGTTTAAATCTGACAGTGCACCGTGTTTAAAACTATTGACTCTTTAGCAAAATAGTCGACTCATATTCGAATAAAAGAATCGAGTTGGGTTCGGATCTTTTGCTTGAATATGTCGACATCGATATGACACATCACTAAATATGTAGAACAGCATCCGGTAAAAAATGTGAACTCGCGTTCCCTTCAGACACTAGCGGAGCACGGGGGATCACGGGACTGATCATGACGCAAAGATGATGATCACTGACAGATGGAGATTCGGCTGCGGGGGAATAAAGGGTTAAAGTTCATTTTCACAACAATACCACAGTATAGCCAACCTAGCGCTGTGTTTGTTCCTGTCATTTTTCTGATGATTGATAACCTACGCTGCAACGCAGGATTCACCGGCTGTTTGCTATTAGAGGAAGGAGCAGCAGAGACTATTATGTATTGGACTTTGTCAGACTTTGACAGGAACTTTGTCAGTAACTGTTAACGTTCTATAAACCAATTTCTTCTTCCTCCGGATCATAACATGTAAGTGTAAATAAAATGGTTGCCTTATTTTGTGCAGTTTGTTTGCACAAGTTGTAACGGCCTCGCACAGCTTGTAATCACTTATCTGTTATAGATCAGTGCTTGTAATGTATCTCTCAGGTTAAACCACCATGGGGCTGTTCACATATCGCGTCCAGAACCACGTTAAAAATGTGACGTGTGCTTCTTCCTTTACCGATTTAAATGTGTTTCTGAACTCGCAATTCTCTGCCATTTCCTGTTACTATGGCCACCATCAGCTGTTCATACACGCATGGTGTGGTCAATTTTCAAAGTAGTTCAACTTTTGCCACTGTGTGTATTAACACTGAATGCGTGTCGTTGTTATTACTTGGAGTTAGGGTTAAGAGTAGTGTAATATGCTGGTGTTTAACTGCATTGGGCTCTCACATATACTCTGTGCTACTTCATAGCGGTGGTGGGCATTTCTCTCCATCTCGCGCAGAACACATTCGACCAACCAAAACAGACTGTGTCATCGGTCCAATCAGCGCAGATTAGCTTTGCGCTAAGGAGGGGTTTGGGAACAAATCAATCGCTGAATGAATTACTGTATACGGGAGTCGTTGGGATAATTAGGTAAAACTAATGCATATTATAAGACAATGAAAGAGTTTTTGACCTTGCATGCACATTAGACTGTTGTTGGAGACCCCCAAAACCAAAATATGACCTTTTATAATGCAAAATAGGGGCTATTTAAGCAAGTAAACAGTTAATTGATTACATTGATAACAGCATTAGTAACATAGACTTTTACATTATCCAATGTCACTATTCTTTTCAGAAAACGTACAAATCTAGTTCATGTTTTATAACATCTGATCCCTAAACTCAAGTGTAGTATGAGCAGCATTTACACCAGAGTCTAATTCATGAGAAGTATCCAATCAGGAAGCCAATGCACAATGCACAATGCACGGCTCTGCATTAGTAAGCATATCATTGAAATAAATAACAAGACTGCACAATATAAATGATGTTTTTCCTGGTTCAGCCCGAAGAGTGTTGCTGGAGTTGCCCTGACTCGACCTTGTGGATGGTACAGCATTATTCATCTGGATGTATGGACACTGGGTTATGTAATTATTTATCTGCCTCTGCGCTTCTCTTCTCTTTAGATCTTGTCTTTCCTTGTTCACTCTGTCCTTCACTCTTACTCTCTCTTGTGCAACGCCGACTGCCTGTAGACATTTGAAACTAATCAGTTCGGCCAGCGCACAAAAACAGCTTCCTTGAGTCAATCACAGTGGATCACATTTCCAATACAATACACTCAACAGAGGAACAAAAATGGCTTGCGTTTTTGGACAGCATCAAGTTATGTCGTTTTCAAACGCGTTACAATATTGCATAAAAATTATATAAATAAGCATGTGCAATATGACATTTTCAAAACTGACTAGTCAGTGATTTCTGAACAATTAACTGACTAGTCAATCATCCTGCATAATTGATGGATGTGATTTAGAGAATAGCATTTCCATTTGAAGATGTGAAGATATACAGTTGAAAGCAGAAGTTTACATACACTGTATAAAAAGGCACATAACCATTTAAAAAAGTCGATGTTAATGTGACTAAACTTTTTCTCTTTTAGGTAAGTTAGGATTATCACATTTGTTTCTGTTATGCTTAATAGCAGAATAATGAGAGAGGAGAGATTTTTTTGAGAAATTGTTATAACTTTTCTTGGAAGTCAAGTTTACATACAATAAGATTATTATGCCTCTGAAAAAGCTAGATGATGGTTGTCAAGGTTTTGGAAGTTTCTGATTGGCTAATGAAAACATTTGAGTTAATTAGAGGCACAACTGTAGAATAGTATTTAAAGAAAACCTCAAACACACTGCTTCCTTGTGTGACAACATGGGAAAATCCAACAAGCCAGAATCAACAAAAAAAGACCAGATTACAATTTGCTAAATTACACTGGGAAAACATATTTTTTGGAGGACATGTCCTGTGGTCTGATGGAACTAAAATTGAACTGTTTGGCTATAATGACCAGTGTTACATTTGGAGGACAAAGGGGAAAGCTTACAAGCCTAGGGAACCCATCCCAACTGTGAAGTATGGGGGCGGCAGCATCAAGTTGGGGGCTGTTTTGCTGCAGGAGGGACTGGTCCACTTCAACAGCATAGATGGCATCATGAAGAAAGAACATTATGTAGAAATACTGAAGCAACATCTCAAGACATCAGCCAGGAAATTAAAACTTGGCCACAAATGGGTCTTTCCAAACAGACCATGACCCTAAGCATACTGCCAAATAGTTAAAATGTGCTTTAAGGACAAGAGAGTGAATGTTTTGGAGTGGCCATCACAAAGCCCTGAACTCAATCCTATAGACCAATTTGTGGGCAGAGTTGAAAAAGCTTGTGCGAGCAAGACGCCTACAAATCTGACTCAGTTTACACCAGTTCTGTCAGGAGGAATGGGCCAAAAATTCCTTCAAACTGTTGTGAGAAGTTTGTGGAAGGATACCCAAAACATTTAACCAAAGTTATACAATTTAAAAGACAAGCTAAAAAAAATACCAAGTAAATGTATGTAACTTTTGACTGTCTTTTGACTGTCTTTTTTGACTGAAAAAAAAATTCTCTCATTATTCTGGCATTAGCAAATGTAAATCATTTAGGTCATCCTAACGTTACCTAAAATAGTAAATGTTTAGTATGATTTACCATTAGACATTTTTTAAAAAGGGTCATGTTTCTTTTTTAGAGTGTATGTAAACTCTGGTTTCAACTGTATGTGCAAAACTGTAATATCCAGCCTGATGTCATGAGGAAACGTAACTATTTTACGTTTTGGTCAGTTTATTGGCTAATTCGTACAAGTTCAGTTGTATGAAAATGTAACATTTTAAAAAAAAAGGCGTGGCAACAACACCAACCCTAAACGCGACGTCATTGCAGGATGAGCAAATCGTACTATATTGGTATGAATGAGATCGTACGAATTTAATGCGAATCAGCCACTAAATCAAAAATTTACTGTTACTATTCACTATTTATTACTCTCTGTGATGTCATCAGCTTCACTGCCAATTAGGAAGGAAGCCCAAGTTCAAAGGGACGCGAGCAGGGAAGCTTTGTCTTGCTTGCTTTTTTGCTCTGTTTTTCTATTATGTGATTATGTTGATGTGTCTTTAGAGTTTGATTTTTGTTCTTGTTTCAGTTTTGGTGCGCTGCTACCGTATGTACTGTTATTGTATGTACCTATTTCACAATCCCTGATTATTGGTTTCCAAATTCCGAAGGGAATCGAGGAGTTCGTTTACACCTCACAACACGCAGGAAACTCCACTGTCTAAACACACTCGATTAGAAGTGAGCGCCACTTGCGAGTTTGTGAGCGCAACTTTGCAAGTTTTTATACGTAATTTTGTTAGAATGGTAGTTTAAATATGGCATGCAAATGCTGAAATGTTTTGTTGGTTTATTTTCTATTAGGTTGTTTAATGCAGTGGTCCCCAACCTTTTTATCACTGCGGACTGGTCAATGCTTGACAATTTTACCGTGGACCGGGGGCCAGTGGTTCGTAGGTTGCTAGGCGACCATCAGGGGTGTAAAGAGTACTGAAAAATCATGCTTAAGTAAAAGTACCATTACTTGCCTAAAAATGTAGTGCGAGTAGAGTAAAAGTATCTGTTGTAAATATTACTCAAAGTATGAGTAAAAGTAGCCCTTTTAAAAGTAGTCAAGAGTAGTGAGTAGTTAGTATTGTGCTGTAAAAAGCTGATGCATATACATCTAATTTGTGGACGTGTGTAAACGTAACATTCTGTAGTGCATTTAGTTATTGCCCAGTAACGCCATAAGACATTAATATTAGGTTAGATTTAGGTTGTGATGTCAGGTGACTAAAATTCAACATCTAGCCAGTGTCTAAGGACAATGTTATTTTGACGTTCAATAATGACGTCAAATGATGTTGATATTTGGTTGCTTTTAGGTTGCGTTGGTAAGTGACCAAAATCCAACATCTTAAACCAACGTCATATTGACGTCAAATGCTGACATTTATTCGTCAGGTATGGCAACCAAAATCCAACGTCTGGGGTAACACCCACACAACCTCAAGCTGTAACATCATTAGATGTTGATATTTGGTTGATTTTAGGTTGGGCGTTGGACATTGACGTCGTCCTGACGTTAACCCAATTTTCATTTTCAAACATAATGCAATGTCCCCATGACGTTAGGGTACAATGTCAATATGACGTCATGCTGACCTTTTGTGCCTGCTGGGTGTTTAAGCCATTTCGGTCATCATACAGTCATTAACAAGAAAAAATAAAGTAGTGACTGCAGGTTAAAGGAAAGTAGTGGAGTAAAAGTACAGATACTGCACTAAAAATGTACTCGAAAAGTAAAGTACACATTTATAAAACAACTTAGTAACTTACAATTCCTGAGAAAAACTACTTAATTACAGTAGTTTGAGTATTTATAATTAGTTACTTTACACCACTGGCGACCATCAAACCGTTTTCTCAGAGGATGACAAGCTGACAAAACATTGCTGTCACTCTGATACAAGTTTTATTTCTGGAGAAAATTACAAAGCGCTGCAGTGTTTGAGTGTTCTGTGTTTGTCCACCGAAATGTGTATATTACATACAAGCTCTTGTCACGTGACTCGCGGTGCACTCCTGGCATTCATTCAACAGGGTGCGTCTGGAAGGCATGAGCGCGTCACGCCGCTTAAGCGCACAGCCATGCTTTCCCATTGGAAATAACGAATTTCGTGAACTCTAGAAAAGACGCAATATGCGAACGCCCCCTAAAAGGTCACTGGGATTTGCAATTTCCAGCAGTTGATCTTCTTGCACAGACATGCTGGATTCAGCTGATTTGTTGACAAATGGGTTGTGGATCTATTTCTTGCCAGTTTGCGGGTCCTTCCCTGCGCCTTTTCCCCTCAGCTAAGAAACTTTCCAAAGACGTCTGTTTCTTACTCATTTTGCTGCTTGTGGGTTAAATTTTGTGACCAAGATGTAGCCAAGAGAATACAAGATGTAATCAAGAGAATGCAGTCATTTTTAAAAATATAAGATCATTCAGACTTAGATGATAAATCAAACGGAAATAATAATGATGTCTTTTGCGGCCTGGAAACAATTGATCCACGCATTGGTACCGATCTGCGACCCGATGGTTAAGTACCACTGGTTTAGAGGCTAATTTTCAACTAGTTTGGGGTTTTTGTTATATTGCTTTCTTTTATTTGGCGCCATTTGAAATCCTCCTTTTTCCCCTTTAATAACATACATTAATTAATTTATTTTATTTTGTGAGATGTTTTAACTTGTACATATTATTCTTGCTGTTTCACTTTTGTAAATAAATGTACTTATTTTTGCATTATTTGGTTGTCGTTTTGCTATTTTGCCACCAGCTCTCAACAAAATGAGTCGCATCAAAATGTTACCTCTTTAACCCTTAGAAAAAACTCCAAAGTTGTAACAGTTACGAATTGCTGTGAGATCGAGTTGGAATATCACATAAAACATTCACAGTTTGTAGGCTTAAGTGCTTACTGAAGAAGCAACCGTTTCAAATGATTCAGTTAAAAAGATTGAGTCATTCTTGATCAGCCATCATAGTTTCCTGTTCCTGACTTTGCTTGTTGATTTTTGACTATATTTACATATTTGTTGTATTTATTGTTACCATCATAACATTATCACTTGATCTGTTAGAACAAAATCACATGACTTTTTAAATTCGCATGTTGAAGTTTAAGCAACCCTGGCTCATTATTGATACGTACCCCTATATACGTTTCTGGAGATCGCAAAATGTGTCCCAGGAGGTACGTTTTTTTTTGCAGTTTTTGTTTTCGTTATTCCACCAGAGGCCGCTGTGTACGTTTTTTCAGATCTCAAATTTCTCTCGTGAGTGCCATTCACGCCTGTTCTTCTTGTGTAAATCCACCAGAAGCCGCTGTCAACTGACTGACCAACTGACCAAACGATAACCACCACCCACCCCCTTCCATAAACACAACTGATAGTGTTTTTAAAAGCACCAATTGACCAGATCACCCCTTCCCTAAACCACACAAAAGAAAAGTCCTTGTGGTCGCATGACCACGTTTTGATAGCTTACCACATTCTTACCCTGTTATTTACTTATTTATTTATTTTTTTTGCCTTTTGTTTTTGCTTTACCTGCTTTCTTGAACCATTCTTTGGCGGACTCGACCCCCGTCATCACGATCAACTCCTCTCTGCATCTCAAGGTACACTTTTCTACTTTACAGGGCCACATATGTACCCTAAAGGTACAAATGAAACCTAAAAATACAAATTTGTATCTCATAGCAGGGGTTTTCAACCTTTTAGGACCCCCCCCCTCCCACACCCCAAGTTTGGCTAATTTCACTCGCACCCCCCAACTTCTCTCCCGCGAACCAAAATTATAATGCATGTGCAAACATCATTCACATATTACTTGCTGCGATTAAAGTGCGTAGCATTAATTACACTGAAACATAAATACGTATATAGCTTAACTGATTCAGTTGTGATGGCTGAGCCTGTTTTTGTGAGGACAACTTGGTTGGATACCTGACATGACTAACTGTAAATCACCTTCCACTGTCAATAAGTGTGAGCCATAGCATACTTGCTTTTGATGTACATACAGAAAACTCTGAAGAAAACGTGGATAGATGCAACATTCAAAAAGCACTTCACATAAATAACTTAATTATATTATTGTCTATTAAGACAAATAACTAGATTACTGATCTCCATGTAAACGTAGTCAGTAGTGTCTTCAAAGTAAGTGAAAGATCAAGATGGGCATTCTGCTGATTTGATTCAGAAGGGCACTTTTTTTGTCAGACGCTCACGGGTTTACTTTCATTCACCATCATTCATTTTAAAAGGCAGCCGGTCCATTTCGTTGTGTATATTTTACTCAAACGCATAAACTCTATATGTGCCTGATAGTTAGCTGTAGAGGAGCTACATTAATCAGATTCACTCTAGTGAACGTATAAAATTCGTCATTATAATTTACTCGAGTGCACGCCTCAAATTCTCGCACCCCCCTTAATGCTTCATTATTCTATCAAGATACAAAAGTGGACCATAAAAAGGTACAAAATAGTACTTTTTAGGTACATTTAAGGTACAAATTGTACCCTTTGAAAGGTACCACACCAGTGACAGGTTTTGTATATATTTATGAGAGTGTAGAAACTTTTAAAGTAACATAATAAAGACAGTGAATTCAACAACATCTGCAACCCAGGTATTAGAGCTTTCATTTCACTCATTCCACACAAAAAAGTGTTTCATGTTAAGACTACTTGGGGCAATATATATATATATAAGAAACTGTGAGGATGACGCTTGAGGAGAGACCCTCCGTTCCCACTCAGCACAACTTCACCTTTGAATTTTAAGTTTCACAGCCATTTGCCATCCCTGAAAGCTGTAGCCCGAAGACTGCACAATACACTTCAGGGCAAATGTTCAGAACACAAACACTCCGCAGGTGTAGCCATCACAAAAAACCACCCAGCAAAAAGTGACTCTACGTGAAGACAATACATCATGTCTGCAATTTATCATGGCGAGCTCGGAAATCCAATAAAGCAAAGACAGATGCTTCCATTAGGGGAAGCGCAGATGTTTTAGAAAATGGTGTAAATAGGATAAACAGTGCTCCACATATTTACAAAAAAAGCTTCTCTGTGACGGCCATTAAAACGTGTCCCATATCTGAAGAGCATCAAATGACATCAAAAGCAGTAATTAACTCTGTCCTATAGAAGCGACACACACGGCGGCCTGCTTATGCATTCAGATACTAAGTGCATAATTAATAATAATTAGAGAAGCCAAAGATGTTCTCAGCAGGGGACCAATATGGCCGAGGCATAAATGTCAAGAGAAAGAAAAATAAAAGGAGGCTTTTTTCATTCTTAGAAAAAGCAGTTGATCCACCAGTCTATGAAAACACAACCTAAAGGTTATAATTAGTCCTTCCAAACAAGCTTTTTCTCATTTCCGAAACTGCAGAATTAATGGCGGTAAGCAGAACAGTGTGTTTATTATGCAAATTCAAAGGCTTTGAGTGTAAATTAAACGTAGTAGAAGTGCTAGCTAAAGGCGAACATTACTTTTTGAGCAAATCTTTAATGGAAAGCTAACGTTTTTAAAGCTTGAATCATCTTATAGAGAAAAGGTGGGCTATTCATTTTACCCACTGTCTTACAATTTTCAGCTAGCACACAATAAAACAGCTCAAAATTTACATTGAAGATTCAAACCCAATCCATTTGATGATTGAACCCAATCCATTCAAAATAGCCAACCCAGCCTCATTCTGATTATGTACCCCTGTATACATTTCTGGAACGCTCCAATACATCCAGGAGATACTTTTTTTGTCTGCAATTTTTGTTTTTGCAAATCCGCCAGACAGGGGTGCCGCTGGCCGGTATAGGCCCTATGACAACATTTTGAGGAATTTGCGGATGAAAGTGAAGAGAGGGTTTTGGGTTTTGGTGTTGGTGTTGTGGACAAAATATAAAAGCAGGGGTGGGGGGTTGTTGGACGAAGCAGCAAGCGTGGGGGGTGGGGGGAGGTGGCCATGGGGGTTGTTCGCAAACGAAAAGTGTGATGAGCAAGGGGGATAGCGGGGTTGTCGCAGATAAAAGTGACGAGCGCGAGGGAGGTTGTCGCTGACGAAAGTGAAGAGCCGGTGGGGTGGGGGTTGGGTGGGTGGTTGTCGCTGATGAAATTGAAGTTAAGTGGAGTGGGGAGAGATTAAGAAATGAAGGGAGGGGGTTGTCGTGGACGAAAGTGAAGAGGAGGGGTTTTGTTGGTGTCACAGACAAAAGTGAAAAGCGGGGCGAGGGGGGTTTAGAATGTGGGTTTTCACAGACAGACGAAGTGTGATGGGTGTTGCGGATGAAATTGAAGTGAAGGGGGTGGGGGATTATGAAAATGAGGGGAAGGGTTGTTGCAGACAAAAATGAAGAGGGGAGGCGGGGGTTGCGTTTTATCTCCTAAATAGTATCTTGGGGGCCCCAAAACGATGTGGGCCCTTAGTATCATGCTGACCCCCCCCACCCGCTGTCTACGCTTTTTGAGATCTCAAATTACTCTCGCGACTGCAATTCGCCCCTGCTGTTCTCGTGTAAATCCACCAGACGCCACTGTCAACTGACTGAATGACTGACTGACCGATACCCCAACCACACCCTTCCCCAAACACAACCAAAAGTGTTTTCTAAAGCACCGATTGACCTGCCAACCTGCTTTCCTAAACCCAACGACAGTGTTTTCAAAAGCAATTCAGAAAAAAAACCTCACGCAGCCTGATTTTTACCATGTTTTCAGATTTTAACACATTTTCACCCAGTTATTTACTTGTTTATTTTATTTTTTGGCTTTTGTTTTTGTATTACCTGCTTTCTGGATCCGTTCTTCGCCGGACTCGAACCCTTCGATAGGCGTCCAAATGGAGGTAAGCGGTGAGCTGCTAGCGCGAAATGGAACGAAATCATACCGCCCTGTAGCATTTTAAAGATGAAATCCAGTCATACTTTCCTCTGGCAACATAATTCACGATCTCCAGAAATGTATACGGGGAAACACATTCTACGTTAAGTTGAAAATAGCAAAATTAAAGTATATTTTTAAACAAACCCTGCAAACTCTTCACTGAAAAAAAATTAATTGGATTTACTACATGTTTTTAAGGTATAGTGGTTGCAAACAATTAATATGGGCTGTATTTAAACATTTAGCTAATTAAAAATAAATTTAGTAATGTACAAAATATGTTTGTTTAAATTTATTCATTCATTCATTTTCTTTCGGCATGGTCCCTTATTTATCAGAGGTCGCCACAGTGGAATGAACTGCCAACTATTCCAGCATATGTTTTACGCATCGGATGCCCTTCCAGCCGCAACCCAGTACTGAGAAACACCCATACACTTTCACATTAACACACACTCATACACTACGGCCAATTTAGAACATGCAAACTCCACACACAAATGCCAACTAGTCCAGCTGAGACTCGAATCAGCAACCTTCTTGCTGCGATGCGACAATGCTAACCACTGAGCCACCATCGTAAACATATTTCATCATATACAAGTGAAAAAGTTAGAAAGTCTGCTTTATATTGCAAGGTTTCTTTGAATAGCGACACAGATGTATGCACGTGTATACAGTACTGTATGTGCAGCTGTCAAGCGTGAAGTCTGCAGTTTGTGTCTGTATAAAAGGTGTTTATTGTGTTTGAGCTGGATTTGAGAATGGCACGCTTGGCATTGCTCAAGGATATAGCAAAAGCACACCTGTAGAGAAGCAGATGTTTGATGAAGAGGGAAGAAAAGTTTGAAGGATGGTGCGAAAAACCCTTATATGGAGATGGTTTGGCTGTTTTAAGTAACTAAACTCATGCACATGGCCAGTCATTTAACCCTTATGTACTGTTGGTGATGTTTTCATCCACTCTAGGGTGATTTTGAGTCTTAATTTGGCAATAACTTGTTCTGTGTTTCAGCTAGTGGAATGATTTTTGGTAACAAATCTTATTTTGACACATATTTAGAAATTTTTAAAGAATTTAGCGATTCAATCTGAGCAAATTTACTACCTTTTTATGTTAGGGATGAAATCATCCACTGAATTAAACCGCTGTAAAATGCATCAGATTAATATTTTTTTCATTTGTTTTTGCATAAATCTGTTAATCAACCTCAGTCCTGATCAAAACTACTAAATTGTTTAGGCAATTACACGATTTTAACTCTTTAATTTCCAATTTTTTTAATTGCAATAACTTTTTAATTGATTTGGTGAAAAAACACACACAAAATGACATATTTTCAATATAAAAGTAATTGTGGACTGGATTTTTTGGACATGTGAAACTTTGATGTATTGTTGATTAATTGTAATTTTGTAACTGTTGGTGGCTGTTTTTGCCCAAATTGACTTCCATTATAACCACATTTTTTTGATTGCAAAACCATGACACCAATAATCATGCATTTTTGATTGTTGGTGGTTTTGTTGGAAAGAGGTAAAATTTGTCATTTTTACTGTTGATCATCAGTTGGCACCATTAGGCCTCTAGATCAGGGGTGTCCAAACTTGGTCCTGGAGGGCCGGTGTCCTGCTGAGTTTAGTTCCAACTTGCTTCAACACACCTGCCAGGAAGTTTCTAGTATCTAGTAAGAGCTTGATTAGCTGGTTCAGGTGTGTTTGATTAGGGTTGGAGCTAAACTCTCCAGGACACCGGCCCTCCAGGACAGAGTTGGACCCCCCTGCTTTAGATAGACCTGTGCAAAAAAAAAAGCTTAGTTTCTAGATTTTATATGGAGTATAACAGCATATTAAAGTGTGTGTCTATGTGTCCGAGAGTGACCTTTTTGCGCACTTACCTTGATGTGCCTGAGAAAATCAAAATATGCATGCAGCTCTCAGAACTACATGGAGTAAACAAAAACAAAGACTGTATTATGCACCATCAAATGTGGTTATAATGGAAGTCAAAATCCAGCTCACCATTACTTTTTATATTGAATATTTGTCATTTTGTTTGTGTTTTTTCATCAAATCAGTGGCATCATTTGTGAACTTGCCAATTAGAAAGTTAAAATCCTTTATTTAAAAAAAAAAAAAAAATTCAGTAGTTTTGATCAGGACTGAGGTTGATTAAAAGATTTATGCACAAAAAAAAATGTATCTGATGCATTTTTTACAGCAGTTTAATTTAGTGGATGTTTTCACTCTAACATAACAAAAGGGTAGTCAATTTATATAGTGCACAAGGGTTAAAATATAGTTAAATTCAACTAGTTTAAGTGTACTGTTGGGGATGTTTTCATCCACTCTAGGGTGATTTTGAGTCTTAATTTGGCCATAACTTTTTCTGTGTTTCAGCTAGCAAAAATGATTTTTGGTGACAAATCTTATTTTGACACATATTTTGAGAAAATGCCTTGAAAATTTTAAAGAATTTAATAATTCACTCTGGGCAAATTCACTACCCTTTTTTATGTTAGGGATGAAAACATCCACTGAGTTAAACCGCTGTAAAATTCACCAGATTAATATTTTCTTCAGTTGTTTTTGGATAAATCTGTTAAATCAACCTCAGTCCTGATCAAAACTACTAAATTGTTTAGAAGTCTTGGACATGCAAAACCATGACACTATAATCATGCATTTTGATTCTTGGTGGTTTTCCCTGTTGGGAAGAGGTAAAAGTTGTAATTTTTACTTTTGAACATCAGTTGGCACCATTAACCCTTTAGAGAATCTTAGTTTCAGGATTTTATATGGAGTATAACAACAAATTAAAGTGTTTGTGTGTGTGTGTCTGTAAGTGTGAGAGTGACCTTTGCGCACTTACCTGATGTCCTGAGAAAATCAAAATATGCATGCAGCTCTCAGAACTACATGGAGTAAACAAAAACAAGACTGTGTATTTATACACCATCAAACATGGATATAATGAAAGTCAATGCAGCAAAAACAGCCACCAACTGTAAATTAGGGAGACAAAATGAAAATCTAACAATGCATCAAAGCCAATGTTGTTACTAATCATTCACATGTCCAAGACTGTGATAAAAGTAAAAAAAAGTCCAGTCCACAATTACTTTTTATATTGAAAATACGTCATTTTGTGTGTTTTTCACAAAATCAGTGACATCATTTGTGCATTTGGCAATTAAAGAGTTAAAATCCTGTAATTTTCTAAATAATTTACTAGTAGTTTCGATCAGGACTGAGGTTGATTAACAGATTTATGCAAAAGAATTGAAAAAAAAAAATAAGAATCTGATGCATTTTTACAGCAGTTTAACTCAGTAGCTGTTGTCATCCATAACATACCAAAAGGGTAGTAAATTTGAACAGTGCACAAGGGTTAAAATAATAGTTAAATTAAATTAGTTAACTCTTGTGTGCTGTTGGGGATGTTTTCATCCACTCCGAGGTGATTTTGAGTCTTAATTTGGCCATAACTTGTTCTGTGTTTCAGCTAGCAGAATAATATTTGGTGACAAACCTTATTTTGACACATACCTTGAGAAAATGCTTTGATATTTTTAAAGAATTTAACAATACACTCTGGGCAAATTGACTACCCTTATGTTATGTTAGGGATGAAAACATCCACTGAATTAAACTTCTGTAAAAATGTAGATTTTTTTTTTCAATTTGTTTTACATACATCTCAGAACCAAAAACAACAAAAACAAAGACTGTGTATTTATGCACCATCAAATGTGGTTAAAATGAAAGTCAATGGGGCAAAAACAGCCACCAACAGTAAATTAGGGAGACAAAAAGAAAATCTAACAATGCATCGAAGTCAATATTGTTACTAATCGCCCACATGTCCAATAGTGTGATAAAAAGTAAAAAAATCCAATCCGCAATTGCTTTTTATATTGTAAATCTATCATTTTGTGTGTGTTTTTTCACCAAATCAATGACATCATTTGTGAACTTGGCAATTAAAAAATTAAAAACCTGTAATTTCTAAACAATTTAGTAGTTTTGATCAGGACTGAGGTTGATTAACAGATTTTTTTTTTAATCTGATACATTTTTACAGCAGTTTAATTCAGTGGATGTTTTTATCATTAACATACCAAAAGGGTAGTCAATTTGAACGGTGCACAAGGGTTAAAATACCAAATTCCAAATTGAACCCTTGTATGCTGTTGGGGATGTTTTCATCTGCTCCGGGGGGATTTTGAATCTTAATTTGGCCACAACTTTCAGTGTTTCAGCAAATGCAATGAGTTTTGGTGACAAATCTTATTTTGACACATACAGTTGAAGTCAGAATGCTTAGCCCCCTGAATTATAAGCCCCTGTTTATTTTTTCCCCAATTTCTTAACATAATAGTTTTAATAACTCATTTCTCATCAACTCATGATGACAGTAAATAGTATTTGACAAGATAGTTTTCAAGACACTTCTATACAGCTTAAAGTGACATTTAAAGGCTTAACCAGGTTAATTAGGTTAACTAGGCAGGTTAGGGTAATTAGGCAAGTTTTATAACGATTGTATAATGATGGTTTGTTCTGTAGGCAGTGGAAAAATATATAGCTTAAAGGAGCTAATAATTTTGACCTTAAAATGGTTTTTAAAAAATTAATAACTGCTTTTATTCTAGCCTAAATAAAACAAATAATACTTTCTCCAGAAGAAAATATATTATCAGACATACTGTGAAAATTTCCTTGCTCTGTTAAACATAATTTGGGAAATATTTAAAAAAGAAAAAAAATTAAAGGGGGCTAATAATTCTGACTTCAACTGTATAGCCGCCCCAGACGTCAGTCAAAAAAGCCCAAATTTAACCTTACAAATTTGCCCCTTTTCTTTCCCACTCCACAGAGAATATATGCACTGCTCTCCAATTTCACCTGTTAAATGCAGTATGGTTTAATGAAAAGGTGATTTCATGCATGCCTCCACTAAAGAGCCGTTTTGAAGTCTTTACAGCGGTGATCTTTCATCTGTCATGAATATTTGATTGAGTTTACATTCAGGCCAACAACGATGGGTTTCATTTCATATTTCATTCGGATCCTTCCCTGGATACCAATGCTCCAGAAAACTGATTATCTCTCTATATCAGGGCACAGACACCAGTTTTATGCTCATATTTTTTTGATGATGCTTCTTTATGCATCGGATCCTCCAACAAATGCTGTTGAGATTCATTTGTCTCTGAGCGAATCTGAAGAAGGTGAGATCAAATTGAACATATGTTGCTCTCTATATTCACACAGGACCACCCCTGCTTTTATTCTTTTAAATGCAAGGGAAAGTCATGCATTTAAAGAAGTTGTGCAAAAAGCTAATTAATTATTATGATTTATTCATTTTGGTCCTGCCAAGAATATTCTCAGTTTGTTTTGTTTTTCAAGGGACTTTGTAGTCAGTAAACTAGATATCCTCTAGTTTAGCTTAACAAAAATACATTCAGCTTGTGTTATTTTATGCTCAGTCTCTCTGAAATTGGTGATAATTATTACTTTTGGGTGAATATAAATTACAAACACAGAATATTAGCTAAATTTCTGTGTTTTTTTTGTACAACCGTTCACTGTGCATAATTAAAATTATTATAATGGCTTTCAGATAAACCTGACTCTGATTGGAAAACAGTTTCCTTCACTATTAAAGCCTTGAATTGCTGTTTTCCATCCAATTTTATTTTTCTATAATGTAATGCATTTCCAAATGAAACCGGATATTCATTGTGAAATTACTTGGTAAACTGACAAGCAATAATTTGATTGACATAAAATTTCTTGTAAACCAGACCCGTCTTTTCGAAGCCGAAGCTAAATATAGGGAAATGGCTGGTGTAAACATCAATTTTACCAGATTTCATATCTCTCAGTATTTTCATAAGCTGAGATGTGTGCCAGCGGGAGGACTATGATACATCTTACCCAGCAGTCCTTCCCTTCAGGAAAGCATTTCAGTCAACATCTGACACTTTCTAGCTATAAAGAGACTTCACAGAAAGCAGATTGGAGTTTTTTTTTTTTTTTGGTGTCTCAACCAGCCGCTTCTCTGCAAATGCTGGCTAATTGTAATCAATGAGTTTAAACAGGGTTATAGTAGCTCTGGGAATTGAAATTCGCCGCTTAAGGTATGAGAATATAAAGAGAGTGATAAAGATAGGGAGGCCAATTTGCAGTGTTTCCGACTTGCAGCAGTGAATTTTATGTAAAGTATAAACCCCGTCAGGCATCTGCAGCTCCTGGTCATGGTGACACGCTTGCAGAAAAGCTGAGCCTCTGTGTTGTTGCTTCTTTCTATTCAAAAGTCAGGAGCCTTGACTTTTTCACTCGTATCGTGACAAACTCTAACTGTGCAACTCAGCGAGAGAGATAACTGCTGCGTTTCCAACGGAAACTTACACAAACCTTACAAGAAATAATGGAAGAATGAAAGTTTGCTTTCTACATTTTAAAGAGTGCTCTTATGCTTTAAAAAAATAATAAATAAAAAAAATAAAAACGAGTCCTTGGTGTGTCCCCTGAATGTGTCTGTGAAGACCTCACAGATTAATTATTATGCCAAGTTCTTCTTAGTCTTGGTCCTTGGGACCCCCTGCTCTGCATAGTTTGCATGTCTCAGTTTAGATAACAGAGCTTTCTCCTAGAGCTGATTCATCTCAAATGGTTCCTCAAGTAAAGGCTGATTTATACTTCTGCGTCAAGTGATCGGCGTGACCCACGGCGTTGCCTGGCGTGTAGCCGTGCATTTATACTTCTGCGCTGCGTGTTTGTTGCTCTGCAATAACACCTCCTAAATGCTAGCTGGCAGTAGATGTTCATGTTCCTCTGTGTCGAGTTTCTTCGGGGTTTTAGTTTTTTCTGAACGCTACCTTAATGGTACAAGTAGCTAAAACTCGTTCATTCAGAGGCGAAAAAACGCGGATGTGCACAACCTATTTCATTCAACATAGATATTAAGACAAATGAACATTTAATTGCTTGTATTGGCCCTTTTTGATATTTAGAAATAACAGATATAGCAGCCCCAAAAACAATTTGTTTACATCTTCAAAAATAACTTAAAAGAAAATCATTCCATTTTGAAATGACATGAATGTCAGAGTGAATTTTCATTTTTGGTTGCACTGCACCTTTATTAATTTTATAAGGCTAACATGAAAATATGAAAGAATTTTTAAGGAACATAACTTTGTGCTTAGCCAAAAATGTAAGAATCTGGAACAATAAATTGATTCATAAAACCAAACATGGTTAAACACCCAAATGTTTCAAGTCAGGGTAAATGTCAGAATGACTAGCTGAGGAAAGCCTGCTTCACACAGTAAAATATAGTTAATTCTACAAGATAATACTGTGAAATCACAGTAATGGACTTTACAGTCTACTGTAAAGTTACACTATTGGCTGTAATTTACAGTAATGTTAATGTAACAAATCACGGTAAATTACTGTGAACTACCTCAACGTAATTGCTGTAATTTACATACAGTAATTTACTTTGAATTAAAGGTCAAATATATTTATAGTTTACACTTAAAAATAAGTTATAGCTTAAAATGATGTTGAAACCCGATTAAAATAAACAAAAACATTTGCTGTCAAGACTTTTTGTCATATAATATTTTTCAGTGTAATTTTAGTCTTCTCTTGTTTTGACAAAGATAAAGAGTGATTTTGGCTAGTCTTGACATGATTGCAATGAGCTTTGGGTATATGGCATACACAAAAATGCACTAAACACTTGAAGTAAGAATTATTAGCCTTCCTTTGATTTGTTTCTTCTTTTTAAATATTTCCCAAATGATGTTTAACAGAGCAAAGAAATGTTCACAGTATGTCTGATAATATTTTTTCTTTCTTTTTTTCTTTTGTTTTATTTCGGCTAGAATAAAAGCAGTTTTAATTTTAAAAATCAATTTTAAGGTCAAAATTATTAGCCCCTTAAGCTAATTTTTTTCCAGATAATCTACAGAACAAACCATCATTATCAAAACTTGCCTAATTACCCTAACCTGCCTAGTTAACCTAATTAACCTAGTTAAGCCTTTAATGTCACTTTAAGCTGTATAGAAGAGTCTTGAAAAATATCTAGTAAGATATTATTTACTGTCATCATGACAAAGATAAAAATAAATCAGTTTAAAGATGAGTTATTAAAACTATTATGATTAAAATATGTTGAAAAAAATCTGCTCTCCATTAAACAGAAATTGGGGAAAAAAATAAAACAGGGGGGCTAATAAGTCTGACTTCAAGTGTAATGAACACATACTTTTATTTTACTAGAGTGTAACCTTACATATTTTCTTCAACAACACGGCATGATTGATATAGTCACAAGAATAATTAAATTGTCATCGTGTTATTGCCTTGTTTTATAGGTAAATTATGGAGGGTAAAGCATTGCAATAAACATTTATCATTATTTTTGATCTATAATCAATTTTTAACAAATAAATCTACTCTGAAATGCTCAAAAGAAGGATAGTGCAAAAAATGTTAATAATTTATCAGCCTTCACTTGTTCATAATCTAATTGATTTTCTTTGCTCCACTGAACATAAAAGAAGATTTTTTTGAAGCTGCCCAATGGCACCCACTGACTTCAATAGCAATTATTATTATTTTATTATATGATGTTTAAAAAGGGGCGACACGGTAGCTCAGCGGTTAGCACTGTCACCTCATAGCAAGAAGGTCATGGTTCAAGTCCTGGCTGGGCCAGTTGGCATTTCTGTGTGGAGTTCTCATGTTCTCCCTGTGTTCACGTGGGTTTCCTCCAGGCTGGTTTCCTCCACAGTCCAAACACATGTGTAACAGGATCATTTTAAGTATATTGATTTCACTATATTTTCCTCATGTTTAGTTACTGTTTTAAAAGTGTTTTGTGTTCACAATATGAATATAAAAGAGTCTGTAAAATGACAGTGGTTTCACCTCTTCTCCCCCTTCGGGTTAATATCAAGGTGGTATAGTCCAAGCAGCCATACCTGTTGCACTATAGACCAATTACCATGTTTGTAAACATTCAGGATGCGCGCGCAGGGAGGTGGCAGAAAAAAACCGGGAGCGCTACCATTTACAGCGAGGGAATGACATCCAATGCGGTTCAGAGTTTGTTGTTGTTTTAGAAATAAGATATTTTGATTATATATTATATATATTATTTACATAATGCTTTCAGTGTATTATAACAGCTCGTCACCCAGTGATAAGCACAGTGATTCTGCAAAATTAGCGTTAAAGTGAGCGGCGTTCGTCTGACAGGTCCATTTGCGATAGCGCCCTCCCAATGGATATTGAATAAGACGAAATGACCAAGCATCTAGCCCCAAATATACAATCTCATTGAAGCTCCAAGGATTTTACGAGAGAAGTTAAAGGTCTACAAGTGTTTGGATGCCAACAATTGTGTTCTGTCATGACATGTGCAAGAAATAATGCTCCATGATTACCAGATTAAAACTATGTAGTGCTAGAACCGAGGATCTGCCGAGCCAAAGACAAGGAAAAAAAGACGGAGCTAACGTTATACAAGGCCAGGGTGATCATCAACAGCATTCTGACAGCGAACTACACTTGTACGGCAGGCCCAGGGTATGTGAACTTACACATAAAGGGAAAGTTGGTTTTATATTCGCACAGTCGGACTTTCTCCTTAATAATACAATTTCATAAAAGTATTATTTGCAAACTCTAAATAGCGAAATCATATAGCAGCCAATGACTGTCAAAGTACAACATTGTTCACAGTCAAATAAACAGTGTTCATGTTGTTTCAAGTCACACTAGCAGGTTATTTCAGACCGAATACTCAAGGTCCGTGGTAAACATTATAGGGAGTGTGTCACAAGTTGTCACTGAATGAATGTGTGAAATAAAACCAACTTTACCTTAATAACTTACACTTTCTTGTTTCATTATTAGCATTCAGTGTCTGCAGTTAATTAACCACATGTAACTGTTTTGCCGAAATCATTGCTGCAATCAAAAACGAGTAATGTGTATGATTCAGCATAGCCTGAACTTACCTGATATAACATGAGAACTGCAGGGTCGAGCATTTATAATTAGGTCCTCACTTCATTCAGCTCCTTTTAGCTAAAGACGTCTGCAGTCGGCATTAAAAGCAGTGTGGTGTAAGGTAAAAGTTAAGTTTTCTATTTTTTGGCTTTAGAATTTGGCATCCTACCGCAAAACACGACATGTTTGCTAAAGCAGCCGGTCTTTTTCTGCAACCGGGGACCCGTGTGACGTCATGTGTGACGTGGGTTGGTAATTGGTCTATTGTTTGAGCGGTCTTTTCCACCTGTTTGCTGAACTGAAGAGTGTACATTTATTGGTATGAGCTGAAGCTGCCGATCTGTCCAAACATAATAACATTCTCTGTGCAGACTCAAAATGGTGTCCTCTCGTCATTAACCTCACAACACAACGCAGACCAAAAGAACGTACGGTTACACATGCACTATAGGAGAACTAAATAAACTAAATTGGCCATAGTGTATGAGTGTTTATGGGTGTTTCCCAGTGATGGGTTGCAACTGGAAGGGCATCCGCTGCGTAAAACATTTTCTGGATAAGTTGGGGATTCATTCTGCTATGGTGACCCCAGATTAATAAAGGGACTTAGCTGAAAAGAAAAATAATGAATGAATGATTATGTTTAAAAAGGCTAACACAAAGCGTCAAACATTTCGAGCGCACCGGCTCTTCATCAGACCGTATTCATTACAGCTTGTTGCTCTTTTCATACACTTCCGAATCACATGATCTCAGTACAGGAATCTGTACAAAGGGATTAGTTGTTATGTGTCCACGTTGGGGGGTTGGGGAGGGGGTCTTAATAAATTGCTGTTACAACGTGAAGCCTTTTAGATTTTCACTTTAGATATGCTGTCTCCAAGAGGTTTAAATGAGAAGTTTGATATTCGTCCATTCCTTTAATGTTTAATTAGGCAAGGCAAGTTTATTTATATAGCACATTTCATACACAATGATAATTCAAAGTGCTTTACATAAACAGAGATAAAAGAGACAAGAAAATACAAATTTAAAGAATCAAAAATGATTAAAACAGATTAAAAATTGTGTTCAGCAGGTTATAAAAGAATGAAAAAGAAAAGAAAGAAATAATAGTGTGATCTGTGGGACGTAGCACAGTGCTCATTCAGTAAAAGCACAGCTAAACAGATGTGTTTTCAGTCTTGATTTGAATGTGCCTAATGTTGGAGCACATCTGATCATTTCTGGAAGCCGATTCCAGCAGTGGGGGGTGCAGTAGCTAAAGGCGGATTCACCCTGCTTTGACTGAACTCTTAGAATTTCTCATTTATTTGATCCTAATGATCTGAGTGATCTATTAGGTTTGTATTCAGTAAGCATATCTGTAATGTATTGAGGTCCTAGGCCATTTAGTGATTTATAGACAAGTAATAATACTTTAAAATCTTTTTCTGAATGTAACCAGTGTAAAGACCTGAGGACAGGTGTGATGTGGCTCTGATTTCTGGTTCTGGTCAGAATCCTGGCCGCAAGCATTCTGGATGAGCTGCAACTGTCTGACTGTCTTTTTGGAAAGACCAGTGAGGAGGCCGTTACAGTAATCCACCCTTCTGCGATAAAGCATGAACAAGTTTCTCAGTGGAGACAAAGCATCTAATTCTTGGCAATGTTTTTAGATGATATAGGCTGATTTAGTTAATTAGTTAAAGCTAATTAGTTGTTTGGATAAAGGGTTTTTGGTTATAATTTTGTTGCAGATTTTTTATTATCATGTTTCCCTGTACTGGGTTACGGCATAGTTGAAATTCAAGAGTTACCACTTAGATATGCTTAGCGTATATAGCAGGTTTGGCATGCGTCCCGGGAGAGAACCCTGAGCTCGGAGATACTTGAGCCCAAGGCTCCCACCCGGTCAATAAGCATATAAGGGGATGCCAAGATCAGTGAGCCCTCGAGAGCCTCCCCTTAGAAAAGGGAGACAAGGAGGAGATGGGGTGGAAGGGGGGATTCTTTCGAAAACGAAGATAGAGGCATAGGGAGAAAACAGTCGAGGTCAGAATTATTAGCCTCCCTAAATTATTAGCCCCCTGTTTGATTTTCCCCCCAATTTCTATTAAAGGATAGAAGTTTTTTTCAACACATTTCTAAATATAAAGTTTTAATATTCATTTCTAATAACTGATTTATTTTATCTTTGCCATGATGGCAGTACATAATATTTTACTAGATATTTTCAAGACACTTCTATACAGCTAAAGTGACATTTAAAGGCTTAACTAGGTTAATTAGGTTAACTAGGGCAGGTTAGGGTAATTAGGCAAGTTATTGGTGTAACGATGGTTTGTTCTGTAGACTTTCGGAAAAAAAAAATATAGCTTAAAGGGGCTAATAATTTTGACCTTAAAATAGCTTTTTAAAATTAAAAACTGCTTTTATTCTAGCCGAAATAAAACATATAAGACTTTCTCCAGAAGAAAAAATATTATCAGATGTACTGTGAAAATTTCTTTGCTCTGTTAAACATAGTTTGGGAAATATTTAAAAAAAGAAAAAGAAATTCTTTTCTAATTTATAGTAAGCTTGGATCACTCTGATGGATTATTACTGATTCAGACAAGAAGCCAGTCATGCTTAATCATATCATGTGCTCCTCTCGAAATTGTTTGTGAAACTTCACTAGTTGGCGGTTCATTCCGCTGTGTGACCCCTGATGAATAAGGGACTAAGCCGAAGGAAATTAATGAATTCCTTTTTGCTAATTGTGTCAATTAATGCAACCAGTCAATAAAAGTCGATGGGAGCAACCAGCATTCTTCAAAATATCTTTTTTGTGTTCAATAGAAGAAGGAAAGACATAAAGGTTTAAACCAAATGAAGAGAGAGTAAATGAGATTAAACTAAGCCTTTATAACTTTTTACATTTCCACTTGTATTTAAAGCTCAATAGCAGATGTAAACATGACCTCAGTTTGTCTTTTGGCAGGTTTAATTATAAATAAATAAACACATACGTAAAAGTATAAATAAATAACGACAATTTTAAATTAGTAAGACCGTCGTATGTGCTGTTTAAGTTCAATAACTGCTGGAATCTGAATTCATGTTTTATAAATGAACAAGTGTTAGCGAGTCTGTCTCTGCATGTGGCTTGATAGAAACAGGTTTATACTTCACATTCAACATGTTCTCTGATTTTCTCTGTCTGGCTTGCAGCAGAAAATAGGCTGAGTGATATTCTGCTCACACTGGCGCTTCTGGGACGCTGCTCGTGTGGACAGTGTGACTGCTGTAAAATGTTAATATAGGGACCAAAATAGATAGACGCACCACTTACACGTAGCACATGCAGTATGTTGTGAAATATAGCCAGTAGAACAAGAGGGGGGGGTGATAACAGACTCACACTGAAAGTCTAAACTGGGGAAGTGACCATCAGAATACATTAGCAGCTATAAGAAAGGAAAAAGTGAACAATGACAAATGCATAGCAACACCCTAGAAAACCACCTGAACATTAAAGTGATTAATGATGAACACATTGTTATCTGCAAAGTAACCCCCTGAACATCAAAGGGATTAATTATGAATTTGTTGTTAACTGCATAGCAACACCATGGAAACCACTCTGAAAATTATTAACAAACAGCATAACAACAGCCTAGCAACAACCATAAACATCAGAGGAATTAATTATGAACACATTGTTAACTGCATAGCAACCACCCTAGCATAATTCATTCATTCCTTAATTTTCTTTTAGTCCCTTTATTAATCAGGGGTCGCCACAGCTTAATGAACCACCAACTTTTATTATTATTATTTTTAGCATTATTATTATTTACTTAAAAAATCTCAAGGCAACAAACTTTTCTATTGTTCTTAATATAAATTCATTGGTGGAAACCAAGCGGCAACCTCCTGCTCTCCCTCGTGAAGCAAATACAGAAGTAACTGAAACTGCAATTCATCGAAATTCCGCTAGTCCTGGCTTCATAATAGAGCAGATTTATATTGACCCCACTGTTAAAATGGCCAACTTTACAGCAGAAAAAAGGTGTTTACAGCCTGGTACAAGAAACAATTTTGGTTCACATATCTAATATTACCCTACAGCACATGACAACTGTAAGGGGGTGAATTTCTTTATAAAACTGTTTCATTTTTATTCAGTTATATTAAGTCTGCATAATTAAGGGCGTGGCCACTTGAGTGACAGCTAGGTCTCACTGGTCGCCGTCACTTCACCTGATTCCGGCTGATTAGCCGCTGAGCTCGGCATATACAATAAAGATTATTGTTGATAAGATTAACCATTGGTAACCGAGAACATATACAGTTGAAGTCAGAATTATTAGCCCCCCTTTGAATATTTTTTTCTTTTTTAAATATTTCCCAAATGATGTTTAACAGAGCAAGGACATTTTCACAGTATGTCTGAAAATATTTTTTCTTCTGGAGAAAGTCTTATTTGTTTTATTTAGACTAGAATAAAAGCAGTTTTTATTTTTTTATGAACCATTTTAAGGTCAAAATTATTAGCCCCTTTAAGCTATATTTTTTTTCCGAAAGTCTACAGAACAAACCATCGTTACACAATCACTTGCCTAATTACCCTAACCTGCCTAGTTAACCTAATTAACCTAGTTAAGCCTTTAAATGTCACTTTAAGCTGTATAGAAGTGTCTTGAAAAATATCTAGTAAAATATTATTTACTGTCATCATGGCAAAGATAAAATAAATCAGTTATTAGAAATGAGTTATTAAAACTATTATGTTTAGAAATGTGTTGAAAATTTTTTCTCTCCGTTAAACAGAAATTGGGAAAAAAATAAACAGGGGGGCTAATAAATCAGGGGGTTGAATAATTCTGATTGCAACTGTAGAAGTGTCTTGAAAAATATCTAGTAAAATATTATTTACTGTCATCATGGCAAAGATAAAACAAATCAGTTATTAGATTTAAGTTATTAAAACTATTATGATTAGAAATGTGTTGAAAAAATCTGCTCTCTGTTAAACAGAAATTGGGGAAAAAAATAAACAGGGGGGCTAATAATTCAGGGGGGCTAATAATTCTGACTTCAACTGTAACTGCAGACCGCGGTTAATTCAATTATATTTTTCTACACTATACTCATATGTGAAACAGGTAACAATTTCGCTTTTAAACATATAGTAATCTAAAAGCTATTGCCAGTCAAACACAGCACAGTCGTCACAGCAAAATGGAGAGATTTAAATGGACATATTGCGCATATGGAGCTATCCACTCCCTGCATGTCATAGCCTACCCTGATAAACATGCAAAATGTCTATTAATTCATTCATTCATTCATTTTCTTTTCGGCTTAGTCCCTTTATCAATCTGGGGTCGCCATAGCGGAATGAACCGCCAACTTATCCAGCACATGTTTTGTGCAGCGGATGTCCTTCCAGCTGCAACCCATCACTGGGAAAACATCACTGGGAAACATCCATACACACTCATATACTACGGACAATTTAGCCTACCCAATTCACCTGAACCACATGTCGTTTGGACTGCGACCTTCTTGCTGTAAGATGACAGCATACCTACTGCGCCACCGCATCACCCAAAATGTCTATTATTATTATTATTATTATTATTATTATTATTATTATTATATTGTATGCACTTATGAAACTAAAGTTTTTAAGTAATTATTATTAAGCTATTGATAAAGCGAGTTATTCCCTTCATGGCTGTGAAAAAGTCCTGCAAGCCTAAAGAGGATTGCTTGGGAGAATCATGTCGGTTTTAACAAATATATAAATTATTATTATTTTTTTTTTATTAGATCCGTTATTTAGTGTGTGCTGTATTTATTACCCAGATGAAAGAAAGAAAGGGAACCTATTTTGAGTGCATGAGAGTGTTTTGCATGTAGCGGCAGATGGTCAAATATTTGTAACCTAGCCTATAATAATTAATAATGATTGATAAAGCAAGTTATACTGCAATCAGGTGACATGCTTCATCGGCTCGATAGCCTTAATATTATTTTGTGTGTTGTGCTGTGGTTTTCATATCTTATCAGTGTGCGCACGTTTAAGATTTGAGGTAATAACAACGCCATGATGGTCAAAGAAATCAAAACATTCTTTTCACCCCAACGCAATTTAATAGGGCACTATAAAGGCTAAAAAAACGTAATTTAACTAAACTTAACTTATATTTGCTTAATTTTTGCAGCCTAAAGGCTCACAAAATTAAGGCACACCGGGATGCTTTTCGTTTGCGTTTATCGTCAGCGTTTTTCAAGACTTTTTCAGGATTAGCAGGCTAGCGCAGAACTATACTGGGGTAAAATAAATGTTCATATTTTAAAGACATGGCGGGCTAAAATGTAATTTAATGCAGTGGTTATGTACATTCTGAGACCCACTTTATATCGGATATTAGACAGGCAGTGGAGGTTGCTGATTTGTAAAGAAAACAGACCTTAAATGTGCCAATTTTGTAATGGCATACAGTTCACCGGAAGCGCTTGACTCAGGTAACTGACAAATTAAAAGTCCCTCCGCATACTTCTGCATATACCCTATATAAATGCAACTCTCTATAAATAGCAACCTAAAGCATCAGAGTAGATGGGACAGTAATGGTTAAACAGTAATTTAACATTTATAGTTACAGTTACTACCTGTAATGGGTATATAAAGTAAATTACTGTAATTTATTCTTTGCACTACACAATTTCATACAAATCCTACTGCTTTAACAGTAAAACACTGTTTACTTTTATTACAGCAAAACAGACTTTACAGTTATTTACTACATAATCTACAGTAAGGGTTAACAGTGCAGTGACATTCTTGTTGTGCTAACAGTGCTAACCACTGGGCTGCCGGGCCGCCCTATCAAGGAAAAGGGAGCAGAAGTAGGGGTGGAAGGGGAGATTCTTTAAGATGAAGATAACTTCGATAAGAAACTCTGGTTATTTTTAGTGAGTTATGAATCATCGGATTTTTGAATCATCCATTAGCTTATGCGGGACCAGCTGTGGTCAATCATAAGCATGATCCTCTAAAAATTAGTTTAGAAATAAACTTCCCTTTACGTTTAAAAATGTGTTGATTTTTTCTCTCCATTAAAAAACACTTCGGTAAACATTTGAAAAAGAATGAATATTTCATAGGAGGACTAATAATTTTGTCTTCAACTGTACATCCACTAAGGTGGGCATATCTTGCATTGTTAAAGAGCCCCTATTATGGGTTTTTGAAAATGACCCTCCATGCAGTGTGTAACACAGCACTAAGTAAATGAAAACATTCAGCTGAGGTTTAAATCTGACAGTGCACCGTGTTTAAAACTATTGATTTTTTAGCAAAATAGTCGACTCATATTCGAATAAAAGAATCGAGTTGGGTTCGGATCTTTTGCTTGAATGTGTCGACGTCGATATGATACATCACTAAATATGTAGAACAGCATCCGGTAAAAAATGTGAACTCGCGTTCCCTTCAGACACTAGCGGAGCACGGGGGATCACGGGACTGATCATGACACAAAGATGATGATCACTGACAGATGGAGATTCGGCTGCGGGGAATAAAGGGTTAAAGTTCATTTTCACAACAATACCACAGTATAGCCATCCTAGCGCTGTGTTTGTTCCTTTCATTTTTCTGATGATTGATAACCTACGCTGCAACGCAGGATTCACCGGCTGTTTGCTTTTAGAGGAAGGAGCAGCAGAGACTATTATGTATTGGACTTTGTCAGACTTTGACAGGAACTTTGTCAGTAACTGTTACAGTTCATATAAACTAGGCATGGGCCGGTATAAGATTCTGACGGTATGATAACCTTGGATAAAAATATCAGGGTTTCACGGTATCACGGTATTGTGATTACTGCTCTAAAACATATTCTTTTTAAATGTCTGGGTAAAAAACTAAAAGTTTTTTCCCCTTTGAACACAATATATTTTATTTTGAGATACATTAATATTATTTTAGAGGAGTAAACGTGCCAGGCTAAATAATGAAAATGAATCATTGACTTCTGCTGTCTTCATTAGTTTCAAAAACACAGATTTATTTACAATTTAAAATGGCATCTTTGGATATCTTTTCTGCTGGAGATGCTGTAAAAAAATCTTACACATACCTTAGAAACGGTATTAGAGAAAATTTTGACGGTATGATAACCTTGACTTTTCCAAACCGTGGTATACCTTGAAAACAGTTATCGTCCCATGCCTAATATAAACCAATTTCTTCTTCCTCCGGATCATTGTAAGTGTAAATAAAATGGTTGCCTCGTTTTGTGCAGTTTGTTTGCACAAGTTGTAACGGCCCCGCACAGCTTGTAATCACTTATCTGTTATAGATCAGTGCTTGTAATGTATCTCTCAGGTTAAAACTTCATGGGGCTGTTCACATATCGCGTCCAGAACCACGTTAAAAACGTGACGCGTGCTTCTTCCTTTACCAATTTAAATGTGTTTCTGAACTCGCGATTCTCTGCCATTTCCTGTTACTATGGCCACCATAAGCTGTTCATACACGCATGGTGTGGTCAATTTTCAAAGTAGTTCAACTTTTGCCACTGTGTGTATTAACACTGAATGCAGGTTGTTGTTATTACTTGGAGTTAGGGTTAAGAGTAGTGTAATATGCTGGTGTTTAACTGCATTGGGCTCTCACATATACTCTGTGCTACTTCATAGCGGTGGTGGGCATTTCTCTCCATCTCGCGCAGAACACATTCGACCAACCACAACAGACTGTGTCATCGGTCCAATCAGCGCAGACTAGCTTTGCGCTAAGGAAGGGTTTGGGAACAAATCAATCGCTGAACGAATTACTGTATACAGGAGTCGTTGGGATAATTAGGTAAAACTAAATGCATATTATAAGACAATGAAAGACCTTTGTTGAAGTTTTTGACCTTGCATGCACATTAGACTGTTGTTGGAGACCCCCAAAACCAAAATATAACCTTTTATAATGCAAAATAGGGGCTATTTAAGCAAGTAAACAGTTAATTGATTACATTGATAACAGCATTAGCAACATAGACTTTTACATTATCCAATGTCACTATTCTTTTCAGAAAACGTACAAATCTAGTTCATGTTTTATAACATCTGATCCCTAAACTCAAGTGTAGTATGAGCAGCATTTACACCAGAGTCTAATTCATGAGAAGTATCCAATCAGGAAGCCAATGCACAATGCACGGCTCTGCATTAGTAAGCATATCATTGAAATAAATAACAAGACTGCACAATATAAATGATGTTTTTCCTGGTTCAGCCCGAAGAGTGTTGCTGGAGTTTGCCCTGACTCGACCTTGTGGATGGTACAGCATTATTCATCTGGATGTATGGACACTGGGTTATGTAATTATTTATCTGCCTTTGCGCTTCTCTTCTCTTTAGATCTTGTCTTTCCTTGTTCACTCTGTCCTTCACTCTTACTCTCTCTTGTGCAACGCCGACTGCCTGTAGACATTTGAAACTAATCAGTTCGGCCAGCGCACAAAAACAGCTTCCTTGAGTCAATCACAGTGGATCACATTTCCAATACAATACACTCAACAGAGGAACAAAAATGGCTTGCGTTTTTGGACAGCATCAAGTTATGTCGTTTTCAAACGCGTTACAATATTGCATAAAAATTATATAAATAAGCATGTGCAATATGACATTTTCAAAACTGACTAGTCAGTGATTTCTGAACAATTAACTGACTAGTCAATCATCCTGCATAATTGATGGATGTGATTTAGAGAATAGCATTTCCATTTGAAGATGTGAAGATATACAGTTGAAAGCAGAAGTTTACATACACTGTATAAAAAGGCACATAACCATTTAAAAAAAGTCAGATGTTAATGTGACTAAACTTTTTTCTCTTTTAGGTAAGTTAGGATTATCACATTTGTTTCTGTTATGCTTAATAGCAGAATAATGAGAGAGAGATTTTTTGAGAAATTGTTATAACTTTTCTTGGAAGTCAAGTTTACATACAATAAGATTATTATGCCTCTGAAAAAGCTCAGATGATGGTGTCAAGGTTTTGGAAGTTTCTGATTGGCTAATTGAAAACATTTGAGTTAATTAGAGGCACAACTGTAGAATAGTATTTAAAGAAAACCTCAAACACACTGCTTCCTTGTGTGACAACATGGGAAAATCAACAAGCCAGAATCAACAAAAAAAGCCAGATTACAATTTGCTAAATTACACTGGGAAAAACAATATTTTTTGGAGACATGTCCTGTGGTCTGATGGAACTAAAATTGAACTGTTTGGCTATAATGACCAGTGTTACATTTGGAGGACAAAGGGGAAAGCTTACAAGCCTAGGAACACCATCCCAACTGTGAAGTATGGGGGCGGCAGCATCAAGTTGTGGGGCTGTTTTGCTGCAGGAGGGACTGGTCCACTTCACAGCATAGATGGCATCATGAAGAAAGAACATTATGTAGAAATACTGAAGCAACATCTCAAGACATCAGCCAGGAAATTAAAACTTGGCCACAAATGGGTCTTCCAAACAGACCATGACCCTAAGCATACTGCCAAATTAGTTAAAATGTGCTTTAAGGACAAGAGAGTGAATGTTTTGGAGTGGCCATCACAAAGCCCTGAACTCAATCCTATAGACAATTTGTGGGCAGAGTTGAAAAGCTTGTGCGAGCAAGACAGCCTACAAATCTGACTCAGTTACACCAGTTCTGTCAGGAGGAATGGGCCAAAATTCCTTCAAACTGTTGTGAGAAGTTTGTGGAAGGATACCCAAAACATTTAACCAAAGTTATACAATTTAAAAGCAAAGCTAAAAAAAATACCAAGTAAATGTATGTAAACTTTTGACTGTCTTTTGACTGTCTTTTTTGACTGAAAAAAAAAATTCTCTCATTATTCTGGCATTTAGCAAATGTAAATCATTTAGGTAATCCTAACGTACCTAAAATAGTAAATGTTTAGTATGATTTACCATTAGACATTTTTTAAAAAGGGTCATGTTTCTTTTTTAGAGTGTATGTAAACTTCTGGTTTCAACTGTATGTGCAAAACTGTAATATCCAGCCTGATGTCATGAGGAAACGTAACTATTTTACGTTTTGTCAGTTTATTGGCTAATTCGTACAAGTTCAGTTGTATGAAAATGTAACATTTTAAAAAAAAAGGCGTGGCAACAAACACCACCCCTAAACGCGACCGTCATTGCAGGATGAGCAAATCGTACTATATTGTATGAATGAGATCGTACGAATTTATGCGAATCAGCCACTAAATCAAAAATTTACTGTTACTATTCACTATTTATTACTCTCTGTGATGTCATCAGCTTCACTGCCAATTAGGAAGGAAGCCCAAAGTTCAAAGGGACGCGAGCAGGGAAGCTTTTGTCTTGCTTGCTTTTTTGCTCTGTTTTTCTGTTATGTGATTATGTTGATGTGTCTTTAGAGTTTGATTTTTGTTCTTGTTTCAGTTTTGGTGCGCTGCTACCGTATGTACTGTTATTGTATGTACCTATTTCACAATCCCTGATTATTGGTTTCCAAATTCCGAAGGGAATCGAGGAGTTCGTTTACACCTCACAACACGCAGGAAACTCCACTGTCTAAACACACTCGATTAGAAGTGAGCGCCACTTGCGAGTTTGTGAGCGCAACTTTGCAAGTTTTTATACGTAATTTTGTTAGAATGGTAGTTTAAATATGGCATGCAAATGCTGAAATGTTTTGTTGGTTTATTTTCTATTAGGTTGTTTAATGCAGTGGTCCCCAACCTTTTTATCACTGCGGACTGGTCAATGCTTGACAATTTTACCGTGGACCGGGGGCCAGTGGTTCGTAGGTTGCTAGGCGACCATCAGGGGTGTAAAGAGTACTGAAAAATCATGCTTAAGTAAAAGTACCATTGCTTGCCTAAAAATGTAGTGCGAGTAGAGTAAAAGTATCTGTTGTAAATATTACTCAAAGTATGAGTAAAAGTAGCCCTTTTAAAAGTAGTCAAGAGTAGTGAGTAGTTAGTATTGTGCTGTAAAAAGCTGATGCATATACATCTAATTTGTGGACGTGTGTAAACGTAACATTCTGTAGTGCATTTATTTATTGCCTAGCAACGTCATAAGACATTAATATTAGGTTAGATTTAGGTTGTGATGTCAGGTGACTAAAATTCAACATCTAGCCAGCGTCACAATGGACACAAGGACATGTTATTTTGATGTTTAATAATGACGTCAAATGATGTTGATATTTGGTTGCTTTTAGGTTGCGTTGGTAAGTGACCAAAATCCAACATCTTAAACCAACGTCATATTGACGTCAAATGCTGACATTTATTCGTCAGGTATGGCAACCAAAATCCAACATCTGGGGTAACACCCACACAACCTCAAGCTGTAACATTATTAGATGTTGATATTTGGTTGATTTTAGGTTGGGCGTTGGACATTGACGTCGTCCTGACGTTAACCCAATTTTCATTTTCAAACAAAATGCAATGTCCCCATGACGTTAGGGTACAATGTCAATATGACATCATGCTGACCTCTTGTGCCTGCTGGGTGTTTAAGGCCATTTCGGTCATCATACAGTCATCAACAAGAAAAAATAAAGTAGTGACTGCAGGTTAAAGGAAAGTAGTGGAGTAAAAGTACAGATACTGCACTAAAAATGTACTCGAAAAGTAAAAGTACACATTTATTAAACAACTTAGTAAATTACAATTCCTGAGAAAAACTACTTAATTACAGTAGTTTGAGTATTTATAATTAGTTACTTTACACCACTGCTGTCACTCTGATACAAGTTTTATTTCTGGAGAAAATTACAAAGCACTGCAGTGTTTGAGTGTTCTGTGTTTGTCCACCGAAATGTGTATATTCCATACAAGCTCTTGTCACGTGACTCGCGGTGCACTCCTGGCATTAATTCAACAGGGTGCGTCTGGAAGGCATGAGCGCGTCACACCGCTTAAGCGCACAGCCATGCTTTTCCATTGGAAATAACAAAATTTCGTGAACTCTAGAAAAGACGCAATATGCGAACGCCCCCTAAAAGGTCACTGTGATTTGCAATCTCCAGCAGTTGATCTTCTTGCACAGACATGCTGGATTCAGCTGATTTGTTGACAAATGGGTTGTGGATCTATTTCTTGCCAGTTTGCGGGTCCTTCACTGCGCCTTTTCCCCTTAGCTAAGAAATTTCCAAAGACGTCTGTTTCTTACTCATTTTGCTGCTTGTGGGTTAAATTTTGTGACCAAGATGTAGCCAAGAGAATACGAGATGTAATCAAGAGAATGCAGTCATTTTTAAAAGCATAAGATCATTCAGACTTAGATGATAAATCAAACGGAAATAATAATGATGTCTTTTGCGGCCTGGTAACAATTGATCCACGCATTGGTACCGATCTGCGACCCGATGGTTAAGTACCACTGGTTTAGAGGCTAATTTTCAACTAGTTTGGGGTTTTTGTTATATTGCTTTCTTTTATTTGGCGCCATTTGAAATCCTTCTTTTTTCCCCTTTAATAACATACATTAATTAATTTATTTTATTTTGTGAGATGTTTCAACTTGTACATATTATTCTTGCTGTTTCACTTTTGTAAATAAATTTACTTATTTTTGCATTATTTGGTTGTCGTTTTGCTATTTTGCCAACAGCTCTCAACAAATGAGTCGCATCAAAATGTTACCTCTTTAACCCTTAAAAAATAACTTTAAAGTCGTAACAGTTACGAATTGCTGTGAGATCGAGTTGGAATATCACATAAAACATTCACAGTTTGTAGGCTTAAGTGCTTACTGAAGAAGCAACCGTTTCAAATGATTCAGTTAAAAAGATTGAGTCATTCTTGATTAGCCATCATAGTTTCCTGTTCCTGACTTTGCTTGTTGATTTTTGACTATATTTACATATTTATTGTTTTTATTGTTACCATCATAACATTATCACTTGATCTGTTAGAACAAAATCACATGACTTTTTAAATTTGCATGTTGAAGTTTAAGCAACCCTGGCTCATTATTGATACGTACCCCTATATACGTTTCTGGAGATCGCAAAATGTGTCCCAGGAGGTACGTTTTTTTTTGCAGTTTTTGTTTTCGTTATTCCACCAGAGGCCGCTGTGTACGTTTTTTCAGATCTCAAATTTCTCTCGTGAGTGCCATTCACGCCTGCTCTTCTTGTGTAAATCCACGAGAGGCCGCTGTCAACTGACAACTGACCAACTGACCAAACGATAACCACCACCCACCCCCTTCCATAAACACAACTGATAGTGTTTTTAAAAGCACCGATTGACCAGATCACCCCTTCCCTAAACCACACAAAAGAAAAGTCCTTGTGGTCGCCTGACCACGTTTTGAGAGCTTACCACATTCTTACCCTGTTATTTACTTATTTATTTAATTTTTTTGCCTTTTGTTTTTGCTTTACCTGCTTTCTTGAACCATTCTTTGACGGACTCGACCCCCGTCATCACGATCAACTCCTCTCTGCATCTCAAGGTACACTTTTCTACATTACAGGGCCACATATGTACCCTAAAGGTACAAATGAAAACCTAAAAATACAAATTTGTATCTCATAGCAGGGGTTTTCAACCTTTTAGGACCCCCCCCCCCACACCTCAAGTTTGGCTAATTTCACTCGCACCCCCCAACTCCTCTCCCGCGAACCAAAATTATAATGCATGTGCAAACATCATTCACATATTACTTGCTGCGACTAAAGTGCGTAGCATTAATTACACTGAAACATAAATACGTATATAGCTTAACTGATTCAGTTGTGATGGCTGAGCTTGTTTTTGTGAGGACAACATGGTTGGATACCTGACATGACTAACTGTAAATCACCTTCCACTGTCAATAAGTGTGAGCCATAGCATACTTGCTTTTGATGTACATACAGAAAACTCTGAAGGAAACGTGGATAGATGCAACATTCAAAAAGCACTTCACATAAATAACTTAATTATATTATTGTCTATTAAGACAAATAACTAGATTACTGATGTCCATGTAAACGTAGTCAGTAGTGTCTTCAAAGTAAGTGAAAGATCAAGATGGGCGTCCTGCTGATTTGATTCAGAAGGGCACTTTTTTGTCAGACGCTCACAGGTTTTACTTTCATTCACCATCATTCATTTTAAAAAGCAGCCGGTCCATTTTATTTGTGTATATTTTACTCAAATGCATAAACTCTATATGTGACTGATAGTTAGCTGTGGAGGAGCTAACATTAATCAGATTCACTCTAGTGAATGTATAGAATTCATCATTATAATTTACTCGAGTGCACGCCTCAAATTCTCACGCCCCCTTAATAGGTGCTCACAGTTTGAAAACCCCTGCCTTATTATTCTATCAAGATACAAAAGTGGACCATAAAAAGGTACAAAATAGTACTTTTAGGGTACATTTAAGGTACAAAATTGTACACTTTGGAAAGGTACCACACCAGTGACAGGTTTTGTATATATTTCCAGGGGTGTAGAAACTTTTAAAGTAACATAATAAAGACAGTGAATTCAACAACATCTGCAACCCAGGTATTAGAGCTTTCATTTCACTCATTCCACACAAAAAAGTGTTTCATGTTAAGACTACTTGGGGCAAAATGTATATATATAAGAAACTGTGAGGATGACGCTTAAGGAGAGACCCTCCGTTCCCACTCAGCACAACTTCACCTTTGAATTTTAAGTTTCACAGCCATTTGCCATCCCTGAAAGCTGTAGCCCGAAGACTGCACAATACACTTCAGGGCAAATGTTCAGAACACAAACACTCCGCAGGTGTAGCCATCACAAAAACCACCCAGCAAAAAGTGACTCTACGTGAAGACAATACATCATGTCTGCAATTTATCATGGCGAGCTCGGAATCCAATAAAGCAAAGACAGATGCTTCCATTAGGGGAAGCGCAGATGTTTTAGAAAATGGTGTAAATAGGATAAACAGTGCTCCACATATTTACAAAAAAAGCTTCTCTGTGACGGCCATTAAAACGTGTCCCATATCTGAAGAGCATCAAAATGACATCAAAAGCAGTAATTAACTCTGTCCTATAGAAGCGACACACACGGCGGCCTGCTTATGCATTCAGATACTAAGTGCATAATTAATAATAATTAGAGAAGCCAAAGATGTTCTCAGCAGGGGACCAATATGGCCGAGGCATAAATGTCAAGAGAAAGAAAAATAAAAAGGAGGCTTTTTTCCTTCTTAGAAAAAGCAGTTGATCCACCAGTCTATGAAAACACAACCTAAAGGTTAATTAGTCCTTCCAAACAAGCTTTTTCTCATTTCTGAAACTGCAGAATTAATGGCAGTAAGCAGAACAGTGTGTTTATTATGCAAATTCAAAGGCTTTGAGTGTAAATTAAACGTAGTAGAAGTGCTAGCTAAAGGCCAACATTACTTTGTTGAGCAAATTTTTAAAGGAAAGCTAACGTTTTAAAGCTTGAATCATCTTATAGAGAAAAGGTGTGCTATTCATTTTACCCACTGTCTTACAATTTTCAGCTAGCACACAATAAAACAGCTCAAAATTTACATTGAAGATCAAAACCAATGCATTTGATGATTGAACCCAATCCATTCAAAATAGCCAACCCAGCCTCATTCTGATTATGTACCCCTGTATACATTTCTGGAAAGCTCCAAATACGTCCCAGGAGATACATTTTTTTTGCAATTTTTGTTTTTGCAAATCCACCAGACAGGGGTGCCGCTGGCCGGTATAGGCCCTATGACAACATTTTGAGGATTTCGCGGATGAAAGTGAAGAGAGGTGGGTGGGTTTTGGTGTTGGTGTTGCGGACAAAATATAAAAGCAGGGGTGGGGCGTTGTTTGCCGAAAGCAGCAAGCATGGGGGGTGGGGAGAGGTGGCCATGGGGGTTGTCGCAGACAAAAGTGTGATGAGCAAGGGGGAGAGCGGGGTTGTCGCAGATGAAAGTGACGAGCGCGAGGGAGGTTGTCGCTGACGAAAGTGAAGAGCCGGTGGGGTGGGGGTTGGGTGGGTGGTTGTCGCTGATGAAATTGAAGTTAAGTGGAGTGGGGAGAGATTAAGAAAATGAAGGGAGGGGGTTGTCGTGGACGAAAGTGAAGAGGAGGGGTTTTGTTGGTGTCACAGACAAAAGTGAAAAGCGGGGCGAGGGGGGTGTTTAGAATGTGGGTTTTCACAGACGAAAGTGTGATGGGGGTGTTGCGGATGAAATTGAAGTGAAGGGGGTGGGGGGATTATGAAAATGAGGGGAAGGGTTGTTGCAGACAAAAATGAAGAGGGGAGGCGGGGGTTGCGTTTTATCTCCTAAATAGTATCTTGGGGGCCCCAAAACGATGTGGGCCCTTAGTATCATGCTGACCCCCCCCCACCCGCTGTCTACGCTTTTTGAGATCTCAAATTACTCTCGCGACTGCAATTCGCCCCTGCTGTTCTCGTGTAAATCCACCAGACGCCACTGTCAACTGACTGAATGACTGACTGACCGATACCCCAACCACACCCTTCCCCAAACACAACCAAAAGTGTTTTCTAAAGCACCGATTGACCTGCCAACCTGCTTTCCTAAACCCAACGACAGTGTTTTCAAAAGCAATTCAGAAAAAAAACCTCACGGCAGCCTGATTTTTACCATGTTTTCAGATTTTAACACATTTTCACCCAGTTATTTACTTGTTTATTTTATTTTTTGGCTTTTGTTTTTGTATTACCTGCTTTCTGGATCCGTTCTTCGCCGGACTCGAACCCTTCGATAGGCGTCCAAATGGAGGTAAGCGGTGAGCTGCTAGCGCGAAATGGAACGAAATCATACCGCCCTGTAGCATTTTAAAGATGAAATCCAGTCATACTTTCCTCTGGCAACATAATTCACGATCTCCAGAAATGTATACGGGGAAACACATTCTACGTTAAGTTGAAAATAGCAAAATTAAAGTATATTTTTAAACAAACCCTGCAAACTCTTCACTGAAAAAAATATTAATTGGATTTACTACATGTTTTTAAGGTATAGTGGTTGCAAACAATTAATATGGGCTGTATTTAAACATTTAGCTAAATTAAAAATAAATTTAGTAATGTACAAAATATGTTTGTTTAAATTTATTCATTCATTCATTTTCTTTCGGCATGGTCCCTTATTTATCAGAGGTCGCCACAGTGGAATGAACTGCCAACTATTCCAGCATATGTTTTACGCATCGGATGCCCTTCCAGCCGCAACCCAGTACTGAGAAACACCCATACACTTTCACATTAACACACACTCATACACTACGGCCAATTTAGAACATGCAAACTCCACACACAAATGCCAACTAGTCCGCTGAGACTCGAATCAGCAACCTTCTTGCTGCGATGCGACAATGCTAACCACTGAGCCACCATCGTAAACATATTTCATCATATACAAGTGAAAAAGTTAGAAAGTCTGCTTTATATTGCAAGGTTTCTTTGAATAGCGACACAGATGTATGCACGTGTATACAGTACTGTATGTGCAGCTGTCAAGCGTGAAGTCTGCAGTTTGTGTCTGTATAAAAGGTGTTTATTGTGTTTGAGCTGGATTTGAGAATGGCACGCTTGGCATTGCTCAAGGATATAGCAAAAGCACACCTGTAGAGAAGCAGATGTTTGATGAAGAGGGAAGAAAAGTTTGAAGGATGGTGCGAAAAACCCTTATATGGAGATGGTTTGGCTGTTTTAAGTAACTAAACTCATGCACATGGCCAGTCATTTAACCCTTATGTACTGTTGGTGATGTTTTCATCCACTCTAGGGTGATTTTGAGTCTTAATTTGGCAATAACTTGTTCTGTGTTTCAGCTAGTGGAATGATTTTTGGTAACAAATCTTATTTTGACACATATTTAGAAATTTTTAAAGAATTTAGCGATTCAATCTGAGCAAATTTACTACCTTTTGTTATGTTAGGGATGAAATCATCCACTGAATTAAACCGCTGTAAAATGCATCAGATTAATATTTTTTTCATTTGTTTTTGCATAAATCTGTTAATCAACCTCAGTCCTGATCAAAACTACTAAATTGTTTAGGCAATTACACGATTTTAACTCTTTAATTTCCAATTTTTTTAATTGCAATAACTTTTTAATTGATTTGGTGAAAAAACACACACAAAATGACATATTTTCAATATAAAAGTAATTGTGGACTGGATTTTTTGGACATGTGAAACTTTGATGTATTGTTTTTGATTAATTGTAATTTTGTAACTGTTGGTGGCTGTTTTTGCCCAAATTGACTTCCATTATAACCACATTTTTTTGATTGCAAAACCATGACACCATAATCATGCATTTTTGATTGTTGGTGGTTTTGTTGGAAAGAGGTAAAATTTGTCATTTTTACTGTTGATCATCAGTTGGCACCATTAGGCCTCTAGATCAGGGGTGTCCAAACTTGGTCCTGGAGGGCCGGTGTCCTGCTGAGTTTAGTTCCAACTTGCTTCAACACACCTGCCAGGAAGTTTCTAGTATCTAGTAAGAGCTTGATTAGCTGGTTCAGGTGTGTTTGATTAGGGTTGGAGCTAAACTCTCCAGGACACCGGCCCTCCAGGACAGAGTTTGGACCCCCCTGCTTTAGATAGACCTGTGCAAAAAAAAAAGCTTAGTTTCTAGATTTTATATGGAGTATAACAGCATATTAAAGTGTGTGTCTATGTGTCCGAGAGTGACCTTTTTGCGCACTTACCTTGATGTGCCTGAGAAAATCAAAATATGCATGCAGCTCTCAGAACTACATGGAGTAAACAAAAACAAAGACTGTATTTATGCACCATCAAATGTGGTTATAATGGAAGTCAAAATCCAGCTCACCATTACTTTTTATATTGAATATTTGTCATTTTGTTTGTGTTTTTTCATCAAATCAGTGGCATCATTTGTGAACTTGCCAATTAGAAAGTTAAAATCCTTTATTTAAAAAAAAAAAAAAACATTCAGTAGTTTTGATCAGGACTGAGGTTGATTAAAAGATTTATGCACAAAAAAAAAATGTATCTGATGCATTTTTTACAGCAGTTTAATTTAGTGGATGTTTTCACCTCTAACATAACAAAAGGGTAGTCAATTTATATAGTGCACAAGGGTTAAAATAATAGTTAAATTCAACTAGTTTAAGTGTACTGTTGGGGATGTTTTCATCCACTCTAGGGTGATTTTGAGTCTTAATTTGGCCATAACTTTTTCTGTGTTTCAGCTAGCAAAAATGATTTTTGGTGACAAATCTTATTTTGACACATATTTTGAGAAAATGCCTTGAAAATTTTAAAGAATTTAATAATTCACTCTGGGCAAATTCACTACCCTTTTGTTATGTTAGGGATGAAAACATCCACTGAGTTAAACCGCTGTAAAATTCACCAGATTAATATTTTCTTCAGTTGTTTTTGGATAAATCTGTTAAATCAACCTCAGTCCTGATCAAAACTACTAAATTGTTTAGAAGTCTTGGACATGCAAAACCATGACACTATAATCATGCATTTTTGATTCTTGGTGGTTTTCCCTGTTGGGAAGAGGTAAAAGTTGTAATTTTTACTTTTGAACATCAGTTGGCACCATTAACCCTTTAGAGAATCTTAGTTTCAGGATTTTATATGGAGTATAACAACAAATTAAAGTGTTTGTGTGTGTGTGTCTGTAAGTGTGAGAGTGACCTTTGCGCACTTACCTTGATGTGCCTGAGAAAATCAAAATATGCATGCAGCTCTCAGAACTACATGGAGTAAACAAAAACAAAGACTGTGTATTTATACACCATCAAACATGGATATAATGAAAGTCAATGCAGCAAAAACAGCCACCAACTGTAAATTAGGGAGACAAAATGAAAATCTAACAATGCATCAAAGCCAATGTTGTTACTAATCATTCACATGTCCAAGACTGTGATAAAAGTAAAAAAAAGTCCAGTCCACAATTACTTTTTATATTGAAAATACGTCATTTTGTGTGTTTTTCACAAAATCAGTGACATCATTTGTGCATTTGGCAATTAAAGAGTTAAAATCCTGTAATTTTCTAAATAATTTACTAGTAGTTTCGATCAGGACTGAGGTTGATTAACAGATTTATGCAAAAGAATTGAAAAAAAAAAAATAAGAATCTGATGCATTTTTACAGCAGTTTAACTCAGTAGCTGTTGTCATCCATAACATACCAAAAGGGTAGTAAATTTGAACAGTGCACAAGGGTTAAAATAATAGTTAAATTAAATTAGTTAACTCTTGTGTGCTGTTGGGGATGTTTTCATCCACTCCGAGGTGATTTTGAGTCTTAATTTGGCCATAACTTGTTCTGTGTTTCAGCTAGCAGAATAATATTTGGTGACAAACCTTATTTTGACACATACCTTGAGAAAATGCTTTGATATTTTTTAAAGAATTTAACAATACACTCTGGGCAAATTGACTACCCTTATGTTATGTTAGGGATGAAAACATCCACTGAATTAAACTTCTGTAAAAATGTAGATTTTTTTTTTTCAATTTGTTTTACATACATCTCAGAACCAAAAACAACAAAAACAAAGACTGTGTATTTATGCACCATCAAATGTGGTTAAAATGAAAGTCAATGGGGCAAAAACAGCCACCAACAGTAAATTAGGGAGACAAAAAGAAAATCTAACAATGCATCGAAGTCAATATTGTTACTAATCGCCCACATGTCCAATAGTGTGATAAAAAGTAAAAAAATCCAATCCGCAATTGCTTTTTATATTGTAAATCTATCATTTTGTGTGTGTTTTTTCACCAAATCAATGACATCATTTGTGAACTTGGCAATTAAAAAATTAAAAACCTGTAATTTTCTAAACAATTTAGTAGTTTTGATCAGGACTGAGGTTGATTAACAGATTTTTTTTTTTAATCTGATACATTTTTACAGCAGTTTAATTCAGTGGATGTTTTTATCATTAACATACCAAAAGGGTAGTCAATTTGAACGGTGCACAAGGGTTAAAATACCAAATTCCAAATTGAACCCTTGTATGCTGTTGGGGATGTTTTCATCTGCTCCGGGGGGATTTTGAATCTTAATTTGGCCACAACTTTCTCAGTGTTTCAGCAAATGCAATGAGTTTTGGTGACAAATCTTATTTTGACACATACAGTTGAAGTCAGAATGCTTAGCCCCCCTGAATTATAAGCCCCTGTTTATTTTTTCCCCAATTTCTTAACATAATAGTTTTAATAACTCATTTCTCATCAACTCATGATGACAGTAAATAGTATTTGACAAGATAGTTTTCAAGACACTTCTATACAGCTTAAAGTGACATTTAAAGGCTTAACCAGGTTAATTAGGTTAACTAGGCAGGTTAGGGTAATTAGGCAAGTTATTATAACGATTGTATAATGATGGTTTGTTCTGTAGGCAGTGGAAAAATATATAGCTTAAAGGAGCTAATAATTTTGACCTTAAAATGGTTTTTAAAAAATTAATAACTGCTTTTATTCTAGCCTAAATAAAACAAATAATACTTTCTCCAGAAGAAAATATATTATCAGACATACTGTGAAAATTTCCTTGCTCTGTTAAACATAATTTGGGAAATATTTAAAAAAGAAAAAAAATTAAAGGGGGCTAATAATTCTGACTTCAACTGTATAGCCGCCCCAGACGTCAGTCAAAAAAGCCCAAATTTAACCTTACAAAATTTGCCCCTTTTCTTTCCCACTCCCACAGAGAATATATGCACTGCTCTCCAATTTCACCTGTTAAATGCAGTATGGTTTAATGAAAAGGTGATTTCATGCATGCCTCCACTAAAGAGCCGTTTTGAAGTCTTTACAGCGGTGATCTTTCATCTGTCATGAATATTTGATTGAGTTTACATTCAGGCCAACAACGATGGGTTTCATTTCATATTTCATTCGGATCCTTCCCTGGATACCAATGCTCCAGAAAACTGATTATCTCTCTATATCAGGGCACAGACACCAGTTTTATGCTCATATTTTTTTGATGATGCTTCTTTATGCATCGGATCCTCCAACAAATGCTGTTGAGATTCATTTGTCTCTGAGCGAATCTGAAGAAGGTGAGATCAAATTGAACATATGTTGCTCTCTATATTCACACAGGACCACCCCTGCTTTTATTCTTTTAAATGCAAGGGAAAGTCATGCATTTAAAGAAGTTGTGCAAAAAGCTAATTAATTATTATGATTTATTCATTTTGGTCCTGCCAAGAATATTCTCAGTTTGTTTTGTTTTTCAAGGGACTTTGTAGTCAGTAAACTAGATATCCTCTAGTTTAGCTTAACAAAAATACATTCAGCTTGTGTTATTTTATGCTCAGTCTCTCTGAAATTGGTGATAATTATTACTTTTGGGTGAATATAAATTACAAACACAGAAATTTAGCTAATATTCTGTGTTTTTTTTGTACAACCGTTCACTGTGCATAATTAAAATTATTATAATGGCTTTCAGATAAACCTGACTCTGATTGGAAAACAGTTTCCTTCACTATTAAAGCCTTGAATTGCTGTTTTCCATCCAATTTTATTTTTCTATAATGTAATGCATTTCCAAATGAAACCGGATATTCATTGTGAAATTACTTGGTAAACTGACAAGCAATAATTTGATTGACATAAAATTTCTTGTAAACCAGACCCGTCTTTTCGAAGCCGAAGCTAAATATAGGGAAATGGCTGGTGTAAACATCAATTTTACCAGATTTCATATCTCTCAGTATTTTCATAAGCTGAGATGTGTGCCAGCGGGAGGACTATGATACATCTTACCCAGCAGTCCTTCCCTTCAGGAAAGCATTTCAGTCAACATCTGACACTTTCTAGCTATAAAGAGACTTCACAGAAAGCAGATTGGAGTTTTTTTTTTTTTTTTGGTGTCTCAACCAGCCGCTTCTCTGCAAATGCTGGCTAATTGTAATCAATGAGTTTAAACAGGGTTATAGTAGCTCTGGGAATTGAAATTCGCCGCTTAAGGTATGAGAATATAAAGAGAGTGATAAAGATAGGGAGGCCAATTTGCAGTGTTTCCGACTTGCAGCAGTGAATTTTATGTAAAGTATAAACCCCGTCAGGCATCTGCAGCTCCTGGTCATGGTGACACGCTTGCAGAAAAGCTGAGCCTCTGTGTTGTTGCTTCTTTCTATTCAAAAGTCAGGAGCCTTGACTTTTTCACTCGTATCGTGACAAACTCTAACTGTGCAACTCAGCGAGAGAGATAACTCCTGCTGCGTTTCCAACGGAAACTTACACAAACCTTACAAGAAATAATGGAAGAATGAAAGTTTGCTTTCTACATTTTAAAAGAGTGCTCTTATGCTTTAAAAAAATAATAAATAAATAATAAAACGAGTCCTTGGTGGTGTCCCCTGAATGTGTCTGTGAAGACCTCACAGATTAATTATTATGCCAAGTTCTTCTTAGTCTTGGTCCTTGGGACCCCCTGCTCTGCATAGTTTGCATGTCTCAGTTTAGATAACAGAGCTTTCTCCTAATGAGCTGATTCATCTCAAATGGTTCCTCAAGTAAAGGCTGATTTATACTTCTGCGTCAAGTGATCGGCGTGACCCACGGCGTTTGCCTGGCGTGTAGCCGTGCATTTATACTTCTGCGCGCTGTTTGTGTTGCTCTGCAATAACACCTCCTAAATGCTAGCTGGCAGTAGATGTTCATGTTCCTCTGTGTCGAGTTTCTTCGCTGGTGTTTAGTTTTTTTTCTGAACGCTACCTTAATGTACAAGTAGCTAAAACTCGTTCATTCAGAGGCGAAAAAACGGCGGATGTGCAACAACTTTAATCATAAGGTAAACACAAAACAAAAGTTTCCATCTGGAGCTCCTTTACGAAACTCGATTCTTGTAAACACTCGCTCTATCGGGTTCGCAGCTCTCAGCACCCCCCACACTCGTCAGCAACCAAGCTGATTAATCATGCTGTGTTCACACCAGACAGATAAATCATGCTATTCATGAGTAAATAGACACTTGAACATTTGAGTTTACTCGCTTCATATGTGCGTCAAATCCGCTTCATTTGTGCGTCAAATTCACTGAGCAATAAACACGTGACTGTAGCTACGTTGCTAAATAGCTAACATGGATTTTGTTGAGAAAATAGCTGTGTTTATGTGATTTATGAAGGCTGAAAAACAGCGTCGATTCATTTAGAGCAGTGTCTGAGTCCACTAGATCCTTTCAGAGGTGCATCCAGCTCTGAGAGCTTATAAACTCCTCCAGAAACTTAACCTGAATGACGGAAGCATTCGGAGGAGCTTCTGACTGTGCTGAGCCCAGTTTAATGAACTGTTGTCAGTGTCGGCTGGAGGATTTTCCAACAAGGACACCAACAAGATGCACTATGTCATAATCACGCCCCCACAAGAGCAAGCTTCTGATTGGTTAACGTGATGTGAATGTCCGCTGAAGTTCAGATTTTCGAACTCGAGTGTTTCGCACGAAACACGCAATACGTGAGTTAAGTGTGTCAATCGCGCAAAACGCTCAACTCACGGCGCTTCATTTACACGAATCGCGTCATTTGCGGCGCCTCATTAGCTCGTATTGCACCGCAGGATGTCTATTCGCTCCTTTGCATTAACTTAACATGTAAATCACTCTTCTTCTGTGTCTGTTATGAACGCAGCATCACAGAGCTTGCACTACACATTGTTGAAGCATGTATTTACATTTTTTGAGAAGTGCGCATCAGCCTCGGAGTCACGGTGAGCGGTCTGTGACCAAGCGAAGGCTGCACCGAAGCATACGCATGTGTTGACGCATAAGTATAAATCAGCCTTAAGAAAGACATGCTACATTTTTGAGAGCTGACAAATATGTACCCTGTACTGCGTTGTCTTGCAGTTTTTGTTTTCTCAAATCCACTAGAGGCGCTGTGTACGTTTTTGATATCTCAAATATGTTACTGAGACACGTTTCCGTATACGTGCCATATCTCATAAATCAACCAGGGGTCGCTGTGTACATTTCTGGAGATATCAACGTCCTGAATACCAAGCTGATCAGCTTGTCGTCATGCATAATATATCAGTTTGATATCAACTGACCCACACACCCCCTTCCCTAAACCCAACTGATAGTGTTTTCAAAAGCAAATTACAATAACATTCTAACACTGCTTTTATGTGTTTCATTTTCCTTGGTTTCTCGAACCGTCCTTCATTACACTCGAACCCCAGTCCGCTCTGCTTCATGTCTCAAGTCTAGTGTCATTCAAAAAAGTCATCCATAGGGGGTAAGCAGTCAGCACTATCGCCCTGTAGCATTCGTTTTACACACAAAGTGCAGCCATACACTGAAAAAAAAATTAAGTGGATTTACTATTTTAAGGTAATCGAAACAATTTATCTAGGCTGAATTTAAACAAACAAATTCAATTAAGTAATGTTCACCTTTGTTTGTTTAAAGTCAGTTTGAAAAAAATTTGTAAATCCAATGAATATTTTATGTACCAGCAAGCACATATTTGTTAGTTCTCAAAAATGTAACCCTGTGCACATTTTCCCAGTGAGCCTGTGTTGAAGACAATATGCAAAGCAGGGGTCCACTGGACCAGGATTAATAGCCCCTGATTGAATGGCTGTACAGTGAATGCCACGTTTTAAAGCAGCATTATATATGCTTTCAACCCTGCAGGAATAGGGAATAATTTTTAACCCAAAAATAAAATTACTCCATAATTTACTCACCCTCAGGGCATCATTGTATATAAACTTTTTTCTGCCAGATGAACACAATCTTAGTAGTTTTACATTTTATCTTGCCTCTTCCGTGCTGTATAATAGTGTGAGATAGTGACTTTCATTTTGAAGCTTTCAAAAGTGCATAAATACTCACCAATGGGTTAATGCATGTCTTATGAAACAAAGGGATGTGTTTTTGCAACACAATTTTATAAAGTTTTCAAATTATAAACTCAAATCACTGACTTCCGCCAAGAGTCCATGGGCTCTATTTTAACGATCTAGGCCCAAAGTCTGAGCAAAAGCATTAAGGGCTTGTCCGGATCCACTTTTGCTATTTTAAGAAATGGAAAAATACGTTTTACGCCACAGCGCATGCTCTAACAGTGTTGTGCTTATTCTCTTAATGAGTTATGGGTGTGTTTTGAGCATAACGTGCATTAAACCAATCAGAGTCTCATCTCCCATTCCCTTTAAGAGTCAGTTGCGTCTCGCCGTGGTAGATTTGCTATTTACATGGCGACTTTGTAAGTAAAAAAACTGAACGCTTCATTAGCGAGAAAACAGTTAAACAGACCATCTGCATTGAAAAATAAATAATGAGCCTCCTCCATTCAGCCTCTTTACTTTCTCTTTACTTTCGTGGAGTAAGGAAATGGTGTTGTACTCACTGCACTGAAGACATCTGTGGCGAGGGGGCGTGGCCGAGAGCCGTGGAAGCGAAACGAGGCCGGCCACAGATGAGTGGCGCGCACCTGCCTCCAATCCCACGGAAGGAGCTCTGGACTATAAATGGAGGAACGATGGCAGAGGAGAGAGAGAGAGAGGACCGGGCCCGGACACATTGTTTTACTTTTTGCTTGTCCGTTTGTTTTGGTTTAGACGACAGTCTCCATGAGGAGCTGCCGTCCCTTTTACTCCTCTTATAGTCAGAGCTCCTTCCGTGGGATTGGAGGCAGGTGCGCGCCACAGGTGTTTCTCATCTGTGGCGGGCCTCGTTTCGCTCCCACGGCTCTCGGCCACGACCCCTCGCCACAACATCCATTAGCCTACATATTTAATTTCGTTTGTTAAACGCAAAGATTTGTTTCAAAACTATTTCTAAATTCAGTTCTAATTTCCAGCAAGCGAATAAATGAACAATAATAACGAAGTGTGGTCAAAAAATTATAGAGTTATATCCAAACACACATCCTATTCTTTTGCCCCATATGGTGATGCAGACACCTCTAAAACGATTTAATGCGTTTAAGGTGCATAACTAATGCGCTCTGTGCTAGACTATAGACCTGCTTTCAGCTGGTCAATTGTGCAGTCTATTTCAGTTCCTCAAAATAGCAACTCGTCAACAATGCACCTTAACACACCTCCTTTCTAGGTTGGAACACCCATGAGTCCACAAAGTGGCGCAAATGGATTTACTATTCAAACAACGTGCCGGAAAATGTGAAAATTAGGGTTGCGTTGGTCTAAAAATAGCAACAAATTGCGCCAAACACATCTTGCGCCATATGTTTTTGTGTGTATCTCTTTAAATGCAAATGAGCTGCTGCTGCTCTCCGGCAATCTTTAATTTGTATAAAGAGGAAGCAATAGAGAGAAGCAATGCAAACAACTGTCAAATCGCAGAAAATTATATCCGATTTCATAATTGCGACAAATAATTGTTCTGCGATTTTTGCGTAGCTTGTCAGTAAACCATTGCTTTGTGTACAGAAATAATGACTGCTTCATCTGAAAGCAGGTGCTGGAGACTAACAGCTAATTTAAAAATGGGCTTTACTGACAAAATGCCCATGAAAAACTGTATTCAATTAATTGGCTAGCCCTACTAATGTTTACATTCAAAGCTGCAAATTTACATTTGCGAATAAAACATGAGTAACACTTTACAATAAGATTGTATTAGTTAATGTTAGTTAATGCATTTACTAACATGAACAAACAAAGTGCAATTCACTTGTTACAATTAGTTGTTAGTTCATGTTAACTCACTACTAATGTTAACTAGCATGAACTTGGAAGTTAATAATGCATTAGTAAATGCTGAACTATGATTAGTAAATGCTGTACATGTATTGTTCCTTATTAGCTTATGTTAGTAAATATATTAACTAACATTAACTAATGAAAACTTATTGTAAAGTGTAACTCTATAAGCTGGCCATTCTCTATTGACCTCTGGTATAAACAAGGCGCTCTTGCCCACATAATCTTTCAATCATTCATGGTAAACCTGAGGTGGTTCTGCATGAAAATACCAGTTATTAAAAGACCAGCAATAACCATGTCAATAAACAAAATCCAGGTTTTTACTCTATTATTATCTGCCAGGCAGAAAACGGTGAGTCTAATCACTAATAGCACATGATTTGAGGTATGCTAGACCAATTCCTGACCACATTAAGGCATGTGCCTCAATAAAGTCTGCTAATTTACATACTGTAGATTAATTAGTGATGCACGGACACAAAGTTTGAAACACTGCATGTATTGAGTGGACTGTCATGTAACCTTTTTCCGGCTTTTCCACTTTCTCTGTGCTTCTCTCTCGCTCTCCTCAGCCTGTTTATACATTTCTCTCACACATGCCTGTCAGATCAATCCATCATCCACATCCCTACACTCACAGCCTTCCATGAGAATGCACATTAAAAGGTGACAGGCAAAGTTACCCCTCCTGACATGTGTCACATCTGTTTCTGCCCCCTCCCGCTGACTAAAGTCACTTTCTGTTGAAGAATTCATTGGAGGACGTACAGGAGGCTGTGTTTGTCAGGCCGCAGTCTAGGCTGTTTATTGCGTTATTTGTGGCTTATTCGGTTGCATATAAAAAAAAACTTTTCAGACATTTTTTAAAACTTAAAAAAAGCTCTAATAATAAGAGTTATTCAACCCAGGCTCATTCTGATTACATACCCCAATATGCAACTCTAGAGAGAACAAAATTCATCCCAGGAGCTACGTTTATTTTGCAGCTTTTATTTTCGCGAATCCACTAGAGGCGGCTGTGTATGCTTTTAAGATCTTAAATTTCTCCTGGGAGTGCCATTCACGCCTGCTGTTCCCATGTAAATCCACCAGAGGTCACTGTTGACTGACTGACCGATCAACTGACCCACCCTCCAACCAATAATGTTTTCAAAAGCATAGATTGACCAGCGCCCACCCACTTCCATAAACCCAACCGATAGTGTTTTTAAAAGCACTGATTGACCAGTGCCCACCCACTTCCCTAAACCCAACCAATAGTGTTTTCAAAAGCACAGATTGACCAGCGCCCACTTCCCTAAACCCAACCGATAGTGTTTTCAAAAGCACTGATTGACCAGCGCCCACCCACTTCCCTAAACCCAACCGATAGTGTTTTCAAAGCACCGATTGAGCAGCGCCCACCCACTTTCCTAAACCCAACCGATAGTGTTTTCAAAAGCACCGATTGACCAGCGCCCACCCACTTCCCTAACCCCAAACGATAGTGTTTTCAAAGCACCGATTGACCAGCACCCACTTATGTCCCTAAAACCAACCGATAGTGTTTTCAAAAGCACAGATTGACCAGCCCCCACCCACTTCCCCAAACCCAACCGATAGTGTTTCAAAAGCACAGATTGACCAGCGCCCACCCACTTCCCCAAACCCAACCGATAGTGTTTTCAAAAGCACAGATTGACCAGCGCCCACCCACTTCCCCAAACCCAAACCGATAGTGTTTTCAAAAGCACAGACTGACCAGCGCTGACCCCCTTTCCTAAACCCAGTTGATCGACTAAAAGCCATGAAGGTCATGTGACCAACAGGAAAAATGTAAAATTTAATTTCTCATAGAATGCGTTTTTTTTTTTTTTGTGGTCTTCTAAGTTTATTTTTCAGAAATAAAAAATACATTATATATATATATATATATATATATATATATATATATATATATATATATATATATATATATATACCAACCAAACACAATAGCCTGGGACAATCAGAGCAAAGCAGGCTCTCAGAAAGGCAGAGGTTTGGGACATCTGTTATAGACAATGAGAATAAAAGAGATGATGCTGTAATGTATTATGGGAAAATTAAGGTTATTTGGACCACATATGGACTGTAGGAGATCTCCAAATGACACAATACGCACACTTTAATAATAAAAACAACATGACATTTATAGCCAGACAGAACTTCATGTGCTTATCTATCTGCAGGTATTTAGTTTGTGTTTATATTCCCAGCCTGTAGTGGCTTATTTTGTGGCACAAGTAATTATTTCTCAACAAACCTCATCTCATTATCTGATTTCCATTCCGTCTCTTTCAATATCGTGTACACGGGTCTCTAAAATAATTCAATATTTTATTGATTCTTCACACCGCCTGGTAGGAAGTGCCACGCGTGAGCTCTTGGATGTTTTGGAAGCTGAATTTGAAGAGTAACTTTGAGATCTTTTATTTCTCTTGCATTGGCTTGTTCGCTTTCATGCCCTCATCGATCTGTTGACCTATACCCCTAATCCGACTCTTTCTGGGAAATAGATTTTAAATTGTATGCTTTGCTATTAAAACAGATCACACGAAGCCCCGTCTCATGTGAATTGCACACATACAGTCACTTTAAAAGCACTGAGAGATTTTTAAAAGCCAGTGCTGGTCATTTTGCGCCATTTGTTGGCACAGTGAGCGGTATAGGATAATGTTAGCAATTTCCTCTAGAAGCGCAACCGTCATGTGATGTCTATAATTTCAGCTCAGATAATACGGTTCCATAAAGGTTTCCGAATATTTCCGACAGCAACAATGCACAGAGGTCATCAAACCGACGCTTACATGATGACAGGAGAGACATTCCTCCGTTCACAACTCATATATATGTTCTGTAAATAGCGCTGTCAACAAGTGCATCGATTTTTGCCGTCTTTCAACATTCGAATAGATAACAGTTTTGCGTTTCTATAACGACAAAATTATGACTAGAGACACAAAGAGAAAGAGCGCCGGAGAGGCGTCTTCAAATGACAGACCAAACATAACCTCAGTGTGCACCCACAAGCAATTACTGATGCTCAACAAAAGGACAATGAAGGAGGTTTACTGTAAAAAATAGACACATTCAATACATTTGTAAATATTTATATAATGGTTTCTCAACAATCACATCAAACGCCTTGTCTTTATTCTCTGGCCACTTTTAGGGAGCTTTCACATCTCAACTCAATTTATTTATTAATTTTCAACACCACATGTGGAATCAAAATTCATTCATTCATTTATTTTTCTTCAGCTAGTCAATTTATTCATCAGGGGTCCGCCACAGTGGAATGAACCGCCAACTTAGCATATGTTTTACACAGCGGATGCCCTTCCAGCTACAACTATCCATACACATTCATTCACACGCACACTTATACACAGCAAGAAGGTCACTGGTTTGAGTCCCAGCTGCATTTGTTTTTGCGTGTTCAAACTACTTAATTAAAATAAGTTGAAACAACACAATTCTTGAGATTTCATTGGGACAACTTAATTTTTTTGTGTTCGATCCACATAAATTTGTTAAAATTGTTAAGTTAACTTAATCGATTTGTGTTGGGGTCAACATGAATGAATTGTGTGGAACCCTGCATTTTTTAGAGTGTGGGTCAGTTGGCATTTCTGTGTGGAGTTTGCATGTTCTCCTCATGTTGGTGTGGGTGTGGGTGTCCCCCCCCCCCAAGTTCAAAAGACATGCACACTGTAAAACCCAAAAAGTTAAGGTAACCCAAACTGTTTGAGGAAACCGATTGCAACAAACCATTTAAGTTCAAAAACTAATCCTAATAAGTACTGTGAACTTAATTCATTTGAGTAAACGAAGCAATTTGAGCACAGTAAAACCCAATAAATGAAGAGAACTCAAACCAACAGTACTGTAAAGCCCAATAAGTTAAGGCAACTCAAACCGTTTTAGGAAACCGATTGCAATAAACCATTTGAGTTAAAAAACTAATCTATGTGAGTACTGTGAACTTACTCCATTTAAGTTGAAGCAATGAGGTATTTAATTAACCCATTTCCTTCAACACTGAGTTCAAAACTCTTTTCAAATGAGTAGAATTAACTTTCAGTACATTTTGAGTTAACAACACTCATTTCATTTGATAAAGTTGACTGTTGAGTTTTACAGTGCAGTGTAGGGAAATTGAATAAACTAAATTGGCTGTAGTGTGCAGTATGTGTGTGAATGAGTGTGTATGGATGTTTCCCAGTGCTGGGTTACAGCTGGAATGGCATCCACTGTGTAAAACATATGCTTTGAGCATCAGAATTGAGGACTAAGGTGATTTATATCTAACATGGTGACTTGCTGGTCTAAGTATTACAGAAACTGCTGAACTACTGGGATTTTCATGCACAAATCTCTTGGGGTTCCAGAAAAAGTTCCTAAAAAATGGTCACAACCGGATGCCACTGTCAGTTAAAAAAAAAAAAAAAAGTTACAATATAGACAGGCTCACCATTATTGGACAATTAAATACTGGAGAAAGGGCGTGAGGGTCTTGATGAGTCTTTATTACTGATCAACTTTCTATTAGGCTACTGACTGGAGTCTTTATCTCATGAAAGGACAATTTTTAAATGAGTAACTTTAAATTAATTTTAAAGAACCACAGAAGTAAACACACAGTAGGGAAATGAATATTTAACACGTCATGTTTTTTTTTTTCTCTCTGAATAATATTTCTAAAGGACCTGTTAACATGGAATTGAACCAGATTTTGGTAAATACCCAAACAGTACAACACATAAAAATACAATAAGCAAAACAAATCTAAAAAATATACAACAGACTGTAAAAATCTTGATGTTTTGGGGTCTCGTCTATCAAATCTGATCTTTATTTTGTATTTTATGTTGCATTTAAGTCAGGTGATTGACTGGGCCATTCTACAGCTTTATTTTCTTTCTCTGAAAGCATTTGAGAGTTTCCTTGACTGTGTTTTGGATCAATGTCTTGCTGAAATGTTCACTCTGGTTTCATCTTCATCATCTTGCTAATGTACTGTAAATGCTGGACCGAAGCAGCTAATATTCATTTACACTGAGGAAGGGCAGAGGGTTGCTGAAGATCTACTGAGAGATTTCAGCTGCTGTCTGGGCCTTCACTACCTTTCCACACCTCCCTTTTTCATGTGTTCAATACTTTTTCCTGGGTTTCATTTTATTAGGCATAACCTAATGTGTAAAACTGATTAATTTGTTTCTTTGCATATATGGATGTATTTGGTTGTTACCAACATCCAGGGGAATTTTCAAGTCAACAGCACCTTTAGAAATAGGTTTTCTGAAAAAATGGTTAAGCGTTCAATACTTATTTTCCCTGCAAAGGATCAATTTTATTGAAATTGAGATATATACTTTATCTAAAAAATAGTTAAATAAATAGCTTTCAATTAGTGTATACTTTGTTAAGACAGAGCTATATTTAGCAGAGATACAACTCTTTGAAATCTGGAATCTGAGGGTTCAGAAAAAAATTCTACATACTGAGAAAATTGCGATTAAGCTTAGCAATGCAACTTACCAAGAATAGATTTTTAATACATGTACAGTAGGAAAATTAAAAAATATCTTTATGGAAAATTATCTAATATTCTAATTATGTTTGGCGTAAAAGAGAAAATTATCTTATACTCATTCTTATCTTATACTTATTTTTATCCTCATTACTTTTTTTTTTAAATATATTTTTATTGTCAAAAATATTCCTGTTCAACATAAAACTAATTTTGTGGTTCAGGATCACAAATAATGGAGAAAAAAAAATAATATCAATGCATTTTTATCTATTTTGTTTTGAGCAGACATTTAAGAACAAACACCATGTCCCTATTTCTCCACCTTGATTTATTTGCAGCCATAAATAGCAAATTTTATCCATCTCCACAACAAGACGTAATAGCAGAATTTTCATTCTTTATTCATGCCTGTACTTTACTTCTAAAAATGAAAACACTGGGGAGAAAAATGCTTTCATTCTTACAAAAAAAAAACGTCACTGGGGACCTTATATAAGTGTTGTCCTACAGAGTATTGAAAAGGGAGGAAAAAAATGTGTGAAAAATCTTAGGATGTGTGTACATTTGAGCATACTTGAGCTCTATTCAAAGCAAATGCAGTTGTAATCCTGGAAGAAACGTACTTTTAGATAAGTACACAAGGACAAAATTTACATTCTAAAAATCACATTAGAAACTTTACCAAGGTATACCAGGCTCCTAATCTTTTTTTTTTCCTGAGCATCTACATTACCTGGAAGTTAACGTTCTTCACATTCATGCTTTTTTCATAGCTAGTTTGCTAACATTCACAATGCAACCCAAAAGATTTTCTGGTCACAACACCCTTAACAGATGTTTGAGCGGGTCAAAACGGTCAAAAAATCGTAAACTGACCCAGATGAATAAAACATCCTGCCTCTGCATGCTCATCAGAAATGTCTTTTAACTGTATTCCGGTTTCTCAAACAGCAGAGCCAAGGTCATGGGACTGAATGCATGAACTGCTATAGTGAGTTCCTTGAATGCATTGCAAGCATTTCCCAAATATATACCAAAAATACATACAAAAATAAATAAATAAATGCAAAATAGCAAGGCTGGAAAACCTGACGTGCTTTTAAAGTATCCTGGCTTATGTGTTTGCAGAATATTTCTTCAAATGTCTAATTATATTGGTGAAATGAAACTCACAGCAAGTCAACAAATAAAACAACTCTGAAAATGAACTGATGTAGCAAACAAGACACAGAATTTCACTATAGAATTAAACTAGGCTACATAATTGAAATAAATAAAAGGAATAAATATATACTTTTCAAGGCACAAACAATTTTTCCAACTTGGTTTTTCTTCAATTGTTTTGCTCAATTTCTCAGAATTTAAAATCTCACAATCTTCTTTGTTCATGAAAGCATGTGCATGAATTGCAAATGTTTAATACATTCATGCAATTATGTGCAAGTTTCCACTTTATTCCTACATTAACAATAGTTTAGGTCGTAGGTCTCAAACTGGATTCCTGGAGGGCTACAGCTCTGCACAGTTTGCTCCAACCCTAATCAAACACAGCTGATCCAAGTAATCAAGGTGTTCAAGATGGAGGTGTGAGTTGGAGGTGGTTGGAGCTAAACTATGCAGAGTTGCGGGCCCTCCAGGAATTGAGTTTGATACCATTGGTTTAGGTCATGTTGACCACAATACAGATAGAACAATAGAATGAGGGAATGATGGACAGAACAAAAGAATAATTGAACGACAGATAGATAGAACGAACATCAGAATGAAAGAAGGACTGAATCATAGAATAATAGATAGAACAATAGACAGAATGAACGGTAGAATGAACTTACCCACGGATGGAGGACGGATGGATGGATGGATGGAAGAAAGAACAAAAGATTGAGGAACAGAAAGAAGAACAGAAGAGTGATAAAAGAATTGATAGAACAATGGGTGGATGGATGGGTTTGTGAGTGGATGGATGTGATGGATGGATGGATGGATGTATGATGTATGGATGAAAGTACAAAAGGTTGAGCAACAGAAAAAGAATGATGAAGAACCAATAGAAGAATGGATGGATGGGTGGATGGATGGATGGGAACAATAATGGAAATGACAGAACTGTAGAAAGAACAATGGACAGACAGACAGACAGACGACATATAGATAGATAGATAGATAGATAGATAGATAGATAGATAGATAGATAGATAGATAGATAGATAGATAGATAGATAGATAGATAGATAGATAGATAGAACAATGGTGGATGGATGGATGATGATGGATGATGGATGGATGGATGGATGGATGGATGATGGATGGATGGATGGGATGGACGACCGGACGGAAGAACAAAACATCGAGGAACAGATAGAACAAAAGAGCGATATAAGAACTGATAGACAATGGATGGATGAAAGAACAGAATATCGGCAACAGATAGAAGAACAGATAGAATGATAGAACAATAGATAGAACAATTGGTGGATGGATGGGTGGGTGAATGGAAAGATGGATGAATAGATAGATAGACAGATAGATGAAAACAAAAGATCAAGAAAAGATAGCACGCAATAACGATAAAAGAACATTATAAAACTAAAAAGTAAAGTTCGTAGACAACCTTTATGGTGTCTTGAGAAAAGCCTCGTCTGAAAGTTTAAAGTGTTTAAAAGGGGTAATAACTGAAGTACTTTTATGAAGTTTGAAACAGTGGGCATAGATAAGTACATACGTGTTAGCATGTTTCTAGAATGGTTCTGAATGGTTGCTAAGAGGCTTTGCTAGGGTGTTCTGAGTGCTTGCTAAGGTGTTGCTAGGTGGTTGTTATGGTGTTCTAAGTGGTTGCTAGGGCGGTTGCTAGTGTTTTGACTGGTTGTTAAGGTTTGCTAGGCGGTTGCCAAGGTGTTCTGAGTGTTGCTAGGTGGTTGCTAGGGTGTTCTGAGTGGCTGATAGGCGGTTGCTAAAGCATTGCGAGGTGGTTGCTAAGGCATTGCCTAGGTGTTGCTAGGCAGTTGCTAATTTGTTCTAGGTCATTGCTAACGTTTTGCAAGGTGGTTGCTAGGGTGTTGCTAGGTGGTTGCAAAGGTGTTATAGGTTGTTGTTAAGGTGTTGCTAGGTGGTTGCTAGGGTGTTCTGATTAGTTGCTAAGGTATTGCTAGTTGGTTGCTAGGGTGTTGCTAGGTGTTGCTAGGCGGTTGCTAAGGTGTTGCTATGTGGTTGCTAAGGTGTTGCTAGGGTGTTCTGAGTGGTTGCTAGGCAGTTGCTAAGGCATTGCTAGGCCGTTGCTTTGGTGTTGCCAGGTGGTTGCTAAGACATTGCTAGGCAGTTACTAAGGTTTTGCTAGGCGGTTGCTAAGGTGTTGCTAGGCGGTTGCTAGGGTGTTGCGAAGGCGTTGCAAGGTGGTTGCTGGGCGGTTGCTAGGTGGTTGCTAAAGTGTTGCTAGGCGGTTGCTAAGGTGTTGCTAGGTGGTTGCTAAGGTGTTGCTAGGCCATTGCTAGGGTGTTCTGAGCAGTTGCTAGGCGGGTTGCTAAGGTGTTGCTAGTTGGTTGCTAAGGTGTTGCTAGGTGGTTGCTAAGGTGTTGCTAGGCGGTTGCTATGGCATTGTAGGTCGTTGCTATGGTGGTTTGGTGGTTGTAGTATGAATGGTCTAGAAGGAAATGCATATAGAAATTAATTTTAAAAGAAGACAAAGTTTATGTAGTGTAACAGCATCTTTCTCAAGGCACCATGATAATCACCGTTAATTCTGAACAGTCTAATTTTTGAACAATATGGCTGTTCACACTATCACCCAAAAACAGATCTGTGACACATGATGGAGAACAATAAATCGAAATCTAAATGTAGATCGGAGCCTCCTAGAATGTGCATCTCTCTCTCTCTCTCTCTCTCTCTCTCTCTCTCTCTCTCTCTCACACACACACACACACACACACACACACACACCACACACACACCCCACACACACACACCACACACACACACACACTTCAGCATGATGATACTGAATAATCAAAAAAAAAATTCTGCTGTGAAGATTTTCAGGGACACCTTCAGATGTGAGATTCATCCTGATATTTCATGCGTCTCCAGTGGAAGTGTCACAGCTCACAGTCTGTTTGCCAGGCTAACCACTAAACTCAGGGGGATCTCGCCAGCTTCTGCCGTTCATAGAGAGAGCTCCAGCAAACTGTTCTAGTGTATAAAATAGTGTCATTTTATTGGTTGTTTACACGCTTCATGCTGGACATAAGAGTTTTAACCATCTCGAAACAGCTTTGCAGAAGTGTAAGACATAAACAGAGCCTGAGGAAGAAAAACAGCTACAGGGCATGAAATCTCCTGGTTGGCAGAGCCAGCTTTTTTATCTGTATGCCCTGAAACACCACTATAAACTTGTTTTAGAAAATAGGCGCTGTTATCAACTCAATTTCAGAGGACATGAGACATGTGAGAACATCTGATGCCATTGACAATCAAATCTGCCTTGACATGTCTTGAAGCTACAGGTTTGAACATACATGCTAAATGAGATTTGAGAGCTCTGCTTCGCTATCTCCAGCACACATACTGTAGGCAGCTGCCTTCTAAGACAAACTAAACCTCTAAAGTGACCAATTAGGAATGCTCTATTTAGGCAGCAACTCCAAGAATCATACAAATACTGTAGCACAGTACACTCAAATGACCTTCTCAACAGAGTTTTGTGTTGCTAAACATATACTCTAATAAATGCTGGGTTGTCATAAGCCAGCGCATATGGACAAACCCAACATTGGGTAATTATTTGTATTGGGTAATAACTGTTTTTTATTTTTTTTTTTCAATTAAATTTAAATGACATTTTTTAATCCAACAGTTGGGTTCCATCGATCCATTATTCTATATTCCAGTGTTCGATCGTTCAATCATTCTTTTGTTGCATTATTCAAACGTTCTTTTGTCTAACATTATTTTGTTTTATCATTCTTTCATTCTATCCTTTAATAGCTATTTTGTTTTATTGTTCAATAGTTCTATCATTGTTTTGTTCTTTCAGTATTTTTTTTCTGTTGTTCAATCATTCTTTTGTTCTATCATTCAATCAAATTTTGTTTTGTCATTCAATCGTTCTTTTGTTTTATCATTTAACCATTCTTTTGTTTTATCATTCAGTCGTACTTTTGTTTTATCGTTCAATCGTTCTTTCGTTTATAGTCCAATCGTTCTTGTTTAATTGATCAGTCATTCTTTTGTTTTATCGTTCAATCGTTCTTTTGTTTTATAGTCCAATCGTTCGTTCTTGTTTTATTGTTCAGTCATTCTTTTGTTTTATCATTCAAACGTACTTTTGTTCAATAGTTCAATCGTACTTGTTTTATTGTTCAATCTTTCTATTTTATTGTTCAATCACTCTTTTGCTCTATAATTCAATCATACTTTTGTTTTATTGTTCAATTGTTTTTTTGTTGTATAGTTTAATTGTTCTTTTGTTTTATCGTTCAACGATATCAATATCGTTTATAGTTCAATCATGCTATCGTTCAATAGTTTTTTGTTTAACTGTTCTTTTGTTTATTTGTTCCATTGTTCAATTGTTCTTTCGTTCTGTCATTCAATAGTTATTTTGTTTTTGTTTAATCATTCTTTTGTTCTACCATTCAATAGTTATTTTGTTCTGTTGTTCAATCATTCTTTTGTTCTGTTATTCAATTGTTCTTTCATTCTACCATTCAATAGTTCTTTTGTTCTACCATTCAATGGTTTTTTGTTCTATCGTTCTATAGTTCTTTTGTTCTATCGTTCTATAGTTCTTTTGTTCTATCTTTCAATAGTTCTTTTGTTCTATAGTTCTTTTGTTCTATTGTTCTATAGTTCTTTTGTTCTATTGTTCAATAGTTCTTTTGTTCTACCGTTCAATAGTTATTTTGTTCTACCGTTCAATAGTTATTTTTTTCTATCGTTCAATAGTTATTTTTTTCTATCGTTCAATAGTTATTTTTTTCTATCGTTCAATAGTTATTTTCTTCTATTGTTCAATAGTTATTTTCTTCTATCGTTCAATAGTTATTTTCTTCTATCGTTCAATAGCTATTTTGTTATATCGTTCAATAGTTATTTTGTCCTATTGTTCAATCAGTCTTTTGTTTTATCGTACAATTGTTCTTTTGTTCTGTTATTCAATTATTCTTTTGTTCTGTCGTTCAATTGTTCTTTTGTTCTATCGTTCAATAGTTCTTTGGTTCTATTGTTCAATCTGTCTTTTGTTCTATCGTTCAATTGTTCTTTTGTTTTGTCGTTCAATTATTCTTTTGTTCTGTCGTTCAATTGTTCTTTTGTTCTATCGTTCAATAGTTTTTTGTTCTATCGTTCAATCTGTCTTTTGTACTCTTGTTCAATTGTTCTTTCTATCATTCTATCTATCGTTCTTTCATTCTGTCTTTCTAACTGATGTTCTATCAATCTTTATTTTATCTTTCATTTTAACATTTAATTCTATCTATCATCATTTCATTCTATCTATTGTTCCACCATGCTTTTGTTCAATCATTTTTTTGTTCTGTCTATTGTTTGTTCTACATGTTGTTCTTTCATGCTATCTATTGTTTTTTTTTGTTCTATCTATAATTCTATCTGTTGTCTGTATCTTCTCTTCATTCAATTATTCTATCATTCCATCTTTTTTTCTAGTATGTTTTTCATTATATTTTTGCGTCATCCTTTTTATCATTCTTCTATTGTTCTTTTATTCTATACATTGTTCTGTCATTATATAGTTTGGTTTATCATTCTAAAGTTCTAATCTTTCATTCTATTTATAGTTTAAATGTTAGATTTAGTTGAACATTTCAGGTTTGTATTTTTCAAAAATAAGTACCTCATTTGAATTTATATGTATTATAATTCAATTACTAAAGATGTTAGGTGACCACATTCTTATTTTAAACAACACAACAGTTTAATGCTGATTAAATGCACCAAAATATATTATCTATATTCACAGAGAACTGTATAAAAACATACATGTACACTTTTAAAGGTTGTGTACTCATTTATGCTGTGCACCGTACATGCATTCTGTTTTTCCTTTACCCTAAGAACAGAAGACAGAGTCACTCATCCATATGGAGAAACACAGCTCTGAAAAAGAATAGTTTGGCTTTTGTGAATCACAGCAGATGTGGCACCAGGACCCGCAGGTCCCCGGCGGTTGACTTCAAAACTGCTGGATTGAAATTCACGCTGAGTAGTAATTAACCGCTGTCGTGTTTGCCTCTTCAAACACACAACAATCTCAAATCTTACACCTATTATAATGCAATGTAGTGCAAAGCAACAACAAGCAGCGCAATTATTAAATCAATTGGCACACAACAACACGCATAACAACTGGAGCACAGCATTATGCGCCGACAATGAAATCTATGAACATGAGCTCTCCGGGTCTCCATGCTGTGCGGCTGAGGAGGAGGAATAGAGCAAAACTCTTCTGCTTGTGTTGATGGATCGAGGCATAGGTAAACCTCCAACAGAGAATATACTAGAGGCAGAACACATACGTGAGGCAGATGACAATTGTTGCATTTCTATTTATGACTTTCCAGCATTCACAGCTGCTCCTGTGCAAGACCAAAGACCGACTGTTGCTCCCCGACCTTTTTGGTACTTGCATTAATTCAGTATGCAGGCTTCCTATTTACAGCACAGTTTAGTAAATAATGATTTTACATCTTTTACAGTACTCATTCTCCAACTTGAATGCTGTTACAATGGCTCTTATGCATAATATAAATATATGCAACATTCTACAGTGGGTATGTGTAACTACACTGAGAGCCAAATATTTCTGGGATTGAACAATGTAGGGGATTTGAAATTAATATTTCAAAAGAAAAGCTTCTTAGGAAACAGAATCTAAAAATAATACTGTAGAATCTGTAATGCTAGAGTTACAGCAGACTTTGAAATAAGAAAAAAGAAACAATATTTGGCACTCAAATACTTATATCCTATTGTTTTACAGAAGAAAGCAATATAGAATTCATTCATTCATTCATTTTTTTCACAGCAGAATGAACTGCCAGCTATTTTGGTATGTTTTACGCAGTGGATGCTCTTCCAGCTGCAACACAGTACTGGGAAACACTCATACTCTCTCACATTCACACATACACTCATACACTACAGCCAATGTATTTCATCCAATTCACCTATAGTGCATGGGGAGAACATGCAAACTCCACAAAACGCCCAGCCAAGACTCAAACCAGCAGCCTTCTTAATAATTCCTTACATTTATATAGCGCTTTTCTGGGCACTCAAAGCGCTTTACACATTGGGGGGAATCTCCTCATCCACCATCAGTGTGCAGCATCCACCTGGATGAGGCGACGGCAGCCATACTGCGCCAGATCGCACACCACACACCAGCTGATTGGTGGAGAGGAGACAGAGTGATGAAGTCAATTATGGTATGGGGATGGTTAGGAGGCCATGATGGACAGAGGCCAGTGGGCAGATTTGGCCAGGATGCCGGGGTTAAACCCCTACTCTTTTTCGAAGGACATCCTGGGATTTTTAACGACCACAGAGAGTCGGGACCTCAGTTTAACGTCTCATCCGAAAGACGAATTCTTGCTGTGAGGCAGCAGTGCTAACCACCGAGCCACCCAAATATATTTAGTTTCAAGATTTTTTTTTTATTCCACAGGTAATCCTGTTTAAAACACTAATATATATCAGCTATATGTGAAGTGACCCAAATTAGTTTTTTTGACCACTGAAAATGTGTACAATTTTCTTGAGAAGCCATTGAAAATCTCCAGAAAACAACCATAGAGGGTCTTAATTAAGATGCCGGATAAAGGATTCATTGAGAACCAAAATGTAAAAGGTTATTGAGATATCTTTAATATTTCTTGAATACAGTCATGCAAACTTCAGGGAAAAAACGAAAGAAAAAGCATATACTACGCAAAAAAAAAAAAAAGTCACATATATTCCAGCTATTTCTTTTAAACTGCTCCCATTGGTGGACAATGCAAAATAAATTGCTTAAATTAACACATTTCACTAATAGACCTACCGATATCTGTGTAAAAATAAATTGAAGAGTTCACACTTACTGATGATTGATTATAAAGCGTGTTTGGCATGCGTGTTTGCAGGGTGAGAGGATGGTTTGAGCTCAGGTAGGTCTCGAGAACTCTCCTGCTTATTTATTGCCAATGACAAATGAGGGATTGCTATGAAGAGATATACTGCTGATGAAGAGCTCATCTATAGTGCCAATTTGGTTTGGTCAAGTGATGAGCATGATCTTTCAGAATCTTGTGCCTGAAGCTATTCGGTTACGTAATAATTGTAGCTGATCGATAGATTATTATTATTTTATTTTATTTCATTTTTTTTCCATTATAAATTATTATTATTATTATTTATTTTTATTATTATTTTTTTCTTCAGTTTTTATTTGTGTACTTGATGTGAAGTGTTGGTGTTTATTGTGTTACGTGTGTCATTCTTGTTATGTGAAGCACCACCATGTCCGAATTAATTGCCCCAAAGGTGATTATTCATTAATTTTCCTTCGTTTTGGTCCCTTTATTCATCAGTGGTCGCCACAGTGGAATGAACTGCCATCTTATCCAGCATATTTTTTACACAGCAGATGCCCTTCCATCCGCAACCTAGTACTGGGAAAAACCCACACACTCTTACGCACGCACGCACGCACGCACGCACACACGCACACACGCACACACACACACACACACACACACACACACACACACACACACACACACACACACACACACACACACAGTATGGCCAATTTAGTTTAATTAATTCACTTATAGTACATGTGTTTGGACTGTGGGGGAAACCGGAGCACCCGGAGGAAACCCACGCCAACATGGGCAGAACATGCAAAACTCCACACAGAAATGCCAACTGTCAGTTGGGACTTGAACTAGCAACCTTCTTGCTGTGAGGCGACGGTGCTAACCACTGCGCCACCGTGCCGCCCCAAGTGAATTAATGAAGCTTTAAACTATACTAAACTAAACAATTTTTCAGTTTTTCAGCACCATTTATTTGCTACAAAAATCTTGTTAAAAAATAAAATATACACCCTTCTGCCATCTTGCCGATATTTGTTCTCCAATATATTCTATTTGTGCTCCACCAAAAATAATGAAATTACAGCATGCAGTTACTGAACAGCACAATGGTAAGTAAATAATGAGAGTTTTTGGGTATATTATCCCTTTCAGTTTTAGAAATTAATCTTGCCCCTCTCTCTTTGTGGTTTACCGCCCACACAACACATCGACAGCACCACAAATCTCTAGCTTCATTTTTTGGGCCTATTTTAATAAAGTCTTGTGACTTTCCCTGCGAGTCTCGTGTGACAGACACTTTATCAGCTAAACGTGGTGTGCGAGTCATTGGGACACTCTGACAACCTGTCAGTTTACACCCCTGACAGTGGTACGTATGTGCTTGTGAGAAATGCCTTTGGCACATAACATAACCAGACACGGTGTTACCGTCTTTCTAACACAATGCTGTATGAATTCATTGAACTTTTGTTATGTGCGAAGTAAAAACTACAGCTAGAGTTAACGAGAAAGCCTGTCCTATAAAAAAAAGATGTGAAGCAAACTCAAGCATTTTTGATATTGCCACAAGCAGCATATTGTAGATAGATTTAGTTTTTAATATTATTCCTACAGAACAACGCTTTACTTATAGCACAGGGGTCAGTTCTTCATACCTTGCTTAAATGATTTAAGGCAGATCCTGGATTATATTAAGAATCAGATTAAAATATCTGGATGAATTAATGTGCTTATTATGAAGGGCAGATCTATCAATCCTCAAAATCATGATCAGCAATGAAATGATTGGCTGACGGCATCTGATTAGAATTCAATTATGATCAAATTATGATTATGATATAAATTATGATTAATTATGATCAAATTAATATGAAATTCTTAGTAAACAGTTTGTTAAATATGATATGCAATTACTTTTTTATGTGTCAAGAGTATTTAGCAATTTATTTCGTTTTACTTTTACAGTGGATTTTCTTTATCCTGTGATTAATTTTAAAAAAGCATTTAGATATTGGAAAGATATCTGCAACTTTTGTGAAACATCAAGGCCCAATCCCAATTCTATTTTTGTACCCCTACCCCTTAACCCTTGACACAGAGTGAGAAGGTGAAGTTCTTCAAAATTCACCCATAAGAAATGGGACAGCACTACAACACCTGCACGCGTCATCATATGTCATCGCAAATTCTCGAGCTCAAATATGAGATTGATGATCGCGACTGCTGTAGTTGTTCTAGTTGTGTTATTTTTGGGTATTTATCTTCAGGAAATCACAAAAGACATATATCATGTTATCATAACAATATACTGTGGCAATAAGATCGTAACTGTACTGTCCATTTACACAGTGGCCATATTCATCTATGTAAACACACAAAAACAACACTAACATTATAGCAGACACTGTAAAAAGCTCATTCCCAGCCACTAGACTTTTTTCACAGGTATTCCAGTGTCATTAAGTGTCAGAATATTGTAAGAATACTATACAGGAGTTATTATTATAGATTATAGATAGCCAACTTTAGCGGTTTTTATTTTAGCGTTTTTTTTTTTTAAAGCATGACGGTAAAACACAAGCGCGGTTATGAATATATTAAAACATGTGCTTGTTTGGGTAAGGGGTACCAAGGGGTAAGGTGGATTCTTACCTCTTGGTTTCGAGTTTGGTCCTGAAAAATCTCTGTTTGAAGGGATATCTAGCCCTTCCTTTTAGCCCTACACCTTCAAGCTAAAGAGAATTGGGAAACCCCTTCCCCTTCATGTGAATGTAAGGTAAGGGGAAGGGTTAAGGGGTAGAATCGGGCCTCGATCACCTACATATTAGCTGTCAAAATCGTTGCATGACTTTCATAAAATAGTTCTATTTTATTAAAATGTAAATATTGACCATCTCTATTGACATACAGGTACTAAAGCTGGGTTGCATTTGTAATTAAAAACTACACATTGGTATCTTAAAATTAGCTTATAGGCCTACATAGTCACTAATAAATGTTCTCTTTGAAAAAATATCAATAGTTGGTACATACTTTCAGTATCACCTTTGCTTGAAATTACATGATCCAATCTGGTTTATATTAAATAAGCCTGCTCTCAAACATTCTTCCTTTCATGAATCGTATTATATCGTCAGTAACCAAATCCAACTAATTGAGTAATCCACGTACGAAGAACAGAGGTGTCAAACTCAATGCTTACTAACAGTTGCTTAATGGCCATTGCGATCAAATTTTCCCTCAAATGAAATTTTGGAAAAATCCCTAACTTATTATGTTGTTCAATATTTAAATAAAAAAAGTCAATGTCATTTTGTAGATTTTTAATTTTTCTAACACATAACCTTCCCAGAGATGGGTTGCGGCTGGAAGGGCATCCGCTGTGTAAAAAATCGTGCTGGATAAGTTGGTGGTTCATTCCACTGTGGCGACCCCGCAAGGGAAAAAGCCGACAAGAAAATGCATGAATGAATAATACATAACCATTGTCACTGTATAGTTTTAGTTACATTAATCCATCTTGAAAACCTGTTAAAAATGCTGATCTAACACTGAATCAACTACAACAGCTGGGGGAAATACTTTTCATCCAAATCATCTAAAAATGAAGACTTTGTATTAATAGGACAGTTGACCCAAAAATATGCTCTTAATTTACAGAACTCACCCTCAGGCCATCCCGAGATGTAGCTAGTTTTTTTTCTTCAACTGAAAATTAAAGAAGATTTTTAGATGAAACTGTGGTCATTCTGAAACTATTTACATGAACTGATTCAACTATTGGAAATCAATGGCTACCATCATTTTGATAGTCAAAATGCATAGGATATTGTCAGGGTATTAATGGTTTTAAAGGTATGAAGCTGTTAATAATATTCAGTTTCTTGCTCAGACGCATTGTTTCACTTCATAAGACCTCAATGTAATAAATGTGTTTTTCTGTACATTCATTCATTCATTTTCCTTTGGCTTAGCCCCCTATTTATCAAGGGTCACCACAGCAGAATGACCCGCCAATTATTCCAGCATATGTTTTATGCAGCATACTGTATGCCCTTCCAGCCACAATCCAGTACTGGGAAACACCCATACACTCTCACATGCACACACACACTCATACACTATGGCCAGTTTAGTTTATTCAATTCACAATTCACCTCAAGCACATGTGTTTGAACTGTGGGACACCCGGAGGAAACCCACGCCAACACGAAGAGAACATGCAAACTCCACACATAAATGCCAACTGGCCCAGTCGGGACTCGAACCAGCAACCTTCTTGCTGTGAGGCAACAGTGCTAACCACTAAGCCACCATGCCGTTCCTTTCCTGTACATACAGTGCATCCGAAAAGTATTCATAGCATTGACTTTTTCCACTTTTTTTATGTTACAGTCTTATTCCAAAATTGATTAAATTCATTTATTTCCACACAATCCCCCATAATGACAATGTGAAAAAGACTTTTTGAAATTGTTGCAAATGTATTAAAAAAAAAAAACCTGAAAAATCACATGTACATCAGTATTCACAGCCTTTGCCGTAAAGCTCTAAATTGAGCTCCGGTACATTCTGTTTCCACTGATCATTCTTGAGATGTTTCAGCAGCTTAATTGGAGTTCACCTGTGGTAAATTTAGTTGATTGGGCATGATTTGAAAAGTCATACACCTGTCTATATAAGGTCCCAGGGTTGACAGCGCATGTCAAAGCACAAACCAAGCATGAAGACAAAGGAATTGTCTGTAGACCTCAGAGACAGGATTGTCTCAAGGCACAAGGCTGGGGAAGGTTACAGAAAAATTTCTGCTGCTCTGAAAGTGCCAATGAGCACAGTGGCCTCCATCATCCATAAGTGGAAGATGTTTGAAACCACCAGGACTCTTCCTAGAGCTGGCCGGCCATCTAATCTGAATGATCGGGGGAGAATGGCCTTAGTCAGGGAGGTGACCAATAACCCGATGGTCACTCTGTCTGAGCTCCAGCGTTCTTCTGTGGAGAGAGGAGAACCTTACACAAGGACAACCATCTGTGCAGCAATCCACCAATCAGGCCTGTGTGGTAGAGTGGCCAGACGGAAGCCACTCCCTGCCTGGAATTTGCCAAAAGGCATCTGAAGGACTCTCAGACCATAAGAAACTAAATTCTCTGGTCTGATGAGACTAAAATTGAACTCTTTGGAGTGAATGCCAGACTTTACGTTTGGGGAAAACCAGGCACCGCTCATCACCAGGCTAGAACTTTGAGGAAATAAATGAAATTAATCCATTTTGGATTAAGGCTGTAACAAAAAAATGTGGAAAAAGTGAAGAGATATGAATACTTTCCGGATGCACTGTACAGTATATATATATATATATATATTAGAGATGCCACAATTCTCAATATTATATTGAACCGTTCGGTACGACATCCACGGTTCAATACGCGCTTGTGAATTGCGGTTTTTCGGTTTTACGTTTAAATAATTTATGTGCGTTTTATTTCCCTCTGAATTGACTGTCTGTGTGTGCCTGTAAGTCTACCAGCTGAGATGAGGAAACTCCTCCCCGCAAGTATATATCCAATCACTATGCTCTAAAGTTAGGGGGCGCTCAACCATCATTCCACACTTTAACATGGTGAGCTGCCGTGAAGTGAAGCAACAGTACGAGGAAGCACCCGGCGTTCTTTAAATCCGCGGTGTGGAAACATTTCGGTTACAAGTAAAGACTACTCAAACTGAAACACTTCCAACATGACTGCACATCTGTGGCGCCATCACCCAGCAATATCACTGTCTGAGGCAGGATAGCAGCGAAGGTAATAAAGTCTGCAAAAAAACATCAATCTCTCGCTGAATCCTTTCAGCAAACATATCCAACTGGTTCCGAAAGACACGTAAAAATAACAAAGGCAGTGTTAAGTTTAATTAAGATGGTTTATTTATGTCATCACCTTGTCGTCACCTTGGAATTAGAAGGTTCTATCTGCGTTCTGACTGATTTTTGAGATATTGAGCTTCAAAGTTTTTGCATTCCATAGCAAACAGTGCGTGTGTAACATTTGTTTTTTTTAATATAAAGTCCAAAAATGTAAACAACTTATAAAAAAAAAAACATCCCATAATGTAAATAAGTTGTCATTTAGTAAGAATGTCAATAACTCAATTTTGGCAAAATGTTAGATAGAACCTTATAATTCTAAGGTGACAAAATGTTTATTTGAAATGGTCAATTTATGTTTATTAACTTCACATGCATGTTTATTTTCAAAATGTAGGAATTTATGTTTCCCAGTTTGTACATGGGCTACCAGCAGCTGTGAGATTTCAGTGTTCATTTTTTTTATTATACAATACAGTAGGAACTAGTGTACTTTTCTTGGCTTTTAAGTATAATAAAGTATTGCATTAAATCATTTTTATTTTTTTTCTCCTTAACCTCTTACTGTTCCTATTGCCTAAGCATAGAATAACAAAAAAAAAAAAAACACTTGTGTGTCAAGCCATAAGAACCGAACCGAACCGAACCGAAAACCGTGTTAAAAAACCGAGGTATGTATTGAACCGTGAGCTAACTGTATTGTTGCATCCCTAATATATATATATATAAAATCACCAGCTTTGTGACAGATAGACAACAGCTAGTCAGCATGGGCAAAATCACATCCGACAGCCGCACCATCAGCACTGGTGCCCCCCAGGGATGTGTTCTCTCCCCACTGCTCTTCTCCCTGTACACAAATGACTGCACCGCAAAAGACCCCTCCATCAAGCTCTTGAAGTTTGCTGATGACACTACTCTTATCGGCTTAATCCGGAACAGTGACGAGTCTGCATACAGACAGGAGGTGGAGCGGCTGGCTTTATGGTGCAGATACAACAACCTGGAGCTGAACACGCTCAAAACAGTGGAGATGAAAGTGGACTTTAGGAGAAACCCCCCTGCACTCCCCCCACTCACCATCATGAACAGCACTGTGGCTGCAGTAGAGTCATTCAGGTTCCTGGGCACCACCATCTCTCAGGATCTGAAGTGGGACATTCACATAGACTCTAGAAAGCCCAACAGAGACTGTACTTCCTTCGTCAGCTGAGAAAGTTCAACCTGCCACAGGAGCTGCTCGTACAGTTCTACTCAGCTGTCATCCAAACCATCCTCTGCACTTCAATCACCGTCTGGTTCAGCTCAGCTGCCAAAACTGACGTCCGGAGACAACAGCGAATAGTCCAGACTGCTGAACGAATCACTGGCACTACCCTTCCTACACTTCAAGAACTGTACTCTTCCAGAGTGAGTAAAAGGGCTCGCAAAATCAATCTGGACGCCTCGCACCCAGCACAGTACCTGTTCAAACTGTTACCGTCTGGTCGGCGCTACAGAGCACCAAGCACAAAAACAGCCAGACACAGGAAAAGTTTCTTTCCTCAGGCCATCTACCTCATGAACAGTTAAATATTCCCCTACTGTGCAATAAACGTGCAATACTTTCTCATACGCACTTGTACACAGGGCCTTATAACAATATACAATGCAATACTTTCTCACACGCATTTGTACACAGCACCTTATAACCTGTATATTTGTAACAACTCTGTACATACAGCTCAACATTCAGATCCTTTGACTAACTGCATCTCTGTTTAATGTTTATCGTCTTTTTTCATATTTATTTCGTGTTGTCACTTGTCACTTTATGTACACTGGAAGCGTCTGTAGCCAAAACCAATTCCTTGTGTGTGTGAAGCACACTTGGCAATAAAACTGATTCTGATTCTGATATATATATATATATATATATATATATATATATATATATATATATATATATATATATATATATATATTATATATATATATATATATATATATATATATATATATATATATATATATATATATATATATTGACTATAAATGCTAGTACCAGTTCACTAGCATTTTACGAATCACCATGAACCACAATTTCAGTTAAAAACTTTAACATCACGATCACACTTTATTTTGATGGTCCGTTTGTTGAATTTAAGTTCCATTGCATCTACATGTCAACTAATTCTCATTAGATTATAAATAGACTGTTAGGTTAGGGTTAGTGTAAGTTGACATGTACTTGCAAAGTTCTTATAGTCAGTGAAATGTCTGTTGAAGGAGCAGTATCAACAGATATTAAGCAGACAGTCTACTAATACTCAAATGGACCATCAAAATAAAGTGTTACCAACATCACCTCTTTAATGGCCTGAGTATTGTAAATAAACAGCGCATTTTGATTTTAGTGTGAAATATCTCTTTAAGCACGTCATGATGTTTCCAAGTAGGATGCGATCCTGGATTTACATCTATGTTGATCCTGGAACATCATTTCTGTTCGTAAATGTAATCCATACCTATTCCCTACCCCTAAACCCAACCATAACTGTAAATTATTCCTAAAATCAGAGGGGAATAATAGCTGAATAACAATCATCTAGAAGTGCTGTAAGCCTAAACTTAACATAAACGGTAAACATATCCCTTAATTCTGATTGGCTGATTGGAATGTTGTTCCTGGATCAACATAGATGTTAATCCAGGAACATGTCCTACTTGGTGAAATCAGGTTAGGCATCTCTTTAATCAAAAACATTTCATTATGCTAAGGTATTTTAACAAAGCAAAGCTCAGTAACAGCTGACAATTTGTCAGTGAAAACAAAAATAAGAGAGTAAACACTATATACTTTGCAATCTGAGATACTGGACATAAGAAAAGTGTCAGAGAAAGACTGAGATGGTCCTGATCAGACCATAATCTTGTTTCGTGAGCCGTGCCAGCCAGATATAATATAAAATTGTGAGAAATGAGGGAGCGGATAGTGAATATCTGTCGGATTAGCTCAGATTGTTTCTGACACGAGGCTTGATGAATGCAGAGCCAATGTTCAGGACTATTTGATTAAAAATAAATAAAGCGCATAACAAAAAATTTACAGTATAATCAAAATCCATATTATGGCTAAAAAAATTGCCCATGAAAATAAACTCCTCGGGAGGAGGTAAGTTGGCCCTCCATATAAAGTCTGTTTCTGACACTGTTTTAAGCAGCCAGCTGCTCACTTCTGGCAAAAGCCCATAAACAATTGACTGTTTCTCATGCCTGCTTATGTGAGAAAATGGTTAATCACTATTGGGGAAAAGTTGAGGCTATGAATCAGACAGGGATTAAAAAGACAGAACTATTTATGCTAACTGCTAAACAGATAATAGAACAAATATTAATTGCTATTCAAAAGATTAGAAGTGGTAAGATTTAATTATTTTTATGCTTTTGAAAGAAGACGTTGTTATAGAGGTGAAGTGTTTATGCCTTTGTTTGACCAAAAATGCAGTAAAAAATTAGTAAAATAGAGTAAATACAATAAAACAATTTAATATTATTGATGCAAATCTGAAATTTCAGCATCATTGCTTTATATTTATCCTCATGAAAACCTTCTGACATTTCTTGTGTTTATCACTGACAAATTCAATCATTTTTATGAAGTGATCATTTTTTCAGGATTCTTTGATTAAAAGTAAAAATCAAAACAGCATTTCTTTTAAATGTACCTTTATAATGTAAAGATTCATTTTGAAGTTAACTATGCACAATAATCTTGCGGTGTTTGCATGTCAGCAAAATAAAAAATACATTAAAAAAGAGAAATGTGGCTTCACCTTTTTCTTGGCCTATAACATGCTCATTTGTTGGATGAGACACTGGACATTATAAATAGTTGAATAAAACCAGATCTGAGCTAAACAAGCAAAATCTATACTATAACAATATCATTGTCAGATTTCAATAGTATATTGACGTTTGTTTAAAAAGCCAACAATATGCCTTCATGTGCTATAGGAAAGTCCTACTATGACACTGTGATTATGTGCTCATTTTATATAAGTGTTTTCTTGTCAAAAAGATTCAAATGTAGCATCCCATTTGTTGACAACCATAAAAAAGAGAAGGTGGTTCTGCAATTTTTGGGTCAAATACATGTTAATTTCACTGTCTGTACAACAAAATATGCACTAATTTAATGAGAAAAAGAGATGAAGAATTATTCTGCCCACCATCTTCAAAATATACGCTCGATCCAACTTAAAACTCAGGTATCAAAATTATCAAAAATATTGCCTGTATGTAAATACAACTTCAGAGGTCAGTCATATTTATAACCAGGAATATTATATTCATGATGTAAAGTAGAGGTGTGAACCTACACTAGTCTCACGGTTCGATTCGGTTACAATTATCATGCCATTGATTCGGTTCAATTCGATATCTCGGTGCATCACGGTGCATTGACGATGCTTTCCAAAACCAATTTTATATTTTCTTCACAGCACAGCATTTCTTGTTTTAAAATGTATAAATATATTTATATTTATATACTATTTGTAATACAATTTTGTCCTTTAATGCAAACAGTCAGATATATGAACTGTACCTTTAAAAACTCAAGTACATGCACAGAACAACCCGAGCATTTATATCAAATAAACAAATATAAATATGCTGCTCGCTTTCTGAGCTTGTCTGGCGATTTCTTTCTTACACCCCTTTGATTGGTCACGCGCTCAACATAAAGATCAGCGATTGGCTCTTACACGCTGGCGCTCTGCACCGATGATAAACACTGATACACGGCAGCGGCGATCACAGCTGATCCATGGCTATGAATCCATGATAGACGCGGTGGGGGAAACTCTGCAGACACTCGCTCGAGTCTGTATCCAGAAGTAACACTGTAACAGCGGAGAGGAGATGAAAAGTCACGCCAGCAGGTCAAATGGGCCACAGTGTGAGAGAGAAAAGGAGTACTTTTATTTTCTCAATCGCAGTGAAATAGGGGCTTCTGCTGTAAGTGTCAGTGAAAGACTGTTCAGTAAGCACACACGCAGTGAAATTGTGCACAGTTTCTGATTTTTTTAAGTAGTTGAAGTGTTTTAAATACTCGCCATAGTAAGCTACGGAGACATAGCGCATATGAGATAAATGACGTCAGTACATAATAACAGGTTTTGATTATTACTGAACCGATACTGAATTGTCCGCATCTGCATCGCGGTGCACCGACGAAACAATTAATTTTGACACCCCTATTGTAAAGACAACATAACAGTTTAAGCACTGTTAAAAAAGCAGCTGTGCTTACCTGGCTGGAGAATTACTGCCATGTGGCCTTAGCAAGATGGCCGCCAGTAGAAGGAACTTTCTCCACAAACTTTATAGAGAACCCTTTTCAGGGTGGTGATGGGAGAAACTAAGCTTTTCAATCTTTAAAACAATTGAACCAGTTGCTTTGCATAGTTATTCACTGTTTCCAAACGTTCAAAATACACCACATGCTAGGGACACCAGGGGCCTGTTTCAGAAAGGAGGTTAAGTGAAAACTCAGAGTATTTTAACCCTGAAATGAGAGAAACTCTGGGTTTTCCGTTTCAAAATGGCAGGTTTGTCAAACTCGAGAAAGCAGAGTAAGTCAAGCCTGTTTCTGAAAGAGTGGTAACTTTAACTCAGAGTCAGTTACCGTGGTAACTTACTCTGTGAACCTAACCTGGTCAGGAGCAGGTTTTATTCTCTAAACTCTGAGTTTCGGTCGGTCTGCTCCCCTTTTTTAAAGACGAAGCGGTATTTCTCACCTTAGACTTACACTTCCACACACCTATTTTAATGTGCATTTTGGAGATGAGCATAAAAAATTGGTTGATGGAAACACCAAGATTCTAATAACTTTTGAAAATAGGCATAATAAACATACGCATAACTGAGTAGGAGAAACTTTTTATTCGATAAGAAAAGATGCGCGTAAACTAAGATGGAAACACTTTTACTGAACAAATTTTTTGGACATATTTTTGAGCTCAGAGTTAAATTTACTCATAAAAATGATTTAACTGCATGTTTGGAACTGTTTGTTCAATGAAAGTAAAATATTCAGTTGAGGAGACTTTAAATTTTTATTTCTCCATATGTTCAAAAAATAAAAAGTTGAGTTAACTTTAAATTTTAAAGCAACCGGCTGCAAATAAATTTTGAGTTTATTAAGCTTCAGTGGTTGAAGTTGTGCCAAATTATTCCGTAAAGTATACTTGACTTAAACCAGCCTTTTCGGTCAACTTAAAAAATTTATTTGGCACAACTTCAACCACTGAAGCTTATTAAACTCAAAATTTCTTTGCAGCCGGTTGCTTTAAAATTTTTACAGTGTAGCTAATACATTTCAGTCACACAAAGAACAAAGTCACGTACGAGAATAGCTTGCCCTTTTTTAATAATTAATTAGCTTAAATTCACTGACCTACTAACTAGATTAATGGGATTATTACTCCTTCTAAAAACTTTTTTTTTTAGTTCTGCTTACGTTATAAATGTCATATGATCCTCTGCCACTCGAACAATAATAAAGGCAGACACACAAGTGCACTTAAATCTATTAAAACTGATCAATGTGTGCAAAAGTGGGAACCTTAAATTAAACATTTCCACTGAACATTAAGCTAAGGTTATCTGCATTCTTGTTTTGTCAAATTTGTTGTAGAAATGCACTAGCCTATTTTATGTAATTTAATGCAATTACATCTGAAATAACTTTAAAATTATGGCCAATAAACGTCACACATTACATTATTTTTTTATTATACTTAATTATTTAAATACTTTAAATGTAAACTTGCACATTAACTAAAGCAGCTATGTTTTCCCACGCTAACTGTCTCTGTTTCACTGATGCAGTGGTGTTGCTGTTTTAAATATATGCTCATATTTGCTATAACTTTGCACGAGCACATCAAGTTCAGCTGGAGAACTCGTAGTATCTGCGCTCCATTGATAATGCTTTTTTATAGTTGCGGTGTGCGTGCTTAACTCTGAGTTGGTCTACTCAAAGTTGATTGACCCAACTCAGATCAGCTATTCTGAAACCGAAAACTCTGAGTTTTTAATCTCTCGGTAAATCAACTCAGAGTTCAAGTTTAAACTCCGAGTTGATTGAACCTCCTTACTGAAACAGGCCCCTGGTGGCCAAAACCATGTAAATGCAAAAACAAAACTCAACAAAACATGCCTTGCAATTGACTTTTTCAAACATATTGTGAACTTTAGGTTGAAAGTATAATCTATAAATGCACTTAGCTTATCATCTAACATTATTAATTTATTTTATAAATGTTCAAAGCTATCAGCTCTAAAGTAAAGTACTGGAAAGAGGAAATATTGACTCCTTAATGGGAGAATCTCTCTTTTTTTTTTTTTGCTCTTATTTATGGAGCTAATAATATGCCAAAACAATCTCATCTACTCTTCCCTGTTGATCACCAATGACCTACTTTCTGCTAAATCTGAATTTCACGATCTGAATTTCTTCATCTTGAAAATTTGAAAATGTATCTTTATAAACTGGTTATCTGCACTCTAGGAATTCAGAACACAAAAAGTTTGAAGTTTGAAAATACGTCTATAAAATATTCAGCCTTGGAAAATTCAGTTGTCTTAAATTTCAGATGTTCAATATTCAAGTTATGAAATTCAAATTCAAATTAAGAAATTCAAATTTAAAGTAAATTTTAACGGCATATAAAAATTCTGATTTATTAAATTACAGATGTCAATAATTCAAATTCAGATTGTTTTGGCATATTATTAGCTCCATACTTATTTACTTATTTTTTCATTTGTTTTTTTTCAGAGCATGTGCTTGTTTTAATTATTAAATTAATTAATTAATTTATTTTTTGATGGAATAGTGGGAAATAGGGGTATCAAAATTAATTGTTTCTTCTGTGCACCGTGATGCAGAGGTGGACAATTCGCTATCGGTTCAGTAATAATCATAACCGGTTATTATGTACTGAAGTCATTTATCTCATATGCGCTATGTCGCCGTAGCTTACTATGGCGAGGGAGGAGAGAGTGAGTATTTACAACGCTCCAACTACTTAAAAAACGCAGACAATGTGCTCAATTTCACTGCGTGTGCGTTAGCTGGACAGTCTTTCACTGACACAGAACAGCAAAAGCCCTATTTCACTGTGATTGAGAGAATGAAAGTAAACTCTCTCTCTCTCTCTCTCTTTCTCTCTCTCACTCTATAGAGCGCAGCGTGCAAGAGCCAATCACAGCCCTTTCTGTTGAGCGCGTGACCAATCAAAGGGGTGTAAGAGAACTTGGTAGACAAGGCTCAGAAAGCGAGCGGGATATTTATATTTGTTTATTTAATAGTATAGAAATATAAACATATGTATATGTATTACACAGATCGCCCCCCAGTGGAGAACCATTGAATTTTTAAAATGTTGTGAAAGAGGAATGACATAACAAAGCCCCATTTCCTGAAATCATCTGACCTTGCCAATTTGCTCCAAAACTCATAAAGATTTCGAAGTTTCATGAAGCAGCCATGTTTCAAAAGCAGCCATCACTATTTCCAAAATGGTAACTAGATGAACTGGCTAGATGCATCCACTTGACAAGACACGTTTAAGTATACCAGCCCAAAAAGCAACAAAGAACAGGATTACAGCTAAGCTTTGGCCTTTAAAAAGCAGGTTTGTAACATATAAACAGATTGTGTTGATAATTAAGATGTCTAATTTAATTAGCCATATGACAGAGTTGAAATTGACAACATAAACACATTATTCACTCAGAATGGCGTAGCATAAGACACACCTCGACATCTGCTGGAGTGCTGCACGTTGATATATTAGGTCTACAGGATTCAAAATTAAATTTTAAGTATTCTTCCAGTATTTTTCTTTGTAGTCCACTTGTCATGTTTGCCAGTGGTCCTTGCAATAAAACAGTATTTTTTTTGTCTTGTGTTTGGTGTTTGGTTTTGACTGGAAGGGCATCCATCGCGTAAAACATATGCCAGAGTAATTGACGGTACATTCCACTATGACGACCTCTGATAAATCTGACCTCTGAAAAATGAAATAATGCTTGTTGTGTTGTCTGCAATGAAATACAAGTCAAAGTCAATTTAGAAATCACTACTTTCTTTTTTATTTGCGTCGTCCATACTGTCCCAACTTTTTCTGATTCATTAACATACTGCGTTTTGAATGCTGTAGTCCACTAAGTACACCTGCATAGTCTGTCATGGAGTTTGTTTACATAGTATATTGAACTTTTAATTAGTCGACTGCAGTTGAAGAATGTCATAAAAGTTAGCAGTCGTGATGGTGTCCCTATGAGCAGGATCAATATGAATTGCTCTTGAGCACTGAGAATTGCTTTTAGAAGTGGAGACAGAGTGTATGCTAATGACAGGGGTGTATTTTGCCCACGGACGTAAGACCAGAGACATCATTAGGATTATTAGCTCTCCAGACGCAAAAACACAAACATTTCCCATGTGTCGTCCATAAAGACTATGTTCAAATGCTCTATTCCACTCCTCTTTTTCTAATTTCACGGCTACAATAATGTGAAAAGGAAAAAGAAGAAGAAGAAAACATTAGCAAAGTTAATTACATGGTGTCTGTGAACAAAAGTGAAAAGTAATAATTATATGCACATCCATCTGGACAGGTGCTTGGCGCAGATTTTCAGCTTATAGGAGAATTTGAAACCTGCCCACTGACAATCTGCATCTCCGAGGGACTGAAATGGTGTTTGTTCATATCAACAGGATGTTTGAGCAGGACCTTGTTCTTTGTTTATTTCCATATGTCTCTCAGCTAAAGAAGAGCTTTTTTTTTTTAAGTCTTTAGACGTGAAGACAACAGGTAAACTTTGAAGATTTGAATGCATATAGACCTTCTTAACTTATCTCTCTTTTTCTCTAATTCAGTTTTCCATATTGCTGCCCTCCAGTAATGCTCATAGCAGCGCAGCTTGAGGTGTAGCAGATCTGCACACCGTCTGACTTCCTGCTAGAACGTGAATACTTGGCTGTGTGATGGTTTTTATAATTGCATTATATGTTATATTTGTCAATACTTGCAGAAGCAAACTGAGAATATTAAAATGCATGACTAAAATGTGGCTTTAGAAATAATATATTATTTTATTTGGAATTATCGTGTGTATTTTATAAATAGTTAGTGTTATAGTCTGCATATGGCTCGTTTCCACTGAGTGGTACAGTACGGGTCGGTACGGGTCACCTTTATCAGGCTTGCATTTCCACTACCAAGGGTACCCTTTTGGTGGGCATGGTGTACGACAGAGAGTTTCAGACCACGTCATTCTTGCTCGAATAAATGTCTACAGTAAAGTCGTACAGGTCGTTCACATATCATATGAGAAGCACTCCCAAAATGTAATAAAAAATCATGGTAAAATAACAGAAATCGAATAATAACACTTCAATATCCTGCCGAAGCTCAGACCGTCTGCTTTGAGAAGCTGTCAATCATGATGAAACGCCCCATTTTTATAGCATTAAATTACTGGCACCTATATCAGCATGATAACCAGTGCCTTAATGGACCAAAACCATCTTTCGGGAAATTTTATTGCAAGTGTAATTAATTTTTTTACACAAGTCTCGTTCTCACACAGAGAAGGCGGGCTTTATGACTTGTACTGCAGCCAGCCCCCAGGGGGTGATCCAACGGCCGGAAGCTTCACTCAAAAGCAGATGTGTGGCACACTTGAGTGAAGCTCATGCGTTCATGTTAAATGGATTGCTCAAAATGATGAGATATTTATTAAAAAAAAAGATGGGTTCAATTATTAATTCAAAAATAGGATTACACTTTCATCAACTGTTCCAATCAATGGAAAAAATAAAAATAAATTGTACATATATTCATTCATTCACTTTCTTTTCGGCTTAGCCCCTTTATTAGGGGTCGCCACAGCAGAATGAACCGCCAACTTATTCAGCATATGCTTTACGCAGCGGATGCCCTTCTAGCTGCAACCCATCACTGGGAATCACTCATACACTCTCATCCACATACTTACACTATGGACAATTTAGCTTACCCAATTCCCCTATAGTGCATGTGTTTGGACTGTGGGGGAAACAGGAGCACCCGGAGGAAACCCATGCCAACACGGGGAGAACATGCAAACTCCACACAGAAATGCCAACTGACCCAGCCGAGGCTCAAACCAGCAACCTTCTTGCTGTGAGGCGACAGCGATATCCACTGCGCCACCACGCTGCCCCACATATATACATAATTTTAATTAATTAATTAATTAATTCATTCATTCATTCATTCATATATTTATTTAAATCAATATATTAGGATAAAATTAAGATGTTTTTGTGTTATTTTTGTTAGAATTTCAACATTTTAGACAAATGTTATACTGTATATACTTATAATTTCAGGTTGCCTCTCTAATTCCTGGATCAAAACAAAACCCATAAAGCACAAATAAAGAGAATTTGCAGTCCACGGATGAACCTTCTCAACAGCAGAAAGAAAAGGTGTCTGAAGAATAATAAAATTACTGGTCCCTGTTTTGGAGCGGAGCTTAAACCTGCTGTGAAATCACATTTACGGTTAGTCAGTGCGGGCCGAGACGCGTCTTTGGTCAGTGCCTGAAGTGTCCACTCCAGTTAACATCCAGACTGCTGCTTTCAGAGAGAATGGACCTTTCCTTCATCTGCTGGAACCTCAGCAGGTCATTTGCAGTTTAAGAGGACACTCTTTTATCCACTAGTCAGCTTCAGATATTTCATGCTTTTAATCCATCGACTAAACTCAAGTGTACAGATGTGCAATCGTTTTCAAAACCATGTGCGTCTTAACATCTTGAACTGCTCCAGCGGTCCTTTTATTTTTAGAGACTCACATCAACAAACATCTTTGAGAGACTTTGACATGTGTCATATAGTCAAATACTTGTCTTTTTCAGATTTTTCAATGATGTTTGAAAAGCAGACATATCACTGTCAAAAACATTTATTTATTTTTTATTAAAATGAATGCAGATTTTTTTTGTATACTTTTAAATTTAAGTAGCATTAGCAGGTTTTTAAAGAATTGGGGGGTGTTTCGAAAATGTTAAATTGGAAATTTGATTCCAATTTGATGAACTCATTCATTTTCCATCGGCTAAAGGCCAGCTCACACTGTGCAATTTTTTATAATCCTGAATGATTGTACACTCAGAAATAAAGGTACAAGGGCTGTCACTGGGGCAGTACCTTTTCAAAAGATACATATTTGTACCTGAAAAGTAGGTGCATTTGGGTACTGATATGTACTTTTGAGGTACCACTAAGGACTCTTTAGGTACAAATATGTACCTTTTGTAAAGGTACTGCCCCAGTGACAGCTCTAGTACCTTTATTTCTGAGAGTGTAGCATGTCAGACTGCACGAACATGGCTCCATGTCACACTGTAAGATCTCAGCCATCATAACGGCTGTTTCTCAATATGCGTTCTTCAGCGATCTTGCGTCCTTGTGTTCTTCATCATCAACTGCCAAAGTTCAGTTCCAAAACTCAAGACCGCAAGAACAGAGGATGCTTGAAAGTTCCCGGATGTGTTCTTGATATCGAGGATGCGTGGATGCAGACTTGAGTGGAAAACTCGCTCGAGAAGTCCCAGAAGTCATTGTGCCTGAAAAAAAGGGGTGGGGAAAGCAGCATTCTATATAGATTTAGACCCAATCCCAATTCTATTTTTGTACCCCTACTCCTTCCCCTTGGCCCTTACAACTGAGGGTTAAGGGGAAGGGCTTCAAATTTTACCCCTAACAATTGGGACAGCACTACAGCACCTGCACATGTCATCATATGTCATCGCAATCTCTTGCTTTATATGAGATCAGATGATCGCGACTGCTGTAGTTATTTCAGTTGTGTTCTTTTTTGGTATTTATCTTCAGGAATTCACTGAAGGCATATATTATGTTCTCATAATGATCTAATGTGGCAATAAGATCGTAACTGTACTGTGTTACACAGTGCCATATTCATCAATGTAAACACACAAAAACAACACTAACATTATAGCAGACACTGTAAAAAGCTCATTCTCAGCCACTAGAATTTTCTGACAGGGTATTCGAGTGTAATCGAGTGTCAGAATGTTGTGGGACAGCTGTACAGGAGTTATTATTATGGATTATAGATCGCGAAATTTAGCTGGTTTTTTTATATCGATATTTTTAAAAAGCATGACGGTAAAACACGAACGCGGTTATGAATATATTAAAACGTGTTTGTTTGTTGTAAAAATTCATAATAATGACAAAAAAAAAACTAATTTGTGGATCTCCTTACTTCCGGGTTCAGCAATCCTGCTGTGTGGCTGGTGTATTCTGGGAAATTTTCTTACCCCTCGGTTTCGAGTGTGGTCCTGAAAAATCTTTGTTCGAAGGGCTATTCACCCCTTCCCCTTTGCCCTGCGCCTTCAAGCTAAAGAGAATTGGGACAGCCCTACCCCTTGACGTAAACGCGCAAAACTAGGGGTAGGGGTAAGGGGAAGGGCTAAGGGGTAGAATTGGGATTGGGCCTTATTGTTAAAGTTCAGAGAAATAACTTATTTATCTCAGGAGTTTCCCTAAAAGAGACAGTGAAAGTAAACATTAACATGAAAATCCTAAAAAAGGCATGAACAGATTAAGGGTGTTTAATTGCTGAAATTCGTGTTAAAATCTGTTTATTTATATAGTGCAACGTATATTAGTAAAGTCTCGCGGTCTCCCGAGTTCGTTCTTTGTCTTTACAAGAACTCTCTGCGTTCTTGGAATTGAGAAACAGCCAATAGGCCCTTTCACACAGTGATACCAGTAAATATCCGGAAAATTTCCATCATGACTTTACCTGTAAATTAAAAAAAGCGCTGTTCACACAGGCAAGAACATTCCGGAATTTTTCCGGAAAAGATCATTCACACATCCATTTCACAATACCGGTATATTCTGACATTATTAACCAGAAACGGCCTCTAAACAGCTGCACTTATATTTGTAAACATAAAAGGGGTCTGGCTTTTGTTGATGATTTCACTTTTATCTAAAGCTTTAGCATTCACGCAGTTGCTTTTGTCTCAGAGACATCCAAAGGAAAAAGCGCAAACCGCAGCTAAATGTTTACACATTTGACTACATTAGAAATTCTGTGGATGGATAAGTATTGGGAACAACTTCAATGAAAACACAGAGGGACAATTTCACATGTCAAGATGTACATAATATGTATGTGCTGGCGCTCACTGGCTGCTTCACGTGCACATGCGTCAGAAGCAGAGCTTTAAGGTAAACAAACAGCGATTTATCCAACGCAATCTCACGACAATTCGTAACTTTTTGATTTAGTGGCTAATTCGTATGAATTCGTACGATCTAATTCGTATAAATTAGTACGATTTGCTAATCAGCCAATGACGGTTGGCGTTAGGGGTGGGATTAGGTGCCATGCCTCCTTTTTAAAATCTTACATTTTTGTACGACTGAACTCGTACGAAGTCGTATGAATTAGCCACTAAACTGACAAAACGTAAAATACTTACGTTTCCTCGTGAGATCAGGCTGGTTTATCACAAGCATTTTATTGATAGTGTTTTTTACGCAGTTGGCATTCAAAAGGAACATAGAAACATTATCTAGCAGCTAAATGGAAAAATATTCAAAGGATTTTGATTTCATAAATCTGAGTGTTCTGATTGGCTGGAGTACACGTCTCATGTCAGCACATTCTAAGCGTGAACGTGCTCTTTCCGGCAATTTTCCTTCTGCGTTCACACAGAGCAGCATTCCAGTAATGTTACAACTTCACTTTCCGGAAAATATCCAGAACGAAATTACCGGTATTTTCAAAAATGGCCTGTTCACACATTGCCGGTAATTTTCCGGAAAGGTCTGTATGTGTGAAAGGGGTTAATGTCAGATTGTACGAAAATGAAGATGCACCAAACATGGAAGAAAACTCCCCTGGAGTTTGACATCATCCACCTGTGACACTTTCACTATCCCACGTTCTGAAATGATTTCTCACAGCAAACGTAAACAATCTGTAGCGGCAATTTTGCACACAGCACGCCTCAATAATAAAACCAGCAAGAAAAAAAACTGTTTTGACTTTTCCCCGCAGCCATTTGAATTGTAGCATAGATTGCATAATCAGATTCTGAGCTCCTATTGCTTCTTGGATTGACGCTCATTGCAGCTGTTGTCACACTGCAGGAAAGTGTCTGGAACTTCATCGAAGGGAAAATCTGCTCGCAACGGGCATTAAGCAGCTGTCTGTGAACATGCCAAACCAACGATGAAAGATTTTAACCTACGATTTCAGGAATCTTTTAGGATTTCCCAAATTTGTCTCAGATGACAAAATCGTAGCTGAAATCTCACAGTGTGAGCAGGGCTTTAATCTCTATTTCAGGGGTCGCCACAGCGGAATGTACCAACAACTATTCCAGCTTACGTTTTACGCAGCGTATGCTCTTCCAGCTGCAACCCAGTACTCCGAATTCCCCATACACTCTCACATTCACACTCACACTCTGGACAATTCAGCTTACCCAATTCACCTAGCACATCTTTTCGGCTTGTTCCCTTTATTAATCAGGGATTGCCACAGCGGAATGAACCACCAACTTATCCAGCAGCAACCCAACACTGGGAAACACCCATACACTCTTGCATTCACACACATACACTACTGCCAATTTAGTCTATTCAATTCCTCTATAGCGCATGTGTTTGGACTGTGGGGGAAACCGGAGCACCCGGAGGAAACCCACATCAACACAGGGAGAACATGCAAACTCCACACAGAAATGCCTACTCGGGACTCGAACCAGCAACCAGAACCTACAAAAATTGAAACATCATTCCAAATTCAATTCAAACTACTAGAGACGATGTCATCCTGTTGTTTGCATACTAAACTGTGAATGGTCGTCTTAGTATAAATTTGCATACTAAATTGAGTCTGTTGTTTACATTCATGCATCTGTTTAGCATCATCTGCTGAATTTACACTGCATAGTCAATGTTGTGATATTTTCCTTCAGCTTTTCATGAGAATCAACACATAAGATGCGAGTGTCATGAAGTTGCATATAATTTACACTAAACCAGCACCTAAAACCTAAATTTAACTAACATCAAACCATATTGTTGAGTTTCCAGCAATGCAAGATTAGCTCAAATGTGCTTGCTAATACCTAGTCTATAAAGCATGGAGGAAGGCAAAACAAAGAAGGTGGTCTTGGTGAAAAAAACCGAGTAGTAAGATGGTTTTCTTGCAACATGAACGCTGAACACATCTTACACAGGTAAATAATTGAGAATGCCAGAGGCAAATCGCTTCAATCAAGGTGCACTCGGCTAGAAAATACAATATTAGCTATTCTTAAATTGTTTGTTGATTTCTACATCACAGGTTTAATCACACGCTACTCTCATATTTCATTCCCGATCTTACTGCATGAAATATTTCAGTTTTTCCTCTAATTATTTTCAACTTTTCACAGCTGTGTACCTATTTATTGTCAGATATTTCTGAAAACATTTATGAAATGAAGTAATATGACAATCAGCATTCACTGTGAAGGCCGTTTTTTGCATATTTCACTTGCTATGAGTACAAGAACATCACGCAGGCTCTGATGAGATGATATTTCTGTTATAATATGCTATGATTTACTTTGTGGAGATATGTGAAATCTTTGAGGGATAATTCCCATAATTTACAGGTATTTGTAATGCAAATTGTACTGTAAGAACATGAAAAAAAGCTATTAAATGTAAAAATTGTTGTTTATTTATATTATTTCTGTTTAAATATGCTGATCAATAATAGACAGTTATTTTAATCATATTTTGACTTAAAACAAGAGATATTACAATTAAACAATGCGTATATGCAATTACTTGACTTAAATAATGTATATTAAAATGTTATTAATTAAATTTTTCGAGGTATTCTCGTTAATTGATTTTTATTTATTTTATTATCTGTTTAATATTTATTTTAAATAACATTTATTTTTTAATAATAATAATAAAAAATAAGTAAAATAAGTATTTCCTAATAAGAGTACTCTTACAGCCTCTTCACCCTTGTGTATTACTCCAACCACATAGAGTGACAGCAGATCAGTAAACTCCCTACAGTTTCACAGATATTGCATCTGTTGAACAACATAATGTACTTTTGAGGCTTTTTTAGGTGAGAATATAGTTGTTTAGATTGCAACTTTGCATTTTTTTAAAGAACAGTGCATTTTTTTAAATATTTCTAATTTTGGAGATTCAGCGTGTTGGTGGCCATCAGCCTGTCATACTGAGCAGAGCAAAGACGGTTGACGCTCTGCCACAAGATGGCAACAGAGACCGCATAATACGTCCTTAGGGAAGGAAAAAACTCAGCGTAAATTTCAAACCACAGCTGATCAAATTTTCAAACATTTTCACAGCTGATCAAAACAGGTAAGTGATATTCTTAGTAGATCTCTCTATTTTGTATGTTGCAGTCCTGTATTTATACCATAGTAATCTGGCAGTGTTAGCTTTTCTTTGGCTTTTTCGGGGTTAATTATTGTGATCTCCCGATTGAAACAGAGAAATACTGGGATATCTCTGTAGACTGATGGCATGTCATGCCGTTCAGCCTTATAATCTTAAAATGTGAGCAAAATAAACTGTTTTGTCATTACTTTAGACATAACGCTAGAGAATCATTCAAATACTAGCTTTAAGTGACGTTAGTAAAGTAGCAATGGTTTCTGCTGTTCTGACGTCAGCTGCAGATGTGAATGAATAGCGGAAGAAAGTAGTTCCTCATACAAAAGGATTTTCGAGACTCTCCATGTTTGATTTTCTTTTTTATATACATGATTATGCCGTCAAACTGATGTATAAACGCAAAATCACACTGGTAGCAGTGCGATATGGCTGTATATGGTCAATATGGCTGATATAGTCATATAGTCATATCGCATTGCTACTCGTGTGATATTGCTCATATATATACAGTATATATATATATATATATATATATATATATATATATATATATATATATATATATATATATATATATATATATATACTGTATATATATATATATTATTTTATGTAATATAATTTATTTACAATAATTTTTTGTAACATTAGATTTATTAGAAGAATATTTAGAATACTTATTATAAATACTTAGTACTATTAATATAATAATGTTATTAATAGTATAAATAGAATACTCATTGTTATTTGAAGCTTAAACCACAAAAAATTGCCTGGTAAATTTACAATAATGTCTATTTTGTCAGCATAAATAATATAATATAATATAATATAATATAATATAATATAATATAATATAATATAATATAATATAATATAATATAATACAATATAATATAATATAATAATATATTTCCCAGAGATGGGTTGCGGCTGGAAGGGCATCCGCTGCGTAAAATCGTGCTGGATAAGTTGGCGGTTCATTCCGCTGTGGCGACCCCAGATTAATAAATGGAATAAGCCGACAAGAAAATGAATGAATGAATAATATAATATAATATAATATAATATAATATAATATAATATAATATAATATAATAATAAAAACAAAAGATGTTTAGTGTTATTTGGAGCTACCTAATATGTATAATATATGGTATTAATACAATTTAATCCATAAGTAACATAAAATGTACTTGTATTATTGTAATAAATGATAAATTAATATATTAATTTTAAGCATACACAATGTGTATAACATTATTTAAAAATTTTATTAATCTAATTAGATTTTGTTTGAGGTATTTTTCATTCATTCATTCATTTTCCTTCGGCTTAGTCCCTTGTTTAACAGGGGTCATCACAGCAGAATGAACCGCCAACTATTCCGTCATATGCTTTAAGCAGTGGATGCCCTTCCAAATGCAACCCAGGTGGGAAACACCCATACACTCTCACATTCACACACACTCATACACTACAGCCAATTTAGTTTACCCAATTCACCTATAGCGCATGTGTTTGGACTGTGGGGGAAACTGGAGCACCCAAACCAATGCCAACATGGGGAGAACATGCAAACTCCACACAGACATGCCAACTGACCCAGCCAAGGCTCGAACCAGTGACCTTCTTGCTGTGAGGCGACAGTGCTAACCACCGTGCCACCTTGAGGAATTTTTTTTATTTCTTATTTTATTAAAAGTTTTCAATTTTATTAGAAGTTTAAACCACAAAAAAACTTCAGGTTCTGCTAGATCCCAGTTGAAGAATAAAGGGATTACTCCAAAGAATGTGTTGTACATAACCATTTATTCTTTAGAGTCGTGTAGCTTTTCTTGCAGGTTTTTCCCTAATACTGAAGAATCAGCAAGCACTGTTTCTAAACTTCTTTATTATCGCCTCTAAACCTGCACACACTGTGTATTCTGCAGCGTCAGGCCCATTTCTCTTAGATACATCATTTTCCTCACAGAAACTGCCAGGAGCCAATGTCTATAAGCATTTGGAGCTGTTGTTATGTGAAGCTTTTTCCTGAAAATTGACCGTGCGGATTTGCCAGTAACTCTGCTACGAGACTCAAACATTCTTTTGATGTGGGTTTCATCCCAAACATCAGCTCTCTGAGTTAATTCTGATCTTTGAAGGTGTCGCGCACTTCAAAGAGAGGCAAATGAAACAGGAAGTGCAAAAGGAAGTCTTTCTTTATATGCAGAGAGAGAGAAAAAAAATGGATAGGTAATGGAGACCGAGGGTGTCAATAACACGTAGACTCTTCTGTACTTCAGTGTCTGTCTCAAACATGGTTTTGGTGTTGGAAATATATGATGTAAATCATTTGGGTGGTTCTTTTTCAAATGTACAGTTATAAATAAATAATCTGATGGGTATTCTGAGCTGGAAGTACAAAAAGACTTCTCTCAAATCTTGAAAAAGGGGTAAAATAAGCGCCCTTTAACTAAGGGTGCTTTCACATATGTGGGTCGGTTCATTTGGTCCGGACCAAAGGCAACAAATGATACATTGTAGCATTTTTCTGCCGTTTTGGGTCCCTTTCACACCACACTGATTGCTTTGGTCCGAACCAGTTGAAACTAACCAAAATGCAGTCATGTGACAAAATCTACATCACTCACTGGCCAGATGTTATTGAACGCATTTCCTAAACTGCTTTTCAATTGGTCAGAATTCACGTGGAACTACCGCAAATAAACAAACCGGCAGACACACAATGTCGCTGTGCTGGCTGACGCAGTATCCCTGGTCATAGTATACTATGTAGTTTGTATGCATCACTTTAGACAAACTATACATTTCGAGAATGAAGGGCGGCTGGGGCTGGAAAACAATGTTTTAATGCATTGCAATCGGCGAAAGCATTAGGAGAAGGCGTGAAATAATTTAGCTAAACTGCGACATGGTCATCTTTCGGAAATATCACCAATTATCCATCAGGTAATGTTTCTCCCTCCCTCTCTCTCTCTCTCTGTTTAAAGCTGTTGGTAAAGCGCCGTCAACAAATATTTTTCCTCCAAACCCCATAAGATAGACAGCGCATCGCACTACGGCAGCTGGATTAGTCCAAAAAGGCGCAGTACTTTTTGCGGTTGGGTCTGTTTTAGTTTGGATCACGTTCTCACCACAAACGAACCACTCCAGGGTTTTGTTTGAAAGCGTACCGAGACCACCTCTTCAAGCAGGTCTCGGTACGCTTTTTGGGTGCGCTTTTGGTGCGCACCCGAGTGCGATTGCTACGTTCTCACCTGCCCAAACGAACCGCACCAAGAGGGAAAACGAACTCTAGTGCGATTCAACCGAACTAAATAAGGCAGGTGTGAAAGCACCCTAATAAGACAAAAAGTAGCAAACACTTTGCTTTTAAACTTTCATTAATCTGTATATACGGCATGTATAGTGCATTACAATATTGAGTTACTCCCCCCAAAAAGTAACTAATTGCGTTACTTAGTTTTATGGAAAGTAATGCGTTATATTACTTTTGAGTTACTTTTGCAAAACTTTTCCTTACCTGGCTGAGGTTTAATTACTTTCAAAACTTGCAGGTGTTTTTTATAGAGAAGCTCTGCATTTAACAACCACCTACTGTATATAACCTACACCTTGATTTTCCTTTAAAGGGCACCTATGGTGAAAAATCTACTTTTCAAGCTGTTTGGACAGACATACAGTTGCAATCAGAATTATTAGCCCCCCTTTGAATTTTTTTTTTCTTTTTTAAATATTTCCCAAATGATGTTTAACAGAACAAGGACATTTTCACAGTATGTCTGATAATATATTTTCTTCTGGAGAAAGTCTTATTTGTTTTATTTCGGCTCGAATAAAAGCAGTTTTTAATTTTTTAAAACCCATTTTAAGGTCAAAATTATTAGCCCCTTTAAGCTATATATTTTTTCAATAGTCTACAGAACAAGCCACCATTATACAATAACTTGCCTAATTACCCTAACCTGCCTAGTTAACCTAATTAACCTAGTTAAGCCTTTAAATGTCACTTTAAGCTTTATAGAAGTGTCTTAAAAAATATCTAGTAAAATATTATTTACTGTCATCATGGCAAAGATAAAATAAATCAGTTATTAGAAATGAGTTATTAAAACTATTATGTTTAGAAATGTGTTGAAATTGTTTTCTCTCCGTTAAACAGAAATTGGGGAAAAAATTAAACAGGGGGGCTAATAATTCAGGGGGTTGAATAATTCTGATTGCAACTGTATGTATAGGTATAGTGTATATACCATCATATTGGGGTGATATAAACACACCCAGTGCTTTTTTTTTCAATTTAACAACATAAAAACGGTGGACCAATTGGAGTGGTTTTGAGACCGACAACTTGACGTAGGAGTGTGGTCCCCCCGCCCACCGAATTGATTGACAGCTGCGTATTAACATGTCTCCGTAGTAACGTGTGTAATCATATCAACAAGACAGGACATGCGCAAATCAACCGTAAATAAAAGGTCTGTTCAGTTTGCTTAGACAGTGGCTGCATCTCCTCAACAATAAAAGCAATAACCATTTTTTTTTTGTTTAGTCAAATGAATTGTTTTACCTGAAGAACGTGAACTGATGTCAATCGTGTTGTTTAGCTGGAGGTGGGGTGTGGGTGTTTACTTACGCATAATCTACACTTAACGACAATCCACTTCTTTTCTTTGATAAGTTCAAAATAACAAGAATCCATTGCAAAAATGTAAGTCTCCGGCCTGCCATTGTATGGATTGAAACGAAAACCTGCTTCACCTTACGGCCTATTGTTTCGGATTCTGTCTGTGGTGATGACGGGTGATTCGAGAATGAATCGTTTGTTTTAACTTCTAAGTGAACAGGTCGAACCAGTCCATTAAATTGAACAGAGTTGTCGTGTAACGGTTAGCGTCTTCAGTAGTACTAACATACCGGATACCCCCTTCTGACTCGAAATAAACCCATATCAGATAGTAGATTCAGTTAGTAGAACAGTACACTGACCCTTCTGCTGTGAAAAAGAGACCTGATGATGATGAGTGAGAGCCGACTGTCTGTTCCCTCGCAGCACATTCTTTTATTGAGTGTGTGCCTCAACCTGACTGAGGTCACTTTTATTCGGCAACATATTTTGTAAAAGCCAATTAAGTAAGATAAAAAAGTAACTGGCCTTACATTTTTCTAAAAGTGACTCAAATAATATAACTTATTTTTAAAAGTAATCAGTTATATTACTCGTTACTTTGGAAAAGTAATATTATTACATAACGCGCGTTACTTATAACACTGTGTATAGCTCTGGGGTCAAAAAGTTCTCAGAAGATACATTATCCTACATAATTATTTTTGATGTGTTTTAGTTTTAAGTAAATGAAAGTTATACAGAGCGTTGTTCAGCTCCTTTATTTAAAAAAGTTCTGAAAGAGAAAAGTAGCTAAAGAAAAGTAACGCAAAAGTAATGCAAAAGTTCGTAATGCATTACTTTTCATAAGTAACTAATGGACCGAGTGGTATGCACGGTATGGTTCAGTATGCTTTTATGGTCGTTTCCACTGCCAAAAGGTACCAAAATGTGAACCCTACCGTACCCCTTTTTAGGTACCCTTTCCAAACAGTACCTAGCACAACAAAAAGGAGCTAGATCAGGGATGGGCAAACTCGGTCCTGAAGGGCCGGTGTCCTGCACAGTTTAGCTTCAACTTTGATCAAACACACCTGCTTATAGATAATTAGTGATCTTGGAGACACTGATTAGCATGTTCAGGTGCTTTTGATTAGAGTTGGAGCTAAACTATGCAGGACACCGGCCCTTCAGGACCGAGTTTGCCCACCCTGAGCTCGATGCACAGCTGAATGCTATTGGTTTACAGACAAACGTCAATAGCGCGTGCACAAGCCAGGAGAATGAAAACAAGGGAATTGCTCATTTTAAACAATGTAATAATACGTATAATAATGATTCATGGTCGACCCGAGCTTTAACAAACCTTGTCATCCTCTTGAATGCAAGGCCACCAAGCCACAAAGCCAAGAAGAAGCCTCTTGTTGTTTAAGAGGCCGTCTATACCGTGAGCAGTTTCACTTTCTCCAGAGAGCTCACGTTCGCTCACCGCGGGTCTATATTTGAAATAACAAACTTTTTGAGCTGATGATAATAACGTGCGAGTGATTATTGAAGTGCTTCTGACGTCCGATCATTTCAGAAAATGGACAAACGTGAGAGTGAAGACCCAAAGCAAATGATTCTTTCAGCAACCTAAACCATGAACAAACTGCCGTGTTTAACTATTATCATCACCTTTTGGACTATTATGAACTCAGAATGATGGAATTACTCTCTAACAGAGGTTACATGTGCTGCTGAAGATTACAGATACAGATGAAAGCTTCGTACTGACTGTACGCTACACAGTATGTTGCGTGTTGTTTTTGAACTCAAATAAGGACTAAATGTATGCTGTGTGTAGTTTTTCTGTAATTGGTAACATATCGGGGACTGTAAGGGGCTGTATAAGTTCATATATGTTGCATTTAATTATTTATTTTATATAATTGCAGACGTTACAGTAGGCTGTTTTGCATGATCATTGATCTGCAGTTATAATCAACTCATGTTCATAGAAAGGATAGTAATGAACATTTATACACAAGTATTAATGTGAATAAAACTTCTGTGTTGTAAGAAGTGCTTCTCATATGATATGTGAACGACTGTACAGCTTTACTTTGACATTTCCTCGAGTGAGAATGACGTCGACTAAAATTTTCTGTCATACACTACGTACTATTGGTACCATTTGGCTGTGGAGACACAAGCCTAATAAAGGTGACCCGTACTGAATTGTACCCTACCACTCAGTGGAAACGGGCCATAAGTATTGCAACTAGTTACTTTTTTGGGAAGTAACTCAATATTGTAATGCACCTTCAAAAATAACCTTCCCCAACACTGCGTATGGGTTTGTGCAGGAAGAAAGACTTGGTTTAATGATGACTCATTTCAGAAACTGTTCTCCCGGAGACCAAAATTCCATTTATTGTGCACTTTGATTTTAAAACTTTGCAGACCTTTTACGTTCACAAACAACTACACACCACATGAAAGGTATGGTGTCTGAAATAAGCACTTTAAGGTATATAGCAGACAAGCTCTGTTGTCTTCAGTAGCTCCTGACTTAGATCAGGATCAACCCAGCTGATTCATGATTCACAGGAGTGAGTTTAGCTCAGGCTGGAGGAGGAGGCTATGCATTTTGATTTGGCAGGCAATTTTGATGTGTGTGTGTGTGTGTCTGTGTGGTTTTGTCCAAAGACAAGTTGAGCACAAAGAGCTTTTAGAGCTGTCTATTTGAAAGAAAGAGAGAGTGGCTGGGACAGAGAGACTTTCACTTAAGATATAATATAAGATGACACAAGATGAGTTCTTCTGTCTCTACCTGTGGTTTTCTGTCTTGTTAACTGATGAGGAAGGTTTATGTAGTATTTGCACTCAATACAAATAAAAAATCAATAAAAAATTATAATTTATGTACTGTATGTGTTGTAATCGCCAGCTGTGTTTTCTCTATTAGACATTACTTCCTGTAATATTACTATATTCTGACTATATATACACACGCCACATTCACATGACCTTTGCTGAGTCTTGTTTCTTTCACGAACATTACAAATCGTTTTTTTCTCTATTTGTTTTCCCGTGTTTTGATTCTCGCCTTGTTTCCCATTTTGATTCTTTGCCGCCTAGTCTGACCTCTCGCCTGTATTTTTGACCATGTTTATTGGATTACCCCTGTGCTACTGTTTTGCTCCTGTTTCTGACCTTTGTCTGTATGACATTGCCTTCATTAACCTCTTATGGCCTAGTGTTTTTCTTACATGCATTTTTTATTTCTCTTTGCTATTTGGGCTTATTGGAACCTAATTAGAATAAAAATTTAACTATCATCTTTTGATATGATGTACTTTTAGAAAAAAATTCAGACTTGTGGTCTGAATTTACATAAAACACCTTTTCCCAAAGAGATATTATGTCTCTCGGCTGGCCAGGGAAAGCCTCAGGATACCCCCGGAGGAGCTGGAGGGGGAAGAGGGAAGGCCTCGGAGAAGCGGAAAAAAATGAATAAATGAATGAATGGATGTAAATATTTGCTTCACGATTTGGAAACCTCGCTAAAGTTTACTGATATAAAGAATAACATCCTTTGGAGTGATTATGTGCTAACTATTTTAGATCTTTCTCATGTACAACATCACATTTTGCACTAAAGCAAGTGTGTCTAAAAAGTATATACAAAAATGATGTACTCCCATTTCTGTTTATGTACTCATTCAATTTTTTCATCTGTCCTTGAAGCAAATCTCCCGTCCTGTCAGTCATCTGTTTAATTGGTCAGTATCAATTAGCACCAGTGGCATCCCAACTCGGATGAAACAAATTTTAACAACTTAATAATTATTTTTGTGAGCTCTGTTTACACTGACAGCAATTAAACTGAAGGGTTGCCAAGTCATTATCTGCACTCCCGCTGGTAGTCGCCGCATCATATTACTTTCCATTAGCATAAAGTCGAGCTTTTTCGACTATGTTGCATCACCACCGGTTTCTGTCGCAGGCCTGGAAATCACCAGCTCTAATTGAAAGGAAATGATGTTTGGTTGCTTTTCATTTAGCATGCGGGAGAATCTGGCTTCATGTTATGACCGTGACAGTCGGTGATCACCATGCATTTTCCCTGAATAGGAAAGAACAGCTTAAGCATTTTGTTTATTACATTTTCTGTGTTCCATTAGAAAAAAACAACAACAACAACAACTGTGTTTGCATCACATGAAGCTTTTAGAGTTCATTTGAATAAAAAGGACATGCAGAAGATGTAACTTGAATACAATGTTACAGAGGACTTATTTTATTTCTTTTTATTTTTTTATTACTATTGAAGATGCCATTTATTTATTCGTATTTATTTACATGTTCGCAGAGCCTGTGAATTACAGATAGCAATGTTGTAAATATTGTCAGTTTTTTTTTCACAGACACATTTTTATTTTATTTTTCACTTCTCATCACCTACACCACCTGACAAAAGTCTTGTCGCCTATCCAAGTTTTAGGAACAACAAATAATAACTTGAGTTCTAGTTGATCATTTGGTATCAGAAGTGGCTTATATGAAAGGCAAAGGCCTCTAGATTACGCTTATTTTAACAAAATAAAACATGATCATGCCTTGATTTTTAATTATTTAATTAGGACAGTAAGGTCTGACTTTGCTTAGACAAAAGTCTTGTCACTTAATAATACAGAAATAATGTACAGTTTAGAATATAAAGTCTTGGTGCAGTGGAAAAAGATTATTGTGTATGACTCCCATGAGCTTTTATGACTGCATCCATACATCTCTACAATGACTCAAATAACTTATTAATAAAGTCATCTGGAGGCAAAGAAAGCGTTCCTGCAGGACTTAGTGCAGACTGGGCAGCACAAATGTCTTGATACCTCAGGATGTTGATGTTGCCATCCACTCTGCAGTTCTCTCGCATACCCTTCATACTAAATGTAATCCCAAACCATGATTTTTCCTTCACCAAACTTGACTGATTTCTGTGAGAATCTTGGGTCCATGCGGGATCCAGTAGGTCTTCTGCAGTATTTGTGATGATTGGGATGCAGTTCAACAGATGATTCATCGGAAAAATCTACCTTCTGCCACTTTTCCAAATGATCAACTAGAAGTCAAGTTACAACTGAGATTGACGACAAGACTTTTGTCAGGTAGTGCATATTAGAGCTGTAATCGGGCCATAAAAATTAGGCCCGATAGGACCCGAGCCCGACAGGTACATTTTGATTGACAGCTTTATAAAGCCTGAACCCGTTTATAACCCGACATTATTCAGATGTGCACATGCACACAGCTCTTTTGCCTTTTTTCAAGAATGAGTCATTTATATGTTTTAACATAATTTATTCGTAACAAACATAGGCTATAGGCCACTGGGAAGTTGGAACAAAGAAATAAAATAAGTCCTCTGTAACATCGCAACATCTCCCCAGATAGCAAGAACATTTGGGCCAAATGTGGGTGATAGCTGGCACATGTGGCGTAGGTATGGCACGGCTGAACAGATATGGGCCAGATTATTACCATATATGTTTTGCCATACATTCAGAATAGGCGGGAATGTTCTTTTGGTTCACAGCTCCTTTTGCAGTATGTGGGCCAGATAACAAAAAACACATCAGATCCTAGTAAGGTTCAGCTATGGCTGACACCGGTAAACATCGACTTCTGGCTGACTTTGGGATTGCATTTGGAAAACACGTGAAACTGAACACAGGTGTATCGTTAGCAGACATCTGCCACGCCACACTTCAGTTGCCAAGACTTCTGTGCAAGTTTGACATTCTTCCCCTCTTCATTTGCTTCAGGTAAGTGATAATTTGCCATTTAAAGTTAGTTTATTTAAATATTCAATATTAAATATAAAAGTTAGAACTCATTGAGTGGTTAGTTAATCATTTAATTAAGAAATGCGTCGAGTTGAATAGTATTTTCCTCTTTAAATGTGGTGTTTACATAACGTTAGTGCTGCAACAGTTTGCTGTTTAAATTGACGTTAGCATTAAAGTTATTGCTAATTTCCAATTATGACAGAATATGGTTTATTTATTATAGATACATATCAATTTGTGTAAATGTTCAGTCACGCTTCACTGTGGTTAAGTAAGGTTTAAAATAAAAGCAATCCCATAGGCCTAACATGATAGTGGAAGCCAATAGAAAAATTGTCTTATAATTGTAAAATAAACTAACAATATGGGTATAATGTTTCTGTACAATATAGAGCTGAAACTCAACAACAAACATTTATGAATCAACAAATTTTTGTTGTCTAATGGTCATTTGATATCATTAAATGTAATGTAACTGACTTGAATGTTGTAATGGAGACAGTTTTCAGCTCTTCTGGGTTCAGTTCAAAAGAAGAAGAGACCTTTACTCTTAATAACAAACTGGACAACAAAAATGACAGCACTTAGAAAGCATTTAATCAGAGCGATGTGATAATGGCACGATGTAATCTCTGCAATCTTCACTGCGACCAAAGTATGTTCAGTTATATTAAATTCATACAATAGATTTAAAGCAAATATACAGTATTGATCCTAAAAAAATAACAGTGAAAAGTTTAGAAGTTATTAAGCTGCTCAAATATAAATGTAAAAATAATATTATTGCATGTGTAAGTAGTTTGGTTTTTAAAGATTAACCTATGTTAGCTCTGTTTTGATAATTTTAACTTTTAAAAGGATAGTTCACACAAAAGTTGTAATTGTCATTATTTAATCTTCCTTCACTTGTTCCAAACCTGTTAAATTTCTTTCTTCTGTTGAACACAAAATAATTTATTTTGAAGAAACCTGAAAACCTGTGACAATTGACTCCAGTAGTATTTGTTTGTCCTATTATAAGTCAATAGTTACAGGTTTTCAGCCTTCTTCAGAGTTTGGGGGAAAAAATTTTTTTTTTGTATTTATTTATTTATCATTTAAGTCAATACACTACAAAAATGCCTTTCTTAAATTTTTCCTGTTTCTAGTCCAAAAAAAAAAAAAAAAAGTTCTGCAGCTTTATTTTACAAATCTGTACACATAATCTAATATGTCAAAACCTGGAAAGTGTCAAAAATGAGATCTAGGCAATGTGGGCTGAACATTTAAGTCAAGTGCAGGCCAGAAGATAATGACCTAGTAACTAGTGCTTGGGTTAACGTTCAAAAAGCTGGAACACTTTAGATTTGCAGAACATTTTAAACTGATTTAAAATACTGGGATATTTATCAATTTATAGCAATTGTTTAAATAATGTGTAATCGGTAAAAAAACAACGCGTTTGAAAATGGTCAATATTTGAAAATATATAATATTTGAAAGAATATTTAAAAATGTCACAGATTATATGTATTTGGTTACATCACACAGTTTAGCATTTTGATTTGTATTGTAATTTTGCAGATGTACCTCCAGGTTGTATTAATGATCATATTATTTACATTTTTCTTCACTGCAGGTGCTGTCAGACTGAATCCTCTCACTCCCACTGCTTTAACTCGCCCAAAAACTTGTTCAAGCACTTGAACAGAAGGCATTCTAGGACAACACTCGTCACCAAGGAGGATACCGGTGCCCAAAAACACAGCAGTCCAACTCAGCCTAAACAAGCTAAATTGGACTTTTGTGCAGGATCGGGAGTGAAGGTACCTTCTGAATGTGAAAAGAAGTGTAGCTGCTTATAGGGCCGTTCACATATTGCATCTTTAGTGCACGCGGGATCACATTGGGATTGCATATTGTGCGCGCTCACATTTCCCAAGCTCACCCAGTTGAAAACCATGAGTCACATGGCAAGAACTGACTGATCAGCTTCAGGCTTTGTATGGAATGTACATTTCTGTAGACTAATTACCTCAGACAAACACAGAACATCCAAACAATGCCGTGCTTTTGCATATTATGGATGTCGGTGGTTACAGGTATCCAGTTTTTTTCTAAATGTCTTGTTTAAAAAAAAAAAGACAAACAGGTTTGGAGCAAGTGAATGATGAAAGAATTTTAAGTTTTGAGTGAACTCTATGTCTTTTGAATTTGTCAAGCTTCTGTGATCAACCCATTGTAATGTTTTTCAGTGAATATTAAATTAAGAGCTGCAGTTTATTTAGTATTTTATAGGTATATTTTATCTTTTTTAAAAGTCACTTTAAAGTAATTAGTAATCTAATTTTTACATGAAGTGATCTATTACTAATCTATTTACTTTTTACATCTGTAATCTATTACTTTTTTAAGGTAACTTACCTAACACTGTATATGTATATACACTACCAGTCAAAAGTTTGGGGTCAGTTTTTTTGTTTTGTTTTTTAAATAAATTATTCAGTTCATCAAGGCAGCATTTATTAAATGTAAAAAAGAAAATCCTAAATATTTATTTAAATTCTTATTGTATGTAGTTTTAAATGAAATGATTACTCCAGTCATTATTGCTTTTATTACTATTACCATTAATAATAATAATAATAATAATAATAATAATTAATATTAGAGTGATTTCTGAAGGATCATGTGACTCTGAGGACTGGAGTAATGAAGCTGAAACTTCATCTTTAAAATCACAGGAATAAAGGATTAATTTAAATGATAAACTACTTTAGAACAGTTATTTTATAGTGCAATAACATTTCACAATTTTACAATTTGCACTGTGCTTTGATGAAATAAATGCAGCCTTGGTGAGCAGGAGAAGCTTATTTTAAAACTATTACCAGTCATACTGACCCCAAACTTTTGATATATATTTTATATATAATTATTTTTTTATTTAATTTTTTTTTTTTAAACCTATGTACATTTATATGTATTTATGCATGTATTATATCATATTTGCATCAAAAATATATCACATTTATATTTAACAAATATAAAAATACAAATAAATAATTTTTTGTATTTTTCTGTTTGTATGTTGTTAAAATGTTTTCTAACTCTTTGTCCATATTTTGTTCAATAATTGTTTTATCTGAATGTAATTTGCATTGATTAAAGTAAACTATTTGATTGTAATTTTTGTTGTGTGATTGTGTGATCGTGATTGTGTGATTACTCGGTTAATATATGTGGTCAGCCACATGTGGGCCACATAAGGGCCACAGAACTCAGCCTTACTAATCTTGAATACAAGGCCCATATCTGGGCCACATAAAAAATGTATTACTTGGCTCAAGCTTGGTGGAGTTGTGGCACTGCTTTGGTTCAGTTCTGGCTAAAAGGATGTGGGCCAGTTCTGGGCCGGGGAACACTAACTTATCTGGGCCACATCTTAGCTGTTGATTTGGGCCAGATCAGGGCCAAAGGAAATTTGTTGACTGGGTCAGCACTCTAAAAAGGCCTAGGTACATAGACTTGGCCTTTAAATTGGCCAACACACCAATGAAAAGAAGTCTTTCTTAACAAATTAAATTAAAATAAATTCTAAATTATGATGGGCATTTGGCAATAACGAAATTAAGATAAAGGCTCTGCGGGATTTGTTTCGCCACTTCTCTTCACAATCTGGACGGTGAAGCTGAATATTAAAAGAATCATGCCAACATTAGCCTATATACTCTGTCTACATTATGATTTTATGGTTTAATTAATATTTATTTATAATTTAAAAACCCTTTACTCACCAAGATTAGGCTACGTGTTTTTGTGGAGGAACATTATTGAATGCACTTCAAACGGCTTTAGTGCAGTCCTGTGCTCAGGATGGTGTGTCCAGCAGCACCGAACACCTTTTCACTGCTGCTGCTACAGGCCGAGATGCATAGATCTGATCTGGCTAATTTTGCAAGTTTTGGGTAGGATTATTTGTTCATCTTCTACCAGCCAAGAACATCTGTTTCATTTTCCATGACAACAGTTTCAATGTAGCGAGTGACCTCGTCATCTTCCCTGTCAGCTTGCTGTACTTACATTGCTGTTTAGCGCTCTACCGTAATACGCAGTGTATGAGTGACCGCTGAAATACCTTGGCGACTAGAATAACCGTTCCTTTTGAACTGGCGGCTGGCCTGAGCGCAGTCAAAATTCGCTCTTTTTAACTTCTCCGTCATCATTTGTTTTACCTTTGCAGGGATGGATTTTAATGTTGTAACAAACGATTTGATTACTTTCTCGCGCTAATCAAATTGCATCATATGACTATTCATTTACTGCACAAGCCAAGCCCAGCCCGACCCCATCTAAAATGATAGAACCCGCCGGGTTCGGTCAAAGATCTTCAGCTCTAGTGTATATACTATATAACTATAAATATGCTTATTAAATATGCTTATATATAATAACTTTAACTATAAAAAGCTTTTAGTTACTAGTTAATTGAAGTTTATGATAACTAATTACCTTAACTTTTCTGAATTTGATTGTAATGCAATAATGTGCACTTTTCTTTGAAACAATAATTATTGTGAAAAGCACTATACAAATAAACTTGAATTGAACTTCATAAGACCTCAATGTATTGTCAGGAGCAGCAGGTTTTCATTTTATTTGACTGTATATTATAAAAATCTACTGTCATGTTTAAATTGATTATTTATTATTTTATTATTACTGAATAAAATTTTGCTGTGAAATATACAGTGCTAAGCATTAATGAGTACCTTATTTTGAAAATGAATATTTTAATCAATTTCTCAGTGAATATAGCTAATATATGTTGAACAAAACAGATTTATTAAACACAGGTAAAGTCAGAATTATTAGCCCCCCTTTTATTTATTTTTTCTTATTTAAATATTTCGCAAATGATGTTTAACAGAGCAAGGACATTTTCACAGTATGTCTGATAATATTTTTTCTTCTGGATAAAGTCTTATTTGTTTTATTTCGGCTAGAATAAATGCAGTTTTATTTTTTTTAAAAGCCATTTTAAGGTCAAAATTATTAGCTCCTTTAAGCTAAATTTTTTTCGATAGTCTACAGAACAAACCATCGTTATACAATAACTTGCCTAATTACCCTAACCTACCTAGTTAACCTAATTAACCTGGTTAAGCCTTTAAATGTCACTTTAAGCTGAATACTAGTATCTTAAAAATATCTAGTAAAATATTATTTACAGTACTGTCATCATGGCAAAGATAAAATAAATCAGTTATTAGAAATGAGTTATTAAAACTATTATGTTTAGAAATGTGTTGGAAAAAATCTTCTCTTCGTTAAACATAAATTGGGGGAAAATAAACAGGGGGGCTAATAATTCAGGGGGGTTAATAATTCTGACTTCAACTGTATTTATACTGAACTGAAAATAATACTTCAGTCACTAAACATCTTTAGAAATAGAAAAATAATAAATTTACCATAAATATAAAAAGTGACAAAACATATTTAAATTTTCTTTTGATTTTTGCTCCTTTTAACTTTTTATTTAATATTGTTCTCTAGCATATACATGTGGGCTACTAATTCATTCATTCATTCATTTTCTTTTCGGCTTAGTCCCTTTATTAATCCGGGGTTGCCACAGCGAAATGAACCGCCAACTTATCCAGCACATGTTTTACGCAGCGGATGCCCTTCCAGCTGCAACCCATTTGTGGGAAACATCCATACACACTCCTTCACACTCATACACTATACGGACAATTTAGCCTACCCAATTCACCTGTACCGCATGTCTTTGGACTGTGGGGGAAACCGGAGCACCCGGAGGAAACCCATGCGAACGCAGGGAGAACATGCAAACTCCACACAGAAACGCCAACTGACCCAGTTGAGGCTCGAACCAGTGACCTTCTTGCTGTGAGGTAACAGCACTACCTACTGCGCCACTGCGTCGCCTGGGCTACCAATGTTTTGACCATATTTGTACATTTTTTTGTTAGATAAGCTTCAGATTTGGCTTCATTACTGACTAAATGTTGGTGCATTTGGTGGTATAAACAGATTTAAGACAGATCTATTTATTAAAATAATTTTTAGTCACCCAACATCTTCTGAAATATAAAGATAATACAATTAAATAAGAAAATAATAATAAATAAATAAATAGGGCATCACAGTGGCGCAGTGGGTAGCACAATCGCCTCACAGTAAGAAGGTCGCTGGTTCGAGCCTTGGCTGGGTCAGTTGCCATGTCTGTGTGGAGTTTGCATGTTCTCCCCATGTTGGCATTGGTTTGGGTACTTCAGTTTCCCCCACAAGTCTAAAGTCATGCGCTATAGGTGAATTGGGTAGGCTAAATTGTCCGTAGTGTATAAGTGTGAATGAGTGTGTGTGAATGTTTCCCAGTGATGGGTTGCGGCTGGAAGGGCAACCGCTGAGTAAAACATATGATGGATAAGTTGGCGGTTCATTCCGCCGCTGTGGCGACCCCAGATTAATAAAGGGACTAAGTGGAAAAGAAAATGAATGAATAAATAAATAAACAAAATTTTTATGTTTGTTTCTCTTAATTTTTTTAAATATACATATTTAATATTTTTCCCTAACGTATACTGTCACGGTCACCAGCGATCCATCTTGTACAGATTGCTGGTATACACAAAGATTGCTAAAGCCTCCTTTTCACTGTACATGACAAACGACAAGCGACAGACCGGAAGTCATTCATTTCTAATAGGGTTAGGGATCCGATTTGAGCTGCGGATCCGTTAAAATATTTGAACTCCTGCGACTAAATCGTATGCGACCGGCCGACTGGATGTGATGTATTTTAGTGTTGTACAAGCAGGTCTGTGCGCGGGAGATGAGAAATAGTAGTTTTTTAAAAAACATTTCTATTCATAAATGAGTAAAAAATATATAATATTTTATGTTTAAAATTTTTTTTGCGGTCTGTGAGTTTCTAGTATTCATTCTTTTAACCATGGTGAATGCACGGAGAATAAAGGCTCCTTTATTTTGAACACTGCGAGAACAGCTTCTCTCCCATGGTGCACGACAAAACTGAAAATTCTGTGCGACTGCCACAAGAGGACGTATTCCGACAGTCATGTCCAAATGTCGTGTGCAGTGGAAAGGCGGCTTAACAGACTACAATCCTGTCTCAATATAACTACAAGTCCTGTCATGCAACACACACACACCTGCTCCAGGTCTCCATTGATTAGACTCACACAGCTGATGCTGCTCATGGACTGATTACACTACATATACTGTATATACGGCTCACTTTGAGACTCTCATTGTTGAGCCTTGTTTATCTGTCTACAACGTGGTTTCCTGGTCTTGTCCTTCCGTGTTTGATCTCTGCTTTGTTTTCTCGTTTTGATACCTTGCCGTCTGTACTGACCGTTTGCCTGTTTAATGACCACAACTCTGGATTGCTTGTATACATCTGTTTGATTTGTGTTGACTGTTGCTTGCCTGATCATTCTGTTTGATAAACTTGCGTTTGGATTCGCACTTCCTTGTCCAGCGTCCCATCACATTACATATACATTTGGGTGTACAAATTTTTTGGGTTGTTAATGTAAGTTATTTAGCTCCAGATTTGGCTCCATTTAAACTAATGCACAAATATAATATTGTAAAGCATCCTATAGAAAATATTCATTTTAATGAGAGATTTGTGAGGGTGTACTTATATATGCTGAGCACTAAAAGTTAAGTTTATTAGTACTTTTACACTCCTGCATTAATGTGAAGCAAAGTGTTAATCATGCAGAACATGCCCTATTTCAGCAATGCATATTAACTTTCTAATGCTCTAAGACTAGTGTTTGTCAGTTCAGTTCTGCTCTTGGGATCTATCTCAGCACTCAGGTTTCAGATGTCCAACATTTAACAAACCTGATATCACAGCATTTCAGCTCATTAAAAGAGGCTCCATGACCTGCTTCAGATTAGTAAGACATCTTAAATATGCAGCTCTGAGGAGAGCAGTAGAAATGTTTAAAGTTTAATTCCATCCATTATTTAAACAAATAACGATTGCACTTTACAATAAGGTTTCATTAGTACATGTTAGTTATGTGTTTACTAACATGAACTAATAATGAACAATACTTGTGTTATTAATCATTCAGCATTTACTAATGGATTATTGAAATCCAAATTCATGCTTATTAACATAAGCTTATGCATCATGAGTTAACATGAAGTAATAATGAACAACTTTATTTCCATTAACTAACATAAACCAATATAAATAAATACTGTAATAAAGGTATTATTGTACTGGGGTGCATTTCCGAAAACCATGGTTAGCCAACTAAAGTTGCAAGTTGCGTCATTACAAATGTAGTTTGTTGATTTGCCGTTTCCCAAATCCATCGTTCCAACGAACATTCGTAAACTGCGTCGCAAACTTGTATGCTTGCGACTACACCTCTGGAGCTGTAGTTAGAAACATAGTTCCTGGCTGTGTTCTATTCCCAGTTACCCCCCCCCCCATGCCCTATTCATTTAGAATATTCTAATATTTAAACTTGGAATAATAAAAAAATCATTAAATTCTAAGCATCACTCTTATGCTGTGTTCACACCAGACGCGGAAGAAGCGTCAAGTGAAAGTGATTTACATGTTAAGTCAATGCAAGATCCGTGCGTTCCACGTCTGGTGTGAACAGCTGTGTTCATACCAGACGCGGAACGTGCCGATAAATCGCGATATTCACACGTAAATAGACGAGTGAACATTTGAGTTGACTCGCTTCATTCATCTTCAAATTCCACTTCATTCGCGCGTCAAATTCACTTCAGAACAGATGCGGCTTCGCGTGATGGGCCGGGCTTCTGACTGCCCGGTGACTGTAGCTTCATTGCTAAATGGCTAACATGGATTTTATTGAGAAAATAACTGTGTTTATGTGCTGTTATGAAGGCTGAAAAACAGCGTCAATTCGTTTAGAGCAGTGTCTGAGTCCACTAGATACTTTCAGAGGTGCACCCAGCTCTGTGAACTCATAAACTCCTCCAGAAACTTAACCTGGATGACGGAGGCTTTCAGCGGTGCTTCTGACTGAGCCGAGCCCAGTTTGATGAACTGTTGTCGGTGTCGGCTGGAGGATTTCCACCGGGACACCAACAACAGGTGCTACGTCACAATCACGCCACCACAAGAGCAAGCTCCTGATTGGTTAACGTGGTGCGAATGTCCGCAGAATGTCATTGCGCCATTCGCGTTATTCGCGCCGCGCCATTCACATGTATCGTGCCGCAGGATGTCTATTCGCGCCTTTGCATTGACTTAACATGTAAATCACTCGCACTTGACGCTTCTTCCGCATCTGGTATGAACACAGCATCAGGAGTAATTTGCTTTCAAAGTATTTTTACAATTCAGTTTTAGCGATTTTCATGTTTACAATTGTGCACTCTTTGCAGTGCACTTTGAAAACATTGATGTCATTTTGAACACAGCTGTGGCTCATGACGAAAGCTATAGGTGACCTATTATTTAAAAGCAGAATTTATGTTATGTCTCCAAAGCTTGTGAAAACAAAAATCATAGCATACGTTAATGCTTTTTATTGATAGGTTATGTATTAAGTATCTGTATTGTATATGACATGGGCCTGCTGGTTAGACCATTTCTGCAGTGGTTTGCATGTGTCAAATTGTAAAAGTGGACTTGAACATAAAAAAACCATACAATAATAAACAATATCCTACTTAATAATAATAATAATAATAATAATAATAATGATAATAATAATAATAACAACAACTACTACAACAACAACAACAACAACAACAACAATAATAATAATAATAATAATAATAATAATAAAAATAATAATAATCATCATCAGCATCATCATCATTAATATTAAAGTTTTCATTTCCTAATAAATAATAAATATCTAATTGCATTTCTTAATAAATAGCCTCATTATTTTATTCAATGATTTATATATGAGATTAGAATACGTGTTAGCTTTTGTAAGTGATTTTATGATTTAGAATAGAATATGTAATGTTCTCATCAATATTTGTAAAGGAAACATAGGTCCTATATGCGCCGTTTACATATATTTCAATGAATATGGAAAACGAGTGGATGTGTTTACCAAAAATAATATTGGATTTTTTTTTTTTATGTAAAAAACCTTAAACCTTGTTGTAAAGTGTTACCAAAATAACTATCCATCTGAGCAACTAATTGACTAACCAAGAAAGTAAGTAAATACCTAAGTTTTTAAGTAACTAAGTAACTAACCGACCGACCGACTGACAGACCGACCGAGTAAATAAATAAATAAATAAATAAATATATTGTTATTGGATTTAGATTTTGGAGTAATTTCAATTGTTGTTAATTATTTTTCAGTTTTGTTAAACTTTTATTGTCATTTAGAAATAAATATAAAATATTAAGATATATTATGAATTTTATTCATTCTCTTTTTGGCTTAGTCCCCTTTATTAATCTGGGGTCACCACAGCGGAATGAACCACCAATTAATCCAGCATACGTTTTACGAAGCGGATGTCCTTCCAGCTGCAACCCATCACTGGGAAACATCCATACACTCATTCACACACATACACTACGGACAATTCATCTTACCTAATTCACCTATACCACATGTTTTTGGACTTGTCTGGGAAACCGGAGTAAACCCACTCCAACACGGGGAGAACATGCAAACTCCACACAGAAATGCCAACTGACCCAGCCGGGGCTCGAACCAGCGACCTTCTTGCTGTGAGGCGAACGTGCTACTCACTGTGCCAGCGTGCTGCCCTATTATGAATTTATTAAACATTATTATTATTATCACAATTACAGTGCTCAGTATAAACGAGTACACCCCTCACAGACCACACTTTTAAATGATTATTTTTTAATTAGGATGCTTTGTAATAAAATGTTTAACATATTGGATTAGATAAGACAAAACTGAAACTGATCTAAAACAAATAAATAAATAAAAAATAAGATCACAGTCCAAACATCAGTACACCTAAATTAATATACTGGGTAAAAATATTAAATAAAATTAATAATCTATTTACTTTTATTAAAATAAAAATATATAATAGTTTTAATAAAAATATATACTGTACATTTTAATTGAGATTTTGTAGTTTGCGTTACTCTTTAAATGTACCATCTTTCTATTCCTAAAGATTTTAGGTGACCAAATTCTTATTTAATGGATATAACTGTTTAATAAATCAGTTTTGTTTAAATGCACCAACATATATGGCTATATTCACTGAGAAATGGATAAAAAAGGATTTTCAAAAGGGGTTCAAAGGGGGTTGTATTATATTAATACTTTTCATTGTTTTAGCATAGGTTTTAGTCATTTAGTCATGATTCTTTAAATGTTTTGCATACAGACAAAAACATTCTCAAAATAATTCATGTTCATAGAGATCTGTGAAAATGACTAAAATGCTGTATTATGCATTCCAGGCCAGTAGTTGGTACTGTCACAAACTTAACTTGAAATTGTTTATGTGTGTTTTAATTATAGCTTTATTTAAATTATTTTAAAAACTTATTTTAGTTAAAAACAACCCAACCCTACGAGTAAACAATGACAGAATTAACATTTTGAAGTGAACTTTCCATTTAATCCAAATCACTTATAAATATTCCAGTCTGGCATGTCTGGTCTCTGTCTGCAATCAAATGCAAATTGACTAAAAATGATGGCAGCTCCTCATATTTGCTTCTACGTGTGATAATATCTCAAGCTCCCCGACACTCATCTGAACACTTGATGAGCACTGATTTAGCATAATGTTATTTAACATCTTTCCATTGATCGACTGTCATTATGTGCTAAACCATGACCTAGTTACCTGAAAAGTAGGCCATTCCTCAGTCTTTTTAAACCACAGAGTCTACTAGTTTTTAGTTCTGTCAAAAGATTAATCGTGATTAATCACATTAAAAATAAATAAATAAATAAATAAATAAATATATATGCAGAGTTCAGATGCAAAAACCTCTAAATGGTGTCTGAAATGTTTACATTTACAGATTTACATACTAAGAGGTGATTGGACAGGTCTTCGCACATGCAATGAGCATGAAAGATAATTGGAAGCGCACAAAGGCGGAACTGCTTTGTTGCAATTGTTTTTATTAACAAACCAATATTAATAATGCATATTCTGAACCGCGGATCACAGGGCGCATCAAACCGTGGGAGGACAATGGGACAATATGTTTTTTTTTTACAGAGAATTGTTGCATCTCTAATATATATAGTTAAAGTCAGAATTATTAGCCCCCCTCTTTATTTTTCCCCCAATTTCTGTTTAACGGAGAGAAGATTTTTTTCAACACATTTCTAGACATAATAGTTTTAATAACTCATTTCTAATAATTGATTTAATTTATCTTTGCCATAATGACAGTTAATAATATTTGACTAGATATTTTTCAAGACACTTCTATACAGCTTAAAGTGACATTTAAAGGCTTAACTAGGGTAATTAGGTTAACTAGGCAGGTTAGGGTAATTAGACAAGTTATTGTATAACGATGGTTTGTTCTGTAGACAGTTGGAAAAAAAATATAGCTTAAAGGGGCTAATAATATTAACCTTAAAATGGTGTTTAAAAAATTAAAAACTGCCTTTATTCTAGCCGAAATAAAACAAATAAGACTTTCTTCAGAAGAAAAAATATTATCAAACATACTATAAAAAATCCCTTGCTCTGTTAAACATCATTTGGGAAATATTTATAAATTAAAAAATAATAATAAATTAAAAGGGGGGCTAATAATTTTGACTTCAACTGTATATATACCAGGTTAGACCCCCTTTTGCCTTCAGAACTGCCTTAATCCTTCGTGGCATAGATTCAACAAGGTACTCGAAAATTCCTCAGAGATTTTGGTCCATATTGACATGATAGAATCACACAGTTGCTGCAGATTTGTCAGCTGCACATACATGATGCGAATCTCCCGTTTCACCACATCCCAAAGGTGCTCTGTTGGATTGAAAAATGGTGACTGTGGAGGCCATTTGAGTACAGAGAACTCATTGTCATGTTCAAGAAACCAGTCTGAGATGATTCACGCTCTATGACATGGCGCGTTATCCTGCTGGAAGTAGCCATCAGAAGATGGGTACACTGTGGTCATAAAGGGATGGACATGGTCAGCAACAATACTCAGGTAGGCTGTGGCGTTGATTCGATGCTCAATTGGTACTAATGGGCCCAAAGTGTGCCAAGAAAATATCCCCCACACCATTACACCACCACCAGCAGCTGAACTGTTGATACAAGGCAGGATGGATCCATGCTTTTATGTTGTTGATACCAAACTCTGACCCTACCATCCGAATGTCGCAGCAGAAATCGAGACTCATCAGACCAGGCAACGTTTTTCCAATCTTCTATTGTTCAATTTTGGTGAGCCCGTGCAAATTGTAGCCTCAGTTTTCTGTTCTTAGCTGACAGGAGTGGCACCCAGTGTGGTCCTCTGCTGCTGTAGCCCATCCGCCTCAAGGTTGGACATGTTGTGTGTTCAGAGATGCTCTTCTGCAGACCTCGGTTGTAACGAGTGGTTATTTGAGTTACTGTTTCCTTTCTATCAGCTGGAACCAGTCTGGCCATTCTCCTCTGACCTCTGGCATCAACAAGGCCTTTGTGCCCACAGAACTGCCGCTCACTGGATATTTTCTCCTTTTCAGACCATTCTCTGTAAACCCTAGAGATGGTTGTGCGTGAAAATGCCAGTAGATCAGCAGTTTCTGAAATACTCAGATCAGACTCAGATCAGACCGTCTGGCACCAACAACCATGCCACGTTCAAAGTCACTTAAATCATCTTTCTTCCCCGGTTTGATGCTCGGTTTGAACTGCAGCAGATCATCTTGACCATGTCTACATGCCTAAAAGCATCGAGTTGCTACCATGTGACTGGCTAATTAGAAATTTGCATTAACGAGCAGTTTAACAGGTGTACCTAATAAAGTGTCCAGTGAGTGTACATAGCATTTTCTCATATAGTATGTTTTTCATGTGAGACATCCACAAGTGTTGTTTATGTAAGGAGGCTTGATAAGCTTCTGCATAATCAAATGATATTCTCTCCCTCCACTAAACTGATTTTCCTAGCCAGTCTGTTGTGCATCCCAAACTCCAACACCTTTTGAATGCACAAATGTCTGATTTTAACAACAGACAAACCCTTCACTCCCCGGCCGGTTTAACTAGCACAAACGGTTCAGTGGGCAAGACTTCAGGAGTTGTGAGTTTTGTGATCGCCTCTGCCTTGCCTTCGCTCGACTTTAACAGCTGTAGCAGCATCTTTTAAACACACAGTGGGGATTTAGATCAAAGTCCATGTTATCGCTGTCAAGCAGAGTCGTGCGCTGTGTGTCCGGCTTTGAGTTTCACTCCTCCGCGGTCACTCAAACGTGGCACTTTGACTGCGGCTGCCCGGGAAGAGCGCCGATATTTCAGCTATCTGTGAGAGACGGAGACCTTCAGCTCAGCGCCACCCGAAGAGCTGTTTAAAGACATAAAAATCCTCAGATTCTTCTTGGCTGCATGCAGAAATTTCAGAGCTGGTCTTTGAACTGCTTTCTTTTTTTTTTACTCCATCGTCTTGCTTACATCTGGGACTGACGAGAAGTGTAATTTGCCAGGAATTTCAGATAACTATGTCTTAATGAAAGCATGCTAACGAGATGTAAATGAGCTGGCTAATTATCAACAGTTTTTCCCATTTCGATTCTGTAAGTGCAGTTGATTGAATTTCTTCCTAACCTAACAAGAAGAGAAAACTCTTACCTGATTTAAGCATTTAAGTAATAAACTAAATTTTTATTTGCTTTCGCTGCAGTGTGTTTGGAATAATTATGAACATTGGAGGAATATGCTCATACGCTATGATAATAAACAGCAATGCTTGTAAAAATGCAGGGTTTAATGCAAGTTAACGCAATCATTTTTACTAATTTAAGTGGATTGAACATAAAACACTTAAGAATTTCACCCTTAACCTTCCGGATGTATTCAGGTCAAATCTGACCGATTTACAACTTAAAGGTGCTGTATGTAAGTTTTTGACTCTTCTAAAGCATAAAAATACCATAATATGTGGGCAGATATTTAAGAAACATCCCAAGTGAACATACTTGTTTAACTGAAAAACAATGCTGAAGTCAGATATTCTGCTTTGAAAATGGTTTTTTCCGTGCCGGAACGCTGTCTTTGTTTAGGTCAATTTCATATGCACGATGCCAGTTTAGCCAATTATATTTCAGCACCCTGGGTTGCCTTGTTGGAAAACAGCGTATTTCATTCATTCATTCAGAAAGACTCTAAAAGCATGCGTCAGTGACCAAAAAGAACAGTATGGGAGACAGATTCAGTTCCACATGAGGTTATTAATTAGCAAATTACATAAATATTATGAACGTAAACATTAGGTGAGCAGGTTACATTGTAACCGCGTGTCCTAACAACACGCTGTGACGAGAGAGGCAGTGATCAGCTATTTGGCTGTTTGCACCAGACGAAACACGGCAGAAATGTAAATACAGCCTTTCAGAAGCACAGAATATGCACTCACTCACGGTTTAGAATCTATTTAATACATGTTAACCCACTTTAACATCATTAAATGTAGATGCTGAATCACTCATATGTGTTTAGTTCTAAAGTTCAATTTCAGACGGTTTATTGTATTTTCCAGATCTGAGGTGAACTTTCTGCTTTCAGTAAATGGCAACAAATGCCATGTAAAATGCATTCAAACTAGCATTGTTAGCATTTAGCACTGAATAAAGCACACAAGGCTTACCTGAGGTGATCTAGCTGTCATAGGTTTCTGTTGTTCAGCTGTGAGAAATAGAAGCCATTTCTAATATATCAATTCGAGGTGTTGGTTAGGACAAAAACTCCTTTTAATATGGAAAATATTCCCTCTATCGCGTGTCGTTGCTTTTATTTAGAACACAGGTTTAAATCACTCGCTCCTGTACTCAATCTGGCATCCCAGCGCACTTTTATTATGATCCAGGAGTGCAATACCTAGTTCAACCACTGGGTGTCAAACTTACATACTGCACCTTTAAAACTTTCATAAATATTGTGTTTTACATCCGATTGCCTCAAGGCCTTATGATATCCTCTACACTATGCACTTGAACATATAAAACTGATCAGAACCAGAATCAGAATCAGAAAGAGCTTTATTGCCAGATATGTTCACACATACGAGGAATTTGTTTTCGTGACAGAGCTTCTACAGTGCAACAGAATTACAGACAGGACTAAAAACAGATATATTTTAAAAAGTAGTGAATGCAAATATACAAATTGACAAGTGTATGTACAGCTATATTACTATATACAACATAATATGTGCAGCTGTTATGTGCAAATTGGCATGTAAAGTGTGTTGTTAAATAAGTGTATGTGTGTATTAAAAAAGTGTATAGCAGGTAGTGATGTTGATTCCACAATTATTATCAAGTGTTCATGAGATGGATTGCCTGAGTGAAGAAACTGTTTCTGTGTCGGGCTGTTTTGGTGCGCAGTGCTCTGTAGCGTCGACCAGAAGGTGAAAGTTCAAAGTGTGCTGGGTGTGAGCGCTCCAGAGTGATTTTGGCAGCCCTTCTGCTCGCTCTGGATAAGTACAGTTCTTGGAGAGTAGGGAGGGTTGTACCAATGATTCGCTCAGCAGTCCGAACTATTCGACGTAGTCTTCGGAGGTCAGATTTGGTAGCTGAGCTAAACCAGACATTTATTGATGTGCAGATGACTGATTCAATGATGGAGGTGTAGAACTGTTTCAGCAGCTCCTTTGGGAGGTTGAACTTCCTCAGCTGACGAAGAAAGTACAGCCTCTGTTGAGCTTTTTAGACAATGGAGTCAATGTGAGTGTCCCACTTCAGGTCCTGAGAGATGGTGGTGCCCAGGAACCTGAATGACTCCACTGCTGCCACAATGCTGTCCATGATGCTCAGTGGGGGGAGAGCAGGGGGGTTTCTCCTGAAGTCCACTATCATCTCCACTGTTTTGAGCGTGTTCAGCTCCAGGTTGTTGTGACTGCACCAGACAGACACTCCTTAACCTCCTGTCTGTAAGCAGACAGGAGGATCACCTCTTTGTTTAAAAAGCAGACACTGATGATCACCTCTTTCTTTAAATTTTGAGTGTTTCAATCTAAACCTGTGGTGTTCCCTGTTAAAAGTGACCGCCATAGAAAATTAATGGGTATCCAGACTATATTCATCCATCAGACAGAAAGCATTCCCATACACACCACCCCAACTGATGCTGCGGTCACACTGCACTTTTCGGAACCGGAAACGCAAGGTCGTGTGTCAAGTTTCGCAGGTAGTTGAGTTGCAAAGTTCAAGCTTGGTGAACTCTGACCTGCGAAATTGCATCACTTGACTGCGTGAGACCAATCGAGGATCAAAACATGACCTCTCTCTAAAGAAATTTAAAACATGGACCAATCGCTCGCTTTTTTTAAATGTATAATCATCTTGTTTACTCTCGCCCCTTTTCGTAGCGCCGTACGAAAGAATTTCGCAAGCTCAAACTCTAGTGTGACCGCAGCTTCACTCATTTACCCACTCACCCACTTACTCACTCACTCACTCACTCACTCACTCACTCACTCACTCACTCACTTACCCACTCACTCACTCACTCACTCACTCACACATTTCAGACTGAACAATATCTTTTGCAGGTACACATCTCATTTCCACGCTAATGTGCCAATCCTCCAACCTGATCTCACAAGGAAAGTAACTATTTTATGTTTTGTCAGTTTAGTGGCTAATTCATTCGAGTTCAGTCGTATGAAAATGTACAATTTTTAAAAGGAAGCGCGGCCCCCAACCCCACTCCTAAACCCAACCGTCATTGGGGATAAGCAAATCGTAATAAATTGTATGAATGAGACTGTGCGAATTCATACAGATTAGCCACTAAATCAATAAGTTATGAATTTACATATGCAGTGACACGCAGTCAAATATTCGAACAGATCAGCCACTTTTGACGCTCATAAACAATCACAAAGTCCTCGTGCTGCAGGAATTAGGAGGTTTGCTGAAGGTGCAGCTGATGTGCAGTATGAGTTTGCGTCTTTAATAATCTACAACAGTTTGCGTTCATTAAACAGTAAGAATGATTAATAAATCCATATCAAGCAGTCCCTTAAAAGTCACGACTCGCTTTCAGTTTCGGGCTCAGGCGCATTTTGCACTCACACACAAGCGTGCTGCGCCAAAGCCCAAGTGAACCGCGCTCTGGCACACCTCTTTTAACCGGGCCAGGGCAGGTCACGTGAACCATGCCTGAGCCCGATTCAGAGAACTCACACTTCTAAAACAATCTGAGAAACGGGCCTGGGCACTGTTCGGATAGCATAGTGTGAGTACGCCCTGAATCAACTTCCTGATAAAACAATTGTTATGTGAACCCATCTGTGTGTGTTCCTTTCTTTCTTTCTTTCTTTCTTTCTTTCTTTCTTTCTTTCTTTCTTTCTTTCTTTCTTTCTTTCTTCATCCTATTGCTGGGTGTAGCAGGAGTTAGCTTAGCTTAGCATCAATTATTTTATTGGATTAGACCATAAGCATCTCACTCAAAAATGACCAAAGTATACCTAGTGCTATACCCTCAGTCAATATTCACTATATTAGTACACTAATGTGAAGGACTGAATGAAATTTTGAGCACTCAATACACAGGAAAGTATACCGTTTTGTTTGTGCTTTGCTGGTTGATAAATCATTCAGAGTCCATTTCTTTGGTCAAACCCTGTGATAGTTATTTTAGTGAGCTGTCTATTAGTAACGAAACAAAGTATTTTGATTTATGTCATCTATTGTTCGTTTTGTAATACATTTTCATTGCCTATTTGTATTTTCATTGCAGTTATTTCATGTCTAATTCTATAAATTCACGTTAAACACTACTTTGAGACATTGTTCACAGCTCAAGAATGTTGAATAAAAATTTGGTGGTGAAAAATGTTTTTTTTGTGCTAATATAAGAGCAGTTAAAACAGGCCGGTCAATTTTGACCGGGAACACTAAAGTAAGGGGCGGGATGTGAACACGACACGAGGGTCAAAAAACCCTTAAGAACTGTGTTGTTTCAACTCAATTAAAGACGTAGTTTAAATAAGCAGCAAAAGTTATTTCTTGAGTTTTGTTGCTTTTCCAATAAAAGTAGCTATACCTTGAATCAATATAGGGCTGCAGCAAAATGACTTCATAAGACAGTTGACCCTGAAAAGTCTGTCATCATTTACTCACTCATCCTACACGTGGTCCAAACCTGTTTAAGTTTCTTTTTTCAAAGGAAAATATAGTGAAGAATGTTGTACATATACTGTAAAATATACGGTAAATGTACATCTGTGGGCGAATGATCCCTTTAATTTACTTAAAAAAAAACATACAGACAAAAACAGAATTAATGCATGTGGTGCCCCCATACTGAGGTCTTATGAAGAGAAATAGATTAGTATTACTGCCGCCGAAATCACTGTGACATATCTTTTTCATTTTTCTATGTAAATATGCATTGGTTTATTTATTGGCTTATATGGTATACTTGTGTGGGGGAAACAAATTGATTGATTGATTGGTTGGTTGGATAAATGGATGGTTGTTTGATTGATTGGGTAAATGGTTGATTGATTGATTGATTGATTGATTGATTGATTGATTGATTGATTGATTGATTGATTGGGTAAATGGTTGGTTGGGTAATGGCTGGTTGGTTGGTTGATTGATTTGGTAATGGTTGATTGATTGATTTATTGATTGATTGATTGGGTAAGTGGTTGGTTGATTGGTTGACTGGGTAAATGGTTGATTGATTGATTGATTGATTGATTGATTGATTGATTGATTGATTGATTGATTGATTGATTGGTTGGTTGGTTGATCGATTGATTGATTGATTGATTGGTTGGTTGATAGATTGTGTAAATGGTTGGTTGTTTGGTCTATTAATTGATTGGGTAAATGGTTGTAGATTGATTGATTGATTGATTGATTGGTTGGTTGATTAATTGGATAAATGGTTGGTTGATTGATTGATTGATTGATTGATTGATTTATTGATTGATTGATTGATTGATTGGGTAAATGATTGATTGATTGAATTGATTGATTGATTAAGTGGATGGTTGGTTAAGTGATTCATTGATTGATTGGTTGGTTGGTTGGTTGGTTGGGTAAATTGTTGATTGATTGATTGATTGATTGATTGATTGATTGATTGATTGATTGATTGATTGATTGATTGATTGATTGATTGATTGATTGATTGATTGATTGATTGGGTATATGGTTGGTTGGACGGTTGATTGGGTAAATGGTTGGTTGCTTGGTTGGTTGGTTGGTTGGTTGATTGGTTGATAGGGTAAATGGTTGGTTGATTGATTGATTGATTGAGTTTAATCGATTAAGTTATCTGATTGCAGCTCAAGAAGTTTAGAGATTTAATTGTTGTGATTTTGCTTCTGCTGAACAATTCTATTAATGATATTTTTTGGAATGTTTGTGGAGCTACTTGATACCTGATTATTTACTTTTATTCTATATTCTATAATTTTGTATTGTATGCTGATTTGTTATATTTTGCAAACAAAAACAAAAAAATACTATTTTGTGAGTCACTTTGATTCATTTAAAGCAAGGGTCACCAATCTCGTTCCTGGAGGTCCGGTGCCCTGCAGGTTTTAGCTCCAACTTGCCTTAACACACCTGCCTGGGTGTTTCAAGTATACCTAGTCAAGTGTGGTTGATTAGGGTTGGAGCTAAAATCTGCAGGACACCGGACCTCCAGGAACAAGTTTGGTGATCCCTGATTTAAAGTATTCAAAATAATTTGTCCATGGATTGAACTGCAATTATAGTGCTTTGAATTCAAGTTTGGTTATGCTGTGGGTTCAAGTTTACTAACTGTAATATGAATATCACTTCATATAATTTTACATGTACACGTTTTTTATTTTTGTAAACAGAGTTTTTCCGCCTTTTTAGAAAGGATAATGATAAAATCTTGTCCACACATTCACAATTGAAAAAAAACTATCTGTCCAAAGGAAAACACAAAAACACCCTATGAAGAGTTATCAATAGTATGCTAAAGCAACAGGTGGCAATATACTCCTAACTGTAAAGTCATATTGGCCAATCAGATGACTGAAAAACACAAAATAAATGATGACACTTACAAGCCAAAAACTTTTCCATCAAGACAACACAAACCCTGTCATTTTTGAAAATCTTCACCCTGACAAGAGTTTTCAAAGACTTTTAGTTTCAGTGACCCAATATTGTGTTTGCATGTGGATACACAATATAAACACATAGAAAAAGCTGCAGTTTTGAAAATTCCATGTGGTTCATGTGAACAAGGCCTTAATCTGTTGAAGTGGACTTTTTTATTCAGTTTTTGTTAGCTATTTGATGCTATAAAAATGATACATGACAGTTGTGATTGACAGCCGCACGAAGTAATCACAATAAACTTAATTAGGAATCTCATTTTATGTAATGTATGTATTATGCTATGTAATTATCCGTATAATACTACACCCTTGATGTCTCTTGTTAGTAGCTGAAAAAAACACTAACAGAGTGCAGTGAAAATATCTAAGCGAGATATGTGACATTTCAAAAAGAAGTCAAGAATCTAAAGCATCTTCTGAGACATTAATTGCCTGTAAAGAGAGAAAAAAAAGCCATCAAGCACACACAACAAGCAAATGCGGTCAGACGAGACAGGTAGCTTTAATATGAAGCGTTCCAACAAACCTCGAAAAACCGTGTACATTCTGTCCTCCCAAGGTGACTTCATCTTTAAAGCGAGATACTTTGTTTATAGCATTCATCAGATTCATCACGGCAGTAGCCAAACATTATAAACGATTGCAGTTTAACCGGCCTGGCTTTTAAAATCATCCTTGAAAGATTAAATGCGTCATTACTTGTCGTCTGGAACATTTTGAAAGAGCTAGCTAAGTGGAGCAACCTGTGATATACTGACGAAACATTTGGGTAGCGTGCTTTGAGACTTCGCTACCGAGGGAGTGTAGCACAATGAAAACGAAATAAGGTGTGCAATTATATACTTTCAGAACAAAAAGACAGCACCGACTTGAGGAAAACAACAACAGCGCTGGCATATTGTTGCTCTCGCTTTAGCTCTGTTGAGTTTTATTTGATCTGAGTGAAGTATAAACGGCTCTCAGCTGTTCTGATTATAGAGATGTTGAGGAATCAGTCTGTGACACGTCCCACATTGCCTTTCAAAAAACACTCGAGGGGGCTCACTTCTTTGACAGCTCAATGTGGATATTGAAAGTAAATAAAAATCCTGAATCAGATGCTCAAAAACAGCAAGGACGTTTAGGAAGGAAGTGAATAATGGTAAACTTTATTCTCAATCTCTTATTCTGCCAGCTAAATGTTTGTTAGATCTCACATGTCCAGTGGTCCAGTGGACCAGATGTCTTCAGAAGTAGTTTATTTATAAATATTTAACATTTTTTTTTATGTGAACATTATCTATCCATCCATCCATCCATCCATCCATCCATCCATCCATCCATCCATCCATAAACTTTTAGAGTTAGAATTAGTTAGATAAACAAATGTTAGCTTATTAAAACCAACTATTTTTCTCTTTTTTGATGTGTGATGACTTTGTGTTGACTTTGTGATGACGTGTGATGACTTTGTGCTGACATTATGATGACGTGTGATGACTTTGTGCTGACTTTATGATGACGTGTGATGACTTTGGGCGTGTTAGGACTTTGTGTAAATGACCTTGTGCTGGAAAAGTGGGGAGGGTGAAAGTACATATACAGTATGTATATATTTATAATTCTAATAGTTAAACTAAATGTAAATCAGGGTTTTCACTCTTTCATAAATTCAAGGACTTTTAAATGTATAAATACTAAATAAATAAAAGAATAATTTTAAATCGAGCACCTTTGTAATTCAACCCCCTCAGCATATATACTGTAGTGGCATTAAAATCCTTTCTGTACTTAACATTTCACTTTCACTTAAAGTCCCCATGAAATCAAAAATAAAAACTTATTGACTTTGTTAGCTCACATTGCACTGTGATCAATTCATCTGTGCATGTCATTAAGAACCTTCTAGTCTTTAATAAAAATCTGAAAATGCACTTCTTGTTTGTTTTCAGTTAATTTGTCAGATTGCGAGATTTTGAGGTATTGGGCAGAGCTAACATACTTAACCACGCCCCTCCAACTGTCAGTTTTGACAACAAACAAAAATGGTGAGCAGGAGGTGTCTGTTAGGTTGTTATATCTCTAAAACCCCTTTCCTGATTCTTCTGATTGAAATGCCTATTACTACATCTATTCAAAAAACAAGCCACGCCCACTGTTTGCTCATTTAAAATTCTGTTTCTCTAGGAACTGCATCAAAATATGAAAAAGAATAACGATCGCATGTTTCCGGTTCATTGGGACTTCAACATTTACTTTAAAATGTCCTACTGATGATGTTTTGAATGTGTCAAAACAACTGTTTTAAAGTCATGTTCAAAGAAATTTAATTCGTTGAATTCAATACTGGTACTGCTAAACTGGTAAGATTTAAATGTACGAATTTTAAATTAAGAATGTCTTAGTTTTTTTCGTTCAGTTTTTATAAAGCAGCACAGTACAATTGCTGAAATCATATCATCAACTTTAAATTCAAGCACTTTCAAGGACCTATGTTTGTTTTTAAGTACTTTCCAGGTCTTGAATTCACCCAGAAGACACACAGCGTCATTAATATTAGGTTAGATTTAGGCCGCCAGCATCTAAGCACAATGTAATTCTGATGTCTAATTAAGTCATATACGATATTTGGTTGATTTTAAGTTGTGCTGGAAAGTGACCAAAATCCAACGCCGAGCCAACATCTTAAACCAACGTCATATCGATGTCAAATACTGACATTTATTCATCAGGTATGGCAACCAAAATCCAACGTCTGATAGATGTTATAGTGGTAACGTCCACACAACTTCAAGCTATAACATCATTAGACTTTAATATTTTGTTGTTTTTAGGTTTCATTGGAAAGTAACCAAAATGCAACGCCTGTCTGACTTTGGACTTTGACGTCTGCCTGACGCTAAGTTCTGATGTCAACTTGTTTTTCATTTCCAAACAAAATACAGCTTCCCATGACATTGGGGTACAACATCAATCTGTTATGTTGATGTCCTGTGCCATTCTTGCAATATACTGTATGTTGCATTTATAAGTTTTAATATATATACTTGAAATGCAAACATGTGCATGTATGTCATCTATGTGACCCTGCACCACAAAACTAGTCATAAGTACATTTTTCAAAATTGATATTTATGCATTATATGAAAGCTGAATAAATGAACTTTCTATTGATGTATGGTTTTGTAAGACTTGAGATACCACAAATACTTTGATGTCTTTGACAATTCAAACATGAGCTGGAAACACAGAGACAATCGGCTCCACAACCCACCAGGTGGGAATGCGGGAAAGCCAGCTCCTCCTTCATTTACATTTGAAGCAACCCCCTCTCCTCACTCACCCTCTCTTCATACATACTCACACTGAATGGTCATTTCAAAGTATGAATGTTCTAAATCAATCCAGATGACTTTATCTATCATGTCTGATATCATTTGAAATGTCTCAGTGCGACTGGTACAATGGTCTCATTCCCTCAGAAATAGACATAATCAAAATAATAGATATATAACTTCGGGTGTCTTTTGAACCACTGCTAAGGGTGTGCCTTTACCTAGGGGGCCTTTATTCAAATGACCATTTGTTTCCTATAGGCAGAAACTCCTCAGATTTAACATGTCACTAAATGCAAATGCCTTTTGTTATTCAACACACCCCTTTCCTCGTGGAGGTTCTTGGTTTGACTACTTAAGGGAAAGTTTCTAAATGTTCGACGCAATTCTGTACCCAGATTAGCCCGTAGTGTAGAGCTTCATGCTCCATGCTATGTATATATTGATGTCAGGTATGCATCTTTGGATCTTCGATTTATCTTTGATAATTTGATGTCTTGTATTGATTGTTTATGAATTGACTGAATGAATTAGCATAACACACATTTACCTGACTAATAAATTGTTATGTTTTGAATAATTCAAACAGATCTCATGTTATTATCTCTAGTAGATTACGTTAAGTCCATAACACCACAAACGCCTGTACAGGTTAGTAACGGACTAAAACACGATAGACGGAGCAGTGTGGCACGCTATACGATGTTCTTAGAGCTCCGACTAACACATTGGCATAATTCACGTAAACTTAGACAGTAAAAGGCTATCTAAGGGGATAGACCTTCATCTCTAAATTTCTGATTTAGCAGATAGCTGATCTATGGGGACCACGTAAAAAATATTCTAATCTGAGTACGTAGGGTTCTGCCTTTTAGAATAGTGGTTAATCGTCTCTGTTTAATGACCAAGACTGACATGTTTGTGTTAAGAGATTGTATACTCGGCCGGTACAAGACTCGGGATGTTATAGGAATCCGAATGAACGAGAATAATATACAATAACGAATCAAAGAGAATATTCAATCATAATCTAAAGTAATATTAAAAGAAACAAAATAATCTTATCAACGTTTTGTAATTGGAGTCAGATAAAACGAGAAGGAATATATTAATATTCTAAACCACCTCATACTAAAATTGGAGTCAGATATGAGTTAAATTTAAAGTAAATCAACATTGTGCACTGGAAAGACCGAACAGGCAATAAACCTTCATCCACCAGTAGATACCGTCGTTGGACTAAGTGGTTGGACCCTACAGTTTGTTAGAACAGTGCAGCTTTGATGAATAGAAAGTGAATGCAGACATTTTTATATTAATTTCAACGTGCTTTCAAGACTAAACATATGGGAGATATATGGGAAAATATTTAATGATAGGATGATAGCGGGATAAAATGGTAAAATATGGGAGAATCCTGGCAAAAACGGGAGGGTTGACATGTATGAAGTGAACAGGAAGTGTTTATAGTACAACAGTTTTGCGAGATAACGTGCAAGTGAAAGCAAAAACTTACATTAAAAAAAAATATTTTCCTATTTTTTTCTCCCACCCAGTTTTTTTTCCCCACCATCATGTCCCTTCCAGGTCTTCATACTTTGTGGCCCCTGGTGGCATAGTCGCAAATTTTTAAAATCCCTTAGTCCTGCTGCGGCACCACACATGGCGGTAGTTAACTTAATTCCTTTATTAACATTGGAACCCAACATTTTTTACATTGTAGGATCTTATTCTACACCCCTAATCCTACCTAACAGCTAAACCCAACTACTACCTCACTAACTATAAGTAAGCAGAAAATTAGGAGTTTACAGAGCTAAAAGTTTTAGTTAATGATTAGAATTGTACTTTAAAATAAAGTGTGACCAAGATTTCTATATAGCGATGATTGAAAATCTGATCAATATTCCCACTGGCACCAAACCAATGATAAAAAAAGAGATTTACAAAGTCACCAAGTTATTTTGATGCCCAAATAATTGCGTCTTTGCATGAATGTATAGTTCTGCCATGGAGTTCTGCATGCATTGCAGAATAATTCATCATCACAGACAAGGATATCTCTAAAAATATCCCCCATATCGGTTCTCTTTGAACCTCAGGGCATCTCAATATAATAAAACCAATGAATTATGTCCTGCCTTCATCGTATCTAGTACATTACAGTAGATGAGCACGCTCTGTTTGTCTTTTAATGTAAGAGTGAATCCCTGCAGCTCTTCATTGAGAATCTTTCACTGTGAAGAAGGGAACCAAAGATTTATCTCTAAATTCTGTTACTTACAGCTCAGAATAGCATTTACTATTCAATTTTACTGCAGAGTGCATGTCCGTGGTCAGTGAAAATAGCCCAAAGGTAACTCTTTAAGGTGCTAGAAGGAATGTAATATTAGAATGCTGTCTAAAAATGCTGTTGCTGGTGAATTAGACCCGCATCCCCTAAAGACTTTCAGTTATCACAGCAAGAGTGATTTTCTTTTGAACATCACTGTGTAACATTACTTTTTTATTAGACATCTCTCTGGAATACTTTATGCTGACTGGTCAACCATGGCATTCAGAACATGATGCCACATGCAAGAGCGCTCAAACAAAGCCTTGTTTTTTCGTCATAGTTGCATATTGCGATTTAATCCAGGAGTCAGAAACGTGTCTCTTTGCAACAGATCTTTTGTGATGGAAAAATTCATTGTGCTGTTTTGACAGCTGTTTTTACACATTTTAGAAGCTTGTGTTAGAGTTCTCTACTGAAGAAAAAAAACATATGTATGTAAATATACAGTTGAAGTCAGAATTATTAGCCCCCGTTTATTTTTCTCCCCAATTTCTGTTTGATGGAGAGAAGATTTTTTTAATGCATTTCTAAACATAATAGTTTTAATAACTCATCTCTAATAATTGATTTACTTTATCTTTGCCATGATGACAGTAAATAATATTTGACTAGATATTTTTCAAGACACTTCTATACAGCTTAAAGTGGCATTTAAAGGCTTAACTAGGTTAATTAGGTTAACTAGGCAGGTTAAGGTAGTTAGGCAAGTTATTGTATAACGATGGTTTGTTCTGTAGACTATCGGAAAAAAAATATAGCTTAAAGGGGCTAATAATTTTGTCCTTAAAATGGTGTTTAAAAAATTAAAAACTGCTTTCATTCTAGCCAAAATAAAACAAATAAGACTTTCTCCAGAAGAAAAAAATATTATCAGACATACTGTGAAACTTGCACTGTTAAACATTATTTGGGAAATATTTAAAAAAGGAAATCGAAGGGGGGCTAATAATTCTGACTTCAACTGTATATAAAAATAACACCATCATATGCATAACAAGCTCATTAAACACAGTATTTTTAAAATATTCATATCCATTTTTTTAAATATTTTTTTGTAATTGTACTGTAGGTACCCGTTATTAGGAGAATAACCTAACCCTAACCCTAACCCTAACTTAACCCTATGTTGATCCTGGAACATCATTTCCTAACCCTAACCCAAATGCAGATGTGCAACAACTTCAATTGTAAGGTAAACACAAAACAACAGTCTCCATCTTGATCTCCTTCACGAGACTCCACAGTTGTAAACACTCGCTCCATCAGGCTCGCTAGGTTCTCACCTCTGCCCACACTCAGCGCTACCAAGCCAACCAATCACAGAGCTTGCGATATGCGTCGTTGAAATGTATAGTTACATTTTTTGAGAGGTGCACGCAGGGGCGGACTGGGAAAGCATTTTCAACCCAACTCCTAAACCATATTTCCAAAATCAAAGGGGATTAATACTTGGACAATAATGACGTAGAAGCACATAGCACATAACTGTAAGCCTAAACTCAACATGAATCGTAAACTTATCCCTTAAACGTGATTGGCTGGTTTGAATATTGAACCAGTGTCAACATAGATGTTCATTCAGGGACATGTCCTACTTGGTGAAATGACAGTAACCTTAAGCTGAAGCTGAAGCAACCTTAAGTTTTCAGACACAGCTGTGATCTAATTTGCATGTTTATATACAGTCAAGCCCAAAATTAATCATTCTCCTGACAAATTCTGACTCAAAGTTTTTGTTCAAATCAAAACAAAAGCTGAGAAATATACAGTATATATATATATATATATATATATGTATATATATATATATATATATATATATATATATATATATATATATATATATATATATATATATATATATATATATATATATATATATATATATATATATATATATATATTTATTTATTTATATATTTATTTATTTATTTTTTCACGATGATGCCTCTTGAACATCGTCTTATCTTTTGGCAGCAGCATGGTGTCATTTCCGGTCAAAAAAAAACATTAAAAAAAAAAAAAAAAAAAAAAAAGAAAAGTGGCTGATTGAATAAAGTATCTTTAAGTCAGAATTTGCCAGGAGTATGAATAATTTTAGGCTTGTACACTCTCAGAAATAAAAGTACAGGAGCTGTCACTGGGGCAGTACCTTTTCAAAAGATGCATATTTGTACCCAAATAATCCACATTGGTACCTCAAAGGGGCATATTAGTGCCCAAATGTACCTTTGAGGTACCATTATGAATCCTTCAAGTATAAATGAGGACCTTTTGAAAAGGTACTGCCCCAGTGACAGCTCCTGTATCTTTATTTCTGAGAGTGTACGTATATAAAGATGAATTCAGATGTTATTTTCGCTTATTTTTTTAAATCATACATTTTGATATGAATGACAATGTTTGAATTCAAATGAATTAGCCACTGATATGCTAAAATTAAAATCTATATAACAACTATTTCTAGGCCTCTTGTTTTGTAAAATGTAATAGTTATACAATTCAATCAATGAAACATTCAGTCAATTAATTAAAAACCCCATAATAGTGTTATGAATTATATAATTCTTGCTCATGCTTTTATCAGCAGCTGGGTGGATTACTGTAATGGACTCCTCACTGGTCTTTCCAAAAAGGCAGTCAGACAGTTGCAGCTCATCCAGAACGCTGCTGCCAGGATTCTGAACAGAACCAGAAAATCAGAGCACATCACACCTGTTCTCAGATCTTACACTGGCTCCCAGTTACATTCAGAATTGAGTTTAATGTATGATCACTTGTTTATAAAAAACTAAATGGCCTAGGATCATTTAAGACCATTCAGTCAAAGTTCAGTCAAACCAGGGTGAATCCGTCTTCAGCTACTAACAGCCCCCCACCCCCCAGGCTTCCAGAAATTATCAGATGTGCTCCAAGATTAGGCACATTCAAATCAAGACTGAAAACACATCTGTTTAGCTGTGCCTTTACTGAATGAGCAATGTGCTACGTCCCACAGATCTCACTATTATGTCTTTTTTATTCTTTTTTAACCTGCTTTAACACAATTTTATCTGTTTTAATCATTTTTTAATTCTTTTAATTTTTATTTTCTTGTTTCTTTTATTTTTTTTATTTTTTTTAGAACTGAGATTGAACTGTTTGGCCATAATGACCAGTGTTACATTTGGAGGACAAAGAGGAAAGCTTACAAGCCTAGGAACATCATCCTAACTGTGAAGTATGGGGGTGGCAGCATCATGTTGTGGGGCTGTTTTGCTGCAGGAGGGACTGGTCCACTTCACAGCATAGATGGCATCATGAAGAAAGAACGTTATGTAGAAATACTGAAGCAACATGTCAAGACATCAGCCAGGAAATTAAAACTTGGCCACAAATGGGTCTTCCAAACAGACCGTGACCCTAAACATACTGCTAAATTAGTTAAAATGTGCTTTAAGGACAACAGAGTGAATGTTTTTGAGTGGCCATCACACAGCCCTGAACTCAATCCTATAGAAAATTTGTGGGCAGAGTTGAAAAAGCTTGTGCGAGCAAGACAGCCAACAAATCTGACTCAGTTACACAAGTTCTGTCAGGAGGAATGGACCAAAATTCCTTCAAACTATTGTGAGAAGCTTGTGGAAGGATACCCAAAACATTTGACCAAAGTTATACAATTTAAAAGCAAAGCTAAAAAATTACCAAGGAAATGTGTGTAAACTTTTGATTGTCTAGAAATTAATAAAAAATTGTCATTAAAAAATTCCCTCATTATTCTGGCATTTAGCAAATATAAATGATTGAGGTAATCCTAACGGACCTAAAATAGTAAAGGTTTAGTATGATTTACCATCAGACATTTAAAAAAAAAGGTTATGTTCTTTTTTTTGGAGTGTATGTAAACGTCTGGTTTCCTATATAACGTCTGTATTTACTATATTTATTACAGTTTATCAGTTTACTAAAATTAATACTACAGTATGTTGTAGCATTCATTAACAAAGTGTTGCAAGTACTACAATATATACATTTAAATCTGCTGAAGTATTTACTATAAATCACTATATTATTTTTTTCATATGGGCAAGCTTTCATACAAAAACTATTTATTAATATTAGTTCTTTTTAGTCTTTCTGTCCTTCAACTTCCCCTCTAAGAAATCTCATTACCTCTTTAAGTTGTCCTGATAGAATTGATCATAACAAATAATGCAGTCTTGATAGAAGCAGGTCAAAATTTACAGCCAATACAGAGAGCCGTGTTGCTAAAGCGCACCAGTGACAGCTTTAAAAGTAATAGCTCTCTTTGTTTACGTGATCATAGTTCTGTTTACTTTTCAGCATGATTCCCTTGTCAGCTAATACCGAACAAAGAGTCGCTTTCTGTGATATATGAAGACTGTCATGTAGGCTGAAAGTAATACGCAGCATTTGTTTTGAGAAGCCGCTCATCGATGCTCATCATTCAATCGCAGAATACTAATTGAAGAGGCAAGACTAGCTCATGATAGCTTCCCTAGAAGATTAAAGCCACGTCTCTTCAGAAAGTGGGCCACGGGCTCTCCAAAAAAGAGCATTATCGATCTCCCGAGTTGAGCTCGGCTGGTTCCTGCGTTCAACTGGAGACTTGGCTCTTCTGTCGCCTTGATGCTTGTGCAAAAAAAAAAAAAAAAAGCGACATTTAGTATTCAGCATCCACAGTGTTTGCCTGAAAGAGCAGGCTGTGAAGAGATGAGCCGGAATGGGATTGGATTATTTGAGAAGCATTTTTTTTTATGGCACAGAAATTGAATTTGCCTTGCCCAAGAGCTCATGAGACATTAGATGTGGGCAGTCATCAGCTGAATATTATTATGCGCTTAGAACAGAGATGGCTAATGGGAAGCTGGTGACTGCCAATAGAAAACTGCACACAGCCAATTATCTCATTAAACCGGCCTGCTTATTAAGGATGCACATTACACCTGCATTACACCTGATCACCTCTGTGCATGTTGGGAGATTCTCCAAAGCGTCTTGTTTGTGAGAAGACAGGACGTCTTGTTCCAGATGGATTTTTTTCCTGTAATATTACTGGCTCTGGTTGTGTTCAATTACATATAGATGAAATATAAGGTCTGCTAGGTGAATGACAGCAGGGCTGAGCTTATGGATGTAGAGCCATGGGTCAGGATTTGGACCGTTCGCTGGGCTTTGTGAATGCTGGTAGGTGATGGAAATGAATAATGCAGTTGTATGAAGTACACAGTATACAAAATGCAGCACACTTCTACTTTGATGAATGCGAAAATAAAAGAAAAGTCTTTCAGCAAACAACATATATACTGTGGGACTGTTTAAAAGTTTGGGGTCAAAGTTTTTTTGTTAATTTATCAAATGTAAGTGTAAAAAAATCAGATTATATTAAATATTTATTTCAAATAAACTTTAAAGGTGTAAAGTTGATATATAAATTCAAAAAAATATATTATGAATCAGTTTTGGAAATATATTAATTACATATTAAGTTCACACTTAGCTAATGATTGATAATAAAGCGTGTTTGGAATGCTGTCCCGAAAGAGAGCCCTGAGCTCAGAAGATCCTCGAGCCCGGGGCTCCCTCCCATTTCATCAGAGGAGAGGGAAGTCTTGAAAGCTCCCCTGAATTCGTTCATTCGGCCTATTCCTTGGTTATTAGGGGTTGCCATGGCGGAATGAACCGCCAACTATACTATGTTTATGTGGTGAATGCCCAGTACTAAAACACTCATATATTGTGCCAATTTGGTTAATTCAATTCACTTATACTGCATGTCTTTGGACTGTGGGAGAAAACCGGAAACCCAGGGGAAACCCATGCGAGCTCAGAGAGAACATGCAAACTTTACACAGAAATGCCAACTGAACCAGCTAGGACTCGAACCAAGGACCTTCTTGCTGTGAGGCAACAGTGCTAACCACCATGCTGCCCTATCCTGGATTAATCTAGGAAAGAGGGGGAGAAGTAGCACTGGATGGAGAGATATAGAAGATAAGAAAACTGGTTATTTATGTATGTTTGAATTTGTTTGATTGGTAAATCGTATGATTATTCCGTTCACATGACAAGCAGAGGAATAAACTCACTGCAGTTTGACAAATATTGCAGCTGTTGGACAATATAATGTACTTTTGAGGCTTTTATAGACAAGAATGTAGTTGTTTAGATTGCAGCTGTGCAGTTTATTAATAAGGATAGTGCCATTTAAAAATATTTATCATTTCTGAGATTCAGCATATTGGCGCCATCAGTAGAGCAAAGAAACTGACTGTTGACGCTTTGCCAAAAGATGGTGACAGAGATCACATAAGTCCTGAGGGAGATAAACTCAGACATTCTAAGTCGATCTCTCTCTTTCGTATGTTGTAGTGCTGTATTTATACCATAGTAATCTGGTAGTGTTTGCTTTGCTTTGGCTTTTTTGGGGTTTATTTTTGTGATCTCCCGATTGCAACAGAGAAATACTGGGAAAACTCTCTAGACTGATAGCATTTCATGCCGTTCAGCCTTATGATCTTAATATGTGAGTAAAATCAACTGTTTTGTCATCACTTTAGACATTACGCTAGAGAATCATTCAAACACTAGCTCTAAAGGGTGTGTTTTTAAGCAACGGTTTCTGCTGTTCTGACGTCAGCTGCAGATGTGAATGAATGGGGGATGATAGTTCCTCATACAAAAGGATTTTTGAGACTCTCTGTGTTTGATTTTCTTATTTATATACACAATTATGCAGTCCAACTGTTGTATTAATGCAATATCACACTCGTAGCAGTGCAATGTGGCTGTATATCGTCACTGGTGGGACACTAAGGCACTCGGCCTGCAGCCTCTAGCCAACGCTCGCTTCCCACCAGTGCCGATATACAGCCACATTGCACTACTACTCGTATGATATTGCTTATATATATTAAATGCATTTTTATTTCATTTACAAAGTTAACTAAAACTGAAATGCGTAAACTAAAAATGTTTTCAAATTATTGTTTTTTTGTAAATATGATTTATTAAAAAAATATATTTAATTGTTAACATTTAAAAAAAAAATTCTTTGTGTTATGCCTTTTCTTTTCTTATTTTTAATTATTAATTAATATCAGTATTGGGTGTTTATAATTAATTTACTTTTATTTCAGTTACATTGAAGTTGCAGGAATTTTTGTTAAGCGTATTTCAGTTGGTAGCCAATTTCCCTTCAATTAATATTTCAATTGTATTACTGTATAACAAAATTTATCTGTAGTTTGTGATTCAAGGTTTGTTACGCTTCCATATTGCATCATGGGACCTTGATCGCTATTCTGACTTTTGATACTGAATTTTTCATTCACTCCCAGCTAAATTTCTGTCTCTTTTATTAACATTTTTAGTACAAATAATTTATGTCTGGGTTTTTAATGTAAATTAGTACAAAAAATGATAATGAGCTTCCTTCGGTTATGCCATTAATCTATCACTTCGCAAACCTTGACATTTTGGCATTTTTATTGACCTTTTAAATAACAGAATTAACAAGGAGCTTTACGTTGATTTGAATTCAAGCATTTAGCAAACTCTTTCATCCAAAATGACTTATATTGCATTGAAAGCATGCAAACGTGACTTAATCAAGTCAGAATACATGAGAAGACAGGAAAATGTGTTCATTTTTGAAAATAGCTTTTGCATAATATGTTTCAGAGGCCACTTGCTTTGATATTATCTCAAGCTTTGATATGCAAACATTTTTTTATGTGTGACTTCATAGTGTCCAAATACTTCAGGCCACTGTGTTCAATTTACAATGTGGAACATTTATATTTATATATATATCCTTAATTTCATATCCCTGGCAGCATTAGCAATGAAGCATCAAAGTGTCTTTTGATTATGGTGAAGATCAGAAAGAAAATCTAGGTCATTTATAATAACTGCAAAGCCATAGTTTTGCTTTTGGGTCTTTTTTTTCGTCTAAATGGAGCTTTAGTAGACGTTCTCCGGCTCCTGCGTGGCAGGTTAAGCAGATGCCTGCTTCTTTAGATAAAGTGTGACAGAACCTGAGCGAAAGATAGAAGCTGATTTGATCTGAGGCTCTTTATGAGACTCTTGGGGGCTGAATCTACTCTGCCAATTCCAGTAACACACCTCCCGTATGACCACTATCACAGATGTGCCAGGCTCCACAGGGTATCATGGGTAATTGTAAGTGAAATAGACCAAGCTGGCTTCATGATGGAGTAGCCCTTGACTCCGCCGCGTGTGAGATAGAGTTTAGAAATGGAAGAAATGTACAATTGTCTTGATTTACTTATCCAACCTGACAGGTATGTGGGACGGCAGTCCAAAAATTGGCCATTTGGGGCCTATCAAGAATTGAATTCTTACAAGCCTATTAATTACTGAGAAAAAATGGCGGTTCATAACTTTAACAGTTTTCAAATATGATAACTTTGTCACAGAGCAAATAACATTTAAGTTTCAGCTTCTTTTTATGCTGCTGGTTAATAATAAGGGCGGCATGGTGGATCAGTGGTTAGCACTTACAGCAAGAAGGTTGCTGGTTTGAGTCCTGGCTGGGTCAGTTGGCATTTCTGCCAGCTGTGGAGTGTGGAGTTTGCATATTCTCCCCGTGTTCAGGTGGGTTTCCTCCAGGTGCTCCGGTTTCCCCCACAGTCAAAAGACATGTGTGTAATGGACAGAACGCAGGACAAAATAGCGGGTTAACAGAATCTATTGGATCAAAAAATCAAATAGCTTAAAAAGGCCACCCGCTCAGCCCAGAGGAAGAAGGCCGAAGGATTATGTCAGCCCACCACTGCGATGTGGAGAACTCCTGACTTCCAGGCGCTGACGATCTGGGAACCGTGACAGATGAAAGCACACTGCTCACAGGTTCAGCCAAATCAAACACAATGAGGAACGAGACAGGACAAGACAAGGCTGGAAAAAGGAGGTAAGTTTGAACAAGGTAAACTTGGGGTACTGCAGATAGCAACAATAAACTGACAAGAGAGGGTATAAAAGGGAAGGGAGATATAGGACGCCAATAAGAGTAAAGCAAGAACAGGTGTCTAGTGATCAGTGCTCGCACTGATTACACGGACTAACAGCTGAGAGCAGGGCACAGAGGGGAAAGACTTATGCCGCAGTGACACTAGAGTTTGTACATGCTAAATTCTGTTGTACGGTGCTGCAAAAAGGGGCGAGATTAAACAAGATAATAAGACATTAAAAAAAGTTAGTCCATGTTTTAAATTCTGTCCAGACAGGTCATGTTTTGATCCTCAGTTGGTGTCACACAAACATGTGATGCGATTTCGCAGGTCAGAGTTCACCAAGCTTGAACTTTCCAATGCAGAGAACTGCGAAACTTGCTGCAGGACCTTGCGTTTCCGGTCTGATTCACTCACGTGCGTATGCATGGAAGTCTATGGGGAGAAAAGTCCAGCGTGACACCAGCTTTAACAAGGATCAAACCTGGTCCATGACAATGCTATAGGTGAATTGAATAAACTAAATTGGCTGTAGTGTATGAGTATGTGTGTGGATGTGAGTGTATGGGTGTTTCCCAGTATTGGGTTGTGGCTGGAAGGGCATTCGCTGTGGCGACCCATGATGAATCAGAGACTAGGTGGAAGGAAAATGAAAATGAATGAATGTTTGATAATAAAAGATCTCCAAATTGACAGTCACTCAAAAAAAAGAGTTTTTTCTCTATATCTTCATATATCTTCACTTATACCTCAGAAAACAAACCATGATGAATAGGCAGTGACTTTTGGAGGCGTGAGACGCTGCTTTAGAGCGCAGATGTTCAAATATTTAACCACTGTGATGACAGACTTTGGCTGAGGCATTTTCGAATGACCAAACCAACATTTTAGATGTTTTACAATGTAATCACTCCACTGGCTTGTCCATTAAATGTGTCATATAATGCCCATTTTTTATCCAATAATCTGTTAAAACAAAATCACATGACTTTGTTGATGCGCATACTGGAATTTATTTGGTAAATGTGTTTCCATCATAGTTTATGCTGATAGATTCGGATTTCTGCCTTCCAATCCGTCCCAGCATGGATCAACATTTATCCTTTTTCTCATTACTTTATTAATATGATTATTTGAATAATAAAAGTTAAAGTTAACACATTGCTTAATAGAAGAATGTTCAGTGCATTTGCCTGTCTCTTTGTAACTCTATTTTCAGGAGCCACCAAACTAGGTCAGAGGTCACGGAGACCTCGAGTGGAACTGAAGGGCTTGATGACTGAAAAACAACTGTATAACTGTTTTCCTATTTGTATTGCTGTGTGTTAATACTGTCTAAAGTGATTTTACTTTTTATTCAAGATAGACTTTGTGTATTAAGGATATAACTGCCTGAATGTAGATTATACTGGTTTTTAACCAGTTTTGATAAAGACGGCTGAGAGTACACTCAGCCTTGGGTACGAAACAGATTGTACTTTAAGTGTGTGTGTTCTATTTGATTGTGGATCCGTTTCACAGGTCTGGAGTCAGCTCTAAACAGTCTATTGGATGTCTGAGGTTTATACGCTTAAAGAGACCCTATTATACATTAAAAAGGGTCATATTTCGGTTTTATGGGTCTCCAACAACATTCTGATATGCATGCAAGGTCAAAAAACACTTTCATGGTCTTATAATCTGCATTTATTTTTACCTAATTATCCCAGAGACTCCAATATGAATCGTTCAGCGAATCATTTGTTCCCAAACCCCTCCTTAGCACAAAGCAAATCTGCGCTGATTGGACCGATGACAGCCTGTTGGGATTGGTCGACAGCGTTCAGCGCCAGACTGTAAAATGCCCAGCGCAGTTATTGAGCCAACGTTGGTGTAGGATCCGATCGCAGTGGATGCCCGAAACACGCTTCATAGTAAACTTACTAACACCACAGTAAACAGTACTCGGTTCTCAACAGTGTTATTCAGACACCTCACCCCCGAAAGCAGTGCAGTTAAACACCACAAACCCATTTAAATCTGTAAACAAATCAGCATGCGTCACGTTTCCCTCACACTTCCAATAATATCCAGGTAAACACAGCGTCTTCATGACTCATAACTTCAGGATCTGATTGTCTTTGCTGCTGTGTTAGTGGGCGGGGCCGCAGGTTTAAATTTTCCTGGGTTTGCACGCTTATGTTTCGTATCCACATCACGCCGAAACGGCTAAAGACTCGTTATCAAGACGATTCATTCCAACCACTATGAGTCGACTCTTTTTAAGATGAATCAATAGTTTTAAAAACTGTCCACTTTCAGATTTAAGCTTTAGCTGGATATTTCACTTCACGTAGAGCTGTGTTACACACTACATGGAAGATCATTTTCAAAAACCCATAATAGGGGCTCTTTAAGATATTGTACAGGATTGTACACACGGCCTATGAACTCATTGCGAGTATTGAAGCTGGCTTCCGCTGATGAAACTGCAAACTATCTTCAGTAAACTTTATTTATTCATTTGAATCTCCGGCTCTTCTTCATCTGACAGACTGGAGTGTGTTTCCCAATACTTTAATAATAATATTAATGGTGATGATGGTGATGATTATTATTATTATTATTATTTAGGATATTGTTCATTTATAAAAAAATTTACAATTTGACACATGCAAACCACAGCAGAAAGTTCTAACCAACAGACCCATGTCATATACAGCAGAGAAACTTAATAAATAACCCACTATAAAATAAAAGAATTAACGTATGCTGTTTTTTATTTTCACAAGCTTTGGAGACGTAACATAAATTCCGCTTTTAAATATACCTATAGCTTTCGCCATGAGACTGTGTTCAAAATGATATCAATGTTTCAAAGTGCACTGCGAAGGAAGCACAATTGTAAACATGAAGATCGTTAAAACTTTTTTATTTTTAATAATTCCAACTTTGAATGTTAGAATGTTCTAAATGAATAGGGCATAGGGGGGATAAGTGGGAATAGAACACAGCCAGGAACTATGTTTCTAACTACAGCCCCAGAGGTGTCGTTTCAAGTGCTCAAGTTTGCGACGCAGTTTGCGAATGTTCGTTGGAGCGATGGATTTGGGAAACAGCAAATCAACGAACTATGTTTGTAGCGACAAATCTTGCGACCTAAGTTGCCTAAAAATGGTTTTGGGAAACGCACCCCTGGTCATTCTTTTGGTTAAATTGTAAATTATCTCTACAATGCCCATATTTTCTTGTCAAATAAAAAGTTTGTCCTACTCAGTTGTGTGCATACGTTTAACATTTTATGCTAATTTCCAACATCTTGGTGTTTCAAAATGCGCATAAAAATAGGTGGATGTAAACATAGCTATTGTTTGACAGGCCTAATTTACAGATACACATGCAATTTTATGCCAAATATTTACATTCACAGACATAACCAGCATTAGGTGAACTTGTTGATCTTAGGTGTGTGTTTTTTTTCTGTGTTTTCGACAAAACTTTGCATCAAATCTAGTTCATGAAATGTGTCATCTGACATCCTGGTTTATGTGTAATGTTTTGTCTTTAAGGCACAAACTGTAAAGGCTCCGCCCTCTTCTGGAGAGGAGGAGGAGAGCAGTAGCTCATTTGCATTTAAAGAGACACATGTACAAACGGAGTATGTTTGCTTTCACCCAAAAACAACATAGTATATTTAGTTTTCTTTGATGTATTTTGAGCTGAAACTACACAGACACATTCTGGTTTTCAAATACTGTATAACAACTATGTTTCAGAGCATGGAACGTGCCATCTGACATCCCGGTTTATGTGCAGTGTTTTGTGCCTGTGTGCAGGACCGTTACAAGCTTAACTGGCGCTCTAGGCAAACGATGATCGTGCCGCCCTCATGGTGTTCCTGCCACCCTCACACAATTGAAGAGTGGGGTGGGATGGGGGGTTGGTTTGCTGTGGATGAAAGTGAAGAGCAGGGGAGGAGGGGTGTTGGAGGGTTTCATGCCACCCCTAGCAACATGCCGCCCAGGGCAATTGGCCATATTGCCCATGCCACTGCTTGTGTGCTCAGAAAAACTGACGAGGCTTTAAAATGCATGCACATGTTCTGTATGTGTTTGTAGAGTAACTGAGGCACAAGCTTTAAAGGCCCCGCCCTCTTTTGGAGAGGGGGAGGAGAGCAGCAGCTCATTTGCATTTAAAGAGACACATGTAAAAAAGGTGTATGTTTGCTTCCACTCAAAAACAAGCATTTACAACATAGCATAAGTAATGGTCTGTGAGGTATTTTGAGCTGAAACTACACAAACACATTCTGGGTACACCTACGTCTTTTTAACACAATAGCATAAAACAACCCATTTAGATTTAAATAGTCTCCATTTGGAATGTGTAATGTGTCTGTATGCTTGCTTCCACCCAAAAACGGGCATTTACAGCATCCTCCATCTTCTCTTTTCGGCTTAGTCCCTTTATTAATATGGGGTCGCCACAGCGGAATGAACCGCCAACTTATCCAGCATATGTTTTACGCAGCGAATGCCCTTCCAGCTGCAACCCATTACTGGGAAAGCATTTACAGCATAGTATAGTTAATTTTCTTTGAGGTATTTTGAGCTGCAACTACACAGACACATTCTGGGTAAACTTTGATATCTTATTAAATAAGCATAATATGACACATTTAAACAATTTAAGTGAAGTTTAATAATAAACTAATTTTGAGAGGAGCACATGCATATGATTGACCCAGCTGGCCCACATTAGCTAATCACGATCCTCCAATCAAAAAATCCCAAGTCACTATATATATATCCTCATTTCCTTTCTACAACTATCTTCATCTGGAAGAAACCCCCCTCCTCCCCTTCTTCCACCTTTATCCAGAATGGGCGGCATGGTGGCCCAGTGACTAGCACTGTTGCCTCACAGCAAGAATACCAATGGCGCTGGGTCCTCGCTGGTGCATCTGGCATTTCTGTGCGGAATTTGCATGTTCTCCCCGTGTCCCCCCGGGATCTCCGGTTTCCTCCCACAGTCCAAATATGCTCTATATCATAGACGAAATATGCTTAAATCTTTTTTCTAAATGTTTTACTCTCAGGAAGTTCATCTTAGCCTCAGCAGCGGGGGTTTTTGAGATCGACCTGAGCTCAATCTCTCCTCACCCTACGAAAGGAAGGGAACCCTGGACCCGAGGATCACTTGAGCTCAGGGCTCTCTCTTGGGACAGCATGCCAAATAAGCTATGTTTAAATCATGAGCTAAGTGTGAATTCTTGAAATAGTCTCCATTTCGAACGTGCAATATGTGTGTGTTTTTATGCATGTATATTTAATCATTTAAAACTAAAAACTGAAATTTTGACATTGACATCAAAACAATCTCTGTCTTTGGAGGTCAAACATGCTGTGCCAGTTTGAATCAGCAGAATGAAAATGAAGGTTCAAATGGAAAGGAACAAATTTAAAAGCGATTAATTAATTTATTTGACAAGCATTCAAAGGTTTGGGGTCAGTAGTTTATTTTAACTGACAGAAATTCAGTAAGGATGGATTAAATTGATTAAAAGTGGCTGACATTTACAGTATGTTGTTTCAAAACTTTCAAATGCTTAAATGTTCTTTTGAACTTTCTGTTTATTAAAGTATGCTGAAAAATTACAAATATCTCTGGCCATGTAATAATTGGGACAACGTTCATCCAGAGAGTAGTATTGCAAATCAGGGTCATTCGAGAGTCTTTTGCATTGAGTCCAGGAGCATACAGCTTTAATAACTAGTTGATATTATTTGATATTAATTGTAACATTAATTAATTTTAACTAAACATTTACTTAATACCTAAAGTGGTGTATATTAATATTATTCCATGCACACATTCTAACATACACTATCAGACTTTGCTGCAATTTTATGGTTATCTACTACAAAAGCATCCAATAAAATACCACATACATTCTTTACAGTTCACTACTGTAATATGCACTGCATTGTGGGTAAATGTAAAACTTTTACAGTAATTAATAATAATAATAATTCCTTACATTTATATATCGCTTTTCTGGACACTCAAAGCGCTTTACACATTTTTGGGGGGAATCTTTCCATCCATCAGCAGGATGACGTGATGGCAGCTATATTGCACCAGACCGCACACCACACACAAGCTGATTGGTGGGGAGAAGACAGTGTGATGAAGCCAATTATTATGTGGGGATGTGGGGATGTCCATGATGGACAGAGGCCAGTGGCCAGGATTCCAGGGTTAAACCCCTACTCTTTTTCGAAGAGCATCCAGGGATTTTTAACAACCACAAAGAGTCTCTCAGTTTAACATCTCATCTGAAAGACGGCACTCACTGAGCAGTATAGAGTCCCCATCACTATACTGGGGTGTTACGACCCACACAGACTGCAGGTTGAGCGCCCCTGTTGAGCGAATACTGTTGTACATGATCTCTTCAGTTGTTTGGAAATGATTCAGTTCAATAGTAAATACTAAAAATAAAGGTTTTGTACTGCCAGTGTAAAATGTAAATAAATGACAGTAAAAGTACTGTAAAATTGTCATACTGTAAAATTAAAATGTGCTAAAAAAAGTAAGTCTATTTTATTGTAAAATGAAATTGGGGTAGGGCCCTGCTACTTTAAAACACATTTACAGGTAAGTTACTGTAAAGAGGCAGTTGTGTTATCTTGCTGGCAACAGTGCTGCCAGTAAGTTACCGCAAAATTGGGCTGGGCCGATAGAACGGTATCAGTATTTATTGAGCAAACACCACTGTCAATAACAATTAAAAAAAAGCTTGGTATGAAGTATATAATATAAAATATTATAGAATATATATAGAGAACATAAACATTTCAGTAATAACGGTAGACTAATTACCTCAGACAAACACAGAACATCCAAACACTGCAGTGCTTTTTGATTCTCTCTAAAACTCGTATCGGAACTGCAGAAATGTTTTTTTCGTTTGTCATCCTCTGAGAAAATGTTTGATGGTCAACTAGTTACGGCCGATGCCAGGGGAGCGAGAGTGCAAAACATATTGAAAATGGTGAATGAAACCATGTGGTGTCGTGGACCAAAATGAAGAGTGAAATGAAATGAAGTGACTGTTGCAGATGAAAGTGAGGAGCGGTGGGGAGGAGTGTCGTGGACAAAAGAAAAGGTTTGGGGAGATGGGTCTGGTTTTTAGGCCCCTAATAATATCTCTGGAGGTGCTAAAACTGCGTGGGCTCTTAGGATCGTCCTAACTTACCCCCCCAGCGTCGCCCCTGTGTAAGAATGTCGTCAGAGTGGCTTTTTGGTTTCTTTTCTTGTGCATCCCAGCCACTAGCTCCCTATCTTAAAGATTTTTTTAGCGTGGGGGTAATGCAATTATTCAACTTCACAATTTCTAATGTTGCAATATGTACTTGAATAATGATGGTTAGTTCCTTTACTTGAAAGCTCAGACTTGACTATCATATTTTGTTTTGTTTACAGAGTTTGAGGTTTACTGTATCATTATTATTCACACCTTACAGATGCTGATCTACCTTAAAGTGTGCTTTGATTGTTCAGCATGTACACTTTACCATTGCAAACACTTTATAACATTTTATTTATAAAGTTTAAAAGTCTCTAACACATATGTTTATTTTATTATAAAACATAAGAGACGAGATATATTTGTTTAATGTTTTTTTTTTTTTTGACTATTAAAACTATTTGCCTTAGTAATGTTGGTAAATTAAAATTAAGTTGTTAAATAAATAAAAAATCGTCATATTTTGTAATGGATTATCGATATCGAATGATATGAAACATGATATCGTGATCATTTTTTTTTTGCTGTATCGCCCAGCCCTACCACAAAAACACAATAAAATGTCTAACAGTAATAATAACAATGATTATGCTTAAAAAATATGCTCACTTTTAGTTGTAAAGCAGCATTAACCAATAGAACCTTATTGCAGATTGTTAGAAATGAATGCTGGTCTGTGCTGTACACAGACACATATGCACATTATTACCCTTCTGACTTTAATAATTACACCAAATCACACTTTCCTCTCTTTCATCACTGCGCGGGCTAAAATTCCCCATTGTTCCCCACTGCTAATGGATGCATTTATCAAACCTGTCTTTCAGCATGGCAAAGGTGTCACCGAGCCTTCAAAGTCAAGGACCACTCAGAGATCGACTGCGCTCCTGAACACAATGGGAAATGTAGTTACGGGCCCATAGACGGGCAAAGCCACCTACCTTTCCCAAACAGAGTCAGGCTGCAATTTGTTCAAAGTGGCAAGGGATATGGAAAAGCACTGAAGCAGTTATCTGCGCAAAACACATTTCCCCAGAACTGTCCTCTTTTTGTGTTTAATTGCCCAAAAACGATTTTTTACCTCACGAAAAACAAACACTTACTGGAACAGGCAAGCTTTGATAGAAATTTGTTATGAACATCTGCAAAAGTATAGCCATGTAAACACAGGGATGTTTCAGGAGTGACAGCTGCATTTGAAGGGTCTATACAATTTTTGTTTTGTATTGGCAATCTGTCATTTTAAGCTTGTAATATAACCTAAAAAAAAAAAAACTTAGTTAACACTTTACTTGAAGGAGGTATATATAAGACTGTTATGAAACCTTTATAATCATGACATGACATATTCCATGTTTATTTGTATAGCGCTTTTCGCAATTATTATTGTTTCAAAGCACCTTTACAAAAGGTGTACATTAGTAATGTGCGGATGGCGCTGCGGATAATCCGAGGGTCGGGCGGGTTGGGTAAAAAAAAAAAAACATTATGAATAATTGTGGGTGGGTCACGGGAGGATGTAGCAGGACATGGCAGTGGACCAGCGAAAAAGCAGAGAATGGGCTTTGCAGAAAGGGAAGATGAAAAATAACTCCCAAAATAATGGACGAAGTGCAAGAGCACTGTTCAAACTTTTAGTTAGAGGAATCATCAGAGGAAAATCTGCTATCATTCTGGGAAAAACAAGATCGTTTATTTCCACGACTGCAGCACCTTGCGAGGAGAATCTTGTGCATTCCTACAATAAGCGGTGCAAGCAAACACTCATTCAGTGCAGCTGGCCGCGTTTTGGAGGCGAGGCGGAATTTAGGCACAGTAGATGCTATTCTGTTTTTGCACAGTGCAAAGAAAAAGGCCAAGTAAACATAACATAGCTGCCATGTAGGCTGAAGTGGCACCCTTCTTGTTCCTGTATCTGTAAAAGCTAAAATGTCTTATTTTTACCTATTTAACCTATTTTAACTTTTGTTTTTATAAATAAATGTTCATTTAAAAACGTTTACGATTAACATATTATTTTACTATCAGAGATGCGCAGATTAGCTCACTGAATCTGCTGTTAATATCCACCGTGACCTATCATCATGCCTAAAACAAAGAATTAAATTATTAAAATGACGATCGAGTGCGAATACATATATAAGATAAAACTATATGTGCAGGCGTGTGGCAGGTGGATGATTAGTATTAAGTCGTGGATTCGGGTGTCATTTCAGCTGATCCGCACATCTCTAGTGTACATTATTGCATTATAATCATTCATTCATTCATTCATTTTCCTTCAGCTTAGTTTCTTATTTATTAGGGATCGCCACAGTGGAATGAACCGCCAACTTATCCAGCATATATTTTACACAGCGGATGCCCTTTCAGCGGCAACCCAGTACTGGGAAACACCCATAAACACTCATTCACACACTCATACACTATGGACAATTTAGTTCATCCAATTAGCCTAACCACCTTTAGCACATGTCTTTGTGCTCATCAAGTACGTCTGTGGACTTTAGACAAAGAGAGGAGTTGACTGCAACACCAGAGTTCGAGTCCGGTGAAGAACAGTTTTAGAAAGCAGGTAAGACAAAAACAACAAGCAAAACATAAAATAAACATGGAAATAACAGGGTGAAAATGTGGTAAATTCGAAAACAGGGTAAAAATTTGGCTGCCGCGAGGGCTTTTCTTTTTCTGGATTGCTTTGGAAAACACTGTCGGTTGGGTTTAGGGAAGTGGATTCGCAAAAACAAAAACTGCAAAAAAACGTACCTCCTGAGACGTATTTGGCGCTCTCCAGAAATGTATATAGGGGTACGTTTTAAGAATGAGTCTGGATTGAATGCATCACAACCGGTCTTTGTCTTTGTCATGACAACTTGACATTACCAAGACAACAAAACTTGTAATAAATCCGTCACACAGCATGTTTCATCTGTCATACAACATGATTTTCATGTATACAGTTTTAGTTTTTAACAGCTAGAGCAGGGTTGTCCAAACTCGGTCCTGGAGGGCCAGTGTCCTGCAAAGTTTAGTTCCAACCCCAATTAGACACACCTGAACCAGCTAATCAAGCTCTTACTGTACTAGAAACATCCAGGCAGGTGTGTTGAAGAAAGTTGGAACTAAACTAAGCAGGACACCGGCCCTCCAGGACCGAGTTTGGACACCCCTGCTCTAGAGGATTAAAAGTGCATAAATTATATCTACATCAGCCTTTATCCACTATTTCTTCAATAAGGTTCTGCACACATTGAGTCATTTCTGTAAATGTTATAATTTAGTTGTAAAAACCAGATGATAATCCCGTGTATTACTTGTGTAGAACTTTGTTTGTAGACACAAACAGGGTGTCTGTGAGGTCTTTCAATGTCTTAAATTTCAAAAAACAAAATTTTAGGCCTAAAACTTCACTTAATTACAATCTTGTAGGTCTTAAATAATTTTAAACAGGTCCTAATTTTTCCATGTCCATGTAAAGCTGCAGTCAGGCCAAGACCCATCCAATCACCAACACTCCATCTCAAATATATTTTCACAAAAGTCTATTTATAACTCTATTTGCAGATGTTTATGTATTTGTCGAGGACACTGACCTGGACAGACTGTGGGAAAAAATGCAACGCCGATTCATTCTGAAAACGTAGCCCTATATACATTTCTGGAGATTGTGAATTATGTAGCCAGAGGAATGTATCTTTAAAACGAATGCTACGGGGCAGTATGATGCCATTCCTTTTCGCTTTTACCAGCTGACCACTTACCTCACTATGGATGGCTTTCCTGCTGTTACCAGTTTGTCCAGTGGCTCGGCCGCTACGTCTGAGGATTTAAGACAAAGAGCAGAGTTGACCGTGACAATTGGGTTCGAGGCCAGCAAAGAATGATTCCAGAAAGCAGGTAAGACAAAAACAAAAGTAAAAAAAAAAAAAAAAAAACATACAAGTAAATAACAGGGTGAGAATGTGGTAAAATCAGAAAATGTGGTAAAATCAGGCTGCCGCAAGGGCTTTTCTTTTTCTGAATTGCTTTTCAAAACACTTTCGGTTGAGTTTAGAGAAGTGAGTGGGTGCTGGCCAATCTGTGCTTTTTAAAACACTATCGGTTAGATTTACGGAAAGGGATTGGGGGTATCCGTAGGTCAGTCAGACAGTCAGTTGACAGCGGCCTCTGGTGGATTTACGCGAGATCAGCAGGCAACAATGGTACTCGTGAGAGAAATTTGAGATCTAAAAAAAGTGTACACAGCGGCCTCTGGTGGATTCACAAAAACAAAAACTGCAAAAACCTAGCTCCTGGGACGTATTTGGTATTCTCCAGAAACTTATATACTGTAGGGATACGCAATCAGAATGAGACTGCAAAAATTTGAACATATAGAAACTTGGGTTTGCTTGTTTTAATGCTTTACTTAAAATATGTGGCTAAAAAAATAACTATTTAGATTTTTTTTTTTTTTTGATAGGGCAGGTAAAATAATTTTTCACCAAATGAACCGGGCCATTAGAAAAAAGATGTTTTATCAGGTCATACATAACGGTCTTAAAAAGTATTAAATTTGACAGTGAAACTTGTAGAAACCCTGACAAAAACCAACCAATTTTAGCTGCAGTGTGTACAGTGTGTGCCCCCTGAGAGTTGATAATGAATGTATAACAAAACATAAACAGTTTTCTTACAAGTTTGGCAAATTCAAAACAGTCACCCAGACTGGCACAAACAACTTGCATCAGACTGTTGTCCTTAAACAAGGATATATTGAAGAAAGAAATAAAGATAAATGAACTCACACTGGCATTTGGTGTGAAACACACACACAGACACTTTAGCTCATGCGTTCTGTGGCGTTTGAAGGTGTCAGACACGTCGTCACATTGTAGAGCGAGAGAAGGGAAGTTTTCCCTAAAGGAATCACATCCTCTCCGCGTGTCACACCAAGCTGCTGTTCAACCACCTGCACTTTACACACAGAGAAAAAATATGTCTAAAAAAAAACTTGTTTTCTGGTACTTGAAGAGACACTTATTGATGGATTAATGGCCAAACACAATTATATTTAATAGAAAAAGATTGTTTAAATACTAAAATAAACGTTCTATTATATACATATACTGTATTTGCCCCCTTACTGATTTCTGAATTTAAATTTTAGTCAAAGATAACACACATCATGCGGTTTTAGAATAAAGGTTTTTATTACTAACGAAAAACAAAAGTAAAAAAAAAAAGTGTTTGCTCCTCTTTTAAAACATAACTCTGGTTTATCACGCCTAAATTCATTTTCTCTAGCCACACTCATGTCTGATCCCTGAGATCATTTAATAGGTCTGAATTGGCAGACATATCCAATAGCTCATAGTAGCATGAATTAGCTACCTCTTCACATATTTTTAGCATATTGGCACAATTCTTGATCTCTATTGGCACATGCTGGTGTCCTCTAATTTACATAGAGGAATGAAGACTCTGTCAGCTTTCACTAAGTTGCTTTGGTTACTATTATTGTTTGAGGGAAGCGCATTTATTTCAAAATGTGATCAAAACTGTCTGGAACTACATGTGCATTAAACTCTCAGCCAATCAGAATCAAGAATTTCAGACCAAGGAATAATGCTATATAAATAATAATAAATAAATAATAAATAATTTATGTTTTATTATAGTGTTTTTCTTTAGAATCCAGAAAAGTAATCATGGTTATCACAAAATTAACAAAAATATTTAGCCACACAACTGCTTTCAACACTACTACTGCTACAACCAACCAACCAATCAATCAATCAATCAATCAATCAATCAATCAATCAGTCAGTCAGTCAGTCAGTCAGTTGGTCAGTTAACCAACAAACCAAGCAAGTCAGTCAAAGGTCAGTCAATCGAATGATCGGTCGGTCAGCCAACCAACCAACCAACCAATCAATTGGTAAGTCAGTCAATCAGTCAGTCAATCAACCGGTCAGTCAGTCAACCAACCAACCAAATCGATTGGTCAGTCAGTCATTCAATCAATCGATCGGTCAACCAACCAATCAATCAGTAAGTCAGTCAGTTGGTCAGTTTACTAACCAACCAACCAACCAACCAACCAATCAATTGGTAAACCAGTCAGTCAGTCAATTGATCAGTCGGTCAACCAACCAATCAACCAACCAATCAATTGATCAGTCAGTCAATCAATCAACTAATTGTTCTGTCGGTAGGTCGGTCAACCAACCAATTAATTGACAGACCTACCAACCAACAAATCAATCAATCAATCAATTGGTCATTTAGTCAGTCAGTCAATCAATCAATCGATCAGTCGATCAGTTGGTCTGTTCACCAATCAACCAACCAATCAATTGGTCAGTCAGTCAATCAAACGATTGGTTGGTCAACCAACCAACCAACCAATCAATCGATCAGTCAGTCAGTTGGTCAGTTAACCAACCAACCAATCAATTGGTAAGTCAGTCAATCAGTCAGTCAATCAATTGGTCGGTCGGTCAATAAACCAACCGAATCATTTGGTCAGTCAGTCAATCAATTGAGCGGTTGGTGAACCAACCAACCTATCGATTGGTCAGTCAGTCAGTGAATCAAACGATCAGTCGGTCAACCAACCAACCAACCAACCAATCAATTGTTAAGTCAGTCAGTCAATCAAACGATCGGTCGGTCAACCAGCCAACTAACCAACCAACCGATTGGTTTGTCAGTCAATTGATCAATTTATCGTTCGTTCGGTCGGTCAACCAACCAACCAATCAATCGACAGACCTACCAACCAACGAATCAATCAATTGGTTGCTTAGTCAGTCAGTCAATCAATCAATTGGTCAGTCGATCTATTAGACTGTTCGCCAACCAACCAATCAATTGATCAGTCAGTCAGTCAATCAATCGGTCAACCAATCAATCAATCAATTAATTAATCAGTCAGCCAATCAAACAACTGATTGGTCAATCAATTAATCAATCAATCAATTAGTTAGTTAGTCATTCAGTCAATCAACGGTGAGTCAGACAGGTTGGTCGGTCAATCAATCCATTGGTAAGTTGGTCTATCAACCTACCAACCAACCAACCAACCAATCAATCAATCAATCAATCAATCAATTAATCATTCTGGGTTCATATATTAAAGAAAAAGTCATTATAAAGGTGAATAAACGCCAAAACTACCAATCCCTTCCTGTATGTTCTCATCATTGAAGTCAGAGGATCCTTCCTGCACAATCAACACTTTCCTGAAGAGCAGAAGCAGAGCATCAGTTTTCCAGCGCCTGCAGCAGTTGTGGATAGAACAAACATTTTTGTAGCACAGCACCAGTGAAGGGAATATTCCTGTTCCAGAGTCTGGACTGACAACAAACACGCAGAGCAGAGGGAAAACATCCCAGCTGAACTATAAAGGAGGTTTTGGGGTAATCAGAGCCAATGTAAATAAACAGCAAGAGAGGTATCAGGCATTGATAGGAACAGCCAATGCCTGTAAGAAAAACCCATAATCATATAATAAAAGTCCCAGTATACTTCAAACTAAATTTAAAAAAGTACCGAAATGCTGCCATTTTGAACAAAATCCAGTCAAAAGTTCTTTCAAAGTTTGAAACAGCCCACCAAAGCGAACTTTTTGGGGGAGCTAATTTTGGTCCTAAACACTTTTAAACTGACATTGGTCCTTGACAACTATGCAGTCTGTGGGTGTGACCTGGAACTTGAATCATATCCACAGAATTCAGAATCAGACAAGATAAAATATCCACACAACAACACCAAGATAGCAACATGAATACACTGGAGGTTTGAGTAGCAGAGCTGGTACAGATGTATCCGCACCTGTTTCACTCACCAGTTGAAAAGCACAACCACATCTAATAAAGTTCTGAACATTGCTTTATTCGGTTTCTGTCCACGCCAAAAAAAAAAAAAAAAAATCAATGTGATGTCCTGTGATGACGCTTCTTGCTTGTTTGTCAGAAATTTGCTACCATTGTTGTTGTGTTTAGGAGTACACTCAGGCAGACACATTTACAACCCAGCCTCCTGCAGCGCAGTTTGGGAGTGTTCGAAAACAGTATACTGTCACTCAGCCTTTTTTGAAATAATTGAAGTATACCAGAGCCTTAAATGTGCTTATTTAGCTGCTTGTTTTCAAACTTTGTAATAATTGTTTCCAAAAACAAACAAAAAGTAATTTAGGGGTAATTAACGTGTCATTGCTCTTTGGATAACGAGCTCTTAAAAACAAATCTTGTTCTCCATTTAAAACTGAGAATCTGGCAGCTTTTAAAGTATAGATCTAAAATGAAAACTAGATTATTTTCTTCTTTTTATTCATTATTTTACAGTTGTATTTGCATACACTTTTAATTGTTCTTTTCTATTTCTCCTCTGCAGTTGTCTTATTTGTAAGAATCATGCTGTAATATTTTTTTTATCTCTCTTTACTGTATTGTGAATAGCAGTTGATTTGACATTATTGTTTGAGTTATATAATTGTCTGTGCTATTAGTTATTTAATAATGTCATGTGATACTGAGTGTTTAAACAAATTCCAGATGCACCCTGATGAAGGCAAGTTTCCCGAAATGCTTGGGTGCACGAGTGCTGTATTTTTTATTTTTTTTATAATAGTCAAGACTTTAACTTTTTCACTTATTTCTTAATTGCTATGGACTGATAATTTGTTTGTAATATTGGTGCTTTTTAGTTTAATAATGGTCATTCTTGTAAATCCACATGTACAGGAATTTGACAACTATGTCAACTGATGTATTACACATAGACATCACCATTTTGAAACAACACTATACACTGTATAACTGCAGGTTATCTATATTTATATACAGTCCACTTCAACCTATACAGCCTCCTAGACTGCAGCTCTGCACAAGAAGTTTGGCCAGAGGAGAAATGGTCATGCCCAACTAAGCCTGGTTTCTCTCGAGGTTTTTTCCTTCACTTTTGTTAATTGGTGAAATGTGTTCCTCGCCACTGTTGCAATTTGGCTTGCTTGGTTAAGAACTTGTAGAGCTGTGCATCGATGGATTTGCTCTTTAGTGTTTGGACTTTAGCAGTGAAATTTAAACCACACTGAACTGAACTAAACTGAACTTCAACTCTGAAAACTGGACTGACACAGTTTCAATTTATTACAACTTCTATATTAAGCTGCTTTGACATAATCTACATTGTAAAAGCGCTATAGAAATAAAGATGAATTGAATTGAATACACAACTCCCTAACTTTTCTAATTTTGGCAGTAATGTAGTAATAATGTCTATTTCAAGAGTTCACTCTTAGCTGATGATTGATTATGAAGCGTGTTTGGCATGCTGTCCCGGGAGAGAGCCCTGAGCTCATAAGATCCTCGAGCCCGGGGCACCCTCCCGTTTGTAAGGCGAGAGGGGAGTTTGAGCTGAGGGAGGTCTCGAGAACTCTGTCGCTTATTATATGGCTAATGGCAGTTAGGAATTGCTTATTAAGAGCTCATCGATGGTGCCAATTTGGTTTGGTCAATTCATCTATGTCGCATGTCTTTGTCTGTGGGAGGGAACTGGAGACACCGGAGGAAACCCACGCAAGCACAGGGAGAACATGTAAAATTCACACAGAAACGTCTACTGGCCAAGTAAGAATTTGAACCAATGACGTTCTTGCAGTGAGGCAACAGTGCTAACCACTAGGTTCCTGTGCTGCCCTGTCAAGGAAAGGAGGGCGGAGTAGGGGTGGAAGGGGAGATTCTTCAGGAAGAAGATAACTAAGGTAAGAAATTCTGGTTATTTATAGTGAGTTAGGATTCGGGCGACGCAGTGGCGCAGTAGGTAGTTCTGTCGCCTCACAGCAAGAAGGTCGCTGGTTCGAGCCTCGGCTGGGTCAGATGGCATTTCTGTGTAGAGTTTGCATGTTCTCCCTGTGTTTGCGTGGGTTTTCTCCGGGTGCTCCGGTTTCCCCCACAAGTCCAAAGAAATGCGATACAGGAGAATTGGGTAACCTAAAATTGTCCGTAGTGTATGTTTGTGAATGAGAGTGTATGGGTGTTTCCCAGTGATGGGTTGCAGCTGGAAGGGCATCCGCTGCGTAAAACATGTGTTGGATAAGTTGGCGGTTCATTCTGCTGTGGCGACCCCAGATTGATAAAGGAACTAAGCCAAAAAGAAAATGAATGAATGAATGAGTTGGGAATAATCTGATTGGGGAATCATCTGATTGCTAATGCAGGATCAGCTGTGGTCAATCATAAGCACGTGCAAAAAAAAATTAGTTTATAAATAAACTTTACTAAAACGTTTCTGTAAATCTGCTTTGGAATGATAATTAGTATGAACTAATTATGAACTTTATGAACAAATAAACTTGAATTGAATTGCATATTCTACTTACAATTCGGAAAATTTAAGAAAATTCCTGAAAAAGTGAAAAAAAAAAAAAATAGCATTTCCACCACTTCCAATTGTCATTGACCCAAACGTATAAACCACTTACTGTGCACTCAGCAGCAAGTCCTCATTTTGTTAATATATGCACTAAACACACATGTGATTAAGTTCTACTATGCACACAAAACATAAATCTTAAATCATACAAGAATATGTAACTGTCCAGTCAACAAATACAGCAACTTGACCCTGTAATTAACCTCACCATGTGTTCTGTCTTAGCATAACCACGCGTCCAGCTGTGAGGAGCATTTCACATTCATGTTTTCTCTGAAACAAATCGCCCAAAGCCTTTCAATGTCAAGGCAATATGCTTCAACGGTTGCATAGGTCCTAGCCAGGCCACTTCCTCTGGGTAGGACACCATTTACTCTGCAGTCTCTCGATAACGTTAAATTAATAATGAACGCCATTCTGCCAAACAGCAATAATTTTGTTATCACTCTCTGCTGTTGCTTAAAGAGGACATAACATATCTTTTCATTGTTCCGCTTCTACAGGAAAGTCCCCGGTGCATTTACCAACCCAGAAAAGGTGAAAAAGGAGAGCTTTGTTTTGTTAAGACTTTCTCTGTAAGCATGAAAAACTACTAAACAAGTCACTTCATATTTACATATGTCCTTTCTGAATGTGTTTCCTAACATATCCTAAATGATATGATTAATAAATGTGGCTAAAGTAAGTTACTATTGTCTGTCTATTAGCTTTTTTAAATTAAATTTCTCTCAGCGTAATTTATAAACACACATTAATTATGCACTGCGATTTTATTACACATTTTCTGTAAAATATAAGACAATTGTACTGATATTGTAACGTTTATTTGCCTGGGACAGCCCATAGATAAAGTGCAGTTAGCTAACATGCTAGTCAAAGAATTCAAGTTTAATTAGCTTTACATTAAACTGAGGTAAAGTTGGTTGTGACCAGAGTTTTTGTCATTCGATTTCTCTCAAAAAGCTTACCATTAGCATAATTCATATTTCATAATTCATTTTTCCAGTAAAATATAAGACAATGGTATTAATTATGTAATGTTTGTTTGCCTACATCAGCACATTGGTAAAGTGCAGTTAGCTAACATGCTAGTTGTTGAGTTTATTTAGCTTTACATTAGCTACACAAATATATCCACTGACCTAAACATCCTGGTTCAGCCTAGAAGTTGCAGCCTCTTCTTCTCCGTCATTGTCTGAATCTGGTGTGAACATATAAGACTTGAATCCCCATACTGGTCGTTTCTGACATCATGACATTCCTATGTTCCGTGTGTCGAAATAGTGTGTGAAGGCTCCGCCCTTTTCTAGAAACCAGCAGCTAATTTGCATTTAAAGGTACACACACTCAACAAGCGTGTTTTTGCTCACACTCAATCATGAAAAATTTGGAAAGTTATAATAAATTATCTATAGGGTTTCCAAAGTGTTGAAATAGTGTAAAGGCTCCGCCCCTCTTCTGGAAAGCATCAGCTCATTTGCATTTAAAGGGATACAAACTCAAAAAGCATGTATTTGCTCACACTCAAGACAAATATGGAAAGTTATAATAAATTATCAATAGGGTTTCTGGAGTGTTGAAATAGCATAAAGCAGGGCTATTCAATTAGTTTGTCACGGAAGCCAGTTCATAAAAAGTATCCCAAACGAAGGGCCTGAGAGATATGACTTGCAATATAAAGGATGACACAACTGCATTTAAGAGCCAATTATGTATTTTTGCTCCTTTAGACACCCACGTTGTATTTGTCTACATTAAAATGTTAATATATTGTATTTTGAAACTATATAATATCACTGCATTGTACAATAAGTTTTTTTTAACAAACAATCAAATGTTGTATTTCACAGCACAACAAAATCAGTGTATTGCTTAGGTAGGCATCTTCTACATTCAGATACGTTCATATGTTATGTTTTTAACTGCATAACAGTTATGGATGCAACAATTATAGATTTTGGTTGCACGATTATATAGTGTGAAGAATAATCAGTGTTTCACAGTTATCACGTCTAATGTAAATTTAAGCTTTATATTAGCTAGATTTAGATCTGGACATCCCTAACTGATATTAAAAAACCTTTAAAAGGCATTTTCATTAGTAATAGTTTTTATGCTGTAGGTTTTTCTGTGCTTATAGGGCTACACAATTTAATTATGTGTGTGTTTATAGAGAAGAACGGGAGAAAATAATATAATAATAATTGTTATGAAGGTCGGCGCCAATATTTAGATTAACTGTTGTTATCATCTGCGTTCATACATACATAATCATTTTAATAATAGTTCATCTAACATGTCTTTTGTTTACATTGCACTGAAAGCAAAGCACAACTCTCACCGTTACAGCATGAGATGTTTTCTCCTGCGTGCGCCCAGACAGCCGCGAGTGCGTTGCTCCGCTTGCGCCCGCATATTGGCATATATTCTTACGACATAACAAACTTGCGCGTGGGAAAGACGTGATATGGGAACGGCCCGCGGCTATAGTTATTACAGTGTGCGTGCGTATTAGCTTCGGTGGACAAGCTCGGAACTTTAAACTAGCGCACAGTTGGCAACTTGGCGCAACTTTGTTCAGCAGTTTCGTTTCGTGCGGCAGAACAGAAATGCAGAAATGCGGGTTAGAGAAGCCTTTACAATTAATTAACCATGACGAATTAAAGCGCAGTTAATAGTGAAATCGGTTAATCGTTGCATCCCTAATAACGATATCAGTGCATTGTACAAAAAACCATTTCTACAAAACATATTCAAATGTATTCGGCTGCTCTCGCCACTGTCAGGTGACTCACGCTCTGCGCAGCTCATGCTGTGTTGAACAGACGCAGGTCACTTCATAACTATAGCGGCCGTTTTTTGACAGAACTAAATTTATTCTTGATGTCTTGGTCACACTATTTGGAGGGCCAGAACAAATTGCCTCGGGGGCCAGGTTTGGCCCGCGGGCCGCCAATTGAATAGCCCTGGCATAAAGGCTCCGCCCCTCATCTGGAAAGCAGCAGCTCATTTGCATTTAAAGAGACACACACTCAAAACGCGTATTTTTGCTCACACTCAAATTGAGACAAATTTGAAATGTTATAATAAATTATGTTTAGGGTTCCTGGAAAGTCAAAATATCATAAACCTCTACCCTCTACTGGAAAGGAGCAGCTCAGGTGCATTTAAAGGGACACACACTCAATAAGCGTGTTTTTGCTTACACTCAATTGAGAAAAATTTGAAAAGTTATAATAAATTATAGGGTTTCTGAAATGTTGAAATAGCGAAAAGGCTCTGCCCCTTTTCTCGAACGCAGCAGCTCATTTGCATTTAAAGGGACACACACTCAATAGGCGTGTTTTTGCTCACACTTAATTAGGAATAATTTGGAAAGTTATAATAAATTATCGATAGGGTTTCTGGAGTGTCAAAATAGTGAAAAGGCTCCACTCCTCTTCTGGAAAGCAGCAGCTCATTTGCATTTAAAGGGCCACAGACTCAAAAATCAAATTGAGACAAATTTAAAAAAAGTTATAATAAATTATCTATAGGGGTTTATAGAATGTCAAAATGTAAAGGCTCCATCCTCTTTTGGAAAGCAGCAGCTCATTTGCATTTAAAGGGACACACATTTAAAAAGCGTATTGTTGCCATACCTGTCAACCCTTCCGTTTTAACTCAGGATTCTCCAGTATTTTACAATTCCATTATCCCTTATTTTCACATCCCAATGTTGACAGGTATGATTTTTGCTCACACTTAATTGAGACAATTTTGTAAAGTAATACTAAATTATCCATCTGATATTTTGAGCTAAAACACACTCTGAGATTTAATATAATAATGTGTCATATTATGTGCCCTTTAAAGAACACTGAAAAAAATAATAATAATTGGATTCACTAGTTTTTTTAAGGTAAGTGGTTGCAAACTATTTATATGGGCTGAATTTAATAAAACAAATGAAAGAGAAATGTAATAATGTTCAACCTAATTACCTAAGTTAATGTTTATGTAACCATGGAAGTGACATGACAACAAAGGTGCAGATCCAAATGCAGGCTTTTATTGGAGGGATGGTCAGGCAAGCAATGATCAAGACAGGAGCAAACAGTCTTATGAGGGAAATCCAGAATCGTGGTCAATATAGCAGGCAGATGGTCACAAGGATGGCAGCAGACAGGCAGAAACAGATAAACAAGGCAAGGGTCCAAACACGGCAAAAACAAGACAAGGAAACGCTTTGAATTGACACTGTGAACAGGTAACAAGACTCGGCAATGGAGTGAGTGTATGTTCTGCTTATGTAGTGTGTGTAATCAGTTGTTGAGTGGCTTCAGCTGTGGGTGCAATCAGTGAAGATCTGGAACCGGTTGTGTGTGATGTCAGAGTCGTGCATGTATGGGGGATGTAGTCCATATGATGGTGGATTGTAGTCCATGGGTGTTTGTGCATGTAAACCAGCGATCTAAGGGGAGAAGATCGCTGGTGATTGTGACAGTTTAAATTAAGTCCATATAAATTGTTTAAATCCAATGAACATTTTTTTTTGTGAGCCAAGGTGATGGCAACTTTTTTCCCCTCAATATTCTAAAAACATTTGGACATGTTTTCCTCATGCTCGCAGAATCTAAGAGCGGCCTTGGGCATTAGACACACTGTGTGATTGAGGGTAAGGTTTTAACCAATCGGAAATGGTCTGAGAATTTCATTTCTGCATCCAGATTTTCCCTTCAGAGAAACAGCAGCAGATGATCCAAACAACTCCTACGGCAGAGCCCAAAACTGGAATATCACAACAGAACAGCCCCAGTAAAATAATCTCTATCGCCACAGCACTGGCAAAGCCATATTCTGTGGCAGGGACCGCCGCAGGGATTCAGCCAATCTAGGAGGACGAATAAAAAAGGGGCAACGGTCCCTAATTACAAGAGCAGATCCATTTTTAAAAGGATGTGAAACAGAACTGGCCTGCGGTGGGAGACCAAACAGCTCTGGAAATCTGAATATTAAGAAGTTGTGGCCTAGGGGTTTTCTCAATTTAAAATCAGATTGTTGAGCTCTGAAGATCTTACTCTAGTTTGAAACTGATTTGGACTGCTTGGTATCACTATATGATATTAATTATTTACAAATAACCCTATGAAGAACTGGACATTTGGTAGATGATACAGATATTGCATTGAAAAATCTAAGGATATTTGTATCAACTTTCAAATATCCACACTGTGAAACAATTCTTTAGTTCAATCAAATGATCTTTTCTAGTAATATCAAGTCATATCAGTAAAACTATTAAGTACATTTTATAATTTATTTATTATATTAATTATATTATATAATTCATTCATTCATTCATTCATTTTCCTTCGGCTTAATCCCTTATTTATCAGGGATCACCACAGTGGAATGAACCGCCAACTTATCCAGGATATGTTTTACTCAACAGATGTCCTTCCAGCTGCAACCCAGTACTGGGAAACACCCGTACACTCTCACATTTACACACATACACTATGGCCAATTTTAGCTTATTTAATTCACCTATAGCACATGTCTTTGAACTGTGGGGTAAACCGGAGCATCCGGAGAACATGCAAACTCCACACAGAAATGCCAACTGACCCACCTGGGGCTCGAACCAGCCACCTTCTTGCTGTGAGGCAACAGTGCCTGGTGTGGGTTTCCTCCGGGTGCTCCGGTTTTCCCCACAGTCCAAACACATGCGCTATAGATGAATTGGATGAACTAAATTGACCGAAGTGTATGAGTGGGAATGTGAGAGTGTATGGGTGTTTCTCAGTACTGGGTTGCAGCTGGAAGGGCATTCGCTGTGTAAAACATATGCTGGATAAGTTGACGGTTCATTCCGCTGTGGAGACCCCTGATGAATAAAGGGATTAAGCCGAAGGTAAATCAATGAATGAATGAATGAATGAAATATTGAAGTTTGAGTCTTAAATCTCTTTACAGTGATACACAACTTGTTCTAGATCAGATATTGTTTCAATAATATATATATATATATATATATATATATATATATATATATATATATATATATATATATATATATATATATATATATATATATATATATATATATATATATATATTTAAAATGTGCTTGCTTAGGTGCATAGATCAAACATGCACTGCTAACGGTTCATGAATTGTACCCTGAGAAAAACAAACCTGCAACCTTTTAGCCACTACATCATTTCACACTTTCAAGATCCTTCAGTCTCCAAACCCAGGCTGCAATGTCAAAGCCAGTTATGGCATCGTTTTTGTTCACATACAACATTTTTGTGACATTCAGAGGAGTCCACTACAGGGCTGTTCAAGCATCCCCCTGGTGGTCTTATAAAAAAACAATGACTTATACTTCAGTCACCATAAAAGATTGACTGATATGGGAGAAAAAAAGAAAAGAAAAGCTCTTTGGCTCCAAGGCCCCCCCATTGACCAAGGAAATATTCCAAGGCTCCCCAAAATATTTCAGCTGGTATTTCTACAGTAATGATTCATTTTTTCAGGAGACAACAAACTAAAATAAGTAGGAGAGTCTTATGATTTCAGAAATTTGCATCTTGACTTTTGTCTGTGGTCTTGCCTTCTTCACTAAAGTAAACTTTATACCAGTTTTCAGTCCATACAATCCTGTGGGATTACAGCTGATTGTCCACTGAGGATGTGACATTGTAGAGATGTAATATTCTAGAAATCACAGATCTGGAACAATAGCTTCTCTTGCTTTGGCTGAAAGCGTCTCCCTTGGCCTTTATCTGGACAACCTGCTGTAGTAGGGTTTCAGTCACTTTAGAGCAGATCACAATCTTTGGCTAGTGAAAACTCATCTTTTGTTAGTATAACTAAAAAAAATAAAGCTGAAAATGTCAGAAATCGTAGGTTATTCTCTCATTATAAACTCATCAGAAACCTAAAAAAGTAAAAGCCCTGACCCAATTGAAACTGACAAATTTAAGTTTGTATAACTTATTAAAGGGGCAGCACGGTGACTCATTGGTCGGGCAAGACAGAATCTGCAGACATTTTTTTCTATTTCTGTGGAGAATTTTGTATAAAATCTGTGGATTTATGTGGAATGATTTTGGGAGTATCATAATTAAAAACTTAATGTATGAAATAAAATAATAATACCTTTTTAACTTTTATTTATGTTTACAATGCAAATCCAATTAGATCCACTTTTTTGTTAAACAAAACAAGTCTCTCATATAATATCTCTACTAAAAGACAGCAAGTATAACTTTACAAACTGTATTGTAAATAAATCAAATGCACACTTTCCTATTAGTCAATATTATTACTGAAATTAATTTAAAAACTGAACAAATATAAATTTACACACATTTACACGAGTAAATAAATAGACTAAATGACGGGCTAAAAATCTGCGGAAACTGCAGATTTCTGCACCTGCAGATTCGGTGTGGGTCTACTTATTGGTTAGCAAGAATGTCACTGGTTTGAGTCCTAGCTGGGCCAGGAGGTGGGTGTTTCCTAGCACTGGGTTGCAGCTGAAAGGGCATCTGCTTCACAAAAACACATGCCAGAGTAATTGACGGTTCATTCTGCTATGGCACCCCCTGATAAATAAGGGACTAAGCCGAAGGAAAGTGAGTGAGTGAGTGAGTGAGTGAGTGAGTGAGGGAGTGAGTGAGTGAGTGAGTGAGTGAGTGAGTGAGTGAGTGAGTGAGTGAGTGAGGGAGGGAGGGAGGGAGGGAGGGAGGGAGGGAGGGAGGGAGTGAGTGAGTGGAGTGAGTGAGTGAGTGAGAGTGAGTGAGGGAGGGAGGGAGTGAGTGAGTGAGTGAGTGAGTGAGTGAGTGAGTGAGTGAGTGAGTGAGTGAGTGAGTGAGTGAGAGTGAGTGAGTGAGTGAGTGAGTGAGTGGAGTGAGGGAGTGAGTGAGTGAGTGAGTGAGTGAGTGAGTGAGTGAGTGAGTGAGTGAGTGGAGTGAGTGAGGGAGTGAGTGAGTGAGTGAGTGAGAGTGAGTAAGTGAGAGTGAGTGAGTGAGTGAGTGAGTGAGTGGAGTGAGTGAGTGAGTGAGTGAGTGAGTGAGTGAGTGAGTGAGTGGAGTGAGTGAGTGAGTGAGTGAGTGAGTGAGTGAGTGAGTGAGTGAGAGTGAGTGAGTGAGTGAGTGAGTGAGTGAGTGAGTGAGTGGAGTGAGGGAGTGAGTGAGTGAGTGAGTGAGTGAGTGAGTGAGTGAGTGAGTGGAGTGAGTGAGGGAGTGAGTGAGTGAGTGAGTGAGAGTGAGTAAGTGAGAGTGAGTGAGTGAGTGAGTGAGTGAGTGGAGTGAGTGAGTGAGTGAGTGAGTGAGTGAGTGAGTGAGTGAGTGAGTGAGTGAGTGAGTGAGTGAGTGAGAGTGAGTGAGTGAGTGAGTGAGTGAGTGAGTGAGTGGAGTGAGGGAGTGAGTGAGTGAGTGAGTGAGTGAGTGAGTGAGTGAGTGAGTGAGTGGAGTGAGTGAGGGAATGAGTGAGTGAGTGAGTGAGAGTGAGTAAGTGAGAGTGAGTGAGTGAGTGAGTGAGTGAGTGGAGTGAGTGAGTGAGTGAGTGAGTGAGGGAGGGAGGGAGGGAGGGAGGGAGGGAGTGAGGGAGTGAGTGAGTGAGTGAGTGGAGTGAGTGAGTGGAGTGAGTGAGTGAGTGGAGTGAGTGGAGTGAGTGAGTGAGTGAGTGAGTGAGTGAGTGAGTGAGTGAGTGAGTGAGAGTGAGTGAGTGAGTGAGTGAGTGAGTGAGTGAGTGAGGGAGTAAGTGAGTGAGTGAGTGAGTGAGGGAGTGAGGGAGTGAGTGAGCGAGTGAGTGAACTTATTGAGGCTTGAACCTTCAAATATGTCAGACACAAGTTAATAAGATAGTTCAGCCAAAAACTAAAATTTACTCACTGTTTGCTCACCCTCACGTGACTCCTAACCTTTATGAGTTTCTTTATTCTGTTGAACACAAAATATATTTTGAAGAAAGCTAAAAACCAGCAAACATTGACTTTCATAGTATTTGTTTTTCTACCATGGAAATCAATAGTTACAAATTTTCCAACTTTTAAAAAAAATATATTTTCTTTGTTTTCAGCAAAAACTCATTAAGGTTTGAAACAATGAAATGATGAGTAAATTATGACAGAATTTTCATTTATGGGTGAACTATCCCTTTACTATGGAAGTCAATAAACACTATGGAAGTCAATGGCTACAAGTTTCCAACTTTTTTTTAACCTTCCTTTGTGTTCAGAAGAAACTCATAAAGCTTTGAAACAAAGAAACTATGAGTAAATGATGACAGAATTTTCATTTTTAGTTGAACCATCTCTAAGCTTAAAAAGTAGTCTGAACAAGCAGCAAAAGTCTTTTTTTGTGTGTATTGATAGTTTATGGATTTTTTTCTGATTGCCTTTGGTTTCCATGTAGATATATTACATTTATTTAAATACTATAAATACTATGGAAGTCAATAAATACTTTGGAAGTCAGTGGTTACAAGTTTCAACATTTTTCTAGATATTTTCTATTGTGTTTAGCAGAAACTCATAATGGTTTGAAACAATGAGTAAATGATGACAGAATTTTCATTTTTGGGTGAACTATCCATTTAAGCTTAAAAAGGCACCAATACTATTATAAACTCTCATATATGTTTTAAAAAGATAAACATTGATGAGGTTAACAGATTAAATCAGCTGTCATGATATACTAATCCTTCCAGATCATCTGAGTGTGAGTTGTGCATCTTTGCACGCCCTGACAACTCATTTTAAATAAATAGTTTGAACAAGCAGCAAAGGTCATTTTTTTGTGTGTATTGATAATCAAAGGATTTTTTCCTTTGGTGTCCATTTACATATATTAGATTTATTGTAATACTATAAAAACGATGGAAGTTAATAAATACTATGGAAGTCAGTGGTTACAAGTTTCCAACATTTTTCTAAATATATTAATATCTAAAACTATGAGTAAATGATGACAGAATTGTTTTTTTTTTTTTTTTTTTTTTTGGGGTGATCTATTTATTTAAGCTTAAAAAGGCATCAAAACATACAATTATAAACCCCCATATAGGTTTAAAAGGTAAATTTTGATGTGGTTAAAAAAATATCATGTCATGATATACTAATCCTCCCAGATCATCTGAGTGCGAGTTGTGCATACAGTATTTGCACACATTACGTAAGAATTAAGTAATTCAAACAAGCAGCAAAAGTCTTTTTTTAGTGTATTGATAATTAGTGGATTTTTTTCTGATTGTCTTCGATGTCCATGTAGATATATTACATTTATGTCCATGTATTTATTACATGACAACTCATTTTAAATAAGTAGTTTGAACAAGCAGCAAAGGTCATTTTTGAGTGAATTGACAGTCAGTATTTTTTTTCATTACCTTTGGTTTCCATGTAGATATATTACATTTATGTTAATACTTTACATACTATGGGAATCAACAAATCCTATGGAAGTCAATGGTTACACATTTCCAACATTTTTTCTATATATTTTCTGTTTTGTTTTGCAAAAACACATTTGAAACGGAATATGATGACAGACATTTTTTGGGTGAACTATCTCTTTAAGCTTAAAAAGGCACCAAAACACACAATTATAAACTCACATATAGGTTTTAAAATGGTTAATATGGTCAATGGTTACAAGTTTCCAACATTTTTCAAAATAGTTCCTCTACTGTTTAGCAGAAACTTATAAAGGTTTGAAACAATGGATAAATGATGAGTAAAAGATTTTTCATTTTTGCTGTCCCTTTAAGTTTAAACAGGCACCAAAACATACTATTATAAACTCCCATATAGGTGTTAAAATGGTTATTACTGATGAGGTTAACAGATTAAATCAGCTGTCACAATGTACTAATCCTCCCAGATCATCTGAGAGCGAGTTGTGCGTCTTTGCGCGTTCTGACGCACTGTGTTGAGCTGCGCACGGCGCCATCAGATCCGCGCAGAAAGCAAATGCACCCGCTCTGGACTGCCAGGACTTTCCTCTGAGCAGAAACACAGTCGTATCTGTTCAGCATCGAGGATTCTTTACATAACATACGAGCAAGTTCTACTAGCGCGCACGTGAGGATTATGATGAGATGAGGGATGCTTTTGAGATGCTTTGTGAGGCACCACTGCGGGAGGCTGGAGAATCATCGGCTTGACAGTGAACAGATTTCCACGAGATTCCCACGGAGCAGCCCGCCGGTGTGATCGTGCACATGGAGAGCGCGATCCGCGGCGCGTGAACGCACACACTCGGAAATCCCGGTATTTACCGCGCTTTTGGAGACTTTGGGCTCCTTTTTTACAGGATATTCTTCAGTCTTCGTCTACAGCTACGGTTTTATTCCGAATTTATCCGTTTATATTTTGTGTGACATATTTATTTCGAGCGAAACGCCAACTGGATCGCAAAATATGGTGAACTGAGGGGATTTATTTTACACCTCATAGGTAAGTTCGCATGTAATGTTTAGTCTGTCTGCTAAGAATTACGCCAGAATAACTTTGTATTTAAGTTGTACAGAAAAGCTCTTAAGGGTGTTTTGCGTCCACCTGTTAAATATGTTCTACAATTTTGGGGAGGATTTTTTATTTTTTAACTACCAAAATTTATGGGAAATTTTAGGATCATTTTTTAAGAAAATAAGTCAATAAAACAAGCAATGTGGTTATGTTGGAATTCGGGTTTTGCAGTTAAAACAATGTATTTGCTTTGCTAAAATATGCATTAACTTTCATGGAGTTTTAGACAGTGCAGTATTACAAAACAGCCTTGATATGCTTTTATTTTACTGAACGAGTCATAACGTTTTCATTTTAGCTGCATAGTAAATCTTGATCTTGTCTTGCGTCCACCTGTTTAAGTCCATGCGGATGCTGCAAAATTTGGGAGGGGAGCCTGTTTATTATCTTCAATTCAAATTTGATTGTCATATCAGCTGGCCATAATGAGATTCTGCACATTTAAAGCATAATTACCTGTACAGACTCTTATGAAGACGTTTGAGTATAATGATATATGATATACAATGAATGCATAATTATGACATTTTTACACAAAATTATAATAAAATATTATTACGTTTTCTAAAATAAAAGTGCTAATAAAATGTCCATCTTTTCCAGTGTCCACAGCACGGACATCTTCCTCAGTCATCTTCATCTTTGGCTGTATATAGGATGCAGCAGGAATGATCCCGGTCCAGCGCGTTAAAGCTCAGCCTCAGCTGTGGCACGTGAGCGCCGAAGCTCCTCCGTGGCTCTGGATGGTCCCGAACACCACCGGGCTGTGCAGGGTGGGTTCTGCTCCTCCGGTGCTCATCTCCTCTCGCCCTCCACCGGTGATCCAGGCGGTCTCGGGATGGCAGATGTCCTGCGATCCGTTCGTTCCTGTGATGCGCGCCGCCGCCGAGCCCGCGACCATCAGTCAGTTCAGTCTGCCCAGTGTTCAGGTAAAGACTTCACGTGTTAATAAATGACACTTGTTCTCGACTGAAATTAGATGTTTATTGCATTAGATTAAGGAATAGCCTATTTATTTACACTTTTTTTGGCTGCTTGCTCAAACTACTTATTTAAAACGAGCTGAAACATCACAATTAACACAACTTAATTGTTTTATGTTCAATGTTTTAAATAATATGTTGTTTTATGTTCACGACTAAAATGAGCTGTTTATTGCATTTGATTAAGGAATAGCCTATTTATTTATGATCAAGAAGGATCTGAATGTAGTTAATGGGTATCTTGTTATTGCCTTTGGTTTCCATATAGCTATATTCAATTTATTTTTCTGTTAAGATCCGTTACCATTGAACTGTAATGACAGCAACAATAATGCTTATGATAGCATGAATAGATTATGAGAAACTATTATACTGGAAAAAGGTCTACATTCAGTACTCAGGTTTGGGGAGACAATCAAAAACCTATGCCTATACAAATCTGAATATCTATGCCTAATAGAAACTGAATATATTTTATTGTTTTAGTTATTTCATCGAGTTGTTTTCATTTCATTAAAATTTTTATTTGATATAATATGTATGTTGAACATTAACTGTAAAAAATGTAACCACAAAAAGTCAAGACAACACATATTTGTATGTTGCTTTATCTTATTTTAACAAGTTAATCAGATTTTAACTGAATTTTTTAAAGTTACACAAATATTTTTAGTCACTTTGATGTAAGTTGACATTATTCAATTAAATTCAATTAATCTTTATTTCTACAGCGCTATTACAATGTAGATTGTGTCAAAGCAGCTTAACAGAAGTTCAAGTAAATTGTGTCAGTCCAGTCCAGAGTTGAAGTTCAGTTTAGTTCAGTTCAGTGTGGTTTAATATTCACTGCTGAAAGTACAAACACTGAAGAGAAAATCCCAAAGAGCAAAAATTCCCAAGACAAGCAAGCCAGTGGCGACAGTGGTGTTTATGACATGACAAAAAAAATTGCTTCAACAACAAAAAAATTTAAGGCAGCAAGATTTTTTTATTTTTACAACATATAAATTATAATAGAAAACACTTCAGGTAAAGTTTTGCTGTATATGCAAACATCTTCCACTTTCTTTTTCTGCAGTACACATTCTAAAGAGTTATGCAATGCTAATAAACTGTTTTAATAGTGTCCATTATGTAGTTTAATTTAATGTGCCATTAATGAATGATCTGCCTTTATATCCTAATGTGCCATTAATGAATGATCTGCCTTTATATCCTAATAAAAGTTATTTCTGGAGATTTTATTTGAAGAAAGTGCATAGACACAGTACTAATAGACTTTTGCTAAATACCCTGTTAAATATTTACATAATGTGTGCAATGTTTGAGTTTTAAATCATACAGTAGGCATTAAAAAAATGGCAAAATAACCCATTGGTAGAAAAGTGCCATTTCCCCCTGTATTTCCTATTGGAATACAGTAGGAAGTTGGGGCAAAAAAATGATGGGCTCATGCTTTTTTAAAAATAGCCAGAATCCCTTAGTGTGCATTACACCTGTGAATAATGATATACTTCTTACTTTTCTGACATTAGGGAGAAGAGCATTCTCATTTTGGAGCTTTCATTGGGCAAATATACATCCCTTTAGAAAAAGTGTAGAGTCATAATTTTTTTGGTAAAGTTATCAATGCATATATATATATATATATATATATATATATATATATATATATATATATATATATATATATGAGCAATATCACACTCGTAGCAGTGCGATATGGCTGCATATCAGCACTGGTGGGAGGCGTGCGTTGGCAAGAGGCTGCAGGCCAAGTGCCTTAGCATCTCACCAGTACTGATATACAGTTATATCGCACTGCTACGAGTGTGATATTGCATTTATACAACAGTTTGAATGCACAATTGTGTATATAAATAAGAAAATCAAACACGGAGAGTCTAAAAACCCATTTTTATGAGGAACTACTTTCTTTCGCCATTCATTCACATCTGCAGCTGACATCAGAACAGAAGAAGCCGTTACCAATTCACCAACGTCCCTTTAGAGCTACACAGCATAAATTCCAGTGTTAAATATACAGTGTGATTTTTTTGGTGTTGTTCAGTGTTAAAACCGGAGTACATTTTAATCCACGAGTGTGAAAGAGCGTATATTTAAGAGTTTTTTTTCAGTGTTAAACTTTTAACCCAATATGCATATTCCACTAGTGATAGGAAGTCCAGTGTTTTTACTCGTACCGGTTCTTTCAGAGAAACAGTGATTAAACCAGTATGTTTTACTTAAACTCGAAACATGTCTTGTTGCATTTTAAAATACAATGAGTTGAATGTATTGAAATTATTTCTGAAAAGGTTAATGAACATTTAAATAATTAAAACTATTTTCAACATATTTGATCACTGTTATCTGTCACACACACCAATTGATAATATAGGAAAAAAGGTAATATATTAACATTCTGAAGGGTAACACACACTCCAGTTCAATGAAAGAATAAACTCTTACTGTGTTAAGATGAAGTTTGTGAGTAATGTACAAATTTTACACTTTAGAAAGTGTTATTTTAACTCCAAAATGAAGGGAGTCATATGTACACCCAAGGAGTGTTAAGTTAAACTCAAATTGAGTTAAATGTACACTGATTTTTTTGCTGTGTAGTGTTTGAATGATTCTCTAGCTTAATGTCTAAGCATGACAAAACAGATGATTTTGCTGACATTTTAAGATTATAAAGGCTGAACGTGAAATGCCATCCGTCTACAGTCTATTACAGTCTACAGTATTTCTCTGTTGCAAACGGTATATTGTGATGGGTGTCAGGTGTCCCAGCGTTTACCCGGAGACTTTTAGGAATGAAAAAAGGAGAGAAACTATTTCGCTCTTTGTATTGGCCTTTATGCTTTTATCCCAAGTGCTGTCGACTACATTCATGCCAATCAACGACAACGAGTAGGCAAAAGGAAAAGAAAAAGACACTCAAACATCCGTCGCAAAATAAAATGCTACATTATTGAAATAAAAGAATGATACAGCGGTAGAGTGACCATCACACACTTCTCAGAGCTCGCCAGAACTGAACTGAGCTCCCATGCATGCGTGCTTACATCTCAAGGGTAAAACAACCACAGAAGAAGTCCTCTTAAAGGGGACATGACATTTATATACAATGCATATCAAACATTAAGCGACTGTTACAATATCACACTAATGAACCCCGAAAAGCAGCGTAATAACCAGCAGACTGCTGTTGTGTTTGCGAGAAGGAAAACGCTAACGTTAAACACATGCAGGCATTTCTTCTTTCTTTCTGCCAACACAACACACATTCCTGATGCACTATTACTATGGTAACCTTAGAAATACAGCACTACAACATACAAAAGAGAGAGATCGACTTAAAATAGCACTTGCCAGTTAAATAATGATTTGATCAGCTGTAGTCACGCTGTTTTAATCTTCTAAAGGCTTATTATGCAGTCCTGCCTCCATCTTGTGGATGAAAACGTCAACCGTCTTTGGTCTACTCAGTATGGCCGGCTAATGGCCGCCGACAAGCTGTCTCTCAGAAATTGTAAATATTTTATAATAGGCTCTATTCTTATTAAAAAACTGCATAGTTGCAATCTAAACAACTACATTCTCGACTAAAAAAGCCTCAAAAGTACAATATGTTGTCCAACAGCAGTAATATTTGTCAAACTGTAGACAGTCCTCTGCTTGTTACTGTATGTGGGCGGAGTAATACACAAAGGTGAAGGGTGAAGAGGCCTTTGTGTGCTGTTATATATATATATATAGAGAGAGAGAGAGAGAGAGAGAGAGAGAGAGAGAGAGTATTGCAGTGATATTAACATACTGTAAACTTAGTAACTAAATCATTTTGACTGTAGTATGTCTTTAAAAACTGAAAGAGCAATGCTGACGATACGAACTAACTTTGCCAGCTGAATGAACAAACAAACGGCACTGATCGCACACTTACTAAATCTGTAGAGACAGGACAATTACACTGGAACTGTGTCTTTTTTTTAAAAGGAGACGAGCAGCAAATCCAGAGTTCATCATTTCCAGATGCGAAAAGCTCTCGGGTAAAAACGTTCCTTACAAACACATTTTTGTCGCGTGCACTATAATCCACATATGAGTCCAGCAGCGCTCTCACAGCAAGAAAATGCAAACAAAACCTTCGTTGCAACACACTAATAAACGCAGCACAATAATAAATGCAACACTGACGACCCGTGTCTCCAAATTCTTGTTCTTTCACTTGTTTTGGCAACACATCGTGGCGTCTCTCTGTCGTCTGAACACTGTAACAGGTCTCTGAAGCTATCATGCATATTAATGAAGTTGCACATCATACACAACAGAGCGCGCTGATTGGTTTGAACAAAGTCTTTCTCATGAATTAATGCCGCACACTCAGATACGTCACAATGTTCTTGCAGGTAAAGACAGCCACTCTCCACGCAAGTATCTCATGACCGTGACGCAGCTTCAAAAATTCGTTTTAAACCGGAAGAACGAATTTGCTCAAAATAACGCAAAAACAACCGATTTTCACTTTTTAGTGCAATATATGTGTCCTAATAGTGTTTATAGCAGCGTGGGACACATATATGGCTGTCAACAGCTCAAAAAATGTGTTTTGGTGTTTCGTGACCCTTTAAGGTTAAAAGTTGTCAGAAGAAAGATCAAGGTCTCATTCTGTGATTCAAAAACATAAAAAAAAAATGGGGAAAAAATAAAATAAAATACGTGTATATAGTCTTTAATGTGTAAATAATCCAATCAAATGTATCTTTATTAATGTTACAAATGCCACAATTTACTGTATTGTACTAAATGCTTTAAACTCTTGGAATGCTCACACAGTCACAGGCCTTAAAAACACATGCAAATGCTAAACTAAACACTCCTTTATGGCTGAACTCTGCTCTCTACGACTCTACAAACTCATGGTTCCTGGTCAACTATAATCCTTATTCAATATTGCAGATCCTGTGATGTGACTATTGCAGATTCACACATTGATGCTGAAACAATGTATTTTGCAGCCCTGAATGAAATCAAACAAAGCTCCACGAACACTTTTGTGTGGCAAAAAAACTGTTAAAGCAGAAAATCCAAATTCTGTGCATCACCTCTCTTCAGTTCCCCAGTATCACCACTAGAGGCACTGCTCTTATGATGACCCTCACATCCGCAGGCACGTCCCCCCTCACGACTGAAACTCAGCGTGACATTTAATCTGTGTGGCATGATCACCACTGCTCCACATCCCCAGCGCCGGGAACTTTGAGCTTTCGCATCATTAAAGTGGCGCTCAGAGGAGGCGGCAAACATGAACTCAGTAGCACTGTACTGGAACTAGACTGAGACAGTGGGAGGAAAGAGTATTTATTTAACAGAGACTTAAAGTTGCAGACAGCCTTCAGAAGCCTTTGATTGACTGCTGCTGCAGAGAGGCATTGACACAGAGCTCAAAATGATGGAACGCAATGTTATGCTGAACGCAGAACAAACAGATACAGCAAAATCTGCACAGAACTTTCCCAGCTTTCAAGTCAGCATGTAATGAGGTCCGCAACTCACTTTCTGGTCACTAAACTACTATGCACTGACATTAAATGCCTACTGTAAATGGCTGTGTGTTTACTGTAATTGCATGTTGTTCTTGAAGATGAGGGCAGTCAAATGTAAAGCTAAGTTTTGGGGTGGAGGTTTGGGTTACCCTAAACTGCTAATGATTTTTTGTGAAATACAAAGTATTTAACTGTAATATAAACTGTATTTTACTGTAATTGATTTACAGTAAGTTGCTGTAGATTCTAAAGGACATTGTTTACAGTGTATAAAAGCCATATTTGACCATTTCATTAGTACAGTGTAAACAATTATAATAAATTACTCAGTATTTAACTGTAATATAACTGTAATTGATGTACAGTAAGTTACTGTAGATTCTAAAGGACATTGTTTACAGTGTATAAAAGCCATATTTGACTATTTCATTAGTACAGTGTAAACAATTATAATAAATTACTTAGTATTTAACTGTAATATAAACTGTATTTTACTGTAGGACATTTATACAGTATGTTACTGTATTTTAAAGTTGCATTGGGACAATTACTGTATATTTTACAGTAAAGATATACATACAATTCTGTACATACATATACAGCAATATAAATGGTGCTGTAAATGCAAATACAATATTTTTTGCGGTAATTGATTTACAGTAAGTTACTGGCAAACTGCTGCCAGTAAGTTACTGTAGATTCTAAAGGACATTGTTTACAGTGTATAAAAGCCATATTTGACTATTTCATTAGTACAGTGTAAACAATTATAATAAATTACTCGATATTTAACTGTAATATGAACTGTATTTTACTGTAGGACATTTATGCAGTATGTTACTGTATTTTAAAGTTGCATTGGGACAATTACTGTATATTGTACAGTAAAGATATACATACAATTCTGTACATACATATACAGCAATATAATTGGTGCTGTAAATGTAAATACAGTATTTTTGCTGTAATTGATTTACAGTAAGATACTGGCAAACTGCTGCCAGTAAGTTACTGTCAATTCTACAGGACATTGTTTACAGTGTATAAAAGTCATATTTGACCATTCCAATAGTACACTGTTAACAATTATAACAAATTACTCAGTATTTAACTGTAATATGAACTGTATTTTACTGCAGGACAGATAATCAGTAAAGTTACTGTATTTTATAGCTGCATTGAGAAAATTACTTTATAATTTACAGTAAAGATGTACAAGCAATTCTGTAAATATATATACAGCAATATAAAAAGTGTTGTAATTGTAAAAACAGTATTTTTGCTGTAATTGATTTACAGTAAGTTACTTTAAATTTTACAGGAAATTGTTGGCGGTGTCCTAAAATTCTGTATACACCATTTGTCCTTCTCGCCTTTACTAAAACTGATTTTTTTTTTTCACTAAAACTAAACTGTAAAAAATAAAATGTTGGGTTCTGCACAATCGATTTGTGTTAGACAACATGAAGGAATTAAGTTAGCTTATTAGTTTTTACAAGTTCATAAGTGGATTGAACATAAAACAATAAAAAACAATCAAGATTTGTGTTGATTCAGCTTATTATAAATAAGTAATTTGAAGAAACGTAATTTTTTGGTTGTAAAACTGGTTATTTTCTAAAAGCTAAATTTTATTTAGGTCCTCAAATCTACAGTACTTTGCATGAAGAAACAACTTCATCTTCATCACAAACCCTGTGATTGTGTAGGTTGTCCATCTTGTGGAGTTTTTCTTCAATGTTAAATCAGAGGGCAACACTTATTTTTGACTAAAGTAATGTTTTTTTATACTGTATGCTAAAAGTGTTTTAGGGTTTAGTTTGTTTTTCAGTGTTAAAATGCCTTCTCAAAGACATCGAGTATATAAAGATGGCACATGATGATTATAAGCAGAGTATCTCAGACTAATATTAATAAACTCTAGCACCAAGTTTGTTGGTGTGGATTGTAGAAAGTGTAGAGAGAGTGTGTGCGTATGGTTGCCAGAGTGCAAATATTAGGTAAAACACATCTTTCATTGTCAACAATATTATTACATTGTGATATAGTCTCACAGGTCGCATTTTAGTCATGGGAAAAATCTTGTTGAAGTACATCTTGCATTCAATGATTAATGATTAAATGATTGTTGTGTACTTTGACTTTAAACAGTTAAGCAAAAAAAGATCATCTTAAATGCTTCAAATCATCAAATTATTAGTCTTGGACTGTCATTTTTTCACCACAAAACATTTTGTTTTGTAGAAAAGCATTAGTTCTTCTGGTGCTTCAAGGAACTCAAAAACCAGTTGACCCTTCTCACAAAATGGTTATGATGCTTTCATCATAAATTCTCCTTTGATTTTCAAAAAAAAATATTTAGAAAGCTATTTTTGCACATCATCTTAGCATCGAATTACAAAAAACGAACAAACAAATAACTGCTTATGCAAGGTGTTTCCATTGCATAAGCATGCATGTTGCATGTTGTCTATGGGCTAAACAGTAAATTTGAAGTTCTCTCTTCTGGTTGCCATTATCAGTCTTACATTTTTTATTTCATTTTGTAGAAGTCTTGATAAAACTATTGCTGAGTTTTACTTTCATTACTTGAGCAATAGGAATGCAAAAAGTTATTTTTTTTGTTGCAATCTCCCATTGACAGTGCTCTTTAGTGCTCATTTTCAGTGCTCACAGTTTACCAACTATAATAATTCCTCACAGTTACCGTATATAGCGCTTTTCTGGACACTCAAAGCGCTTTACACATTTTTGGAGGGAATCTCCTCATTTAGGAGTGATATCGAAATGAGGAGTGGGCGGCAGGGTTGGGTTGGGATGGATTACTGATCGCGAACTGAGGGTGGGGGGTGGGGGGGCTCGGGGGTGTTACTGGATGATGGTTGCGAACTGAAAACCAGGGGGCACTTTAGTTCGTTTTTGAAGGGCACTTTTAATCCAAGTGAAAAAAGATTGAGCCCTATGTGCACGTGTGCCTGGCTATAGGTGAATTGATCTAATTAAATTGGCCATAATATATGAGAGTGTGTGTTAATGAGTGTGTAAGGGTGTTTCCCAGTAGTGTGTTGCAGCTGGAAGGGCATCCACTGCGTGAAACATATGCTGAAATAGATGGCGGTTAATTCTGCTGTGGTGACCCCTGATTAATAAGGGACTAAACTGAAGGTAAATGAGTGAATGTTCAACAAAGAACTCTATCACTTAAGTCTGTATAACAATTAATTAATTACATATTTGTTACAGCTCAAGTGTATAGACTACCAAACAGAAGTCTGTTTCTAAATCATCCATATAGCAGAAAACCAATAACAAGAGGTGTAGTGGTTTCTCTTAAGTTATAGACTTAAATATAAAGATGCCATTGATATGGGTCTGATTTAGATCATTCTTTAAAACTGTAGTGATTAAATCTTCACCATTATAAAAAAGTCTGCTGCAATCAATGTTATGAGGAGGAAAAAATGTCTTTTGTGCTGCCACTGTGCAGTTGGTGAAATCGGTGATGAATTGTATGCATTATTCCAAAAAAACGACTTCTGTAGACTCTCTGGACAGCTTTCATCCCACCCGGGTCTTTTGTGATTCATTTCTTCTGAGTAAGCTGGGTCTGAATAGATGTCAGTGGTGATTTGTTCTTCTTTTCTGCATGTCTGTCCCAGTGGGAGATGCCGTCCAGGCCTCATGTGTTGGGTTTCCAGCCTTCTAGTGTGGATCTGCTTCCGGTGTTTCCTCATGTGTATCGGACAATCCTGCCACCGCACTACAGCAAAGGCTGGGTGGAAAAGCGGCGTGTGCCTGACTACAAGGTGAATAAAGACTTTCATTTATACTTGGCTTTGGGGAGGGAATCTGTGTCATGAATATGTCATATGTATAAAAAAAAGAAACTCAAACTCCTAACTCAAAAATCTGTATTTTATCTGAAAAAATATACTATTTTTGCATCATTTAGTAAAAAATAAAATTATTTATTAAATAAAATAGTATCATTTTAATGATGCATATAAAACATTATATTTAAATTGCATAATAATGTTTTATTACCATATATTTTGTTTTATTTATGCATCAAATGTTTAAAGTAACCAATATTTTAAAGGGTTTTGAAAGAAGTCTGTTATGCTTAACTAAAAGTTAACATTTTAATATATTTAAATAGAATAAAACTTTGTAAATTCTAAAAATAACTCACAATTTTACAGATTTTACTGTTTATTATATTTTACATACATGCTATTTGATTAAAATACAAAAAAAAAAAAATATATATATATATATATATATATATATATATATATATATATATATATATATATATATATGTAAATAATAATAATAATAATAATAATAAATAATAATAATAATAAAATTAAATAATAATAATAATCATAATAATGACAAAATAATATTAATAATAAAAATAATAATAATAATAATAATAATTATTATTATTATTATTATTATTATTATTATTATACAGCATTTACATATATTATATAATAAAATAAATATATAATACTTTTACAGTACAATAAAAACTATTTCCATCATATATATTTTTATATACCATCATATATCATAACACATAATACAATAGTTCTCGACATAAATGATGAACAAAAATATTTTACTCTTTTACTGTAAACAAAATGTTAAATATTTTGTTATATATTTAATATATAAATGCTAAAAAGGTAATATAATAATAACGATAATAATAATAATAATGATAATAATAATAATAATAATAATAATAATAATATTAATAATAATAATAAATATATAAAATATATATATATATATACAGTTGCGATCAGAATTATTCGCCCCCTTTTGAATTTTTTTTCTTTTTTAAATATTTCCCAAATGATGCTTAACAGAGCAAGGACATATTCACAGTAATAATGATAATATTATTTCTTCTAGAGAAAGTCTGATTTGTTTTATTTTGGCTAGAATAAAAGCAGTTTTAAATTTTTTAAAAACCATTTTAAGGTAAAAAAATTTAGCCCCTTTAAGCTAAATTTTTTTTCGATAGTCTACAGAACAAACCATCATTATACAATAACTTGCCTAATTACCCTAACCTGCCTAGTTAACCTAATTAACCTAGTTAAGCCTTTAAATATCACTTTAAGCTGTATAGAAGTATCTTGAAAAATATCTAGTACAATATTATTTACTGTCATCATGGCAAAGACAAAATAAATCAGTTATTAGAAATGAGTTATTAAAACTATTATGTTTAGAAATGTGTTGAAAAAATCTACTCTCTGTTAAACAAAAATTAGGGAAAAAATAAACAGGGGTGCTAATAATTCAGGGGGGCTAATAATTCTGACTAACTATATATAGAAGGTTGCTGGTTCGAGCCTTGGTTGGGCCAGTTGGCATTTCTGTGTGGAGTTTGCATATTCACCCCGTGTTTGCGTGGGTTTCCTCCGGGTGCTCCGGTTTCCCCTTGAAGTCCAAAAACATGTGGTATAGGGTAATTGAATAAGCTAAAAATTGTCCATGGTGTATGTGTGTGAATGAGTGTGTATGGATGTTTCCCAGTGATGGGTTGCAGCTGGAAGGGCATCCGCTGTTTAAAACATATGCTGGATAAGTTGGCGGTTCATTCCGCTGTGGCGATCTTAGAGTAATAAAGGGAAAAAGCCGAAAAGAAAATGAGTAAACGAATGAATGATTTATATATATTTATTATTTTAAATAATATTTATTATTATTCCTGTTACTAATAATAATAATAATAATAATAATAATAAAAGATTTTTTATTATATATATATTATATTATATATATACACACAGTATATACACACACACTTGAGGGCAAAATGATTAGCCATTTTGTGAAATATTTATTTCTTTTTTAAAATATTTATCAAGTGATGTTTAATGGAGCAATGAATTTTTCTGTGAATTGGGGAGAATTTTTCACAGTATTTCCAATAATATTTATTTTTCTGGAGAAAGTCTTATTTGTTTTATTTTGGCTGGAACAATTTTAAGGTCAATATTATTAGCCCCTGTAAGCAATACTTTTTTTTATTGGCTACAGAACAAAAATATACAATGACTTGCCTAATTACCCTAAAATGTAACAGGATGGCTAATTATTCTGACTTCAACTGTACAGTATATATTATCACATTGTTATCATGATGCTGAAAATCTGCTTTTTTCAACCCAGGAATAAGTTACATTATATTATATATTCATATGATTATTTATATGCAGATTTTTGTATTATTACAATTTACATTTCAGACATGCATTTGCATTAAATAAAAAAAAGCAAAACAAATCCACAAATAACCTGAGAGCTAATGCTTGCAAAATGTTTATTGGAACTTATTTTCCCTTCATATACTGTAAATGCAGTTCTGGTGTACATATTTAACCTCAATATCTGCTTCTGGGCATGTAAGAACAACCGTTGTAGAGGAATATTCCCTCTTCGTTGAAAATAATGATTGAAATAGTGCTTGAAGTCAGTAGGTAAATCAATAAACCCCGACCTCAGAGGGAAGCTGCAGCATTTACATTGTTTTCAAAGATAATAACACATACATAAAATGCTTGTATAAATTCTTGTGTTCATGACTTTTTTGCTTTTTTTCACCTGTTATTAACATGCATTTTCTATGAACCAATCATAAGTCAAGATGGATTACTGTTTTCATGCTATTAAAATATATTTCAATGAACCAATCACATCAAAGTGCATTACTGTTTCCTCCTGTTATCAACATGCATTTTCAAGGAACCAATCACAAGTGAAAATGCATTACTGTTTCCACCTCTTATTAACATGCATTTTCGATGATCCAATCACGTCAAAGTGCATCACTGTTTCCACCTGTTATTAACATGCAATTTCAATGAACCAATCACAAGTCAGCAATTACAAGCATTAACATTTCCACCTGTTATTAACATGCATTTTCAATGTACCAATCAGAAGTCAAGATGCATTATTGTTTCTGCGCATTTTAACATGCATTTTCAATTAACCAATAACAACTCAAGATGCATTACTGTTTCATCATCTTAATAAAATCCATTTTCACAAACCAATCACAATTCACAATGCATTACTCTTTCTACCTGTTAACCCCATAGCCAGCTCCCCGACGCGGACGCACTGGGGCGCTGTTTTTCCACATGTCAATGTTTATGAATAGATTACACCAAATAGAACATGAGTAATCTTGAAAAAACTTTACATCCGTTTAAAGCTACAACCCTTAAGCACCCGTTGGAGATAGTTGTTTTTCAATGGAAAGCTTATAAAGAATGTATTTGCTAAATTTGTGTTTTCCAGAAAACGCTTATTAGATATGGAGCACATATCATCGTATTAACAACACACAAACGCATTCATTGCTGTACATCACGGTTGTTTTTGAAAGGTAAGAGTCCACAGAAAAACATCCCATAAAGCACATTTAGTCCACCGACACAATATGGAATTATAGATGGCTATTTATTTGTTTATGTCTCCGTTTCTGCCGGAGACCTATTGTTTACATCGCTTTACTACGGTACTTACACGCAAAAATGTCGTCAATTTCAATGAACCAATCACGTCAAGAAGCAATGCGCCCTATTTACACGGGGCGTCAGCGTCAATGCTTCTCTTTCACTTTGAATGGGTTATGTCAGGTGTTGCTGAACTGCATAGTGGATCTGTCGGTTCACTTCAGTGGCATGCGCACTGTAGAAGTTTTTTGAGAAATTTCTCAACCTTTCAAGCACCAATGGATGCGTCAGCCAATCAGATCGCTTTATGCAAATACACCAACTCAGACCGTAGCCAATTGCAGACTAATTTCTTTGGCTGGCACTGCTATGACGTTACTGTTTCCTCCTGTTATTAACATCACAAGTCAATATGCATTACCATTTCCACCTGTCATTAACATTCATTTTCAATGAACCAATCACAAGTCAAGATGGATTATCATTTCCACCTGCTATTAACATGCATTTCCATTGAACCAATCACAAGTCAAGATGGATTACCATTTCCGCCTGTTATTAAAATCCATTTTCAACGAACCAATCACAAATCACAATGCATTACTGTTTCCACCTGTTATTAACATGCATTTTCAATGAGCCAATCACACGTCAAAGAGCATTACGCCCCATTCACACGGGGCATCAGCGTCAACACTTCCCTTTCACTTGAGTGACGTTAGGCGTTACTGAACTGCATTGTGGATGCATCGGTGCCGCTTCAGCTTCAGTTTCTTAACTTTTCAAGCGCCAACGGACGCGTCAGCCAATCAGATTGCTTTATGCAAATACACCAGTTTAACAGTAGCCATATGCAGACTAATTTCATTGGCTGACGCTACTATGAAGACCGCGTCAGTCCCAATTTCAGACACACCCTCAGTCAAGAGTTGACGCTAAAGCCTTGTGTAAATCAGGCATTACTGTTTTTTATTAACAAAATTTGTTTTTGTTATTAACAAAATGCAAAATGCATTACTGTTTCCTCCTGTCACTAACATCTGTTATTAACATGCATTTTTATTGAACCAATCACAAGTCAAGATGCATTACCATTTCTATCTGTTATTAACATCCATTTCCAACAAACCAATCACATGTCAAGGAGCATTACGCCCGATTCACACGGGGCGTCACCATCAATGCTTCCCTCTTACTTTGATTGGCTGACGTCAGGCGTCGCAGAAATGCATTGTGGATCCATCGGCGCCGCTTCAGCTTCAGTTTCTCAACTTTTCAAGCGCCAACGGATGCGTCAGCCAATCAGATTGCTTTATGCAAATACACCAGCTCAGACAGTAGCTAATTGTGGACTAATTTCATTGGCTGACGCTGATATGAAGATCGCGTTAGCCCCAACTTCAGACACGCCCTCAGTCAAGTGTTGACGCTGAAGCCCCGTGTGAATCAGGCGTTACTCTTTCCACCTGTTATTAACATCCATTTTAAATGAACCAATCACAAGTCAAGATGCATTATTGTTTCATCCTGTCACTAACATCTGTTATTAACATGCATTTCAATTCACCAATCACACGTCAAGATGCATTACTGTCTCCGCCTGGTATTAGCATGCATTTTCAATTAACCAATCACACGTTAAGATGCATTACTGTTTCCGCCTGCTATTAAAATCCATTTTCAATAAACCTATCACAATTCACAGTGCATCACTGTTTCCACCTGTTATTAATATGCATTTTCAATAAACCAATCACATATCAAGGAGCATTACGCCCCATTCACACGGGGCGTCAGCATCAATGCTTCCCTTTCACTTTGAATAAGTGACGTCAGGCGTTGCCGAACTGCATTGTGCATCCATCGGCGCCCCTTCAGCAACGTTGCTCACTGCAGAAGTTGGGAATTTCTCTAATTTTCATGCGCCAACGAACTCGTCAGCCAATAAGATCGCTTTATGCAAATACACCAGCTCAGATAAGGCCTCGATTGTGGGCTAATTTTATTGGCTGACGCTACTATGACGATCGCGTCTTAACATGCTTTTCAATCAACCAATCACGTTAAGATACATTACTGTTTCCGCCTGTTATTAAAATACATTTTCAACAAACCAATCACAAAGCATTACGGTTTTCACCTGTTATTAACATGCATTTTCAAAGAATCAATCACATGTCAAGGAGCATTACGCCCCATTCACACGGGGCGTCAGTGTCAACGTTGCTGAACTGCATTGTGGATCCATGGGCGCCGCGTCAGCTTTAGATTTTCAACTTTTCAAGCGCCAACGGAAGCATCAACCAATCAGATCACTTTATGCAAATACACCAGCTCAGACAGTAGCCAATTGTGGACTAATTTTATTGGCTGACACAACCATGACGATCGGATCAGCCCCTACTTCAGACACGCCCTCTGTCAATCGTTGACGTTGAAGGCCGATGTGAATTAGGCATTACCGTTTCCTCCTGTTATTAACATGCATTTTCAATCAACCAATCACAAGTCAAGATGCATTACTGTTTCCTCCTAGTATTAACATGCTTTTAAATGCGTCTCTTGTGATGGCATTGAGTGTTTTCTACCTGCACATAATATATTTTTTTCTCATCCGCAGTTTTATCTAAACAACACTTTAGCTCTGGAGACCACCTGGATAAGTCCGGAGGAAATGGGAATTTTCCAGCGTCAGGAAAAGCCACTGCTGAGGACGAATCAAGCGGCGTTGAGCATATGTAGGCCATCGGCAGCCTCCAGGAATATCCACACTCTTCTTCTGACACCCCGCCGCATTTCAGGTAGGAGGGAGAATTTATGATCCCAGTGCCCATTTTCCTACCTTTATGATCTCGTCTCGCTGTTTGGCTAACATTCATCAGAGGCTTTTTTTTATTTTCACAAAACGCTTTCTGCTTTTCTGTTTACTCCCCAGACTATCCCTGATTCTACTTCTAGTTTCTTTTTTTAAACGGATTTTCTCTTTGTTGCTTAAATCGTCTTATTTAACTTGATGTAACAATATTGGAGGATTGTCAGCTGAGATTTTACGGAGCGAGCTTGTCACCGTCTGTGTGTGTTTGTGTGTGGGAAGAGAGGCGGTTTGATTTGTGCTTATGAAATGAAGCCGAAATGACTTTAAATTTCAGCTCATTTTCAATCATAGCGCGGTTTAATCAGCTCAAGCGTGCATTGAAGGCTGCTTAAGAGTGCGTAATGAAGACAGTAAAAACTCAATTCTGGCTTTGTCTAGTACACATCTGACCTGTTTTGCAGGATGTTTTTGAGTGATTAATAATGCATGCATTTAAAGTGAAGTGTTTCTATAAAGAAGTGTACCAGACTGTTTTCACTCGGTTGTGGGTTTTTGCGTTATAAATGCATATTTTTAAGACTTTTTTTATATAGCAGACTTTGGAAGAAAAAAAAAATCATACACACATGCAATATTAAATGCATTTACAAAGTGGCTAGAAAAAGAACAGGATGAAAATAAAGCGCTAAAGTTAGTTGACAAGTGATAGACTTGCAATGAGCTTATAAGAGCATTTTCTGAACACACTCACTGGCCACTTTATATACCTTAGCAATACCGGACCTTCTTTTGCCTTCAGAACTGTTTTAATCCTTCGTGGCATAGATTCAACAAGGTACTGCAAATATTTCAGAGATTTTGGTCCATATTGATATGATAGCTTTAAGCAGTTGCTGCAGATTTGTCAGCTGCACATCCATGATGCGAATCTCCCGTTCCACCACATCCCAAAGCTGCTCTATTGGATTGAGAGATCTGGGGAGTGTGGAGGCCATTTAAGTACCGTGAACTCATTGTCATGCTTAAGAAACCAGTCTGACATGATTCGCGCTTTATGACATGAAAAAAAAACCTTGCTGCCTTGTTTTTTTTAGCTGAATCAAACAAACTTTTCTAGTCATCTCAACTTCAAGTTGAACTTTTCATAGCTTAAACAATTATGTCAAAACCTGATTAACTTATTAAAATAAGTCAAAGCAACATAAACATATTTGTTGTCTTGACTTTTTGTCATTACATTTTATTACAGTGTAGAAGCAAAGAAACCTCAGCATACCAATCTACTAACAAACACAGCAGTAGTGCAAGAATACATTAGATCAGATCCATTTAAGTGTCCAAGTGTGAAATTTGCACACCCAGTGATTCAGTCGATCAAAACACATTTAAAATGACCTCTTTAAAATATTCACTCGACTTAAATTTATCCACAGCGATGCAGCTAAATTGAAAACGTCGCAGGGATTCAGATGCAGCTGTATCATATAGCATTTCATTTAATTCCAGTGTTACACCTGCACTGTAAAAAATCCAACTTGACAAATGTTGAAATTGCTTGTTTTATTTTGTTGGTTCAGCAAAAATCTGTAAAAAATTCCGTACAACTACATTTAACACATTCAATCAACTTAAACAAAGATTTTATTCATTAAGTTAAAAAGATGAGTTTTGTGAGCAACACTTTGCTAGTTCATCCAAAAAAGCTTCTGCCAACTTGTTTTTTTGTGTTAAGTCAATTTCTGACCTTTTTATGCAACATGCAAGTAACATAACCTTTTGTTTTTAAAAAAAGGTTTCAAACATGTTAAATGTTCTAAAAAGAATAATCAATTGCCATATAGAACCTTTCATAGTTTATATTAAAAAGTAAATGCTGAGTGAAAAAGCTTTTATTATTATTAATAATACATTAATAACTATTGTTATTCTTCACATTGTAATTAAAAAATAAAAAATAAAAACACTACAATATTTATAGTAACTTCATTTGAAACTTTTAATTTGCAGTTTAACTTTGTTTGGTGCACATCTGCAGACATATGTTATGTACATTTTCATCTTGCGTTTACTCAGTACCCTGTACAAAAAGATATGGAGCATAATTTTATTATTCAATATTTATAAATAAACCAAGCACTCAAAAATAGGCGATATAGCATCATTCTCTCCTGAGCTAAACCACGCCCTCGTTACGCGATGGTTGCGCTTACGTAACGTCAACGTCTCAGTGCGGGAGAAACTTTGGAAGCACTGAACTTCGATGGGGGAAGAGGCAACGCGTGGAAGAGCAATCTTAATAGTAAGTGTGCAAAGATTGTTGTTCTTTGTTTAAGACACTTTATCTAAATTTTTTGAAAAAACACTGCTAACTTTGTAAGCTATTAACGTCCATGGACGTTTAAATTCAGGGCTTTACATTAACACACGCATTTACATTTACAGATTTGAGCTGTGGTGGGTTAGACAACCACTTTGGCTGGTTGAAGATAATTTTAAAATTATAGTTATCCTAAAAGCAGGGTTTGACAATAAAGATGACCCAATATGCGTGCATATGTCGTCTTAGAATCGAGAAGCAGCATGACCGACAAAAATAGCGTTCGCGCGAGCAAAGGAAAACAGATGAAAACCGAATGAGAGGATGATCACTTGCGCGCTCATGTGATGTGATGCGCGCGACTGTTTAAAAAGCATGCGCGCTCCCGTTTCCTGGCGCGAAGTAACAGTGACTGAAAACGCAACTGCTGCGATCGGTTCTCTTTGAAATAGACTGGAGTGATGCTCATGCACTCACAATCCTGCTGCTTCCAAAAGCTCCGGATGTTTCTAAAAGATGTATTTTTTGTAAGCAGCAGTGGTTGCCGGTTTGAAGAGAACAGATTATGGGCCTAACGTTACCTGTGTGCGCGTCACGCGTGATCATCCATTCATTATCACACACAGTGTGTTTTTCACCTGATCACCTGTTTAATTATAATTTTTACAATAACGTTGCTTAAATAGGAGATTAACTCTCTATGTATGTGTAGGTAACTAGTGATCTGAGAGACCTTTAGCCTGGGCAGACTAGGCTACTGTGCATAGTTTTAGATACATGGCAATAATTATTTTTTAAATGTAATAGTTTTTTAAGAAAGGTTTTGTTGAATAAAAAGTGCATGTATACAGCTATATTTCTCATGTTTTGACATGTTAACATTTGTGGCTAAGAAATAATTATTTATTTATTTTTGGTGTGGTCAGAGATAAGTTTGGTAAATCCTCAGTGTTGAGCCCTGAAAAGTGATGTGAAATAAAAATGAATTGCAATGCGACACTATGAAACCACAATACATTTGCTCATGAACATTAAGGTAGTTCATACACAAAAAAAGTGAAACGAATGAGGAGGCATGTGGACATAACACAAAGTCTAAATCTAGTAATTTTAGGATGCCAAAGTCAAATTTATGCATATAAAATATATTTTCCCAACAACAAAATTGTGGCTAGTGAAAATGTGAAAGTGAAAAATTAACCTTATGGATTTATTTTCTCTTTAGCCTCCAACGATTATGAAAAAAAAAAACAATAATTAAAATATAATAAAATATATCTATCCACCACTTGGCGTTCATTCCTTCGCAAAGCTCTATTTCACGTGGAAATCTATAAAATAACATAACTTTTGTAGCATCGGACGTGCTTGATTTATTGAAGTGTATTAGATTCATTCATGTTTTTAAAAGCGCGATGGAGAACTTGTGCTGTTCTGTACATGCATTTAGCCTTGCTTTATTGGAGCAAGAAAGAGAACATCTTGAGATCGAAGTCAAGAGAAAGAACATGGATATGTCAGTTCTGGAGAGGCCTGGCTTCTTTTTGCAAGAGCAGGTAATTGTCATTTTGTCAAATTTGTCACTATTTTTTTATTATTATTATTGTTCATAGACTTTTTTGTTAACTTTTCCAGGTTTGTGTCGAGTTCCAAATGATCACTTGTGTTGAGCTCAAAAAAATCGTTCATGGCGAATCTCTACAAACACAGCAATGCCCTGATCAAACTGTATCGGACAAAGTGTAATGACCTTGCAGACAACATGAAAATGATACTGGACCATTTTGATAATCAGGTATGATTCCTTGTAAACCTTTTGGTGTTTTTACCTGTAAATATTTACACTTTATGTAACAAATTTGTGACAGTTATTCTTTTACTTGTAGTTATATGTTTGGGTAAATTGTTAATTTCTGTTTCATGTAGTAAATTACTGATGACTGGGATTGTCAAAATCACTGACTTTCAGAACTATTGGTATGGAAATATTAAAAACATTCATGTTAACATTTAAGCACTGTTATAGGGCTGCACGATTAATCGCACAACGTTGTGAGGTGCGTTTAGTCAATGAATCCATTACTTTGATTAGTAGTAAATCTCCATCACGTGCATTCAGCTGGAGCGGCAATTAATACTGACAAGCTACACCAAATCGTGCTTATAATCGAACGCAATTTTGAGCGCGATTTGGCATAGCTTGTCAGTGATTTATGCCTCTGTGCATTAATTGCCGCTCCAGCTGAACGCACGTGATGGAGATTTACTACTAATCAAAGTACCGGCTTCATTGACTAAACGTGCCTCACAACATCGTGCGATTAATCGTGCAGCCCTACACTGTCATGCAGGTTCTTAAACACTGCTAATTAGCCATTGTGTTGATGTGCTCAACAGATCTGACCATGATTGGCTCCAGTGATCATCGCTTCACCACTCTACAACAAGTGCTTTCACAAGGACACTTAACTGTTTGAAACCCGCGTCTATCAGGATCTGTCCGTGAGCAGATATGAGCTTTCAAATGCCTGTTTACGTGTATCAGTGTGAGCACTTGGTGAAGAGTGGTGAAACGATGATCCTAGCGATGTTCATTTTGTCCAGTAACCCGTTTACTGAAATTAATATTTTGACAGATCAGTTAAATGGTAAAAAAATGGAATAAAAGTATATTTTTGTTTGTAGAAAGAAAATCGGAATCAGCAAAAATCTGTATCGGCAGGTCACATTTTACCTAAAAATCAGAAATTGAAAATTGCAATCAGTGCATCTCTAAAACAACACCATCCAATGTTATTAGTAATTTTAAGCAACTCTATCCTAATGTAGTTATTACTTCAGCAATCATTATTAGGTAAAATAACTATGTTTTTGTATTTTTACATTTTTTTAAGCACATTGTTAAAGAAAAAAATATATTTTATCCATGGCTAATTATTTTTATCCTTCCTACAGACAACAGACATCATAATTCACAGAGCATCTACAGGGACTTCCCTTGTACCTCAGGGAGTATGACAAAATAACTAAGACTTGTCTGGTAGGTGTTTAACTTTAAAATCTCTCTAAATTTCTACTTTATTTCTATTATGGAAATTGTTATTTTATTGAATAAAAGTGCTGACATGCAAATGGGTTTTTAAGGAAGGAAACAAGTTATTTGCCAGTATCTTCTTTGTGGCCATTTTTTCAGATTATTTACAGTTCTATACTATGATTTATTTATTCATTTATTACATTTATATTATTCTTAGGACACTGATTTGGAGGAGACCTACACGAGAGGAGTGAATTTGGCCATCCTTGAAGTGATGGAAGATGACCTCTCACAGGCAACAAAGAGATGTATAAACTTTGGCATCATCCTGGAGGAAACTGTGGTCATGGATGATCTACCGAACTTTTCTACTGCTTTTATGGTACTCTTTGGACTTCTTTATGCGCTAAATATTGAGTACACAAAGGGGATAAAATACACATTTGAGGCAGTGCAGAATATTTTTGTAGGACTGGGAGAAAAGTCCACAAACAGAGTGCAGTCCCTGAAAAACAAGCTTTTTACTTTGTAAGAGTTGTAATGCTGCATTCACACCAGACGAGGAAGAAGCGTCAAGCGCGAGTGATTTACATGTTAAGTCATATAACGCGCGAATAGACATCCTGCGGCGCGATACTTCTTCCGCGTCTGGTGTGAACGCAGCATTAGGCACACAATTTATATTTGGTGGCATTGTTAAAATGTTTGCTGTAGTTACAATATCTAATTTTTGTATAAGTATTGTAAGTATTGTAAGATTTTTCTTTTCTTTTTGTGATTGTAACAGCAGTACTGATGCCCCTGTTAGGTTAGTTACTTCAGTGAAGTATTGCAAGAAAATAAATGTTTTGCTAAAATTTGTGTCTGTTTTGTTTTTGCCATGTGTGTTTGCTCTGATAACATTTTATTTCTTAGTATTCATTTCCAATAGTATTTTTTTTGTTCACTCAACTTCTGTCATTTCAGGCCATTCAGACAAGAAATGTTCAGTTAGCACAACTTCAAAAACTGAGCCATGTGTGTTTGCTCTGATAACATATTATTTCTTAGTACTAATTTCCTTTAGTATTTTTTTGTTCACTCAACTTATGTCATTCCAGTCCTGCAGACAAGAAATGTTCAGTTGGCACAACTTAAAAAGATTTGTTGTCCTGCAGGTGCAGGTCTCCAGAAAACTACTAATGTTAAGTTGACTCAACTAGACATTTTTTGTTTCACTGACAAATTATTTTCAGTCAGTGTAGCTCATGTTTTCAAAAGTTGAGTAAACAAGAAAAAACAAAAGGAAATTAGTACTAAGTTTTTTTTTGTTGAACTGGCTTAAAATTTTTTACAGTGTGTGCTCTTCCCCGATCACACGTCTTGACTCTTTAGTTCAGGTAGGCTGTGATGAATTATATTGCAGATGCGCTCATATGCCTGTCAAAGATTAGTCCTTGAGAGATGAAAAGTTCACTCCTGTTGAGGCGTTTCTGTCTTTCAGAGCGCAGAGGCTATAATGAGAGGAAGTGAATGGAATTTCTTAGCAGCGCAGGTCCTGTGTGACGAGCTGATTGTGGAGATTTGACCTTTGCTTCCGCACTTTTGCATGTTTAACACTTCAAGTGTGCTTTAGACTGGAGCGGAGGTTTCAGGGGTGTTATTAAAGCTAATACACTGTGTTCATGCCACTGAATGGGATTTAAAAATAAACAAGTCTCCTGGTAATATTAGGTCATCTTTAGAAATATAAGGAAAAAACAAAACAGGCTTATTGTGAATATGTACCCTTGTTTACATGTCTGGAGATTGCAAATTATGTAGCCAGAAGTACGTATGGCTGAATTTCCTCTTTAAAACGAACGCTATGGTGTGGTATGACGCCGCCGACAGCTTGCCTATTTTCGCGCTACCAGCTGACCACTTACCTTCGTATGGACGGCTTTTCTGCTGTTAACAGTTTGCCCAGTGGCTGTATACGTTGGTGGACTTGAGACACAGAGAGAAGTTAACCGCAATGACGGGGTTCAAACTAAGAAAGCAGGTAAAACAAAAGATTAAATGTATAAATAACAGGGTGAGAATGTGGTAAGATCTGAAAATGTGGTAAAAATCAGGCGGCCGCAAGGTTTTTCCTTTTCAAGATTGCTTTTGAAAACACTATCGGTTGGGTTTAAGGAAGGGGGTCGGTGGGTGGGAAAATCAGTCAGTCTTTTGACAGCGGCCTCTGGTGGACTTACACGAAACGAGCAGGTGAGTAATTTGAGATCTAAAAAAGCGTACACAGCGACCTCTGGTGGATTCACGAAAACTCCTGGGACATATTTCGTACTGTTCAAAAATGTATACAGGATGGATGGATGGATGGATGGATGGATGGATGGATGGATAGATAGATAATTGAAGTCAGAATTATTAGCCCCCCCTGAATTATTAGCCCCCCTGTATTCCAAAAAAGAAAAAAAGTCTAAGGGGGAATTATTAGCCCCCTGATAATTTTTTTCCCCCAATTTCTGTTTAACGGAGAGAAGATTTTTCCAACACATTTCTAATCATAATAGTTTTATTAACTCATTTCTAATAACTGATTTATTTGATCTTTGCCATGACGACAGTAAATAATATTTTACTAGATATTTTTCAAGACATTTCTATACAGCTTAAAGTGACATTTAAAGGCTGAACTAGGTTAATTAGGCAGGTTAGAGCAATTAGGCAAGTGATTGTATGACGATGGTTTGTTCTGCAGACTATCGAAAAAAAATAGCTTAAAGGGACTAATAATTTTATATTTATATTGATATTCTAGCCTAAATAAAAAAAATCAGACATACTGTAAACATTTCCTTGCTCTGTTTAACATCATTTGGGAATTTTATTACTATTTTATTACATATTACTATTATTATTATTAATATTATTGTTATTAGTATTAGTATTAGTAATATTATTATTGTTATTATTATTATTATTTACTATTATTATTATTTTTTTATTACTATTATTATTACTATTTTTACTGTTATTACTATAATTATTATTATTACCAATATTATTTTTTATTTTATTTATTTTTTATTATTATTATAACTTCCTCAGCATTTGTATATATAATATATAATAAAATAAAAACAATATATAACATTTTATTCAACGTTTTTATTGTAAAGTTTTGGAGATTTGTTTGGCTAATACACTGACAAAAAGGATAATATAGTATACAGTATGTCTTGATTTTTTTTTATATTTATGTTTATTTAATTAATTAAAATTTTTTTAATAAATGTTCAGCTAACATTTAATCATATCCAGATTTTGTCTGCGTGTGTGTGTAGAAAAAAAATATAATATCAATTTATTATTATTATTATTATTATTATTATTATTATTATTATTAATTCATTAATTCATTCATTTTCTATTTGGCTTTATCCCTTTATTAGTCTGGGGTCACCACAGTGGAATGAACCGCCAACTTATCCAGCATATGTTTTTAAGCAGCGGATGCCCTTCAAGCTGCAACCCACCACTGGGAAATTTTATTATTATTATTATTATTATTATTATTATTATTATTATTATTATTATTATTATTTATATATCTAATATATAATAAAACAAAAAAACAAAACAAAAAATAATTTATGTGTAGTAATATAATATTATATATAGCTACAAATATCATATATATTGTATATATATATTTTATTATATAGTCACATTAAATAATAATTATTATTAAATAATAATAATAATAATATTAATAAGAAGAAGAAGAAGAAGAAGAAGAAGAAGAAGAAGAAGAAGAAGAAGAAGAAGAAATCACTATATTTCAAAAGATTAACATTTTACATCAAAATTTTGCATCATATTTGAATCTTTTTCAATGTATTTTTTATGGAGATGGTTTGGAGGCCATTGTAAGGATGTCATACAGTACACTTTTTTTGTCATCTTATAATAAAGTAATGATCGCCTGCAGTGTCAGTGAAAGTTAAACTCTGCACTTTCTCTCTGCCTCATTTTCTTAATCTCCCAGCAGCTCGGGCTTGCCTTGCCTTTTGGACCATAATTAAATGATCAGTTAGTTCTCTTAGTAGTTAAGAAGTTGTTCATCAGTGTTACCGTTGTGCTGTGAGTGTGCCTTTGAGGCCCTGAACTACAGCTTAGATAGGAGCTCATTTAGGGAACAGAACTATAGAGTGTGTGCTCAGTTCATCGATCGGTGTCCACTATCTCTTATAGAGAGTTTTAGAGAGTTCAAAGGTAAAGTTCAAGTTAGCTCTCTTATTATTATTATTATTATTATTATTATTATTATTAATAATAATAATAATAATAATAATAACAACAATAAAGCATGCAACTGTCTTTCAGGTATCATGTGTTCTCTGGGGCTCTCCGGGCTTTTTTTCTCCGGATTTTGGGTGAAAAATCCTATCATATATGCCAATATATCAAAATGTTTTCTCTTATCCAGTGCAAATATGTAATCATTCTTAAATGGAAACGTTCTTGGAAAGTAAAACAAACTAATTATTACTCGGTCTTGTTTTCTAAAGAATTATTAATATGACAAGATTATATTATTTTTCTGACACCACTGGCACATTAATTTGTCCCAGAAAACAAAATTTGAGAGTCAAATGATCTTTCAGAAGAAATTTTTATTTTAAGACACTTGTATTATTTGTTATTATTATTATTATTATTATTATTATCAAAACTTGTTGCCTCTTTTTTTCTTGTTTTAAAGGGATATTTCACCCTAAAATTTAAAATTCTGTCATCATTTACATTTACCATATTTAACCTTTATTTCTATGTATTTTTTTAGCTTTCTTCAAAAAATCTTCTTTAGTGTTAAACAAAATAAAGAATAAACTTCATTTTCTAGAGAACAAGTTATTGTCACGGTCCCCAAAATAATAAAACAACAACAAGGAAGGATCCAAGATGCAAGGTCTTTATTGACCGGTGGTAAAGATAAATAGTGCAAAAACAGAAAAAAAACTAGCTATATAGAAGAGCCGGTGAAGTCCAGGGCCCCGTTTCAGAAAGGAGGTTAAGTGAAAACTCAGAGTATGTTAACCCTGAAATAAGCGAAACTCTGGGTTTTCCGTTTCAAAATGGCAGGTTTTTCAAACTCGAGAATGCAGGGTAAGTCAAGCCTGTTTCTGAAAGAGAGGTAACTTTAACTCAGAGTCAGTTACCGTGGTAGCTTACTCTGTGAACCTAACCTGGTCAGGAGCAGGTTTTATTCTCTAAACTCAGAGTTTCTATCGTTCTCCTCCCCTTTTTTAAAGACGAAGCGGTATTTCTCGCCTTAGCCTTACGTTTCCACCCACCTATTTTAATGCATATTTTGGATGTGCGCATAACAACGATTGATGGAAACGTCATGATGCACATAACTTTTGAAAATACGCATAAAAAATTGTACGCATAATAACTGAGTAGGATAAACTTTTATTCGATAAGAAAAAATGCGCATAAACTGCGATAAAAACACTTTTACTGAACAAATTTCAGTATGTGCATTAAAAAAAGGTTTGTTATAAGAGATGATGATGATGAAAATGTGTGTGAATAGACAAACCAGCAGGTTGAGCACATTGTAAACCACCTGAAATGTTGTTTTGGTCATTCTAAAATGCCTTAAATGTTTCAGTATTAATGCATATTTATATTAATGCATTATTAATTACCTCCAGAGCGTCTGGAGCGTGTCAAGAGCATCTGTTCTCTGCGTCTCATGGTTTCAAACACCCCCACGTGTTCATTGGGTGTCAACATTGTCTTCTGAGGTGCAAGTACATTTAGCCTATTAAATAAAGAAAAGATTGACGCAGCTTCTTCTACCGCAGTAAATTCTGTTTTTACTGTTGATATTTTGCCCCAATTAATCAGGAAGTGACTATTTTGTTCTCTTTGACTCATAGGATGGACGCTGCTTTATTTGCATATCTTTTATGCGTTATTCCAGTTTTGCACATAAATTTAATTAATATTTTTGGATGAAAACATAGCTATTGCCTACATTTCAGTCACACAAAGAACAAAGTCACGTATGAGAATGGCTTGAGAAATTCACTGACCTTCGACATGTACTGTAACTAGATTAATGGGATTATTATTATTCGTTCTAAAAACTATTTGTTAGTACTGCTTACATTCTAAATGTCATATCAACCTCTATCACTTGATCCATAATAGAGGCAGACACACAAGTGCACTTTTAGATCTATTAAAACTGATCAACATGTATAAAAGTGGGAACATGTTTAAAAGTTTTATAAACGTCACACATTACATTACTTTTTTATTATACTTAAATATTTAAATTCTTTAGATGTAAAATTACGCATTAACTTGAGCAGCTATGTTTTCCCACGCTAACTGTCTGTGCCCCACTGATGCAGTGGTGTTGCTTTTTTAAATATATGGTCATATTTGCCTGACCTTGCATGAGCACATCAAGTTCAGCTGGAGAAAGAAATGCTGGTCTCTTTTTTCAGATGTTGCCATGGTCACTCGTAATATCTGCGCTCCATTGATAATGCCTTTTTATAGTAGCGGTGTGCTACTATAATATGTGCCCACAGAACTGCCGCTCACTGGATATTTTCTCTTTTTCTGACCATTCTCTGTAAACCCTAGAGATGTTTGTGCATGAAAATCCCAGTAGATCAGCAGTTTCTGAAATACTCAGACCAGCCCATCTGGCACCAACAACCATGCAATGTTCAAAGTCACCTAAATCACCTTTCTTCCCCATTCTGATGCTTGGTTTGAACTGCAGCAGATCATTTTGACCATGTCTAGATGCCTAAATGCATTGAGTTGCTGCCATGTGATTGGCTGATTGGACATTTCCATAAGCGAACAGTTGGACAGGTGTACCTAATAAAGTGGCCGTTGAGTATTTTTTCACTGAAAAAAAAAAGACAAAAATATGAATCTCTATTTTCTTATACCCAAGTGTGTACTATCGGGAATAACCAGTGAACATCTATGCAGATTTGACATGTGGTGTGTGAATTTAAAAGCTGCTAAAAAAATGATGTTGGCAACTCCAAACTGCTCTTTAAACATGCAAAACTTTCCTTTTATAACCCTTTTGGGCCATGAAATAAGCATTCATCCCGTCTGTTTCCTGTCTGTTTTTCTCCACAGTTGCCTGAGAATTAAAAAGTTGATCTTTGATCTGGAGAATTACCAAATCTACTTGATCTTTGTCTTTAGCTTTGATGAGCACGTACATAAAGGTGAATGGATCAAACCATTGTTTTGAACACACCTCTGCGTCACTTACAAAGTAATAGTCATTCACCATCAGCACAACAAAGCTTTGGAGACAAAAAAAAAAAAAAACTTCAGAAGTGAGATGCGTGTCCGTGAATGTCTTCTGGAGTGGGATTGACTGAGAGTTGCCCATACAAAGTCATCGTCACGCGTTGGAGCTGTTGATGAGCGTTAGCTGAGGCTGTAATTGGTGCCGGAGGGTCTGTGCTGCTTTCACAATCGAACACTGCATGTGAGGAAGTCCAATTTGTGTCTTCGTAGTCACACTTCCTTACCGCAGGGGAAAGGGAAGGTCTTGACGTCTGCAAACACATCCACACAGGTCAGCAGCAGTTTAAGAGCTCGTCCCTCAGGTAACAGCTTGCTTTATTAGGGGGCGCCAGATATTCGCAGGATATATTGGTGCGGCGCTCACAGCATTTGCCTCTGTTAAAAAAAAAAAAGTGTTGTAGGACTATTTTTTCCTCAGATATAATAAGCGTTAAGCCTTATCGCACAGTTCTCTACCAGATTGCAAGCAAAAATTGATATCTACAAGTATGTTCTGGAATATTAAGGGTGTTTTGCCAGAAATTAATCAGAAAGTTTTTTTGGTTTGATGGTTCATTTTTTTTATATTGAAAATTCACCTGAGATTGACACTGTGCTCATTTTTTAAAACGTTCAAAGTCATATGAAGGATACAGATGGGTGGTTTCTTTTCATTTAGAAGAAACATCTTGATGAAACAATCTTGACTGACTGATTGATTGACTGATTGACTGATTGATTGATTGATTGATTGATTGATTGATTGATTGATTGATTGATTGATTGATTGATTGATTGATTGATTGATTGATTGATTGATTGATTGATTGATTGATTGATTGATTGATGGATTGATGGATGGATGGACGGACGGATGGATGGATGGATGGATGGATGGATGGATGGATGGATTGATTGATTGATTGATTGATTGATTAACATCTGCAAACACATACACACACACACACACACACAGGTCAGCAGCAGTTTAAGACCGTTTCCCTCAAGTAATGGCTGGCTTTTTTAAGGGCGCCAGATATTCTCAAAATAAACTGATGCAGCACCCACAGCATTTGCTTTTGTAAAAAAAAAAAAAAAAAAAAAAAGTGTTGTAGGACTTTTTTTTTTTCCTCATACTGACATCTGTCATACAGTGGTGTTTTCCTCAACTTTCTCAGTTATAATAAGCCTGCAACAGTTTTATCCTCACATGTCATTCCTACAGTTCTTTAGCAGGATTTCTGATGCACTTGGCACACAGAACTCAAGTATTATTCAAAAATCATAGATAAGTTGAAATGAGGGTTTCTGAAAGAGAACTAATTAAACGATCAAGCAAAGTTTTACAATTTGGCCTAAAATCTTGCAAAGGTTTTCAGATTTCAGGCAGAAACTGCACATTCTGGTATTATTAGCTTAAAGGGGCTAATAATTTTAACCTTAAAATGATTTAAAAAAATTTTAAAACTGCTTTTATTCTAGCTGAAATAAAACAAATCAGACTTTCTCCAGAAGAAAAAATATTGTCAGACATACTGTGAAAATTTCCTTGCTCTGTTAAACATCATTTGGCAAATATTTTAAAAAGAATAATAAATTCAAAGGGGCCCTAATAATAATATAATTATAATAATTACAATAATTCATTATATATATATATATATATATATATATATATATATATATATATGATTAGCCATAAACATGATCATTAAATTTTTTATTTATTTTTTTACCACCCCGCTCAAAGAATAATAATTAGGAAAAATAATAAAATATAATAAAGGACAAAGCCGATTTGTTTCACCAGGAAATAAGAACTGACTGATTTTCTTTTACTCAAAAATAAATGTGAAACACTTAATTTGGCAGATTTTTATTTATAGGAAAGTTTTGGCAGATTTGTTTATATTAAATGCACTTGAAAAAGGGCATCAAAAAAATGTGGGTAACACTGTAAATTAGTGGTCCATTAGTTAATGTATTTATTAATGTGAACAAACAATGACTAACGCATTACAGTATTCATTCATCTTTGATTATGGTAATGCAAAATACATTAATGAATGTTAAGAGATTGGTCATAATTCAGCTAAACTAATTCAACTAACATGGACCATTTTTTTAAAGTGTTACCAAGATTTGTTTAGCTGAAAGCCATATTAGACGCTAAAATTCACCTTGAAGGAAATAAATAAACAACAAACAAATAAATAAATAAATAAACAATTGAAGAGTTCAGATGCAAAAACCTCTAAGTGCTATCTGAAATTTCCATTGGAAATGAGCATTTTTCTACTATGTTTATGTTGTTATTTCATTTTAAAAACCTTTAAAAGAGTGCATTCTTTGCCATAAACTTGAAGTTACTAAACTTACAGACAGGAGCCTAATATGCTCATTTTCTAATGGCTTTTAGAGGTTTTTGCATCTGAACTCTTCAATTGTTGTTTATGTTGTTTTTTTTTTCTTGTTTTTTTATGTGATGGGATTTTTTGCCCAAAAGCCAGAAGAGGAAAATATACAGATGATTAATTTGATAACATTTTATAATAGAAAGAAAGTTGAATGTTTAGTTGAATGGCTTTTCTGTTGAATATCCACCTAAAAGAGACCATGATGATCTTTGTGAACTGAAGATTTGTGAACTAAAGTACAAAACTGGCTCATTTCTCACTTGAAAATGCAATTAAAAGAGGCAACTTATTGATTTTTTTTATCTGAAATTAACCATCAGATGAATTTTTTCTACCTAAAAAAATATTCAAAAGTCTGAGGATTTTTTTTTTAATCTGTAAATTACAGCTTGCTTATTTTTTTATCTGAAACTTCACCCAAAAGACAGACTATTGGCAGATTTTTTCATCTGAAAGTGCCATTTGGCTGATTCTTTCCATGAAAATTCACCTGAGAGGGATAATTCATGGGTTTTGTTTCTGCTAAAAAATTGTCTAACTTTCTAAAACTGTCTCACTTTTTTCTTCTGAAAAATTCACCTGAAAGCTGGGTTTATGTTATCATATACACTGGTAAGTCAATGTATTTTATGTAAAAAGTCATACAATAATAATTTTACCAAAGATTAAGAAGTAAAATGAACAACAAATTGTACAAAAAAGAGAGAAGAAATAGAATTAAAAACAAAGAAGAAAAGAAAAGAACAAATAGGACGACGCATTGCATCAAAGAACAGAGAAAAATGCACTGAGAAAGTGTGTATGTTGGGAAAATGATTGGTGAAGGTGCAAGCCTGAAAACTCCAACATGCAATCGCGGCTTAATGAAAACCGAGCAAATCAATATCTGAGGCAAATAATTTCCTGAGATTCAGGCATTCTTCATCCAGCCATGCAGGATCGGCCGCTAGCCATGCGTCCTAGACCCACATTAATAATCTGTACTCTACAGTGTTTACATCTAACCAAAGGAAATAAGAAATATGTTCAGTACAAAACAGAAGGTGTAATAGCTCAGACGTATGTTTCCATCTTCAGTGCACTTTCATCCCTCAGGGCTATTACAGTTTGCCTTGTGTCCATCTCTTTTCTGTGCTGTGATACATATCGATCCATAACACTACTCCTGCTGGTTGTCATGTAGCCATAAACCAATATTTTATGCTGATAAATTTGTCATGTGTTCATCCTTTTTGATTCGCATCAGCATGGGGAATCAATAAGTGCAGTTATATGCTTGGATGAATGTTTTCTGTGTGCTGTCTCTGGGGGGAATTTTAGCCATCGATGGAAAGGTAAAAAGAGGCAGAAAGAAATTGTCAGAGTATAAATAGCGGATGCATGAGTTATTAGATCTGCAGTCAATGAGATACAATTGAGAAACGATTGAATTTATATGACCAGCAAATATAATGTACACACATACTATTAATCGGCGAGGATCCATTCAATTGATCAAAAGTCACAGTAAAAGCATATATATATGAGCAATATCACACATGTACTGTAGCAGTGTGATATGGCGTGTGTTGGCTCAAGACCGCAAGCAGGGCGAGTACCTTAGTGTCCCACCAGTGACGATATACAGCCATATCACACTGCTACGAGTGTGATATTCCATTTATACAACAGTTTGATGGCATAATGGTGTATAAAAAAGAAAATCTAACACGGAGAGTCTAAAAATCCTTTTGTACAAGGAACTACTTTCTTCCGTCATTCACATCTGCAGCTGACGTCAGAACAGCAGAAAACGTTGCTACTTCACCAATGTCAGTTTCAGAACTAGTATTTAAATGATTCTCTAGCTTAATGTCTAAAATGATGACAAAACAGATGATTTTGCTCACATTTTAAGGCTGAACGGCATGAAATGCCATCAGTCTACATAGATTTCCCAGTATTTCAATTTGCAATATTGCAATTGGGAGTCACAACAATTAACCCCAAAAAAGCCAAAGCAAAGCAAACACAACCAGATACTATGTAATAAATACAGCACTACAACATACAAAAGAGAGAGATCGACTTGATGATGATTTGTTCAGCTGTAGTTTGAAAGTTACACTGAGAAAATGCTGTTTTTTTCCCCTCAAGAACTTATTATGTGGTCTTTGTTGCCATCTTGTGGCGGAACGTCAACCATCTTTGCTCTGCTCAGTATGACAGGCTAATGGTTGTCGATGTGCTGAATCTCCGAAATTATCAATATTTAAAATAGGCACTATCCGTATTAATAAACTGCATAGTTGCAATCTAAACAACTACATACTTGCCTGAAATGAATTATGTTGTCCAACAGCTGCAGTATTTGTCAAACTGTAGTGAGTTTATTGATCTGCTGTCACTCTATGAGGGTGGAGTGATACACAAGAGTGAAGAGGCTGTATGAGTGCTGATGTTGCAGAATATCACACGGCTATCAGCCAATCAGATTTGAGAACCTGACAGAACTGTTGCATATATATATATATATATATTGTTGTATATCCCTGAGAACCTGTCTGGTTCTCAAATCTGATTGGAGGGTTTTTAGGTGATTAGTTTAGTTGTGGTTTAGTTGAGATTTAGTTGTTTAGATGGCAACTATGCAGTTTTATTTCTGAGAGACAGTGCATCGGCGGCCATTAGCCTGTCTTTAAGCAAAGACGGTTGACAATGTTTATCCACAAGATGGCGACAGAGACCGCATAATAAGCCCTTAGAGGATTAAAAACAGCGCAATTTCTAACTACAGCTGATCAAATCATTATTAAACAGGTAAATAACTTTCTAAGTCGATCTCTCTTTTGTGTGTTGCACTGTTGTATTTATACTATAGTAATATTGTGATCTCCCGATTGAAACAGAGAAATACTGGGAAATCTCTGTAGACTGATGGCATTTCATGCTGTTCAGCCTTATAATCTTAAAATGTGAGCAAAATGACCTGTTTTGTCTTTACTTTAGACATTACGCTATCATTCAAACACTTGCTCTAAAGTGATGTTAATTTTTGCTGTTCTGACGACAGCTGCTATTGTAAATAAATGGCGGAAGAAAGTATAGTTCCAAATACAAAAGGGTTTTGAGACTCTCCGTGTTTGACTTTCCTTTTTTATATACATGATTTTGCCATTGAACTGTTGTATAAATGAAATATCACACTCGTAGCAGTGCGATGTGGCTGTATATCAACAGCCGATATACAGCCATATCGCACTGCTACAAGTGTGATATTGCCCATATACAGTATATATATATTTTTTGATAGTCTACAGAACAAACCATCGTTATACAATAACTGGCCTAATTACCCTAACCTGCCTAGTTAACCTAATTAACCTAGTTAAGCCTTTAAATGTCCCTTTAAAACTGTTTAAAAGTGTCTTGAAAAATATCTAGTCAAATATTATTTACTGTCATCATGGCAAAGATAAAATAAATCAGTTATTAGAAATGAGTTATTAAAACTATTATGTTTAGAAATGTGTTGAAAAAATCTTCTCTCCGTTAAACAAAAATTGGGTAAAAAATAAACAGGATGGCTAATAATTCAGGGGGCTAATGATTCTGACTTTAACTGTATATACACACACACATACATGAAGACAGTATACACATACACATACATGAAGCTCATAGCCGTGATATTCTACAAGATCACTTTTGTGTGTATTTGTGCTACTGTGTGACCAGTCTTTTCTTATTTAATCTGAAGAATAACAACAGTGTGAATGAATAGTGCTTCTGTACACAATAAAAATTTACTTGGTTCCAGAATTTTTACCTGAAACTAAGCAATCAGTTTTGTAGCAATTCATGAACATGAAGTTGATGAAAGAACCAAAATGTTTTAGGCAACCAAACTAGTTCAGGCTTTATTTTAGCTCGCTCGGGGTCATTCATTTATCATCTAATAGGTGGAAGCGTTGAAATGCTTCCTGAGGGCTTTCCTGAGAGCAGCTCATTCAGTTGTGTGCATTTTCACGTTCTACAGTGTGGTTTCTAGGCCAAAAAGTCATTTTACTTTAACCCACCATTCCTCTGCTTCACAGACCTGCTCCGAAATCTCATTTTTCATCTTCATGAATTTTAGCCCGGTCTTATTGACAGGACCTAATGGAACGTGAAAAGTCACTCTGGTTGCCTTGTCAAGAAATACGCAGCTTCTGGAAAATAGAGTTTAAAAGTTGAGCAGGCGATTTAGAAGTGTGCGCTCAAGCGTTTTGGCCCACCTTGAATGGATCAGGCTGAAGCTCTCATGGGAGCTTTAATGAGCCTTTAAACACCTTCACATGAAACTTTTCATACTTTTGTTTTGTTTTGTGCCACAACCGCGGTGGCTCAGTGGTTAGCTCTGTCGCCTCACAGCAAGAAAGTTGCTTGTTCAAGTCCCGGCTGGGCCACTTGACATTTCTGTGTGGAGTGAGTTTGCATGTTCTCCCCGTGTGCTCCGGTTTCCCCCACAGTCCAAACACATGGGCCATAGGTGAATTGAATAAACTAAATTGGCCGTAGAGTATGAGATGTGGGAGTGTATGGGTGTTTCCCAGTACTGGGTTGCAGCTGGAAGAGCATCCGCTGTGTAAAACCTATGCTGGATAAGTTGGTGGTTCATTCCGCTGTGGTGACCCCTGATGAATAAAGGGACTAAGCCGAAGAAAAATGAATGAATGAATGAATGAATGAATATTATTATTTTTTTAATCTCACAAGCTGTATTTGCATAATTTTTTGTTAAAAAAACACTTCATATTAAATGTATCGCTTACAATTTTTTTTGTATAGAAATGTCACAAATTCAACTAACCAATAACTATATACTGTATATATATATCCTGAAACCACAGATTATTTTTTGTTCAATTAATCTTTTATTTAATATATAATAAGAATCAAAAAAACATGCGCTATAAAAAAAAAAAAAACGGTTGTTTTTAACCCAACATTGGGTCAAATATGGACAAACCCAACAGCTGGGTTGAAAAATTAATTAAAATTTAATTAAAATGAGTATGTTTACATGGACACCAATAATCAGATTTTTAATACGATTAAGACAATACTCTGATTAAGAGTCGACCATGTAAACAGCAAGTTTTAATTAATTTAATCCGATTAAGGTCAAAATCAAACTAAACAAAAATCGCATTAAGACATGTGGAGTATGCCGATTTTAGTCGCATTATTGAAGTGCAGTACAGACATGTAAACACCTCAATCAAACTATTAGCGTCATGTAGGACTTTTCACAGTGTTTTGCCACAGCATATTCCATACACACACCACTGTTTGACACTATTCTCTGTGAGTCAGTAAAGGACCACAGATCACAGATTTTTTTTCCCTTTCCATTCGGCGTGCGGTATCAAATTCCATTAAAACAACACTCTTCCGACAGCCCTTAGCCTTATTCATACTCACATTTAATACCTACATTTGTCACGCGGGGGCATGGATGAAATGTTGCTGAATGAAAGTGAAACTGCTGGACTGCATTTAAAGTCAAAAAATTAAAAATGAAATACCCGGAATTTCATGAAACTCCGGCGGAAACGTGAATAGCAATGACGTTAATCAAATTATTTGCTATAACGGGATCATGGAAGGAACGTTTAAAAAGTAACTCCTTAATCAAATTATTGTCTTAATCAGATTAAGGCAAATAACTCGATTACTGATGTCCATGTAATGTAATGTAATGTAATGTGTATTTATATAGCGCATTTATTGTGTATGGCCATACACCCAAAGCGCTTCACAATCATGAGGGGAGTCTCTCCACACCACCACCAGTGTGTAGCATCCACTTGGATGATGTGACGGCAGCCACAGGACAACGGGGCCAGTGCGCTCACCACACAAGATGAAGATGATAAAAGAGCTCTGACATGCTGCTTTTTGGCTTTTGTTTCCATGGTGACTTTGAATTATGTTGAGAATGCATTGTGTGTTCATGCTTAACATACTCTCAAGAGTAGTTCTGGGACTGACATAACTCAATTAACTTTAAGATTTCAAGACTTTAGGGTTAATCAACGGAGGGTTCAATGTTTATCAGATTGAAAGTTTGCTTGATATTTAATATTGCCTGGTTCTGTTTTCAATTATGACATATTCTTATCTGACTTTTATTATTCACCTATTAATACTTAAAGTCAGCGGCATGGTGGCTCAGTAATTAGCACTGTTGCTTCACAGCAAAAAGGTTGCTGGTTCAAGTCCTGGCTGGGCCAGTTGGCATTTTTGTGAATAGTTTGCATGTTCTCCCCGTGTTGACGTAGGTTTCCTCTGGGTGCTCCAGTTTCCTCCACAGTCTAAAGACATGCACTATAAGTGAATTGGGTAAGCTAAATTAGCTGTAGTGTATGAGTGTGTGTGTGTGTGTCTGTTAAAGCAGGAAGGGCATCCGCTGTGTAAGTTGGTGGTTCATTCTGCTGTGACAATCCCTGATAAATAAAGCACTAAGCCAAAGAATAAAGAATGAACGAACAATCCTTAAAGTGAATCTACATTATATAAAGCATCATAAAGATGACTTGACTAGAACATTGGAATGTGAAAGAAACTGTGTTTATTTTAGCTGTGTTGAAGGATCCACAGCAGAGCAATAGTCACACATGACTCCAACAAGTTCAAACACAATCCTTCCCACATTTGAAATAAGAAACATTGATTTGTCTGATCCGCTTTCACTGCAGACTGTCTGAGAATACTAATTACTCAATGTGGAACTCAACATTTCTGTTTGTGATTTTGCAGGGTCTTAAACTATAACGAAAGTGACTTTCAGGGAGGTTGGAGTCTATAAAAGAGTTTTATAGGGCATTTTAAGGGCACAATCTGTTGAGTGTCTTAAACAACCCATATTGGCAAACCATATTGCATGTCAGCAAAGCCCATAGGAATTAAATTGGTTGTAGTTTGCTCTTTTGTAGCCCAAGAGACATAATGGAGCTCTTAATGGTGTTTAATTGCAGTACGCCAACAGATGTTTTCTTTAAAACCTTTACTTGAGAGTAAAAATAGACAGATGGAGCAATTCTTGATTTATGTGAAACAATTTGATGAGATTCTGTTCAGTTTGACTTTATAGCAGATTTGTGACTTTTAGATTGTGGACTGATGAATGACAGACTAATGAATGAATGGATGAAAGAAAGAAAGAAAGAAAGAAAGAAAGAAAGAAAGAAAGAAAGAAAGAAAGAAAGAAAGAAAGAAAGAAAGAAAGAAAGAAAGAAAGAAAGAAAGAAAGAAAGAAAGAAAGAAATAAGGAAAGAAAGAAAGAAAGAAAGAAAGAAATAAGGAAAGAAAGAAAGAAAGAAAGAAAGAAAGAAAGAAAGAAAGAAAGAAAGAAAGAAAGAAAGAAAGAAAGAAAGATGTTTTGATGGAATGGCAGATATATAGAATGATGGATGGAAGGAAGGAAGGAAAGAAGGAAGGAAGGACGGAATGAAGGAAGGAAAAAAGGAAGGGAGGAAGGAACAGATGGAATAAAAGATATATAGAACGATGAATTAATGGATGGATGGATATATAGAAGGAATGATGGATAGACAAATGGAATTATAGATATATAGAACAATGGATGGATGGATGGATGGATAAATAAACAGATGGAATGATATATATATATAGAACAAAGGATGGATAGATGGATGGATGGATGGATGGATGGATGGATGAACATATTGAATGATAGATATATAGAACTATGGATGGATGGCTGAACAGATGGAATGGTAGATATATAGAATGATGGATGGATGGATAAATAAACAGATGGAATTATAGATATATAGAAGGAAGGAAGATAGAATAATAAATGGATGGATGGAGGAATGGATAAATGAACAAATGATATATAGAAGGATGGATGGATGGATGGATGAACAGATGGAATGATAGATATTTAGAATGTTGGAAGGATGGATAGATGGATGAACAGATGGAATGATAGATATTTAGAATGTTGGATGGATGGATGGATGGATGGATGGATGGATGGATGGATGGATGGATGGATGAACAGATGGAATGATAGATATTTAGAATGTTGGATGGATGGATGGATGGATGAACAGATGGAATGATAGATATTTAGAATGTTGGAAGGATGGATAGATGGATGAACAGATGGAATGATAGATATTTAGAATGTTGGATGGATGGATGGATGGATGGATGAACAGATGGAATGATAGATATTTAGAATGTTGGAAGGAAGGATGGATGGATGGATGAACAGATGGAATGATAGATATTTAGAATGCTGGATGGATGGATGGATGGATGGATGGACAGATGGAATGACAGGTATATAGAACAATGGATGGATGGGGCAATAGATAAATGAAGAAAATGGAATGATATATAGAATGATGAATGGATGGATGGAGGAATCGATAAATGAACAAATGGAATGACAGATATATAGGACGGTGGATGGGTGGATGGATGAAGGAATAGATAAATGAACAAATTGAATGATATATAGAATGATGATAGATGGATAGATGGATGGATGGATGATAAATGAACAAATGAAATGATAGATATATAGAATGGCAGATGGATGGATGGATAAATGAACAGATGGAATGATAGATATATAGAACAATGAATGGATGGAGGAATGGATAATTAAATAAATTAAATGATATATAGAAGGATGGATGATGGATGGGTGGATAAATGAACAGATGGAATGATAGAAATATAATGTTAAATGGATAGATGGATGGATAGATAAATGGATAAATCAACAAATAGAATAATATAGAATGATGGATGGATGAATAAACGAACATCGGAAGATGGATATATAGAATGATGGATGGATGAATAAACGAACATCGGAAGATGGATATATAGAATGATGGATGGATGCATGGTTGGATGGATAACATACAAACTATAAACAGAAATACAGACAGACAAAATATCAAAGTACTTTAACTGTATAGTGATAGAGAAAACAAACAGTGGATGGATGGATGGATGGATGATGCAATGAAAAGAGAGTTGCATTTGGTCTGATATTTATGTGCCCCATTAAAACAAATCAGCCAACTAACACAACGTCTGATGAGCACATAACGGCACCTGTTTATATTCCAGCAGAGTTCAAACCTCCACCTCGACCCCAAAAGCTGACTTGATTTAAATTTGAAATATTCAAAAAGCGACCTAAGTGCCAAAAATGGGCTGGAAAGGCTGGGCTGGAACATCTGAAAAGCTGGAGTTAAGATCCAAATTGCCTTTGTGCACTGATAAACCATGACTTTTTATACAATTTTTATGCACATTAGTGGTCAACATTAAAAATATATATAAGAGTCACATTTGGGCAAACAATCGTGTGCAGTCTCTGAGGGATTATTAAACCCCTGTCAATGGAAAGGTTGAGATCTGTCAGAGGAAGTAGAGGAGTGAGCAGTGAGTTCAATGACAGTTATCACATTCCCTATTATTACTGTTATTAGAACTGTAATCAGAGGTGTATGACAGGGCGGTTTATTTTGTGACATAATCATTTGGCTGATCAGAGTCATTTTAGAGGTAGAAAAAGGAAAAAAAGGTTTTAGATTTGAAGCAACCCATGTATGTACAGTTAAAGTCTGAATTATTAGGCCCCCTGAATATTTTTTCCCCCAATTTCAGATTCATATACATAGAAATTAACACATTTCTAAACATAATAGTTTTAATAACTTATTTCTAATAACTGATTTCTTTTATCATTGTGATGATGACAGTAAATAAAAGTAGCTTTTTTCAAGACACTCGTATTCAGCTTAAAGTGACATTTAAAGGCTTAACTAGGTTAATTAGGTAGGTTATGGTAATTAGGCAAGTCATTGTATAACAGTGGCTTGTTTTGTGGACAACTGAATATTGCTAATAATATTGACCGTCAATCAGGGGCGGATTGGGAAAGTATTTTTGCCTGGGACAGTTATTGATCATGAGACATTGGTAAGTGGAGGGGAGGTGGGGGATTGAGCGATCGGCAAGTGAAGGGGTTGAGGGGGTGGTGGTGGTGGTGGTTTTGGGGGGGGGGGGGGGGTGTTGTTGAGAGAAGCGATTGGTAAGTGAAAAATGGTGGGGTGGGTTTGAGTGATGGAGCCCTTGGTAAATGAAGAGAGGCAGGGGGGTGTCAGGCCAGATTCAGTGTGGTATGCCAGATTGACCATCAGGCCACCAGGAAATACTGGTGCTTCCTATGGCCCCTGCCATCAATCCACTTTTACACCAAAACACAAAAATGAGGCACACATTCAGAAAGCACACACATTTACCTATAACAAGTAAACAAACACTTTTTTTGATGTCATCTTGACTTCAAAACTGTTTACTAAAATTGTTGTGTTCCTGCCAAAATTTCACACTCAACAAACTTAATCCCCATTGAAAGCTCTTCTTTCCGCAACTTCTGTCAATCTACTTCTACAATCAAAGTGCTTCACAATCATGGGGGGGGGGGGGGGTCTCTCCACACATCCACCAGTGTGCAGCATCCACTTAAATGATGATCCGAAGGCAGCCACAGGACAACGGTGCCAGTGACCTCAGCACACACCAGCTATAGGTGGAGTGGAGAGACAGGGATAAAGCCAATTCATTGCAGGGGATGATTGGGAGGCCATGATGGGTAAGGGCCAATAGAGGGAATTTGGTCAGGACACCCGGGTTACACTCCTACTCTTTACGAGAAGTGCCATGAGATTTTTAATGACCACAGAGAGTCAGGACCTTGGTTTACACCGGATGAGACGTAAAATGTTAAAAACTTCATTAATTACCATTGAAAGCTGTTCTTCCGGCAACTTCCGTCAATCCAACCATGTTTACTAATATTGTCGCATTCTCGCCAAAACCTCACACTCAGCAAACTTCATCAATTATTGGTGAAAGCTCTTCTTCTGGCAACTTCTGTCAATCCACTTTTACACCAAAACACAAAAATGAGGAGCACATCCAGAGAGCACACACATTTACCTGTGAACTTTTCCTTTATGGAAGTAAACAAACCCTGTTTTTGATTTCATCTTGACTTCTAAACCGTTTAACAAAATATTTGCATTCCCGCAAAAAATTCACACACAGCAAACTTCATCAATTACCACTAAAAGCTCTTCTTCCGGCAACTTCCGTCAATCCACTTTTACACTGAAACACAAAAATAAGGAGCATTGCCAGTGAGCACACACATTTACCTGTGAACTTTTCCTTTATAGAAGTGAACAAACAAGCTTTGATTTCATATTGACTTCAAAACCATGCTTACCAAAATGTTCATGTTCCCGCCAAAACTTTACACTCAACAAACATTAGTAATTACCGCTGAAAGCTCTTCTTTCTGCAACTTTCGTCAATCCACTTTCAGATCAAAATGCAAAAATGAGTAGCCTCAGAGAGCACACACATTTACCTAAGAACATTTCCGTTAGGAAAGTAAATAAACCCTGTTTTAATTTCATCTTGATTTGAAAACCATGTTTACCAAAATTGATGCATTCCCGCCAAAACCTCACACTCAGCAAACTTCATTAATTACTATTGAAAGCTCTTCTTCTGGCAACCTTTGTCAATCAACTTTTAAACTGAAATGCAAAAATGAGTGGCATATTCAGAGAACACACACATTTACCTGTGAACTTCCACTTTTTGGACGTTAACAAACCCTGTTTTGATTTCATCTTGACTTGGAAACCATGTTTACCAATATTGTCATATTCCTGCCAAAACTTCACACTCAGCAAACTTCATCAATTATTGGTGAAAGCTCTTCTTCTGGCAACTTCTGTCAATCAACTTTTACACTGAAATGCTAATATGAGTAGCATATTCAGAGAACACACACATTTACCTGTGAACATTTCCGTTATGGAGGTAAACAAACCCTGTTTTGATTTCATCTTGACTTGGAAACCATGTTTACCAAAATTGTTGTGTTCCCGCCAAAACTTCACACTCAGCAAACTTAATCAATTATTGGTGAAAGCTCTTCTTCTGGCACTTCTGTCAATCAACTTTTACACTGAAATGCTAATATGAGTAGCATATTCAGAGAGCACACACATTTACCTGTGAACGTTTCCTTTATGAGTAAAGAAACCTGGTTTTTGATTCCATCTTTACTCCGAAACCATGTTTACCAAAATTGTCACATTCCTGCCAAAATGTCACACAAAAATAAACAAACCTTGTTTTTGATCTTTACTTGGAAACCATGTTTGCCAAAATGATCGTTTTCCCGCCAAAGTTTCACACTCAGCAAACTTCATTACAGTTTTTCTCCATTGGTTTGGCTCATTTTTTGAAACAGAAATTACATTCTCAAAACAACATGGACAAACCTCCAAACCACTTGGCAATTGTTCACAACAGAATTGAATTTCTCATTCATTTCATCAAATTGCAAATGTCTAAGTATATCTTTGCAAATGATTAAGTACAGGTTGCCTACATTTAGCACAATTTCCAAGTGAATAGATCTCGTTGATCTAAACTGATTGTTAATTCTCAGTCTAATGGTCGTTCCCTTCAAAATGTGTCAGCGTCATTTCATTGTATAAGTCATCACATGCACAATAGTCTGTTCAATTGTCAAAATTAGTCAAGAACATAATACCATGAATACCATACAGTAGGTGAATCCTTGAAACATTTAATTACAATTTATTACAGCAATTGACAGTCAGGTAAAATTAGAACTTGACTAATAAAGGAGGAGTTTCACACATGTAATGTAATGTAATGTAATGTAATGTGTATTTATACAGCGCATTTATTGTGTATGGCCATACACCCAAAGCGCTTTACAATCATGAGGGGGGTCTCTCCACACCACCACCAGTGTGCAGCATCCACTTGGATGATGCGACGGCAGCCACAGGACAATGGCGCCAGTGCGCTCACCACACACCAGCTATTGCTGGAGTGAAGAGACAGCGATACAGCCAATTCGGTGGATGGGGATGATTAGGAGGCCATGATGGGTAAGTGCCGATTGAGGGACTTTGGCCAGGACACCGGGGTTACACCCCTACTCTTTACGAGAAGTGCCATTTTTGATGACCACAGAGAGTCAGGACCTCGGTTTAACGTCTCATTCGAAAGACGGTGCTCACTGACAGTGTAGTGTCCCCTTCACTTTTACTGAGGCATTAGGACTCACACAGACCACAGGTTGAGCGCCCCCTGCTGGCCTCTCTAACACCACTTCATTGGTCATCTCAGATGACCAATCAAACAGTATGTTTAGTTACCTGACAGGTGCTGGCCATGACTGTGAATGCTGCCTAACATGTATGTAAAGAGCTTGACCATGCAGGACCAGCACTATTTCTGAACATGTTGGCACCTGGCCAAGTAAATGAACAAGGGCAGCTGCCTGCTCAAGGAAGAGGAGGACGAGGAAGAGTAAGGGTGCATGGTGGTGGAATAGGTGGAAGAGGCCGTGGTGCATGAAGACACTTTGCTGTCCCGGATGAAATTCAGGCCATAGTTATAGTCGATGTCATGAACCATGGCCTCACATGGGCGGAGGCAGGTCGCCGAGTGAAGCCTAAATGTGCCTCGCTCTACAGTCTCCTCCATCATCCAAAACATTCGCAGGGAAAGTTATAGCACTCTAGTTTTATGTTTGTGTGTTTATATTACAGTTTATTATGCTGTATACAGTTTCTTTTTGCTCTGATATATGGAAGTTACATTGTGTGTGGTTGATCATTACAATAAAAAAAGGAGTTACCATTTCCTTGGCAGTATGAGTGCAATGTGTGATGTCAAACCTTGGAGGCTACTCTTACCCTAAAATCCTATTTCTTTTTTTTTTTTGTTTTATACACAATTGTATTCTGTTAGCTAGACAAAAGCAGTACAGTAACCATTGTCAATGAAGGACTGGGCTAAGACTGTAAGGTGGACATGAGTGATATTTTAGTGGTCCTTTGCCATAGTGACAAAACATCTAAACATTTTGACTTGCAGTGCTTACACAATGCCAAAAAGATGAAGCATTTTGGGGGCACTGACTGTTTAAATGAGAAGGAAATTTAGTTTTGACACATGAGTGAACTGTTTTGGGAAAGGTATGAGCTGTTGCAGGTGAACCATGGTGTTGTGCCGAACCATCCACATTATTTTGGCAAAAACACCAAGAGTGTTGAGAATGTCCGGTCTGTTTCAAGAAATGAGCCAAAGCAATTGAGAAGGATATTTGCCATTTTTGTGGCACTGACTTTTTATATGGGAAAGGAATTTAGTTTCGATGCATGAGTGAACTGTTTTTGGAGAGATATGAGCTTTTGCAAGTGAGCTATAGTGTTGTGCTGAACTGTAACACTGTTTTGCCAAATGATCTTAGAATTTTGAGAATGTAATTTCTGTTTCAAGAAATGAACCAAACCAATGGAGAAAAACTGTAATTACCACAGATTATGCTCTTCTTCTGGCAACTTTCGTCAATCCACTTTTACACAAACACAAAAAGAGGAGCACATCCAAAGGGCACACACATTTACCTGTGAGCTATTCTTTTATGGAAGTAAACAAACAAGCTTTGATTTCATATTGACTTCGAAACCATGCTTACCATGTTCCCACCAAAACTTCACACTCAGCAAACATTAGTAATTACCGCTGAAAGCTCTTCCTCCGGCAACTTCCGTCAATCCACTTTTAGATCAAAACGCAAAAATGAGGCGCACGTCGAGAGAGCACACACATTTACCTGTGAACATTTCCGTTATGGAGGTAAACAAACCCTGTTTTGATTTCATCTTGACTTGGAAACCATGTTTACCAAAATTGTTGTGTTCCCGCCAAAACTTCACACTCAGCAAACTTAATCAATTATTGGTGAAAGCTCTTCTTCTGGCACTTCTGTCAATCAACTTTTACACTGAAATGCTAATATGAGTAGCATATTCAGAGAGCACACACATTTACCTGTGAACGTTTCCTTTATGAGTAAAGAAACCTGGTTTTTGATTCCATCTTTACTCCGAAACCATGTTTACCAAAATTGTCACATTCCCGCCAAAATGTCACACAAAAATATCACACAAAAATAAACAAACCTTGTTTTTGATCTTTACTTGGAAACCATGTTTGCCAAAATGATCGTTTTCCCGCCAAAGTTTCACACTCAACAAACTTCATTAATTACCACAGATTATGCTCTACTTCTGGCAACTTTCGTCAATCCACTTTTACACAAACACAAAAAGAGGAGCACATCCAAAGGGCACACACAATTACCTGTGAGCTATTCTTTTATGGAAGTAAACAAACAAGCTTTGATTTCATATTGACTTCGAAGCCATGCTTACCATGTTCCCGCCAAAACCTCACACTCAGCAAACATTAGTAATTACCGTTGAAAGCTCTTCCTCCGGCAACTTCCGTCAATCCACTTTTAGATCAAAATGCAAAAATGAGGCGCACGTCGAGAGAGCACACACATTTACCTGTGAACATTTCCGTTATGGAGGTAACAAACCCTGTTTTGATTTCATCTTGACTTGGAAACCATGTTTACCAAAATTGTTGTGTTCCCGCCAAAACTTCACACTCAGCAAACTTCATCAATTACCATTGAAAGCTCTTCTTCCAGTAACTTCCGTCAATCCACTTTTACACCGAAAAGAGGTGCTCAGCTCTATTATCTTACTGGAGGAGTCTGGAGAGACACAGACAGCAAAATTCAGCCATTTTTTCAGGCTGTGAAGTAGCTGTTTTGTTAACCAGGTAAATGAGGGAACAGAGGGAGGACAGTAGTGTGTGAGAGACACTGAGGCTCTCTGTCAAACGAGATGATGGCAGTGTCGTCTGAAGCACACGTAAGTGGGCGAAAGTTTCATAAGTGCAATCACTGGCCATTTCAGCTCCGCAGCAGGACAGACGGCTCAACACTCCCGCTACATTTAGCCTTGTCTTGGCCTGAATCTTTCTGCTCAATTTCTCTGAAACGAGACCCCCTGAGAGAGACTGGGAGAGATTGCTTGAAACACGTCACACTCGGACACACACACACACATGGAGACACACACACACATATATATAGGGGTGTTTCTGCAACTATTGGCACTTTTGGCCCTGTGGACTTTCAGAAAATAAGCTATCTTGAAAGTATGTGACTTTTTCTTAAAAGTCTTTTCACACTCTCTCTAGTTTAATTTGTCCAGTATCAAAGTCCAGCATGCATGGGTCCATCACTGGAGAATTCTGACATTTCTGTGTGGAGTTTGCATGCTCTCCCTGTGTTCGTGTGGGTTTCCTCCGGGTGCTCTGGTTTCCCCCACAAGTCCAAAGACATGCGCTATAGGTGAATTGGGTTGGCTAAATTGTTCGTAGTGTATGCGTGTGAATGAGTGTGTATGGATGTTTCCCAGTGATGGGTTGCAGCTGGAAGGCCATCCGCTGTGTAAAACATATGCTGGATAAGTTGACAGTTCATTCCGCTGTGGTGACCCCAGATTAATAAAGGGACTAAGCCGAAAACAAATGCTGTATGGCAGAATTTTTCAAGCTCAAACTCTAGTGTGACCACGGCATTATTCATATACTATTATATTATTTATATTATATTAATTATTATTATTTTAATTTTATTAAAGGTTTTATTTAGACTTTAGTTTGCTTAAGTAGGATGGTAACGAGATTTTGACATTTTTATTTATTATTTTATTTGATATTTTATATCTTATCTTTCTTAAATTTTATTAAGTAACTTAAAGACATTGTCGTTTTCATTTATTTGTTTTTAATATAGATTTTTTTTAATTTAGCTTTATTAATGTTTGTTTAATTTGAGTTTGTTTTAATACTTCAGTTGTTTAAAACATATTTCAGTTGGCACAGGAGGTTTTCTCAAAAAACAAAACTCATTTTCTGATTTTTATAAAAATAGAATATTTTTTTCTTTTTCTTTGGTATATTTATTTAGGGCACCCCACTGACTCATTGGTTAGTACCATCGCCTCACAACAAGAAGTTCGTTTGTTCGAGTCCCGACTGGGCTAGTTGGCATTTCTGTGTGGAGTTTGCATGATCTCCACGTGTTGGCGTGAATATACATTTCTATGTTATATATACTGTATATATATACTCTATATATATTTATACAGGGAGTGCAGATTTATTAGGCAAATGAGTATTTTGACCACATCATCCTCTTTATGCATGTTGTCTTACTCCAAGCTGTATAGGCTCGAAAGCCTACTACCAATTAAGCATATTAGGTGATGTGCATCTCTGTAATGAGAAGGGGTGTGGTCTAATGACATCAACACCCTATATCAGGTGTGCATAATTATTAGGCAACTTCCTTTCCTTTGGCAAAATGGGTCAAAAGAAGGACTTGACAGGCTCCGAAAAGTCAAAAATAGTGAGGTATCTTGCAGAGGGATGCAGCACTCTTAAAATTGCCAAGCTTCTGAAGCGTGATCATCGAACAATCAAGCGTTTCATTCAAATAGTCAACAGGGTCGCAAGAAGCGTGTGGAAAATAACCAAGAAAACCAAGGTGCAAAATAACTGCCCATGAACTGAGAAAAGTCAAGCGTAAAGCTGCCAAGATGCCACTTGCCACCAGTTTTGCCATATTTCAGAGCTGCAACATCACTGGAGTGCCCAAAAGCACAAGGTGTGCAATACTCAGAGACATGGCCAAGGTAAGAAAGGCTGAAAACCGACCACCACTGAACAAGACACACAAGCTGAAACGTCAAGACTGGGCCAAGAAATATCTCAAGACTGATTTTTCTAAGGTTTTATGGTCTGATGAAATGAGAGTGAGTCTTGATGGGCTCGTGGCTGGATCGGTAAAGGACAGAGAGCTCCAGTCCAACTCAGACACCAGCAAGGTGGAGGTGGAGTACTGGTTTGGGCTGGTATCATCAAAGATGAGTTTGTGGGGCCTTTTCGGGTTGAGGATGGAGTCAAGCTCAACTCCCAGTCCTACTGCCAGTTTCTGGAAGACACCTTCAAGCAGTGGTACAGGAAGAAGTCTGCATCCTTCAAGAAAAACATGATTTTCATGCAGGACAATGCTCCATCACACGCGTCCAAGTACTCCACAGCGTGGCTGGCAAGAAAGGGTGTAAAAAAAGAAAAACTAATGACATGGCCTCCTTGTTCACCTGACCAGAACCCCATAGAGAACCTGTGGTCCATCATCAAATGTGAGATTTACAAGGAGGGAAAACAGTACACCTCTCTGAACAATGTCTGTGAGGCTGTGGTTGCTGCTGCACGCAATGTTGATGGTGAACAGATCAAAACAGACAGAATCCATGGATGGCAGGCTTTTGAGAGTCCTTGCAAAGAAAGGTGGCTATATTGGTCACTGATTTGTTTTGTTTTGTTTTTGAATGTCAGAAATGTATATTTGTGAATGTTGAGATGTTATATTGGTTTCACTGGTGAAAATAAATAATTGAAATGGGTATATATTTGTTTTTTGTTAAGTTGCCTAATAATTCTGCACAGTAATAGTCACCTGCACACACAGATATCCTCCTAAAATAGCTAAAACTAAAAACAAACTAAAAACTACTTCCAAAAATATTCAGCTTTGATATTAATGAGTTTTTTGGGTTCATTGAGAACATGGTTGTTGTTCAATAATAAAATTAATCCTCAAAAATACAACTTGCCTAATAATTCTGCACTCCCTGTATATATATATATATATATATATATATATATATATATATATATATATATATATATAATCGTTCGGTTTGTAATGCCTACCGAACTGAAAGTCTCATACCGAACGGTTCAATACGAATATGCGTAGCGTTACACCCTTAGTGTGTGTGTGTGTGTGCGTGTGTGTATATATATATATATATATATATATATATATATATATATATATATATATATATATATATATACATATATATAAAATAGACAATAATGTAATAAAGGTGTTTACGTAAAGTGCTTTCATGTAAGAGTTTCCTGTAATTTTGGGCGACTTTAACTGCAGTTCAGCAGTTTTACATTCACTTATGAACATTTCATTCATGAACCGTGACAAATTGGGGTATTAGACGCAAATAAGGAGTAGGGACTGGTGAGAGTGTTATGGAACTTTCGCATTTTGCAATGTGTGTGTGTGTGTGTGTGTGTGTGTGTGTGTGTGTGTGTGTGTGTGTGTGTGTGTGTGTGTGTGTGTGTGTGTGTGCAGTCCTTTACTGACAGCCGCGTGTGTGGAATTATATATAGCGAATATTTTTTTACATCTAAAATATGGCGAAATGTCCTACATGACAGTAATAGTTTGATTGCGGTGTTTACTTCAATAATGCCACTAATATCTGCATACTCCACGTCTTAATTCCATTTCTGTTTAGTTCAGTTATGATTTAGTCAGATTAAGGTAATCAAAAATCGCTGTTTGGAGCTTATGTAGGCCTACAGTTAAAAATTCATGTTTAACAGAATAAACAGTTAGTAAATATAAGTACATCTTATTGAACATAATTTATTTTTATCACCAATTATCATAGTAGAACAGTTTCTCAAGCAGTTTGTGATGCATTTTGGAAACAGGAGATGACCCCCTGGTCTAATGCGCCACCCTGGCTTGAGAAACCCATTCTCAAAGACTTTATTTGGGTAGCACACATATTCTGAATGCCTTCAGCAGAATTCAAATGAGCCATTTTAAGCTACATTAATCTAGATTAATTTCAAGATTACACTGAGATTAATCTAGATTAAACCTATAATAAAAATAAAACGGAACACAAAACACACATATCTGACATATTCTGGAACAGGAGCTCAAATTAAGCACTGGTTGCAGACCTTTGCAGGTAATCTTGTAGCCTAACTACACATTTCTAGGCTGTTTTACCATAAAGATTGACTAACACAATTGACAAAAAGCTTAATTTTAATCTTTGAATGTAAATATGACATGACAATATGACATCTTATAAGAGAATGACTATTGTGGATCTAGTATAGAATTCTGGTAGTTCCAGTGTTAAAGCAGCATACTGGAACGAAAACAAAATTGTTTGTTAACCCAAGACAACTCGTAACTTGAAGAAACATGTAGATCTGCATATATAGTGTAGTCCATGTCTGAGATGTCAAAACAAACTCAGGCTGTGGTTCAAACGTAACTTGTAAAAGCATAAACTGTAAGCACATGTTTGAGGACACTTCATAGGAGCACAACAATAATTGCTCCCCTTGAGACGGAGGAAAATGTCCTCATTCCTGCAGCCTTTGGCCACCGCAGTATTTATAGTGTTTCTCTCTCTTTGTTAAACCTGTCAAGATCCAGCGCCCAGCCACAAAATAAAGAAAGATGATTTTTTATATATATATCACATGAGTTCTTTTTCTGAACCCGATGTTACGTTTGAGGGTTTGATTCTCATGCGAAAGATGTATAATTCAAGGTTTCTGTTTCACGCGTGTCCGCAGAGAGCACTTGTTGATGAGCGCTGCATTGTTTATGTGATCTGTGCTCCTGTCACTTCATCTCCAGCGGCTGCAGGTTTAAGTGAAGCGCTTAGATACACATTCATCATTACTATCCAGGTTAGTGGAGTTTAATCCACAGTCCCCATACCCTTCACTTACATTGTCACATGGCAGACTGAGGTAATGCTTTAGATTTAAAGGTGCAGTATGTAAGTTTGACACCCAGTGGTTGAACTAGGTATTGCACTCCTAGATCAAAATAAACGCACGCGTGGGATGCCAGATTGAGTACAGGAGCCAGTGATTTAAACCGTGTTCTAAATAAAATCAACGACACGCGATAGAGGGAATATTTTCCATATTAAAAGGAGTTTTAGTTCTAACCAACACCTCGAATTGAGATATTAGAAACGGTTTCATTTTCTCACAGCTCAACATGTGAAACCTATGACAGTGCACCTCAGGTAAGCCTCGTGTGTTTTATTCAGTGCTAAATGCTAACAATGTGAGTTTGAATGGATTCTAAACCTTACCGTTTCGTGAGTGAGTGCTTATTCTGTGCTTCTGAAAGGCTGTATTTACATTTCTGTCGTGTTTCGTCTGGTGCAAACAGCTAAACTGCTGTTTGCGTGTTGTTAGGACACGAGATTACAAAGTAACCTGCTCACCTAATGTTTACGTTCGTAATGTTTATATCATTTGCTAAGTAATAACCTCATGTGGAACTGAATCTGTCTCATTTCGACGTCTGATATTGTCCATTTCGGTCACGGACGCATGCTTTCAGAGCCTTTCTGAATGAATGAATGAAATACGCTGTTTTCCAACAAGGCAACCCGGAGTGCTGAATTATAATTGGCTAAACTGGCATTCTGCAGGCTAAACAAAGACAGCGTTCCGGCACGGAAAAACCATTTTCAAAGCAGAATATCTGACTTCAGCATTGTTTTTCAGTTAAACAAGTATGTTCACTTGGGATGTTTCTTAAATACCTGCAAACATATTATGGTATTTTTATGCTTTAGAAGAGTCACAAACTTACATACAGCAGCTTTAAAGCTCACAAAATTATACGTGTACCAAATTTGCTGCATACTTTTTTTATAATAGTCAATATGGGCGACGCTGTGGCGCAGTGGGTAGCACATTCTCCTCACAGCAAGAAGGTCGCTGGTTTGAGCCTCGGCTGGATCAGTTGGCATTTCTGTGTGGAGTTTCCTCCGGGTGCTCCTATATCCCCCACAAGTCCAAAGACATGCGGTACAGGTGAATTGGGTATTCTAAAAATTGACTGTAGTGTATGAGTGTGAGTGTGTATGGATGTTTTCCAGTGATGGGTTGCAGCTGAAAGAGCCTCCGCTGTGTAAAACATATGCTGGATAATTTGGCTTAATTTTCTTTTCGGCTTAGTCCCTTTATTAATCCGGGGTCGCCACAGCGGAATGAACCACCAACTTATCCAGCACATGTTTTGCGCAGCGGATGCCCTTTCAGCTGCAACCCATTTCTGGGAAACATCCATACACACTCATACACTACGGACAATTTAGCCTACCCAATTCACCTGTACCACATGTCTTTGGACTGTGGGGGAAACCGGAGCACCCGAAGGAAACCCACGCGAACACAGGGAGAACATGCAAACTCCACACAGAAACGCCAACTGACCCAGCTGAGGCTCAAACCAGCGACCTTCTTCAAGTTCAACAGATGACATCGACCTTCTGACACTTTTCCAAATGAACAACTAGAAGTTAAGTTATTATTTGTTGCTCTTACAACTGGGATCGACGACAAGACTTTTGTCAGGTAGTGTATTTGTGCCATAAATTGACACATTTGTAATGTAAAGCTATACTATACTAAAGATGTAAGCTGTAAATTGGGTTTACATGTAAATCGCTGGCTGTAATCTGAAGTGTTACCCAGACTCAAACCCTCAGTTGTTTTTCCCTCACATGAAGCGTTCTCCAGTATGGGCATGAGTGGTTGTGCTGGATCGGCTCCATATGATATATTCCCTGGTGGCCTGATTTCCACTGCGCTACATGTGCATGGAACTGCTCTGGTTGGCTCTGATCCGCCCACTCAGTACCATTAGATAAAGTGTTTCAGCTGCTCAGCGTGGAAGAAACACCCCGCCTGCTCACTCCAAAGATCTCTTCAAGGTTTCGTTAAATAGCATTTTCCTCGCTCAGGGGAGGCAGACACCGAAAACACTGGCTATGAGAAGAGGACATGTGTGTGTTGGTTCATCTATAGGTGACTATTAAAGGATCGTCAGCGTTGTTTTGTGAATATACAGTAGGGAAGTTTGGTGGGTTATGAAGCAGGAACATGAACATGCTGCTTTTTAAAAAAAAAAAATGTTTATTTTTTCTGTTTTCCCTTTATCTCAGAAAGATCTTGAATAAGTATTTCTAAAATGATTGAATGAATCAATGATTGAATGAACGAATGTACACTCACCGGCCACTTTATTAGGTACATCTTACTAGTACAGGGTTGTAGTACCAAAGTGTGGCAAGAAAATATCCTCCACACCATTACACCACCACCACCAGCCTGAACCGTTGATACAAGGCAGGATGGATCCATGCTTTCATGCTGTTGAAGCCAAATTCTGACCCTACCATCCGAATGTCGCAGCAGAAATAGAGACGAGGCAACGTTTTTCCAATCTTCTATTGTCTATTTTGGTGAGCCTGTGTGAATTGTAGCCTTAGTTTTCTGTTCATAGCTGACAGGAGTGGCACCCGGTGTGGTCTTCTGCTGCTGTAGCCCATTCGCCTTAAGGTTGGACATGTTGTGCGTTCAGAGATGCTCTTGTGCATACCTCAGTTGTAACGAGTGGTTATTTGAGTTACTGTTGCCTTTCTATCAGCTTGAACCAGTCTGGCCATTCTCCTCTGACCTCTGGCATCAACAAGGCATTTGCGCCCACAGAACTGCCGCTCACTGGATATTTTCTCTTTTTCAGACCATTCTCTGTAAACCCTAGAGATGGTTGTGCGTGAAAATCCCAGTAGATCAGCAGTTTCTGAAATACTCAGACCAGCCCGCCTGGCATCAACAACCATGCCACGTTCAAAGTCACTTAAATCACCTTTCTTCCCCATTCTGATGCTCGGTTTAAACTGCAGCAGATCGTCTTGACCATGTCTACATGTCTAAATGCATTGAGTTGCTGCCATGTGATTGGCTGATTAGATATTTGCATTAACGAGCAGTTGGACAAGTGTACCTAATAAAGTGGCCAGTAAGTGTTTATACATGTACAGTAAAACATGTAACACTTAAAAAAGTGAGTACACCCATTATCTGGGCATAGTTATTTTATTATTATTATTATTATTTATTTTATTTTTTTTATTATTATTATTTTTTTTTTATTCATTTAATTATATATATATTTTTTTTATTATCATAAAATAAGAAATATTGTGAAAATTAACTTTAATATAAAAAAAGAAGAAGAAAACATTGAGAAAAACAATTAAAAAAAAAACAAGGTACAAAAAATAATGAAAAATTATCTCAAATTTTAATTCAGTGTTTCTTGCCATCTAACTGATAATATAAATTCTGAAATTTCTTAGAAATTTCTAAGTGGATTTTTTTCTTTGTATGTTTTTTGGGTAACTTACAAATGTTCTAGTGCATTTTAAATCATAAATCAACGTAATGTACTCACACTTAAAGATAATTCAAACCAAATATATTTGAAATATTTAGGGAAGAATGAAACCGCTAATTAATCCAGCATATGTTTTATGCAGCAGATGCCCTTCCACCAACAACCCAACACTGGGAAACACCCATACACCCTTACATTCACACACTTATACACTACAGCCAATTTAGCTTATTCAATTCAACTATAGCGCATGTCTTTGGATGTGTGGGGGAAACCGAAGCACCCGGAGAAAACCCACGCCACCACGGGGAGAACATGCAAACTTCACACAGAAATGCCTACTGACCCAGCCGGGGCTTGAACCAGCGACCTTCTTGCTGTGAAGCGATTGTACTACCCACTGCGTCACCGTGACACCCTAAATTATTATTATTATTATTTAAATTCGATTATAAAGAACTGAAAGAGCTTGTTTGAATTGTTTCTTAGTGAGCTCACATTATTATAAGAAAAGCTTGAATTTCTTGTAACTTCACCCACATTATCTATATACATTTGCTCCCCCAAAAAAGCTTCTGCCAGATGTATAAATGTAATGTGGATTACATCGAGTTTGCTTGTGTGGTGTTCATAACTCCACATAATTCAGTTACAAATCACATCTCTTCTAATGTGTCTAATGTACAGTTATGAGTTTGGCTTGTTCACACACTCAGATTGAGGAGATATTAGTGTGTGAAGGATTGTGTATCCAGATTTGACACTATGAAGAAACTCAAAGGCAAAAGCCCATGAAAATGTTTGGCAGACAATGAAACCTGAACAAAAAAGCATCTAGTGGGAACAATACACACTGTAAAAAATATCCGTAAATAAGCAGTTTTTCATATTTTGTGATTCATGTTTTTATTTTTCCCTTTATTTATGCTGTTGGATTGCATTATGAGACCTTGATCTTTCTTCCAACAACTTTTCCAACCTGGAAAAAGTTTGAAAAAAGTGACTTTTATTAACATTTTAATGTTAATTAAAACATTGATGATGCAGAAGACTCAGATGGAGGGCAGGAAGTGATTCTTCTACATAGGAATCACAATCAGAACATACAGATGTTTGTGTTTTGTGTTGTTTATAATTGTTTAAATCAGCCAAAATAAGAAATGCTGAACAGCTTTTATAGTCTTCCAAAGGTGTATTATATCTAAATCTGTAATATAAAAATCAGATGCAAACAGAAGAACATAAATAACTTACCCTGCCATGTTACTGCTGCAATGAAGTCTTTGTCTTGTTTTGCAATAATTCATGTCTTTATTGGTGTTTATGCAGAATAAACAAACGTAACGTGAACATCGAGATGTGCAGCAGCATTGAATTATTGAATGTTTGTTGATATTAATTTCATCAACAGAACAAAAAAGAAATGCAGTCTCTGTGATAAAACTAGATGTTATTATTGTGGAACACCATTTACCATCCACTCAATATATATATATATATATATATATATATATATATATATATATATATATATATATATATATATATATATATATATATATATATATATATATATATATATATATACAGTTTAAGTCAGAATTATTAGCCCCCCTTTGAATTTTATTTTATTTTTTAAATATTTCCCAAATGATGTTTAACAGAGCAAGGACATTTTCACAGTATGTCTGATAATATTTTTTCGTCTGGAGAAAGTTTTATTTGTTCTATTTCGGCTAGAATAAAAGCAGTTTTTAAGTTTTAAAAGCCATTTTAAAGTCAAAATTATTAGCCCCTTTAAGCTATATATTTTTTTGATAGTCTACAGAACAAACCATCATTATACAATAACTTGCCTAATTCCCCTAACCTGCCTAGTTAGCCTAATTAACCTAGTTCAGCCTTTAAATGTCACTTTAAGCTGTATAGAAGTGTCTTGAAAAATATCTAGTCAAATATTATTTACTGTCATCATGGCAAAGATAAAAAAAAAAATTAGTTATTATAGAGGAGTTATTAAAACTATTATGTTTAGAAATGTGGTGAAAAAATCTCAGTTTAGTTTGTGTTGGAAAGTGACCAATATCCAACGTCGAGCCAACATCTTAAACCAATGTCATATTAACGTCAAATACTGACATTTATTCGTGAGGTATGGCAACCAAAATCCAATGTCTGATAGACGTCAGAGTGGTAACGTCCACACAACGTCAAGCTGTTACATCATTAGACATTGCTATTTGGTTGATTTTAACCTGATTTTCATTTCTAAACAAAATGCAACGTCCCCATGATGTTGGGCTACAACGTCAATCTGACTTCATGTTGACGTCTTGTGCCTGCTGGGTGTTTAAGGCCATTTTGGTCATCATACAGTAAACATCCGTCATCTTATCATCAGTGACAAGCATCTAAACATTCTCTGGGTCTGATTTTAAACATCTTCTTAGATACTTTTAATGCTTCCAAACAGTTTGCTGCAAATATAAAGCGCACATGCCTTGAGATGGTTCATTATGATGTGATTTACCTTCTACTGTACTGTATGTGCGGTTTGATTGGACAGGAATCAAAGGACTGATTTTTCTAATCCCCATAGACAAGAAAATATAAAGTAGTGACTGCAAGTTGAAGGAAAGTAGTGGAGAAAAAGTACCGACAGCACTAAAAATCTTCTCAAGGGGAAAGTAAAAGTACACATTTATAAAACTACTTAGTAAATTACAATTCCTGAGAAAAAGTACTCAATTACAGTAATTTGAGTATTTGTAATTAGTTACTTTACACCACTGGTTATGGCATAGTTCACTGGAAGCTCTTAACCCAGGTTACTGACAAATTAAAAGTCCTTTAGCATACTTCAGCATTTACCCTATTGATCAGTTCGTTTGGTCGTTAAACCTATTTAAAATGCTTTTATTTGACGAACAACAAATGCTCCAAATGTTTTTCTAAATTAACTTAATAAAAATGAAATTAAATTTTGTTAATACAGATAAAACCAAAATATTTTAATAAATGAAACGGGCCAATGCAAAATATAGGCTACATTAATTACTTCCACAAGTCTACTATTATTTTTTATTTTACTTATGCAAAAACTGTCTAATTTAAAGCCAAAACTGACCAATTTACATTCTTATAATAACATGTTATGCTTGTGTTCATGTTATACGCCACAGAAACACTCGCTTATCTTTCAAATGCGTCGCAAAAGCCTTTTCATGTTGACTTGTGCTGTTATGCAGACAGATTACACATTGTAAAAAAATGATTAAAGCTGCTTTAACAACTAAAATGTCGTGCATTCAAACTCAACAGAAGTCGCAATCATCTTTTCCCATCAAACTTCTCAAAAGGGAGAAAAAAAGAAATGCATTAAACCCATCCACACTGAATGCACTCAGACTATTTCGCCAGTCCAGATAAAGTGCAACCATCAAAATAAACATTTACGAGCACATTTTGCAAGAAAGTGGCAGACGGTATTATTCTACAAAGTGCGCACTCCTTTTATCAATCTTTATTTTTTCTGTTGCAGGTTGTCCCGTGGCCATTAAGCGAGTTGGAAGTTCTAAACGCATCTCTCTGGCAGCAGAAGCCATGATGGCGATGGATTGTGACGTGACACAGGGACCATCTGTCTCTTCTGCTCACCCGCTCCACCTGCTCTCGCTCTCGCCCATCAAGCTTCCCTTTCTGATGGCTCCTCAAGCAGGTAGGAGAACAGCACAAAATGCTTTCATTAGTGTCCTTGCGCTCATGGAAAAAAATCCCCAGTGGACCCCTGTTGTCCCAAAGGACCCTATAGCTGCAGTTCTGGGAGAGTAACTAACTAAAAGTAGTGACACTTTAGCTTAATTACGCTTTGGCTGTTTTCAAAATAGTTAACGTTTTCTAGTTGCATGACAATGTAAAACTCTGGTTTTGTGGATCAATCAAGTGTTATAGTGACAGAAAGACTTTAAAGTCTGCATGAACCGAAAGCTGTGCCCTTTTTTTAAAATTGTGACGCAACTCCCAGAGAAATGGAATATTAAATGATAAATGTGGGCGTGGCTTATTTTTTTCTACTGCGAGCTGATTGGATGTAGTAAAGTATTGTGACAGTTCCTAGAGAAACGGAATAATAAATGAGAAATCAGGGGTGTGGCTTGTTTTTTCTACTGCAAGCTGATTGGACGAAGTAGGCATTTTATTCTGAAAGATGAGTTACACTTTAGCTTCCTTATATTTTGGCGTAACAGCTGTTTTCAAAATAGTGAACACTTTCTAGTGACATGACGATGTACAACTGTGGATCAATCAAGCATTATAGTGAATGTCTTATACAGAAAGACTTTAAAGTCTGTGTAAACTGAAAGCTGCGGCAGGTTTTTTTTTTTGCATTGTGGTGCAGTTCCTAGAGAAACAGAATATTAAATGAAAAAACGGTGGGCGTGGCTTGTTTACTTCTACTGCGAGCTGACTGGACATAGTAAAGTATTGTGATGCAGTTCCTAAAGAAACAAAACATTAAATAAGAAAACAGTGGGCGTGGCTTATTTTTTTCTGCTGCAAGCTAATTGGACATGACAAAGTATTGAGATGCAGCTCCTAGAGAAATGGGATATTAAATGAGAAAACGGTGGGCGTGGCTTATTTCTGCTGTGAGCTGATTGGACATAGCAGAGTATTGTGAAGCAGTTGCTAGAAAAATCGGATTATTAAAAGAGAAACAAGTGGGAGTGGCTTGTTTTTTTCTACTGCGAGCTGATTGAATGTTGTAAAGTAGTTCATTATGTTTTGGCGTAACGGCTGTTTTCAAAATAGTAAACATTGTGATAAAACTGTGGCTTTGGGATCAATCAAGAGTTATAGTGAATGTGTTATACAGAAAGACTTTAGAGTTTGCATGAAGAGGAAGCTGTGACCTTTTTTTCCCTATTGTGACGCAGTACCCACAGAAATGGAATATTAAATGAGAAAACGGTGGGCATTGCTTGTTTTTTTACTGTGAGCTGATTGGATGCAGTAAAGTAGGCAATTCATTCTGAAAAATACAGTATGTGGCACTTTAGCTTAATTACGTTTTGGTGTAATATCTGTTTTCAAATAGTGAACACTTTCTAGTGACGTGACATGATAAGACTGTGGTTTTGTAAATTAATCAAGCATTCTACAGAAAGACTTTAGAGTGTGCATGAACGGGAAGCTGCAACAGTTTTTTTAATTATTGTATTGTAACACATTTCCGAGAGAAACGAAATATTAAATGAGAAAACAGTGGGTGTGGCTTGTTTTCTCTCAGCTTCACTTAGCTGACAATAATACGTTAATAAGTTTCTAGCATTGCAGCGTCTTGTCTTATTTCATTTACACTGTTTGCTTATTTCATTCAACAAAACTAGCATAAGCCTAGTATTTAGTGCAAGTTGGTGCTACTTTGTCTTATGGTGTATGCAGTAAGTAACTGTATTGTCATCAATAATGCTACTTGTTTAGCACAAAAGTTTATAGCATACAAAAACATAAAAAAAACGAAATCTTACCTATGAACAGTGCTTTACATTAACACCCGCCAACCTGCCAAATGCGGGTAGATTTCAGCTGTGGTGGGTTAGACAGACACTCTCACTAGCCACTTTGGCTGGTTGAAGATCATTTTTAAATGATAGTTTTCTTAAAAGCAGGGTTCGACAATAAAGATGGCCCAACATGCGTGTAAATGTCATCTTAGAATCGAGAAGCAGCATGACCGACAAAAATAACGTTCGCACGAGCAAAGGAAAGCAGGTAAATACCGAATGAGAGGATGATGATCATATCACCTGTGCGCGCGGCTGTTTTAAAAGGCATGCATGCTCCCGTTTCCTGGCGCGAAGCAACCGTGCTTGGAAACTCAAGTGCTGCGATCGGTTCTCTTTGAAATAGACTGAACAAAAAGTGATGCTCGTGCACACAGAGTCCTGCTGCTTCCGAAAGCTCCGGATGTTTCCAAAATATGTCTTTTTGTAAGCAGCAGCGGTTGGCGGTTTTATTTTAACTGTTCTTTGATTATTTTAACTGTTCTGCATTATGGGCCTAACGTTACCCGTGTGATCATCCTTCCATTATCACACACAGCATGTTTTTCACCTGCTTTCTTTTGCTTACAGTTATTTTTGTTAATATTGTTTAATTATCATTGTTACAATAACATTGCTTTAATAGGAGATTAACTCCTCATGTATGTGTAGGTAACTAGTGATCCGAGAGACCTTTAGCCTTAACAGACTAGGCTACTGTGCATAGTTTTAGATACATATTAATAATTATTTTTTAAATGTAATTGTTTTTTAAGAAAGGATTTGTTGAATAAAAAGAGCATACAGCTATATTTGGCATGCTTTAACATATTATTTAACATTTGTGGCTAATAAATAATTATTTATTTATTCTTGGTGTGGTCAGAGATAAATCTGGTAAATTCTCAGTGTTGAGCTCTGAAAAGTCCTGTGAAATAAAAACGAATTGCAATGCGACACTATGAAACCACAAACTTGCTCATGCACATTAAGCAGGGTCATACACACAAAAAAGTTAAATGAATGAGGAGGAGTGGACATAAGTCTAAATGATGTCATTTTAGCATGCCAAAGTCAAATTTATGCATATAAGATATATTTTCCCAACAACAAAATTGTGGCTAGAGAAAATGGCGAGTGGCTAGTAATGTTGGAAAACTACAAGCCACAGTGGCTGGTGATCAAAAAAGTTAATGTCAAGCCCTGCCTATGAAATGTTCTGCCTTTGTGCTTTGTTTTCTTTGTTTGCTCGTTGCTACACCCATACACAGCACTAAAGTCCCACATCTTCGGATTGGCTTTAGTCTTGACTAGTGCGGTAGAATGACATTTGTTCTGTGAGCACTGTGCAAATGTGGCGGCGCTATTGACGCATGCTCCGGGTCCGTATGCGATATCTAGTGTATATACTGTATCTATGAACAGCGCTAAAATGTTAGCAAATAAACATATGTTATTAAAGTTTCAGTATCATGACAACCCTAATGATGATTACTTGTTTAGTTCCTGATCAAAACACTGTTTAAATAAATCAAATGAGAAAATGAATCTTTTATTTAGTTTCTTACTTAAATCAGTGTAGCTGATCAAACTGAATGAGTGAATGATTCAGTGACTCATTTTAGGAACTCATTCGTGTGAATGAATGATCTATTATTTAAAGCAGACCAGACTTTGTTCTTGGTTTGTTTTTAACACTCTCTCCTCATCATTGTTTGCTTTTCTGGCACAGGTTAAAACTAACCTGCTTTGTGTTGTTTTGCATGACCCACTTGGTGGGATTCTTGGGTTCATAATGAGGGTCTGCTTTCTCACGAAGCTTTCTGATGTCCTAATTGGTTAATTGTAATTGCAAATGCCTTTGGTTATGCAAATGTCACCGTTTTTAGTCCTGGCTTGTCAGAAATAGTCTGTGCATCATTTTCCCCTTCACTTTAAACTCAGCAGGCATGAAAAGAAAGGTTTTACAGAGCATCTTGGTAAAGAAATGAGTTATCATGTTTGCACACAGTGCTTTGATGCGGATTTATTCGATTTGAAAGGAAATTTGAGAGTTTTTATGCTTGTTGGTTTGGACTTCCCCAAACAATTACAAGAAATGTTGCTGCTTGAGCACGCATCTCCTTGCTGAGTGTGTTTTGGTGTTGTTATTTTCCGTGACAGTCCCATTTCTCTTAAAGATGTAAAAGTAGGAGCTGAAGTGGACGCGTTTAAATCAAGGGTCAGCGCATAATGACCGAACCGAAAGGAAAGGTACTGCTGTTCATTTAGTGAAATAGACAGAGCGTATCCTTTTTATTTTCTGTCTTTCCTTTCTCTTTTCCTCCATCTCTCATGCATATTGATTAACTGTTTCCTTCCTCTGTTGTTCAGTGAACTTGTCCCTCTCGCGGCTACATTGCCTGAGGTGAAAAACCATGTGTGTGTTTCAGTAAGAGTGTGTACATGAGTCTCAGTGCAGATCTATATATTTTATGAGCAAATGTATGTATTTTTCACCTCCAGCCTTGTATGTGGGAGTGAGGGATGAATTCTCTGCTGTGAATCAATAGGAAATGTGGCTGCGGTTGTCAACACGGCCCATATGGATGACAGGAATCCTCCTCTGGAATTACTTCCTTTTAGCCAGGCCTCTAAAGCAACATTAAAGCAAACAGGCCAGCAAACCCCAAAGGGCTTTCAATTTAGCTCTATAACGATGTATATGCATGTTTGTCTGATGCCGTGGAAACTGGATCGTGTCTACATCATCTGCCCACTGTATCCGAGTCGATGTTATAATTTTTTCTAATTGCGTTCTAATTCTTAATGCAGGAACGATTGCTATGTAATTTGTGTAAGGGATGATAATGGACTTCTATAGCTCTCGCCTGATACTGCGTTTAAAAAGGCTGTAACTTAATGCAAGACAGAATGCAGTGAGTTGGTATTATTCATTAACACATAGTGCAGTTTATCAAGCAGCTAAATGCAATGCAATAGAATTAGACTGTAAATTTGTATGATTTAATTCAGAGATAGAGTCATATCACATCTCAACAGTCTCACAGCCTCACAGACACTGTTCAGAGAGGTGTACTGTTTTCCCTCCTTGTAAATCTCACATTTGATGATGAACCACAGGTTCTCTATGGGGTTCAGATCAGGTGAACAAGGATGCCATGTCAATTGTTTTTCTTCTTTTAGACCCTTTCTTGCCAGCCACGCTGTGGAGTACTTGGACGCGTGTGATGGAGCATTGTCCTGCATGAAAATCATGTTTTTCTTGAAGGATGCAGACTTCTTCCTGTACCACTGCTTGAAGAAGGTGTCTTCCAGAAACTGGCAGTAGAACTGGGAGTTGAGCTTGACTCCATCCTCAACTCGAAAAGGCCCCACAAGCTCATCTTTTATGATACCAGCCCAAACCAGTACTCCACCTCCACCTTGCTGGCCTCTGAGTTGGACTGGAGCTCTCTGCCCTTTACCGATCCAGCCATGGGCCCATCAAGACTCACTCTCATTTCATCAGTCCATAAAACCTTAGAAAAATCAGTCTCGTGATATTTCTTGGCCCAGTCTTGACGTTTCAGCTTGTGTGTCTTGTTCAGTGGTGGTCGTTTTTCAGCCTTTCTTACCTTGGCCATGTCTCTGAGTATTGCACACCTTGTGCTTTTGGGCACTCCAGTGATGTTGCAGCTCTGAAATATGGCAAAACTGGTGGCAAGTGGCATCTTGACATCTTGGCAGCTGTACGCTTGACTTTTCTCAGTTCATGGGCAGTTATTTTGCGCCTTGGTTTTTCCACACGCTTCTTGCGACCCTGTTGACAATTTTGAATGAAACGCTTGATTGTTGGATAATCACGCTTCAGAAGCTTGGCAATTTTAAGAGTGCTGCATCCCTCTGCAAGATATCTCACTATTTTTGACTTTTCGGAGCCTGTCAAGTCCTTCTTTTGACCTATTTTGCCAAAGGAAAGGAAGTTGCCTAATAATTATGCACACCTGATATAGGGTGTTGATGTCATTAGACCACACCCCTTCTCATTAGAGAGATGCACATCACCTAATATGCTTTATTGGTAGTAGGCTTTCGAGCCTATACAGCTTGGAGTAAGACAACATGCATAAAGAGGATGATGTGGTCAAAATACTCATTTGCCTAATAATTCTGCACTCCCTGTATACCTTGACATATTTGGATGAGTGAATGATTCAGTGACTCATTAAGCCACTTGTGTATTTACTGAAGTAATCGCTGTGTTTGAATGAACTGGATGAGCAATTGATTCAGTGACTCATTTATAGTCACTTGCTTTATACTGAGTTAATCACTGTGTTGGAAGGAATTGGATGAATAACTGATTCAGTTCATGTGTTTCGTTACTGAACAAATCACTGTGTGGGAATGAATTGGATGAGTAACTGATTCAATGACTCACGTTAAGTCATATGTTTTGTTTCTGAATGAATCACTGTGTTGGAATAAACTGGATGAGCAATTGATTCAATGACTCACTTATAGTCACATGTTTCACTACTGAACAAATCAACATGTGGGAATGAATGGATAAGTCATTTATTCAGTGACTAACTTATAGTCACGAGTTTTGTTAATGAATTAATCCTTATGTTGGAATGAATTGGCTGAATAATTGATTTAATGACTCACTTATTGTCACTTACTTTATTACTGAATGAATCACTGTGTTTGAATGAGTTGGATGAGCAATTGATTCAGTGACTCACTCATAGTCACTTGCATTATTACTGAATGAGTCACTGCGTGGTAATGAATTGGATGAATAACTGATTCAGTTCATGCGTTTCACTACTGAACAAATCACTGTGTTGGAATGAATTGGATGAGTAATTGATTCAATGACTTACTTATAGTCACATGTTTCATTACTGAATCAATCGCTGTGTGGTAAAGAATTAGATAAGTAATTGATTCATTGACTCACTTAGAGTCGTGTTTTTTACTGACAATCACTGTGTTGGAATGAATTGGATGGGTAATTGAGTCAATGATTTGTTTTTAGTCAATTGTTTTATTTACTGAATGAATCACTTTGTTGTGAATGAATTGGATGAGTAAATGATTCAGCAACTTGCGTTTAGTGACCTATTACTGAATAAATCACAGTGTTTCTAAGGTCCAGATGAGTAGATGATATCATTGATTCAATGGTATGAAAGGATGATTACAAAACAGTGTGCTTGAATGAATCAAATAAGAATATGAATCTTTTACTCATATTTGGTTTCTGGATAAATCATTGTTGCTGACCAAACTGAATAAGTGAATGATTCAATGACTCATTTTTATGAACTCATTTGTAAGAATGAATGATCTATTATTTAAAGCAGAGCAAACTTTGTTATTGGTTTGTTTTTAACCTTCACTACAGGAACATGCATTTTAGAATCTTGCTACGTAAAGCCATGGAACAGTTATTCATTCCCGAATGAATCAATTTTGTTGACCAATTGATTCAATGATGATGTTAGGATGACTACTTGTTTCGTTCCTGAGCAAAACTACGGTGGCCGGGAAGTGCAAAACAACATTACAAAGTGTGAAACACTTTTACAAAGTTCGAGACAAATGTACATTTTGAAAAACATTTTTAACTATCATAAGACACAATTACATAGGAAAAACGATTTTACCATGGACGAAACAAATTTACATTTCAGAAAAAAATTAACAAGACGCAAAACACTTTTACCAGTCACGAAACAAATTTACAATTACAGATTCCTAACGGAAAGGGAATGTACCACACACCGGAAGTGACGCGGTATGTACCACACACCGGAAGTGACACGGGGAAAAGTGTTGTTGTCGTTGGTGGTGAGCGCGGTCAATTCGTGTTGTGGAGTACATGGTGTAAATACAGTTTATGGTGACCGAACATGGCCTGCGATCGAGGGTTGTTTTGCCCGTTTTGTGGCAAACACATGAGCAGCTTAACGTGGTTTGCTTTACGTGTGGTCGGTGTTTGAAGTTTCTAAAGGACGCGGACCAGACGGAGACACCAGACATACTGCATCAATGTGTCCAATATGTTAACGAGGGCCACTCGTACGCTGTAATCGTGGACATGATGTCAAGTCTACACGGTGTAAACATCTGCTTGAGGACTCTTAAAAGTAAACTGAACGAAGCCGGTGTTACGGTTTAACTGGTGTCCATGTTAACTGGTGACCCTTTCCAGATGTAAACTATCCACGTTTGCAGATTGGCAGATTCGTCACTTTTTCACATCAACAAAACATGCGCATACCAAATAAAGATTCTTATTACTTGGTGTCAGTGTCATTGTAAGCATTATTGATCTTTATATTTGTGTGGCAGAACAGTATATAACCAAAATTAATGTAAAGAGATGATTATAATTTATGTGTCATCAACGGGATTCGAACCCAAGTCAAAAGGTTCGGAACAAGTATCCAGCGACCTATCTAACTGGGCTACTCAGGACAACACACTGACGTCGGTTGTGATATTTTTATCATGGTTGATGGTTGTTAACTCGTGTTAGCTTGTTTCCTCTGTACTTGCGTTTACATGTTTCTACAAACTCTCACTATGATATTTTCTCAGAATAGCTCTAAATGACAAAACAATGTTTTATCGCCGTTGGTCAAACCATGAATTTTATAGTTGTAGACTCATATTATCCTGTGTCTACAAAGTCACACACAAGTACATTCCGCGTCACTTCCGGTGTGTGGTACATTCCCTTTCCGTTAGGAATCTGTAATTGTAAATTTGTTTCGTGACTGGTAAAAGTGTTTTGCGTCTTGTTAATTTTTTTCTAAAATGTAAATTTGTTTCGTCCATGGTAAAATCGTTTTTCCTATGTAATTGTGTCTTATGATGGGTAAAAATGTTTTTCAAAATGTACATTTGTCTCGAACTTTGTATAAGTGTTTCACACTTTGTAATGTTGTTTTGCACTTCCAGGCCACCGTACAAAACAGTGTGTTTGAATGAATCAAATAAGAATATGAATCTTTTACTCATATTTGGTTTCTGGATAAATCATTGTTGCTGACCAAACTGAATGAGTGAATGATTCAGTGACTCATTTTTATTAACTCATTTGTAAGAATGAATGATCTATTATTTAAAGCAGAGCAAACTTTCTTCTTGGTTTGTTTTTAACACTCTCTCCTCATCATTGTTTGCTTTGCCCCCCTCTTTTGGCACTGGTTCAAACCAACCTGCTTTGTGTTGTTTTGCATGACCCACTTTTTATGATTCCTGGGTTTATGATAAACAAACCTAGAAGAACACTCAGATCTCTAGGATCATATAAACTAGAAATTCCAAGAGTTCAGTCAAAGCAGGGTGAATCGGCTTTCAGCTACTACGCCCCTCGCTGCTGGAATCAACTCCCAGAAATGATCAGATGTGCTCCAACATTAGGCACATTCAAATCCAGACTGAAAACACATCTGTTTAGCTGTGCCTTTACTGAATGAGCACTGTGCTACGTCCGACAGATCGCAATATTATGTTTTTCTCTTCTTTTTCATTCTTTTCCAACCTGTTTTAACATATTTTTATCTGTTTTGATCTGTTTTTTATTATCTGTTTTTATTTTTTTCTTACACTTGTCTTTTTATTCCTGTTTATGTAAAGCACTTTGAATTGCCACTGTGTATGAAATGTGCTATATAAATAAACTTGCCTTGCCTTGATGAGAGTCTGCTTTCTCACAAAGCTTTCTGATGTCCTAATTGGTTTATTGTAATTGCACAGATATTAAATTCCATGTACACATACAGTATTATACTCCATTCTAGACAGTGAATCGAGACACATATTTTCCAATCTACAGCCTACATAATCAGCAGACTTTTAAGTCTTTTAAGTACATTTCATGAAGTGATATTGAATTACACCAAACAGAAG
>LR812530.1:48117339-48252339 GCA_903798195.1 Danio kyathit
TTAAAGATAATTATTTATATTATACTAATCAAGATTAATCACTGAAAGACTGAAAACACACCTGTTTAGCTGTGCCTTTACTGAATGAGCACTGTGCTACGTCCCACAGATCACACTATTATGTTTTTCTCTTCTCTTTCATTCTTTTATAACCCGTTTTAACTCATTTTTATCTGGTTCTACCTGTTTTTTTAATCTTTTTTATTATTTGTTTTTATTTTCTTATACGTTTCTCTTTTATTTCTGTTTATGTAAAGCACTTTGAATTGCCTCTGTGTATGAAATGTGCTATATAAATAAACTTGCCTTGCCTTGTTTAAATTCAGCCCATATAAATTGTTTGCAACCACTTACCTTAAAAAAGTAGCAAATCCAATGAATCAAATCCTTTTTTTCAGTACAGAACGGCAATAATCACTGTCATATTTAATTACATGCTCAAGCATAGGCTCATGGGAGAAACATGATTCAGCCTACATTAAGAAAATAAATAAAAAAACATCAACATATATTTGATGGCAGTGTATGCTATAGGGTAGTGTTGTCAAAAGTATGGTCTTCGATACCAGTTGGTACTGAAGTAAAAAAAGAAAAACGTCCATTTCCCGCTAACATTTCAGCACTGTTCAGCGCATTCTTAAAGGTGCTGAACGTATGTTTTTGACTCTTTTAAAGCATAAAAATACCATAATGTGTTTGCAAATATTTAAGAAACATGCCAAGTGAACATTCTGTTTATCTGTAAAACAATGCTGAAGTCAGATATTCTGCTTTGAAAATGTGCGTTACGTGCTGGAACGTCTGTCTTTGTTTTGGTCATTTAACCTGCCCAATGCCAGTTTAGCCAATTATATTATAGTAATAATAATATAATCTGCGACCAAAATGCGACCTCTGGTGGACAGTAGCAGACTCCGAAATAAGGCACAGATTGAGAGTTCCACATGAGGTGGTTATTAACTAGCAAATAATATAAATATTATGAATGTAAACATTGTAACCTCGTGTCCTAACCACACACTACGTGATGAGAATTGCAGTGATAAAAAATTTGGCTGTGTGCACCAGATGAAACACCACAGAAATTTAAATACAGCCATTCAGAAGCACACAATAGTGCACTCACTGCACTCCAACTGAATGGCAATGTTTATAATCGAATTAATACATATTAAACCTCTTTAAGATTATTAAATGTACATGCTGAATCACTGATATGTGTTGGCTTGCATTGAGTCTCAGTTCTAAAGTTCAATTGCAAACAGTTTATTTTATTTTCAAGATCTGAGGTAAACTATCTGCTGCTGCTTTCAGTAGTATGGCAATACATGTCATGTAAAATGGCGTTCAAACTCACATTATGAGCGTTTAACACTGAATAAAGCACATGAGGTATACCTGAGGTGATCATTATCAGTTTCTGTTGTTCAGCTGCAAGAAATATAAGCCATTTCTAAAATATAAATTTTAGTTGTTTATTAGGACAAAAACTAAGGACGAAAATATTCCTTCTATCGAGTGCTGTTGCTTTGATTTAGAACATGGATTAAATCAGTCTTTAGGCTTAATAGTCAGGCTGTTCTTCTGTTCTTGTTTTGAACCAGGAGTGCAATACCTAGTTCAACCACTGGGTGTCAAACTTACATACTGCAACCTTTAAACACAGCTGATAGGCCATTGTGTTGCCGAAAACAAAACCACAGGAAAGGCAAACATTTTTATTGATAGCAACACTAATCAAGGTGGTTATTGCTAGGAGGGATACAGCTGCAGCCGGAAGTTATAGAGAATTATTTATATTATACAAATCAAGCAGGTTATTGCTAGAAGGGATACAGCTGTGGTCGGAAGTTAAAGAAAATGATTTATATTATTTATTAAATTACCCAATAATTGTATTTTATTACACCTACTCCCACCCCAATCCTCACAGTAATGTAAAATTTATTAATTAAATTACCCATTAATTACCCAATAAAAAATATAGCTTAAAGGGGCTAATAATATTGACCTTAAAATGGTTATTTAAAAATTCAAAGCTGCTTTTATTCTAGCCAAAATAAAACAAGACTTTCTCCTGAAGAAAAAATATTATAGGAAATACTGTGGAAAATTCCTTGCTCTGTTAAACATCATTTGAAAAATATCTGAAAGGGTGGATAATTTTGACTTCAACTGTATATTTCTGCTTACCAGTGAAGACTGTTGTCCACAAATGTCCATCTTGAGTTTTGCTCTCAGATGTTATTGTACTGTCCGCAGCTCTGAACTCTATTTCTCTCTCTCTCTTGGACTGTTGGACAGCTTGTACTACTCTTGTTCACACTGCTCAGGTCAGCCTTACAGCTTTAATTGATTGAAAAGGTCACCGGAGAGTGATAAAGAGCGGCAGAGATGAGGATGATTAAAGTGGAGAGGTCTCCAGCTCCGCTTTCATTAATATTACGCTCTCAGACTGAACTAAGAGACATTCACTAATGACTCTGAGGACGATCGCTATGAATTCGGTACTACATTCAGAAGAGCATTCAGATTTGCCCTCTGGAAAATCCCAGCATGGAGCCCTGATTTAGCAAATCTATCAGGGTCGTTGTGATACATGGAAATTATTATTCCCACTATTCTAGCTAAAGTAGAAGCAGACTAAAAATAAAACATTCCAATCATTCACAAGTACTGGTGTATATTATTGAGATGGTAATATGGTAGTGATATAGATGGTAGTAATAATAATATTGAGATACAACAACACTGCACTACATAAAGCAACATCTAATTTTAGCATATGCATATTTGAATTCAGCTTCTATAAAAATACTTTTCAGTTGTTAGTAAATACATAAGTTACAACAACAGAAATAATAATAATAATAATAATAATAATAATAATAATAATAATAATAATACTTGTTTGACAATTGCAATAACTATTATTATTATTATTATTATTATAATTATTATTAATTAATAAATATTATTAATTATAAAAAAAATCTAAAAATCTAATCAAAATATTACTAAATCAATTAAATTAGTACATTAAAAATAAAATAACTATTGTTAACTGAATTCAAATAAAATATGTATCAGTTTAACATTGTTATTATTTTTATTATTATTATTATTATTATTATTATTAGATTGACTGTAGTTGTTATTAACTGGCCTTTATTATTAAGTTAAAATGCTGTATATACATTTAAAAAATGTAACTTTAGCTTTTTAACTGCTAGCCGTGTTTTCTCTTTAAATAATATTACTATCATTTTAGCAATAATAAAATTACCTATACTTAAGACTGAATTAAAACTATTTATTTAATTTTGTTTGTCTTATATGTTTGTATTTTCCTCCCTGGGAGAAGAAATCTTGTATCACAATGGGACTATTCTGGTGAAATAAAATAAGTCGGCACAATAGCCTAGTGGTTGGCACACCGACATATGGTGCACTCTCACTCCCACTTTGCTTCCTGTCTGGATACTATCCTATCTAATAAAGGCAAAAGACTACATCTTAAAAAAAATCTAAGTTAAATTAAACTAAATAAATAAAATAAAACATATATTTTGTTCTTTCTATCTTTAAATTTTTCTATTCTGATTAAAAAAAAACTATAATAAAAATAAATAAAATAAAATATAGATTTCTATCTTTATTTTTTTCTATCCTGGTGAAATAAAATAAAATAAAATAAAATAAAATAAAATAAAATAAAATAAAATAAAATAAAATAAAATAAAATAAAATAAAATAAAATAAAATAAAATAAAATAAGTTGGCGCAATAGCCTAGTGCTTAGCACGCCGACATATGGTGCGATAAAATAGTGGACATTTCCCCACCACACTCTCTCCCACATCGCTTCCTGTCTGAATACTGTCCTATCTAATAAAGGCAAAAGGCTAAATCTTAAAAAAATATATATACACACACACACACACATACATACATACACATACATATATACATATATATATATATATTATATATTATATATATATTATATATTATATATATATATATTATATATTATATATATATATATATATATATATATATATATATATATATATATATATATATATATATATATATATATATATACAAAAAAAACCAAATATATATATATATATATATATATATATATATTTTTTTTTTTTTTTTTTTTTTTTTCCTATCCTGGTTAAATAAAATAAAATTTCTATCTTATTTTTTTCCATCCTGGTAAAATGAAATGAAATGTAATAAAATAAAATAAATATTATTTTAACATTTCTATCTTAAATTTTTCCCCACTGTTTAATGAATGTCCTCATCCTTGTATAACATCATCCCAGTGCTGCACCAGTATACTGCTATCTTTCAAATTATACTGTCTATTGTTAAATAAAAAACTGTGATATTTTTATCCCCGAAACAGCCAGCCAGACTCCAGCACATTTAAATAACAATGCTAGAGCGTCTGCGTTTTAGTGTTTTGTTTTTGAATTTATTCTTTATTTATTTTTTTTGACAGCATGAGCGTCACTCATTACTAGCCTGAAATGAGCTGAGGTGTGAATGGCACATCTGAATGAATGCCAGTCACAGAATAACAGATTTGCCAGTCTCTTTTAATTTAGCAGTTTTGGCATCACACACAAACACACACACACAAACATTACCTGCAATATGTTTCTGAGCAACTGTATGTTTGTGTCAGCGGTGGCTGAACTCACCGCAGCGGCTTGTCTTTTATTAATAATTGAAGACCGGATGGCATCGCTAATTTCACCACTAATGCGATTCACTTGAAACGAATGAACACAGTCAGATGCAGAGTTGAATCCTCTGCACGGTTCAGGATGTTCTTCTTTTGAACAATCGGGGCTTGAAATGGTACACCAGTAATTATCCGAGCCCTGGTTTGGCATCTATTAAAAGCCAGTGTTAGATGTGTTTGCAGACACAGATTTATGCCACACAGCCTTTTTTGTATATCAAATCTTTATCATTAGCTCAATTTCACTTGCCAGCCAGGATCCTGTATAAAAACAGCATTATTATTATTATTATTATTATTATTATTATTATTATTATTATTCCAGAGCAATGCAGACAGAACTGAACTGCGGAGAGACTAGTCAAATTGACTATCAGTGTTGTAATGGTGTCAATATGACAGTTTTTACATTTATTGTCTGACAGTAAGCTGTTTTTGCACTGATGTCATGAGTGTAGTTCATCTTGTCATTTGATTTGCATCCAAAATAATCTGATTACATGTAGTACCTTTTATTTGGGAAGTTTTAATTGGCAGGACTGTTCCAAAATACACAATTTTTGTTGTAAATAAAACTGTGTTATTATGTACTTCAATGCAAGTACCTTTTATTTTGATTTCAGTCTTTCTACTGCTACATTTTAATATTATGCTTGATATTTCTTTTTAGTTATTTGTGAAACATATTAACAATTTCTGAAACTGCGTTTTATTTTTGAGTGTAGGATTATCACATTATTATACCTTGTAAATGAAATTAAATGAAATAAAATAAATAAAATACTAAGAAGAGAGAATGTTTAACTTATTTACTTCTTAGTATTATTACTGTTAGTTAGTTGTTCCCCTTTGAAACTACTACTACGACGACGACTACTACTACTACTACTACTACTAATAGTAATAATAATACTATTACAATGATGACAACGACTACTACTACTACTACTACGATGACGTCTACTACTACTACTAACAGTAATAATAATACTATTACGATGATGACGATGACTACTACTACGATGACGACTACTACTACAACTACTACTACTAATAGTAATAATAATACTATTACGATGATGATGTCGACTACTACTACTAATACTAATAATACTACTATGATGACCACTCCTATGATGATGACTACTACTAATAATAATATTAATACTACGGTGGCGACTACTACTAATGCTAATAATAATAATGCTACTACAACGACGGCTACTATGATGATGACTACTACTACTACAAATAATAATATTATTACGATGATGACAATGACTACTACTACTACTAGTAATACTTGTAGTAATAGTTGTAATACTACTACGACAACTATGACTACTAATAAATATAATACTAATATTATTACTACGATGACTACTACTGCTAATAATAATACTAATAATACTACTACGGCGACTACTACTACTAATAATACTACTACAACGACGACTATGATGACGACTACTACTACTACTACTAATAATAATAATAATACTACAACAACGACTACTATGACAACGATGACTACTACTACTACTACTACTAATAATAATAATAATACTACAACGACGACTATGATGATGGCGACGTCTACTACTACTACTACTAATAATAATAATAATAATAATGCAAATAATACTAATACGATGATGACTACTATGATGACAACTACTACTACTACTACAAATAATAATAATATTACAATGACGACAATGATTATTACTACTACTACTACTAATCACACTAATAATACTACTACTACGACTACTACTACTAATAATAATATAAAAAATTTGCACCAAACATAAGAATATTGTCATAAAAGGACTCATACTTTGGTATTGGATTTTGATCATTTAAAGGGTTAGTTCACCCAAAAATGAAAATGACCTCATTTATTCTCCTTCCTGCGGTTTTAAACCTTTAGTGTCTTTCTTCTGTGGAACATAAAAGAAGATATTTTAAAGAATGATTACACCCATTGACTTCCATTGTAGGAAAAATGTACTATGCAAGTCAATGGGTGCCAGCAACCAGCATTTTTCAAAATACCTTATTTTGTGTTCAACAGAAACTAAAATAGGTAAAGGAAATTAAATTACGACAGAATTTTCATTTTTGGGTGAACTGTCTCTTTAAAACCTGTAGGTGTGATATACTCTAAATGGCTGGTCAACACAACAGATGATATGTTATTTTGCAAACACAGTGCCAGACTGTCTTCCAGCAGAGCCGATAATTACCATTTTCTTTTGTAGGAATATTTTATTGCTTAATTGACAATTGGAGAAAGCCCTCCTGTAGATCACTGGGACATTGATTCTCACATTGTTATGCTGAACAGTTGGAGACTTTACAGATTTACTGTCTGCAGACCAGTTTCCCATCGCACCGAGAATTACTCACCAACACCCAAATCAATTTAGCCTGTCAAGTTCCCTGCTTCTCTGAGCCACCCAATAAAACCCTTATCGCTTCGACGTTCCCACTGTCTACACTTCGTTTACTGGCAGGACGTACACTGCCCTCCACTAATATTGGCACCCTTGGTAAATTTGAGCAAGTAAGGCTCTGAAAAAATGCCTTTATTGTTTAACCTCTTGATCTTTTTCTCAATATATGAATAAAATTTTGATGGCACAAGTTTGTTTTTGGATGAGAGTCAAGGCTTTTTTTTTCTTGAAACCTACACATACAGTATATATAAAAGCCAGAATTATTAAGCCTCCTGAATTATTAGCCCCCTGTATATTTCCACCCAATTTCTGTTTAACACTTGGAAAATGTTTCATCACATTTCTAAACATAACTAATTTCTAAAAAACTGATTTATTTTATCTTTGCCACAATTACAGTAAATAATATTTTACTACATATTTTTCAAGATATTAGTATGGAGCTAAAAGTGACATTTAAAGACTTAACTAGGTTAAGTAGGCAAGATAGGGTAATTAGGCATTGTGCAATGATGGTTTGTTCTGTAGATAAGCAAATAAAATATTGATTAAGGGGGCTAATAATTTATATGTATTTTATATATATATATATATATATATATATATATATATATATATATATATATATATATATATATATATATATATATATATATATACACATTTCAAACCAGAAGTTTACATACACTCTAAAAGAAGGAACATAACCATTTTTTTTTTTTTTTTTTATGTCTGATGGTAAATCATACTAAACCTTTACTATTTTAGGTCCGTTAGGATTACCTAAATCATTTACATTTGCTAAATGCCAGAATAATGAGAGAATTTTATTTTTGAAAATGTTTTATTATTTCAAGACAGTCAAAAGTTTACATACATTTCCTTGGTATTTTTTAGCTTTGCTTTTAAACTGTATAACTTTGGTCAAATGTTTTGGGTTTCCTTCCACAATCTTCTCACAATAGTTTGAAGACATTTTGGCCAATTCCTCCTGAGAGAATTGGTGTAACTGAGTCAGATTTGTTGGCTGTCTCGCTCGCACAAGCTTTTTCAACTCTGCCCTCAAATTTTCTATAGGATTGAGTCAGGGCTTTGTGATGGCCACTCCAAAACATTCACTCTGTTGTCCTTAAAGCACATTTTAACTAATTTGGAAGAATGCTTAGGGTCATGGTCTGTTTGGAAGACCCATTTGTGGCCAAGTTTTAATTTCCTGGCTGATGTCTTGAGATGTTGCTTCAGTATTTCTACTACTACATACTTCACAGTTGGGATGGTGTTCCTAGGATTGTAAGCTTTCTCCTTTGTCCTCCAAATGTAACACTGGTCATTATGGCCAAACAGTTCAATCTTAGTTCCATCAGACCAAAGGACATGTCTTCAAAAATGTGTCTTTTTCCCAGTGTAATTTAGCAAATTGTAATGTGGCTTTTTTGTTGATTCTGGCTTGTTGATTTTCCCATGTTGTCACACAAGGAAGCAGTGTGTTTGAGGTTTTCCTTAAATACTATTCTACAGTTGTGCCTCTAATTAACTCAAATGTTTTCAATTAGCCAATCAGAAACTTCCAAAACCTTGACACCATCATCTGAGCTTTTTCAGAGACATAATAATCTTATTGTATGTAAACTTGACTTTCGAAAAAAGTTATAACAATTTCTCAAAAAATCCCTCTCTCATTATTCTGCTATTAAGCATAACAGAAACAAATTTGATAATCCTAACTTACCTAAAAGAGAAAAAGTTTAGTCACATTAACATCTGACTTTTTTTTTTCAATGGTTATGTGCCTTTTTATACAGTGTATGTAAACTACTGCTTTCAACTGTATATACACATACATATATGGTCAGCAACAATACTCTGGTAGGCTGTGGCGTTGACCCGATGCTCAATTGGTACTAATGGGCCCAAAGTGTGCCAAGAAAATATCCCCCACACTATTACACCACCACCACCAGCCTGAAACATTGATACAAGGCAGGATGGATCCATGCATTCATGTTTTTGATGCCAAATTCTGACCCTACCATCCGAATGTTGCACCAGAAATCGAGACCAATCAGACCAGGCAACATTTTTCCAATCTTCTATTGTCCAATTTTGGTGAGCCTGTGCGAATTGTAACCTCAGCTTCCTGTTCTAAGCTGACAGGAGTGGCACCCGGTGTGGTCTTCTGCTGCTGTAGCCCATCCGTCTGGCCATTCTCTTCTGACCTCTGGTATCAATAAGGCATTTGTGCCCACAGAACTGCCACTCACTGGACAGTTTATCTTTTTCAGAGCCCTAGAGATGGTTGCAGTTTCTGAAATACTCAGACCAGCCCGTCTGGTACCAACAAACATGCCACATTCAAAGTCACCTAAATCATTTGAACTGCAGCAGATCGTCTTGACCATGTCTACATACTTAAATGCATTGAGTTGCTGCCATGTGATTGGCCACTAATAAAGTGGCCATTGAGTCTGTATATATATATATATATATATATATATATATATATATATATATATATATATATATATATATATATAGACAACTCATTTTTTGCATGATGTCTTTATATTCAACTTTACATTACTTTAAAACAACTCTAATGAAGCTTCCTCATGGTTTCCCATATTACCAGCACATCCCGTTGACTAAATGTTTTCATTTTGCTCCCCGACCTAACAAAACCTTCTCCGATCAATCCAACTTCATCTAATTACTGAAGTAACCGCCTCCGGTGTGTTCATTTGGGGTCGAAACCAAAAGCGCTTTGTCAGAGACACCAGACTAATAGACATTAGTGTTTCTCGCCTCACATTTGCTAGCAGCTTCCTTCCGGAGAGTCGAATTATTGTGGAGATGTCTGTTTGTTCAAGTTAGTTTGAGTGTCATATTAACGCTTGAAATAGAAAAGCTTCAGTAGCGGAGACGTACGCCGCCATTGTTATAGATGATGGAGAGAAGGCAGAACAGATGCATATGCATTTCCATTTGAAAAGAGCCTTGAGAGGGTCTGAATAAAACCATGACACCGATGTCAAACAGTTGCATCAATTCAGGACATTATGCAGCGACATTTTCATTAATCTCCTCTCATTTGTCTTCCTAAGAGAGCTGCCGTATCAAGGAGATTTTAGCACATTTTATGAGTAATAAAGTCCTGTCTTTGTCCAAACTTGAAAAGTCTCCACCAGGGTCAGGGCTTTCTACTTTTGAAAACAAGGAAAGGCTTGCAAATCAATGTCACGTTGCCTTCAATCCAGAGTAAATTTTAAGGGCTCCTTCACAATAACAGATGATCAAATCGTTCCTCTTTCATATCACCGCTTCTCCATTCCTCTCGTTCTCTCTTATGGGATTTCATGTGATGCTGGCAGAAGAAAACAGATCAGCTTGAAGCAAGTGTCAGCCTGTCGAATGGCTTTTCACTCAGAAGGGGATCCTTATCCATTCCAGAAATGCAATATATCTCAAATCACTGAACAAAAAAAACACACACACACATGGAGTTTTCATCTAGACTTCTGTGAGTGTCCGTCAAGCATAGTCAGACTGTGATCTGAAGGAGAAGAGATGGATAGGTAGACATTTATGATGTTCATAATTACCTGTCATTTATAGACAAGCTGACAGGTGGCCATTTTGTTTCATGGTATTAGATCTTTAGTGAACTGCAGGCAAGCTGAGGTTAATAAATTCAACCTTATTCTATCACACTCAACATGAAAATTAAGAAAAATGTCCCAATTATGTTCTTAATGACTTCCTAAAATATTTTTGATTATGGCTACGTTACAAAAAGATGACAAAATTACAGAAAGATGCTGATAAACATGCTATTAACCATGATCAGCTGTTTTTGAGAAATTTGCCATCTTGCTTTTCAATTATTACTTTCTCAGGGATCTTATACAGTGAGATATTTGTGCAAACCTGGTTTATTGGTTTTATATACGATTAGTCAGTACCGAAGGGAAAGTTGGAAGCATTCTTAACAATATAATCAAAGATCGTGGTACAAAAATGAGTACATCAGAGTTATTGTGTAAGGAAAAAATGTTTCAATAAATTGGAATGAACAGGAAACTTATTTTTTAAGTATTTATTACTAAGTATTTCCCAAAATATTTTTTCTTCTAGTGAAAGTCTTATTTGTTTTATTTTGGCTAGAATAAAAGCAGTTTTTATTTTTTTAAAAACATTTTAAGGTCAATATTATTAGCCCCCTTTAGCTATTTCTTTTTCTTCAATGGTCTACAGAACAAACCATCATTATACAATGACTTGCCTAATTACACTAACCTGCCTAATTAGGTGCTGTATGTAACGTTTGGCTCTTCTAAAGCATATAAATACCATGATATGTTTGCAGTTATTTAAGAAACATGCCAAGTGAACATTCTTGTTTATCTGAAAAACAATGCTGAAGTCAGATATTCTGCATTGAAAATGTGCATTACGTGCCGGAACGTCTGTCTTTGTTTTGGTCATTTAACCCACCCAATGCCAGTTTAGCCAATTATATTTCAGCGTCCACGACTGAAATGTGACCTCTGGTGGACAGTGACAGCCTCTGAGATGAGATGCAGATCCAGAGTTCCACATGAGGTGGCTATTAATTAGCATATAACATAAAAATTACGAAAGTAAACATCAGGTGAGAAGGTTACATTGTAACCCTGTGTCCTAACAACACGCTACGTGATGAGATTTGTAGTTATAAGGCTGTTTGCACTTGACGAAACATGATAGAAATTGAAATGCAGCCATTCAGAAGCGCAGAATAGTGCACTCACTGCACTTTAACAAATTAGTGAGGTTTATAATTTAATTAATACATATTAAACCTCTTTAACATTATTAAATGTAGATGCTGAATCACTGATATGTGTTGGCTTGCACTGAAACAGTTCTAAAATTCAATTTCAAATGGTTTATTTTATTTTCAAGACCGGAGGTGAACTATCTGCTGCTGCTTTCAGTAGTATGGCAATACATGTCATGCAAAATGGCATTAAACCTCTTATTATTAGAGTTAACACTGAATAAAGCACATGAGGTGTACCTGAGGTGATCATTGTCAGTTTTCTGTTGTTCACCTGTGAGAAATAGACGAATAGAATTTTAAAATATAAAAGTCAGGTGTTGGTTAGGACAAAAACTCCTTTTAATATGGCAAATATTCCTTCTATCGCATGTCGTTGCTTTTATTTAGAACACAGCCTTTGTTGGTGTTGTCAATCTGGCAACCTGCATTTGCATGTGTTTTGAACCAGGGGTGCAATACCTAATTCAAACACTGGGTGTCAACCTTAGGTGCGTACTACACCTTTAACTTATTTAAGCTAAATATTAGTATTTAGAAAATGTCTAGTCAAATATTTGTCATACTATTATTGAATACAATGACTTTTCCTCATTTATCTTATTGTGCTACAAGCTGGTCCCACACAAACATTACAACATTAAAACCATTGTATATTATCTATAAACAAACTGTAAAAAATCTTGCTGAAAAGCCAAGGAGCTATCATCCTTGTAACTGTATTGCACAACATAAATTATTAACATTCGACAGTTTCTTAATTTATGCTGATGTATGTTTCATGTATAAAATATTTAATGATCTTGCACCACCACCTCTCAAACAATGTGTGATTGTCTGTAAGGACAATATAAGACAGACTAGGTCATCGGTTAGAGGTGATTGTTCAGTTAAACTTAAGAGAACTGCTTTTGGCCAATCAGTTTTTTCAGTCAGAGCAGCAGAAAGATGGAATAAAATACCAGTGCATATCAGAGAGAGTACCACTTTTAATCATTTTAAAACTGTTCTTAAAATTTGGAACAAAATCAAATATGTAACCACTGATTTGATTCCATTTTATTGATAATGATGTATTCCATGTATTGTATTGTAAGTGTATAATGTTTTATTTTTTTACTGTTAAATTGGTTACAACTTCCTGCCCAGGGACTACAGATGTAAATTAGCTTTATAGCTAACTCTGGCACAACATGTCATGTTGTACATTGTCCCTGTATAAATAAATAAAAAAATAAAAAAAATAAATAAAAAAAACAAAGAATGTACTTTTTAAAACTATAGATTAAGCATTGCAGCTCATCCCCACTGTTGTTCATCACCTCCTGCTTTTCCACCTCTAGTGTACTCTAGTGTTTTATTCACTAAATGCTTTGTAGAGAATGCAATGACACAGAATAAGTTCTGCTCTCTAGGAAGCGACGCTCCATTGTATGAAAATAATGACATGAAAAATGAGCCGGAGGAGCCTGAACTCTCTCCAATGAAAGCTTCCAGCACATCCGCAATATACGGAGTGCAATCTGTGCACGGAGCCCCCAGTGCCTGCTAATTTCCCCACACTCACACGCAGCAAGTAATCAGTTTCCCATCTAAACAAACAATGGCGTGATAAAGATGTTTGCTTCAGCGCAATTAAAATTTTATAACCAATCAGATTTAAGAGTACAGAAGGTTTTTTCCCCCTTATGCGACGGCAGATTTGCTATTAAAGCGTCACATTTCTGTTGACTACATCAAAAAAAAGGAAGGAAAACTTTTTACAGTATGTTTAATTATTTACCAGAGGACTACAGAAAAATGCTGTAAAGTTGCAGAAACAAGGTCTTTGTGCTGATAAACTCATTTGAGAAAGACTGAAATAATAAATAAATAATCTACAATTCTTATTATCAGAATGAAGCAGGAATGCGGTCAAGAATCACTTTACAATTACTGAAAATAATATCACTCTTGAGAATTTAGTCATCAGAATTAAGCATTCAACAGCACCATAATTTGTGTATATACACTCACTGGCCACTTTATTAGGTACACCTGTTCAACTGCTAATTATCGCAAATTTCTAATCAGTCACATGGCAGCAACTCGAACCTTGAGGCGGATGGGCTACAGCAGCAGAAGACCACCCCGGGTGCCACTCCTGTCAGCTAAGATAACTGGACAATAGAAGATTGGAAAAACGTTGACTGGTCTGAAGAGTCTCGATTTCTGTTGCGGCATTCGAATGGTAGGGTCAGAATTTGATGTCAACAACATAAAAACATGGATCCATCCTGCCTTGTATCAACAGTTCAGGCTGGTGGTGGTGGTGGTGGTGGTGTAAGGGTGTGGGGAATATTTTCTTGGCACACTTTGGGCCCATTAGTACCAAGTGAGCATTGTGTCAACGCCACAGCCTACCCGAGTATTGTTGCTGACCATGTCCATCCCTTTATAACCACAGTGTACCCATCTTAAGATGGCTACTTCCAGCAGGATAACACTGTCAAAGCGCAAATCATCTCAGACTGGTTTCTTGAACATGACAATGAGTTCACTGTACTCAAATGGCCTCCACAGTCACCATATATCAATCCAATAGAGCTCCTTTGGGATGTGGTGGATCGGGAGATTCGCATCATGGATGTGCAGCCGACAAATCTGCAGCAACTGTGTGATGCTACCATATCAATATGGACCAAAATCTCTGAGGAATATTTTCAGTATCTTGTTGAATCTATGCCGTGAAGGATTAAGGCAGTTCTGACGGCAAAAGGGGGTCCAACCCACCACTAGTAAGGTGTACCTAATAAAGTAGCCGGTGTGTGTATATACTGTATAATAAATATGATACTTTAAATTAAAATATGACCTCTTTTCTCTTTTTTATATACTGTATTTGCCTTTTATTGTGTTCTTTTTTTTTATTATTTAATAAAATAGTCTCCGAGATCCTGTATTTTAAGGTGTATTATAACCAGGGTGCAAATTACAAGAGGGTTTGAGGGGGATTGACCTCCTTAATTAACGCTTGATCCCCCCTGAAGGACATCAAAACAAGATGTATGGGGGGGTCAGCCTTTTAATAGTAAGAAATAGCTTTCTCTGATCTCTGATCTATACTTTCATCATCATCATCATTTTCTTTTCGGCTTAGTAACTTATTGATCTGGGGTCGCCACAGCGGAATGAACCGCCTGATTTATATCTTAAATATTATTAATTAAAAATGTATAATATAAATATACATTTGACCCCCCTCATAACGGTTCATACTATTGGGAATGCATAATCGTGCCATTCATTGCTAGGAAAAATATGATTCAACAGTCTGAAACTGGCAGTTCTAGAGCACCGAAGCACATCTTAAGTATTCACATATGCTTCTTGTAAAATAGGTGTTTTTATCTGCATGTATCTTAAAAAAAAGAAAGACTAGACATACTTTATATAGGTTGACTGACCGTAACCTCTAAAACCACTTAAAATGTTTACATTCTATTAATAAATGAGATGTAATTAAAATACACTCATGCATTTGATTCACTGAAGCATGTATTGCCAAACTACTACCAAAAAAAGTTGACCCCCCAGATCATGAATGTATAATTAGCACCCTGATTATAATCATATTATAGCCTTGCGTGAGAAACAGAAAAAAGTTCAAAAATGACTTCACAAAGGTATAATTTTAGATGAACTGCCCCTTTAAGAATGGTTCAGTCACCCTGCATTCATCCTGAGACTGTACCGAGTGTGTTCCCTTACAAGAGTTCTCACTCTTCATCTTACATAATGCAGAAACATTTGCTAAAACATTTATTTTGCTTAGGATTACGGGGGGCTGAATGTCAATTGTGTACGTGTGGTGTAATTTTATTTCGCAAAAGCCCCAGATCCGGATGACTTGCATGTGGTACAGTCTGTCCACAGCTAGGTTTGGAACAGATTGTTGTGTACTGGTAACAGCATGTGGTACAGTATGTACTGCATTGTACACTGATAGCTCTTAAAATATAGGAAAAAAATATAGGAGTCCATGTAAAACTTACTATGGGATGCATCGCTCTTGATGGGCTGTTTCAACACTAGTTTGAGTAAATTATGGACATTTAAAAAACAAATCTTTAAAATAATAATGAAAATAAAATAAAATAACAGTTGGTTTTGTCCATATGAGGTTTGAAACAACACAATATATATATATATATATAAATTTGTACATAAACAAAAACAATTATTAATACATTTTGAATCAATGCATTAACCCAAACTGCTTTATTTCCATATTTTACTTTTTTTTTTTTTACTTTTTTTAAATTTCACTCAAATTTGTGGTTGAAATAATTCAGCTTTTTTGTAGTGATCATCATAAAATTGTAAACTATTTATTTTCAAATATGATATACTGTAGTCACTATTTTGCATGTTTAATTTAGTAAGTAGTGTCCTGATGTATTAATTATTGTTAATGTATTATTGTTAATGTATTAATTTTGCACATGTACAATCAAAAAAAATAAAAAAATAAAATATATATATGTATGGACAAAGACAACTGTTGTGTTGTTGTTATTATTATTATTACAATTACTATTATTATTATTAGTAGTAGTAGTAGTAGAAGTAGTAGTATTAGTAGTATATGTAGACCTTATGTAAAAAATTGGTAAAATGATAATAGTGTTATTAAATAAAATAAAGTTTATTTTAATTTAATTTTTCATTCATTCTTTCATTTTCTTTTCGGCTTAGTTCCTTTATTAACCATGGGTCGCCACAGCAGAATGAACCACCAACTTATCTAGCATATGTTTTACGCAGCGGATGCCATTCCAGCTGCAACCCATCACTGGGAAACACCCATTCACACTTATTCACACACATACACTACAGACAATTTAGCTTACCCAATTCACCTATAGCGCATGTGTTTGTGTTTGGACTGTGGGGGAAACCGGAGCTAATTTAAATTTCATTTTATTTTATTTTTATTTTCATTTTACTTTATTTTAGTTTAAATTAAATTAAATTAAATATAATTGAATTTTTTTTTAAATGTTATTCAATTTTATATAATTTTAGTGGTTTTGTTTGTTTTGTTTGATTTTAATTTAATGTATTTATTTTTAGTTAATTTTGTTTTGCTTTATTTAAATTTAATTTAATTTTACTTTATTATTGTTTTGTTTTTATTTATTGTCTTTAATCTTTACTTTTGGTTTATTTTGTTTTTGTTTTTTATGTTATTCTTTTATTTTATTTAAGTTTAGTTTAGTGTTTATTTTTATTTATTTTATTTTATTTGTTTATTTCTGTTTTGTTTTGTTTTGATTTAATTTAAAATTTATTTATTTATTTTTAGTTTATTTTTGTTCTGTTTTGTTTTATTTTTATTTAATTTTACTTTTGTTTTGTTTTATTTTATTTTATTTTTATTTTATTTATTTTTACTTTATTTTTGTTTTGTTTTTTGTTTTTTATTTATTTATTTATTTTATTTTATTTAAGTTTACTTTAGATTTTATTTTTTAAATTTTATTTCTTTAATTTTAGTTTATTTCTGTTTTGTTTTGTTTTAATTTAATTTAATTTTACTTTATTTTTTTTATTTTTTATTTTTTTAAGTTTACTTTAGTTTTTATTTTTTAATTTTATTTCTTTAATTTTAGTTTAATTCTGTTTTGTTTTATTTTAATTTAATTTAATTTTACTTTATTTTTGTTTTTTATTTATTTATTTATTTTATTTTATTTTATTTAAGTTTACTTTATTTTTATCTATTTTTATTTATTTTTTTCTTTAATTTTAGTTTATTGCTGTTTTGTTTGTTTTTATTTTATTTAATTTTTGCATATGGACATTGATAATGTGCCATTCCAAATATATCCCATGTCTTGACAGCATTAGAAACCAGCAATCACCTGGTAATCTCATACATCTGTCAAAAATCTCTTTTTACATTTTTTTTTTTTTTTTAAACAAGCACATCTGTTGTGCCACACGAGCCGCCTAAGCTGTCATTTAATGGCACTGCTCCACAGCCTAATGTTAACACTAACACCCTAAAAAAATCCTCAGCGTTTTGTCTGAATTATAGCATCTGTGCTAAATCAACCCGGCGCTGGCAGCGATTCAACAGGAAGATTCTGCACAATTCAACAATATAATGCAACAGTGGCCCTATTATATGCAACAGTAAACCCTAAAGCCCAGTTCGAGCCTGACCTTAAACCAACCATTAAATTATTCAAGCTCCATCACGGCCTGATGCCTGGCACCGCGGCTCTCGTGACACAGTCATCCATCTGTGGTGGGCTGAATGCTGGGACTATCACACCTAGGTTTGATTGAGAAGTTCAGGACCATACCCATGTGGCAGAGGGAATGATCTCGCTTCTGAAAAAAATGGATGAAACGAGCTGCTGGCTTTGGCTGGAGGCCGTACAGAGCTGGGAGAGCAGTGTGAGGCATGTTTTATGAAACTAGGTTGGAAGTACTGCACTGTACATGACAGATTTAGCCGTGACATGATGCGCATATAAAACGTTTCTACCAGCATATGTTGTGTTGAACAGTAACTTCAAGAGTTGTTATTTCATTGCTTTAGCCTAAACACGTCTTTTAAGAGTCTGCAGTTTCTCAGAACGTTTTTATTTTTGAGTCTTACTTCATTCATGAATTGGACCAATCTGACTGTATTCTGTTCTTGAGTAAACAACTCATTTCAGAGTTAACAATTCACTGATTCAAATGATCTATTCAGAACGAGTGTCCAGTTAACGATTCACTGATTCAAATGATCTATTCAGACAGAGCCTCCAGTTAACGATTCACTGATTCAAATAATCTGTTCACAGCGAGTCTACAGGTAATGATGCACTGATTCAAATGATCTGTTCAGAGTGAGTCTCAGTTATGATTCACTGATTCAAATGATCTATTCAGAGTGAGTCTCCTGTTAAAGATGCACTTTTTCAAATGATCTGTTCAGAGTGAGTCTCCATTATCGATTCAAATGATCTGCTCAAAACGAAAGTACTCAGTTCACTGATTCAAATGATCTGGTTACAGTGAGTCTTTAGTGAATGATTTTCTAATTCAAATGATCTGGTTACAGAGAGTCTTCAGATAATGATTCAAATAAACTGCTCAGAGCGAGTAATCAGTTAACAATTCATTGAATCACATGATCTAGAACAAGTATTCATTTAACGATTTACTGATTCAAATGATCTGTTCAGAGTGAGTCTCCAGTTACGATTCACTGATTCAAATGATCTATTCAGAGTAAGTCTCCAGTTAACGATGCACTGATTCAAATGATCTGTTTAGAGCGAGTCTCCATTATCGATTCAAATGATCTGCTCACAACGGAAGTACTTAGTTAATGGTTCATTGATTCAAATGATCTGGTTACAGTGAGTCTTCAGTTAATGATTTACTGATTCAAATGATCGGTTCAGAGTGAGTCACCAGGTAATAGGTGCGTTCGACTTCATGCAGCGCTGCGCAGACCAATCGAAATCTGTCTTAAAGCGGTGCATGCTGATTAGAAATTTTGGCCGGATTGATGCTGCGCTGACATCATGTGACTGTCACATGTGGCATCAAAGTACTGCGACAGCGCTCCGAGATCAGACGATTGAGTCAGACCGCGCAGCACCTGAAGATCGACTGATGGAACTGTGATGACGACACTGATGTTACACGATTGGCTGAGTTCACCGCATGACAACAACCACGTGTGTTTCGGGTTTATTACTGGACAAATTCCGATTCACAAATATCAATACAAACAATTAACTTTTCATACCCTCTCTATCTTGTACACATCATGCTTATTAAAATACTACAGATAATTTAACTGCAGTATCATCTTTTGTTAAATAATTTGTTCATAATGTCTAGATTGTTTGAACAGTTTTATTCTGCCTTTTTTATACAGACTACTGTATTATACGTTTTAGTGAATGACCAAATATTAACTCAAACAAGTCTTACAGACTTATAATAAAATAATTATCATCATTGATCCTGACACCCCTATGAAGATTTCTTAACAAATTAAGTAAAAAATATTTTATTAAATATAAAAATATATGATTATAAAATATTTAATTTCCTGTTAAGCCGTTTATGCAGAAATGTTAAAAATGACATTGATGTACCTGCTCTTTCTGGGTATTTTCTATTTAGTGTAGCTCATTTATTGTGGTCCTTTTGTTCAATCTCTATGGATTAAAGTGCTTTAAAAAAAATAAAAAATTATTATACAAAATAATCATTGTTTAAGACTTAATCAAAACACCTTGTTTTGGGTTTTACACTAATAAATATTGGAAAGTTTTATATCTATAAATGTAAATAAATGTAAACCCCTTTTACCATATTCAAACAAGCACTGGAACAGTATTGACATACCATTCAACATCTAGTAGCCCAAAGAATAGTTTAAACGCCAAGAATTTGTGCTTATTGTTTTGATTAATAGGCCTATTTGTGGACATTATTTCCTTTTTATGTGCTCTCTCGTTTTCCCCTTATTTCTCATGTGTTTGTTATATGGGCTACTTAAATTTAATTCATAATTCCCTTGTTTAAAAATGAACTATAGTTTGTAGAGACTGTGCTCTGTTTTATTTGTACTGTAAATCTTTTGTTGTTTTTGCAATAAATAAATTAACAAATAAATAAATGATCCTGCCATGTGATCGGTCATCATGACTGCAGCAACTTCGAGCCCCGGAGTGTCCGGCTTGATGGCTCGGTTTTCAACTCCGCCCCCGCCTGCGCACGGCTAATCTCGTTGATCACCGGCTGCAGCTGTGCTTCATGTCGAACGCACCTAATGATTCAAATGATCTGCTCAGATCGAACATTTGGTTAATGATTCATTGATTTAAATTATCTGCTCAGAGCGAGTATTCAGTTAACGATTAAAATACCTGCTTATAACGAGTATTCAGTTAATGGTTTATTGATTCAAATGATTTGGTTAGAGTGGGTCTTCAGTTAATGATACGCTGATTCAAATGATCTGTTCAGAGCAAGTCTTCAGTAAACGATTCAAATGATCTCCTCAGACCGAGTCTTCAGTAAACAATTCAAATGATCTGTTCAGACTGAGTCTTCAGTAAAGAATTCAAATTATCTGCTCAGAGCAAGTATTTGGTTCATTGATTCAAATGATCGGGTTACAGCAAGAATCAATGATTTACTGATTCAACTGATCTGTCCAGAGTGAGATTCAATTGATCAGGTCATAATGAGTATTCAGTAAACAATTCAATGATTCACATGATCTAGGTACAGCAAGTTATCAGCCAATGTTTAACTGATTCAGAGCAAGTCTCCTGTTTAGGATTCACTGATTCAAATGATCTGTTCAGAGCAAGTCTCCAGTTAATGATTCAAATGATCTGCTCAAAGCGAGTATTCGGTTAATGCTTCATTGATTAAAATGATCTAGTTACAGCGAGTCTTCAATGGTCTGATTCAAATGCACTGATTCAAATGATCTGTCCAGAGCGAGTTTCCAGTTAATGATTCACTGATTCAAGTGATCTGTTAAGAGCGAGTCTCCAGTTTACAATTCAGATTATCTACTAAGAGACAGCATTCAGATAAGGATTGATTGATTCAAATTATCTGTTTACCACGAGTCTTTAGGTGATGATTCACTGAAGCAAATGATCTATTCAGAGCAAATCTCCAGTTTATGATTCACTGATTCAAATGATCTGGTCAGAGCCAGTCTCCATCCTGAGTTAACATAGAAATATTTGAGTTGAGGGGTGTGTTTGTTTTGGTGCATTCAAATATCAATTTATTTATTTATTTTTATTTTGTTTGCAAAATTCGCTTCGTGCTGCGTTAATGAAAGAATTCACAAAAAATAATATGCTCTTTGGAAAGATTTTCAATGAATGGTGACCCACATTTTGGTTATTTCATCACTCAAAAAAAAGAGCTGTTGAATGAGTTCAGAAGACTTGGAATGTAGAGCATGAGTCATCAAGCTACTTTTATGAAGCTTTTATGGAGTTGGTCCTTTTTGGGGCTTAACAGCTGTGACCGCTATGAAAAGAGCAGTGTCGAGATTCTTCTAGAGAAAAATAAAAGGATAAGCGGTTGGAATGACGTGAGGGAGAGTAAATAAGGACAGAATGTTCACTTATTTTCTTGACATTTTTTCTTTAACCTTTAAGCTAGTACATTAGTGCACCGCCCGATCTTCGACTGACAAAAGCAACTTGAATGAATGAATACATTACACAAAGAAAGCAAGTGAGGCTAGCGAGAGGTCAGAGTCAGTCACAGAATTTATTTAATAGACAAAAGTAGTTATTGAATCAAGAATGAAACAAGTTATGTCTGTATATGTTTTGAGTGTTTGATTTATTCAGTGAATAACTAAATTGTTTCAATAACAGAACATGAGTGTATCTAATAATTGACTTCAGGCCATTGGATTGTAATAGAATAAGGAACACTCAGGGTGGTTATTACAGCTTGCATTGTTTTCTAACACTTCGATTGACCATAGACAAATTATTTAACTTGTACTATGGTTACCACACATGTAGTCATTGTTCAGGTGTTGTATTTCAAGACATTAGTCAGGTTTTTGTCTTCAGTCAGTGTATTACTAGTTTCTTCTGCATTTTTTCTAGAGCCTTTTGTTGAGTTTTGATTTGATTTGTTGCTGTTCTTAATTTGCGTTCTCGTCTGTAATTGTGCTCTTGTGTCCCAACGTCACAACTTGCCAGGTAAAGATAAAATTCTCGGACGTGTACTTGCACATACAGAGTAGGATACACCGAGAGGTAACTTGTGCGAACTTATAAAGCTCGGGTATCCCAAAATGCATTGCAGCCTAACCAGTGAAGGTAATGGCGGAGGAGAAAACCTGGATGGTTTTAAAAAGATTCCTTTGCTGTGTCACAAAATAAACTTGTTAAGGGTTGTTCATGCGAGAATGTAGTTGTTTTAAACTCGAATTGGTCTTTTAAATCTATTATTGGTTATCAGGTGTATTATTTTGACAGTGTTACTTTGTAACATTTTATAATTGTCTTTAATTATGCTACCGAGTTGTACGCCGTTTGTCTTTGTTTACCAAATTGCTTAATGTTATCTTTCTTTCTTATTGTGCACATCTTGTACTTTATACTTGCATTATGTCCATTGTAGTTTATTAAATCTCATAATCAAAGACACCAGAGTTCGTTCTTCCAAGTCTGAACTTGGCAAGTCTGAACTTTTAAGGAAGCAAGTCTGAACTTTGCGTACTTGGTATTGAGAAACAGCAACAGTCTTTTTAAGGCAAGTAATTTCACTCTGCGGCCACCTTTGAAATGCATCTCGGGCATTCAGTCTGAATGGGCAAACATCAAACTCTTCAAAACTGTTTGCCAATTAAATTTCATATTTAGTATCATGACACCAACCTCATTTATGGCAGTTTTTTTACGTGCTATACACAATATCATCCTCTAAATAATACTTCTAATCGCGTTGGTCCTTTAAAATAATTCCCAACCTAATCTTGATGGCAAATCTCCTCCAAAAATGACAGCAGCCTATTTTCTTACAAGTTTGTGAGCACTCATGTAGTTGCTGTCATGTGATTTACATTTGAATGGTGGAGGCAGGAATTCATGAGGTCAAATGGGACGGACTGTGCCTTGCATGTGTTTCATAGAGATTACAAAACCAGAGAACATTTGATTTCAGGTGTAGTTGGTACATTTAGAAATAGAGATTTTAAGCTTTATGTAGATGTATTTCTCATGTCTTTGGGGCAAGTATTCAATGAGATTCCAGCACATTTGTTGACCTCAGAGTGATCAAAACAACTGCAAAAACGGTCATAAAGTACACATCTAGACAGAGCCCCTCCCCCAGAGAATCTTCAGTCTATAGCAGGGGTTCTCAATCTCGGTCCTGGATGTCCTGTAGATTTTAGCTCCAACCCCCATCAGACACACCTGGGCTAGCTAACCAAGCTCTTACTAGGCTTTCTAGAAACATCCTTGCAGGTGTGTTGAGGCAAGTTGGAGCTAAAATCTGCAGGACACTGGACGTCCAGGACAGAGTTTGAGAAGCCCTGGTCTATAGCAATAGTGACACGTCTTGTGTATTCAATAGTCTTTATTCTTTTAGTCTGTGAAAAAAAAATTGAAGTCATTCAGTGTAGTGATATTATCAAGACTTGCCTGGAACTACTTTAGCAGTGCATTTCCCTGAAGTTGTTTGTTTGGGAGAGAAAGAAGAAAGGTCTTCGAGATGCTCAGGCTAAGGAGAAGCATACTTCCATACTATATATGCTAAAAACAGTATGTGAGTCGAGTAGTAAGTCCAAATTCCAAGAATTCGAAAATCAGTATGCGAGAAGCCGGATGACCTACTACTGACGAGATTCTGAAGTGTACATTGGATGGACATGATGCTATCCCGTGATGCATCATGAGAGAATTTATGAATGAGAGTGAAGCAAGGCAACTTGTGCGGGTAGGTCACCTAATCATGACAAAATGGCGGATGTAGTATGTCCGAGTTCCATTCATACTGCTCACAATCATACTGTATAGAACTAGGGCTGGGCGGTATATCGAGTTCGATATGATTTCCCAATGCGACACGGGATTATCCAATATCTTTCATATCGATATGGTTTGAGGCCAAACGTGCGCATTCTGTGTGAAACAGACCACTCTAAGGTAGCACGCGAGCTCCACTTGCACAAATGTGAGCATGTGCAAATGAAAGATTCACTCCATGAGTCATAAAAAAGACTTGTTAAAAATGAACAAATCGTTCAAGAACGACCCATCACTACACGCAACATGGAGGAACATGCAGTGCCGGTGTTCGAAATCTGACTCCCCCTCACGTGCATGAACGTCACACACCATCTGCAGCAATCACAGCAGTTATCAGAAACCTTTTATCGATCATTTCTTCCGCAATTGACAGTAAGAACGAACATGGAAGCCTTGTCAAATTGACAAGCAGCACCTGAATGTGTTCATAAGAATTAAAAACGTCAAAATGGGACGAATTTATACCGCACTTTGAATGTGAAACCACCTCATAGTCACTGATTATAAGTTTAGTATTATTACACGACAGTCTCTTCTTTACATTTACGTTATAACAAATTTAGCTCTGCGTTCTGGTCTGTTATTGCATATAGACTTCAAGTCCGATTATATTCTAATCATTGTATTTATTTATTTATTTATTTATTCCGTTTAATTGATTTATTTATTTTAGCCCCTTAACTTTAAGACGTGATTTGATTTGTGTGTGTGCCTCGTGTACAAACAGTTGGTGGTTTAAACGATTATTAAAACTTAAAAAAAGTCAAATAAAAAAAACATGCATTTGTCTACCAAACATTTATTTTTCTATTTTAATATCTCACCGTTAGCTACTCTTTCATCTAATAACAATATAAGAATGATAATTTTAATTCTGATAATAACAAGGACGGAAACCCCTGTGTTTGAATCATATTTTGGTCAAAAACTGTTTAATAAAGTTTTTAATAAAGGCTTTGACTCTCAACCCTGCTGAAAAATCCAGCTTAAACCAGCCTAAGCTGGTTGGCTGGTTTTAGCTGGTCGACCAGCCTGGTTTTAGAGGGGTTTTGGCCATTTCCAGGCTGGTTTCCAGCTATTTCCAGCCTGGTCTTAGCTGGTCAGGCTGGAAAATGACCAGCTTAAACCAGCTAAAACCAGCTTGACCAGCCTGGTTTAAGCTGGACATAGCTGGTTTTGGCTGGTCAAGCTGGTTTTAGCTGGTCAACTCCCAGCCTGACCAGCTAAGACCAGGCTGGAAATGGCTGGAAACCAGCCTGGAAATGGCCAAAACCCCTCTAAAACCAGACTGGTCGACCAGCTAAAACCAGCCAACCATCATAGGCTGGTTTAAGCTGGATTTTTCAGCAGGGAAGTAACCATTTATGGGAAATTACTGGATATATACTGTATCATATACCGTCATTCCTCCTAAAAATACAGAGATATGATTTTTTGCCCATATCGCCCAGCCCTATATAGAACATACTTTTCTAACAGTCGAGTAGTAAGTTCAAAATCAAATGCAGTAACTACTAAGTAGTAGGAGATTTCAGACGCAGCTTATGTATTTCAAACAAGGCCAAGAACAAATGTAAATAAAGTGCTGTGGCAACTTTCGACATACAAAGCTTCCCCGTTTCTGGCCCCCCTCTCCCTGTGGCATTTTCCAGTGTATGTCCTGCACAATCATTGCTAAGACACAGGTGTTAGTAATTCGCCAATTGACCTACTTCAAGAGTTTCCAAACTTGGTCCTGGAGGGCCGGTGTCCTGGAGAGTTTAGCTCCAACCCTAATCAAACACACCTGAACTAGCTAATCAAGCTCTTACTGGAACTTCCTGGTAGGTGTGTTGAAGCAAGTTGGAGGTAAACTCTGCCCTCCAGGACCGAGTTTGGACACCCCTGACCTACTTACAAGCTGCCATTCTCCTAATCCATTCTTCCCTTTTTGACAGGCATTCGACTGTGCCCCCCTTACGACACAAACCTTAAAATGTTCAACAGCCAATCAAAATCAAGAATTCAACAGCCATATATGTATGTTGATGTTGAAAAAGCTTTTCCTAAACAGGAATCAATCTGTCATAAAATTGGCGTCTGCACAGACATATAGTAGCAATGATTCGGCATGCGAATCTTACCGTCTTTCAAAGCAAAAGGTCAGCTGAGGTTGCTTCCCACAACACGAACGCAGATTTGCAGATGACCTTTTCATAATGCACCTGGGAGAGCTTGTGCGCCGTGACCCAATGTGCTCTTTTCATGCACTCCAGCCTGTGTGTGTGTCCTGCACGACTTATCAGTGGAAAAGCTCTTTGTTTAGCTGTGATCCTCCTCATGTCTCTCTCTATCTTTCATCCATTCACACTTAACTGAGGAAGAAAAAAAAAAGCGAACTCTTCCCAGCACAGGTCTAAAAACAGCCGTCGCTTCAGAGAATAGCAGAGCTGTCATTCACCTGGCCGACTAAAGAAGCACTCAAAGTGAGCAGATACAAATCAGGACATGCTGTCTGATACCCGAGTGCTCAGGTTGGCGTGGGTTTAGAAGCAGATATACATAGTGCTGTTTGTCAGAGAGCTTCAGAACAACAGCAAAACCACTCTTGCTCTGAGTATAGAGGCTTGTAGGGCAGATTAATCCGATGGATATCATGCAGTGAAATGTAGGTGAGGATAAACAAACAAAAAAAGATTACATAAAAAAGCAAGTACGGCTACACAGCAGTGACAGGTCAGGGAGTCTGAGTTTATTCAATTGATTCATTCAAAACTGGTGATTCATTCAAGAATGAAACAATGGACTCTATAGGTGCGTTCGACTTCATGCAGCGCTGCGCAGATCGATCGAAATCTGTCTTAAAGCGGTGCATGCTGGTTAGAAATTTTGTCCGGATTGATGCTGCGCCAACGCCATGTGACTGTCACATGTGGCATTAAAGTACCGCGACAGTGGTCCGAGATCAGACGACTGACTCAGCCCGCGCAGCGTCTGAAGAGCATCTGCAACAGCTCTGATGACGACAACGATATTACACGATTGCCCGAGTTCACCGCATGACAACAACCACGTGTGTTTCGGGTTTATTATTGGACAAATTCCGTCTCACAAATTTCAAAACAAACAATTAACTTTTCATACCATCTCTATCTTGTACACATCATGCTTATTAAAAGACTACAAATATTTTACTGCAGTATCATCTTTAGTTAAATAATCTGGTTATAAAGGCTAGATTGTTTGCACAGGTTTATTTTCAACCTTTTTTTTTTATACAGTACAGACTATTTACTGTATTCAGCTCCATAAATGATTTAAAGGATATATTTTAGTAAATAACCTAAATATTAACTCAAAAGAGTCTTACAGACTTGAAATAAAATAATTATCATCATTGATCCTGACACCCTAAAGGTTTCTTAACAAATAAAGAACTATTTTATTAAATAATTATAAAATAATTTTTAGGATTATAAAATATATATTTTATTTCCTGTCTAGCTGTTTATTCAGTTTTAAAAGTGACACTGATGTACCTGCTCTTTCTTACTTCTACTTAAAGTGTAGCTCACTTATTTTAGGAATGTCCTTTTGTTTAATCTTTTTAGATTAAAATGCTTCTTTGAAAATGCTTTTATTATCCAAAATAATCTTAATCATTGTATAAATTAATCAAAACACCTTGTTTTGGGTTTTACACTAATATCTATTGGAAAGTTTTATATCTATAAATGTAAATAAATGTAAACCCCTTTTTAGCATATTACACAAGAACTATTAGCCTAGAGCAGGGCTATTCAATTAGTTTGTCATGGGGGCCAGTTCATGAAAAGCATCCCAAACGAAGGGCCGGAGAGATATGACTTGCAATATAAGTGATGACACAACTGCATTTAAGAGCCAATATGTTGTATTTTTGCTCCTTACGACACCCACGTTGTATTTGTCTACATTAAAATGTTAATATATTGCATTTGAAACTATATAATATCACTGCATTGTACAATAAGTTTTTTTTAACAAACATTCAAATGTTGTATTTCACAGCACAACAAAATCAGTGTATTGCTTAGGTAGGCATCTTCTACATTCAGATACGTTCATATGTGATGTTTTGAACTGCATAATTATGGATGCAACAATTGTAGATTTTGGTTGTACGATTATATAGTGTGAAGAATAATCAGTGTTTCACAGTTATCACGTCTAATGTAAATTTAAGCTTTATATTAGCTAGATTTAGATCTGGACATCCCTAACTAATATTAAAAAACCTTTAAAAGGCATTTTCATTAGTAATAGTTTTTATGCTGAAGGTTTTTCTGTGCTTATAGCGCTACACAGTTTAATTATGTGTGTGTTTATAGAGAGGAACGAGAGAAAATAATATAATAATAATTGTTATGAAGGTCGGCGCCAATATTTAGATTAACTGTTGTTATCATCTGCGTCCATACATACATAATCATTTTAATAATAGTTCGTCTAACATGTCTTTTGTTTACATTGCACTGAAAGCTAAGCACAACTCTCACCGCTACAGCATGAGATGTTTTCTACTGCGTGCGCCCAAAGCCTCGAGCACGTTGCTCCGCTTGCGCCCGCATATTGGCATATATTCTTACGACATAAACTTGCGCGCGGGAAAGACGTGATATGGGAACGGCCCGCGGCTAAAGTTATTACAGTGTGCGTGCGTATTAGCTTCGGTGGACAAGCTCGGAACTTTAAACTAGCGCACAGTTGGCAACTTGGCGTAACTTAGTTCAGCAGTTTCGTTTCGTGCGGCAGAACAGAAATGCAGAAATGCGGCTTAGAGAAGCCTTTACGATTAATTAACCGTGACGAATTAAAGCGCAGTTAATAGTGAAATCGGTTAATCGTTGCATCTCTAATAACGATATCAGTGCATTGTACAAAAGACCTTTTCTACAAACATATTCAAATGTATTCGGCTGCTCTCGCCATTCGTTTAATGTCAGGTGACTCACGCTCTGCGCAGCTTGTGCTGTATTGAACAGACGCACGTCACTTCATAACTATAGCGGCCGTTTTTTGACTGAACTAAATTTATTCTTGATGTCTTGGTCACACTATTTGGAGGGCCAGAACAAATTGCCTCGGGGGCCGGGTTCGGCCCGCGGGCCGCCAATTGAATAGCCCTGGCCTAGAGTGATGTTTAAACTCCTAGAATTTGTGTTTATTGCTTTGTATTTAATAGGCCTGTTGGTTTTTGTGTTTATATTACCCTCTCGTTTCCCCTTATTTCTCTCATGCGTTTGTAATATATTTAACCCTCAGGGGTCTAAGGGTGTTTTGGGACTGTGGAGAAGTTTTGACATGCACTGACATTTGTGTTGTTTTCAGTATCTTAAAAACATATTAATGGCTAAAGTGTGATAACACTGTAAACAGCACAAGCTGGGCTACAATAATACCTAAGCAGCATGTTTGTATGTGTTTGTGTTTTTGAGAAAGAAATGTTTATGCGTGGTTAGTGAAAAACTAAAATTTTGAAGTCACTGAAACAAGGCCGTGAAACACATAGAGAACACTTGTTCACAAGACTTTTGAGAACTGGATCCTGTAGCCTAGTGTTTTTGCTTCAAAATGATGTGAGAATCATCTTGTTTACTTGCTCACAGAAAACAATATATTGAATTAAATTTTCTAAGTCACTTTCTGAGTGAAAATGGTCTATGCGAGAAGGCGTGAACAATCATTACTAATGCAGTGATCCACACCTGAGAAGACAAAGACCTGCATAATGAGGCATCAGACAGGTATGTGACTAAGAGAGAAGAGTTTCAAGAAAGAATCTGAGGAAAAAATCAGTTTTTATATTTTTTGGTTTGCTTTTTATTTAAAATATATTCAACTATAACACAAAATAACTGGTGATACATGTGTGAGAGTCAGTACACGGTATACAACTCTGTAAACTATATAAACTTACATGTAGCAAATCTACTGAAAAAGTTATTTATAAATACACTTTACATATAACTTCAGGTATGCACTTGAATTTATACATGACATATTGTGTACGGTATATATAGTATGAACTACTCTCTCATAGTGCTGAGAAAATGTCTACAATTGAGGAACACAGGGCACAACTGTGCAAAAAACTGTGTAAATATGAAGAGTGTAAAATAATAAAGGGTGTAAGGTTTGTAAAAGCCCACTCTTACACCCTATGTATAAAGTACTCTCTCATAGTGCTGAGAAAATGTCAACAATTGAGGAAAGAGGGACACAGAAGAGCTTACATAGACATAATCAGGGCACAACTGTGCAAAAAAACTGTACTTATGGGTCTAGACGATCTTCAAAATGTATGCGCTCGTCATCTGAGTCATGCTCTTCCTCTGAGGAGAAAGTACACTCTTCGTCGCTGTCCAGAACCATCCGAAGTGCTTCTTCGCTTGTGTAGCGTGCCATCATTCCAACGCGCAGAAACAGTAAGTAAGTAACTCAGTAATAAAGCTTGTCGTTTTATGCCATGTCTCGGGGGGCGTGTATGTTATTACCTGGATCACCTCAGTGATTTGCATATGAACAGCGTGTTTACTGAGAGGCGGGATCACGTTAGCTGTAATGAGGCGATATGAGAATCCGTAACAGTACTTACTTTAATACGGATCACATCAAAACAGATTATTTGTTTTCGCCTTGAATTGGTTAATGCAAAACTAGACATATCAAGCTTTCTATAGATACATCACTCGTGTCATTTTGTTGAGTAATTGCTGAGTTTCCGTTCATTTTAATGACGTGCTTTTTCTCACCAGTCTACATGATGCGCGCGTCTTATGCAGGCGCTTGTAATAACAAAGCCTTGTGGGCGTGGGCGCATTAAAACTAATGAGATCAGATGGCGAAACTACACATGGTGTTGGTTTCATACTGATTACTTTATCAAGCAATGTTTGTTTTCAACATGCACCGCTGCATTTAAAAGTAGACACTTCAAGCTTTCTATAGATACATGTCTCATGTCTGTGTGTTTCGTTTTCGCGGAGTTTCAGTGCATCTTACTGACGTGTTTCTAAAAACAGTTCACGGAGAGAGAAAAGAGAAAGTGCATTCACTGTATATTTTCCTTATTTTGCAAAAGCACACACTTTTGTTGTTATTGTGAGTGTGCCCAGAAAAAACTAAACACCTTACAGATTCGATTGATGTACTGCTCTTTTCTGTACGATCAAAACTGAAAGTGTACTTTACGTTCTTTTCAGCGTAATCATACAAAAACAGACCAAAACGCGTATACGCGGGCTTCGACCCCAGGGGGTTAATTCATAAATCACTTATTGTTTAAAAATGAACTATAGTTTGTAGAGACTGTATTGTGTTCTATTTGTAAATATTTTGTTGTTATAAATAAAAAATGATGACGACGCCATGTGATCGGTCATCATGACTGCCGCAACTTTGAACCCCGAAGTGTCCGGCTTGACGGCTCCGTTTTCAACTCCGCCCCCGCCTGCGCTCGGCTAATCTCGTTGATCACCGGCTGCAGCTGTGCTTCATGTCGAACGCACCTTATGATTGACGGTTTGATTCACTCAATGGCTCACTTCAAACTTCTCTAGTCATTCAAAAACACAACATGTGTGTATATGTATGTGTGTGGGGGGGTAATTTCTGTGAAAACAATTGACAGTATGATAATTGCAATACAATCTCACAGCAATTTGTAACATTTTGATTTAGTGGCTAATTCAATATGAATTTGTGTGATCTCATTCGTACAGTTTACAATTTGCTCATCCACCGGCTGCGGGTGAAGTATATTGATTGCAAGTGCTCAGTTTGTGATCACATCTCGGTTTTGTTCTGTTGATATGTAATTTTGAATATTCGTAGCTTGAAACAGATGGAAATATGACTGGATTGTGCGCGCTCTTACAGCTAGTGCGAGGGCTTAAATGAAGCAGTGCTCATAATATTGAGCAGGAAAAAAGAAAAAGACTGCTGGGAAACATAACCTGCTTTGTATTTTTGTAGGAAACACAGTTTAGATCTTTTTAGGGTAAGAGGTCTGTGAGTTATTGTCGTCTATCACTGAATGAGTCAAGAACATTGAAAACAAAACCAGCTTAACCCCGCTGTTTTAGTGCCCCTCACAGAACTTGATCCACGCTGGCATTTCTCCTCTTGGGTTTTAGGTTTTAGAAAGGGAAAAAATTCACCACCCTGTCCAAACTTTTAGGACACACAGCGCTTTGGCTTGTTTTCCTCGCTCGAAAGCGTCACAGACCGCATGCATGTAGCTACGGTTGCTAAGCCACGATTGGTGTGTGGTGGTTTTTGGGTGTGCAGCATTTTTTAAATACAATATTTTCTAACATTGTAAATGCGTGTACTATTGGCCTTGATAAATAAGGATAATAAGTGAAACACTCAATACATTTACATTAATTTTACATGTGTACATTTAAAACAGGGTATATTCAGCAATCCTAAAGATAATTTCAATACCTTTTTAAGACTTTTTAAAGACCTCACAATATTTTAAGACCTCATCACCACTTCAAATTCTAATCAGTATCAAACTTTTAACTTAATAAACAGTTGTTAATAAGCAGTTGTAGGTAAATAAATTAATGAAGCACAGCCATGCAACAGAACTCAGATAAGCTCAGGAGAAACAAAGCTTGAAAGAATAATTTACGTGGTTGTTTTTAGCGACAGGCTTCAGCCACTGTTTAAACTCGTCTTTCTCCAACCAGGAGTATGCAAACTTGCATTATCCCATCGCCATCTGTTTCGCTACATGTGGAGAGTGTCACATCACCTTCCAGCATTTGTCGCAAATTACGTGACATCACCTGGACGGAGGAGCTTAATATTAACAATGTGCCGTTGTTAAAATTAGGAGGAAAATAAATATATTTATGCTTTTTTGGAGTCAAACACTTTGGACAACGCTTGAACAAAATTTAAGACCTCGTAAAAAAGACTTTTTAATACCTTTTAAGGGCCTTAATTTACTCATAATTGATTTATCAACTTTTAATACTTTTTAATAAGCCTGCAGACACCCTGTAAAATAACTCTTTACTTTTTGTTTAAAACAGTGCTATAACTGATATATATAACTTTTTAGGATTTTTTAATGAAAAAAAAAGTTAAAAACAACTCTAACATTGCAAACGCTTGTACTGTTACTTTTGATCCATTTAATGCTCTTGATGAATAAAATTAATTTTAAAGAAAAGAAAATATTTATTTTTTTAAGAATTCTAATGATTTTAAATTCATTAATTCCTTCATTTTCCATCGGCTAAGTCCCTTTATTCATCAGGGGTCGTCACAGCGGATTGAAGCACCAACTTATCCACCAAGGTTTCCGCTACATTCATTCTTCCATGGTGGGGTGCCACACCAAAATTCATCCCGCCACAGTTACATTACAGCTTCTCATTATTATATATTGGAGACGTTCATAAATATTCCTAGCCGATCTAATAAATGTTGGAGACATACTCACTACACAAATGCGCTAAATTACACTTGAGCAGCGTATATTTGAGGGCGTGCAAGAAGTTTTGTGCATGAACAGAGGAAATCCTCACGCAAGCAGAACGATCTGCATGCTTGTATTACATAAATGCGATCTCGACTTGTAGTACTGTGTCACATTTGTCACTGAAATATGGCCATAGGCAGTTGGTAGATCAAAAGGCCTGCCGCCAAAGCTGGAAAAAAATCCAGAGGAAACACTGTCCAGCATATGTTTTACACTTTGGATGTCCTTCCAGCTGCAACCCATTACTGGGAAACACTCATACACTTTCACACTCACACACATACACTACGGCCAATTTTGTTTACCCAATTCACCTACAGCGCATGTGTTTGGACTGTATGGGGAAACCGAAGTACCCGGAGGAAACCCACACCAACATGGTGAGAACATGCAAACTCCAGACAGAAATGCCAACTGACCCAGCTGGAACTCGAACCAGTGACCTTCTTGCTGTCAGGTGACAGTGCTAACCACTAAGCCACCATTTCACAATATGAAACAAACAAAAAAAAAACTGCAGATACCAAACTTTTGACTTTTGATATATATACACACACACACACACACACACTCTAGGGCACCAGAATGCATGTTTTATACACCCGAGTGCTTGAATTACCCTGGGTTCAAAAGCAGACACAATGCTGTTTGACAGAGAGCTTCAGAGCAACACCAAACCCCTCTGCCTCTACGTCTAGAGCTCTGTAGGACAGATTAATCTGATGCAAAACACGCAACGAAATGAAATACAGCTGTTTCTGCACTTACCACTGAACATCCGTTTATGAAGGGCCGCAGGACTTTCACCAGCACTTCAGAGGCTTACAATAGGCCTGCCAGAAATACTGTGATAAATTTGGCATCAAAACAGAATTGTGTGCGAGCACTATCTCAGCACTTTGTATTTGACTGCCCTGTGAATTAAACATCAGAGGATATCGGCGCGTCACCGCTGGCTGCTCCATTCACAACAGCAAGCTGAAATAGCTTCTAAAATCAGACCAAATAAAAACGGCAAACTGACTCTTGGGACGAAACTACATATGAATGACTGTTGCCATTCACAAAGTAACTGCAGAAGAGGAAAAAAAAAGGAGTATGAAAAGGGTCTGATGGACACTGCTTGTTGTAAAGAAGAAGTCTTGAATCTCTTTCATGGACTTTTGTTGGTTAGAAAAAGAGTTGTGTACTGAAGTTCAAATATGAACTATAATTGAAGCATATTGTACTGTAGTAATGTATTCAAAAGGTGAAGGAACTCATACGTTTATTCCTCAAGGATTGATTGGGTTTATTAAAAGTGGAACTTGCTACTATAATGCTGTGTTCAGACCAGACGTGGCTTGCATGAATAAATTGTTCTATTCGCTTGTAAATAGGTGTGTGAACATTTTGAGTTTACTCACTTCATTCATGTGTGAAATTTACTTCACAATAGACTCAGATTCATATCATGGGCAGGGTTTCTGTATGCCCGGTGACTCTAGTTAAGTGGCTAACATGGATTTTATTGAGAGAGTAGCTGTGCTTTGTGTGCTTTAGGATGGCTGAAACACAACGTAGATTCGTTCGGCGCCTTGTCTGAGTCCACTAGATCCTTTCAAAGGTGCACCCAGCTCTGAGTTCATCAACTTTGCCTCCAGAAACTATACCTGTATGATGGAGGCTTTCAGCTGTGCTTCTGACTGAGCCGAGCCAAGTTTAAGGAGCTGTTGTCCAGTGTCGGCAAGGGGATTTCCCCTTGGGACACCAACAACAGCAAGCTCCTACCTAATTGGTTACCATGGCGCAAATGTCCACTACAGTTCAGACTCGAGCGATTTGCACGTTATAAGCGTGTTAAACACTCAATTCGCAGCGCCTAATTTGCACAAATAATGTCGCAGGATGTCTATTCGGGTCTTTGCATTGACTTAACATGTAAATCACTCAGCTTGATGCTTCATCCATGTCTGGTGTGAACGCACCATATGAATTATAAAGGGAAAAAATGTATCATAGTAGTACAAATATATTAAGTAGCAAGATTTCAATATTTATAATAAAGTTAAATGTTACTTGAGAAGTATTATCTCTAAATTATTTTATTTTTTATTATATTATATTATATTATTTCTGAGTTTACAATTCTTATTACTAACAATTCTTACACAATAATTTATTTTCAAATTTATTTAGCAATTCTGAGTTTACATCTAGCATTTTTGACCTTTTCTCTTTAAAAAATATATAATAAAGCTAAATGTTACTTTGTTTTATCTCTAGATTCTATTAATCTATTCTTTTCTGTTATATTTATTCTGAGTTTATAGTACTTTTTCACAATTCAGATATGTTCAGAGCAATTCTGAATTATTATTATTTTTAAATCAAGTTTATTTAGCAATTTTGAGTTTAGTTCATGCATTTTTTACTTTTTTTCTCTTTTAAGAAATATTAAGTAGCATGTTTTTAATATTGATGATACAGTTAAATGTTACTTGAATATTTGTATCTCTAGATTCCATTATATTATATTATATTATATTATATTATATTATATTATATTATATTATATTATATTATATTAATAATATAGAGTTTACAATACTTTATTTTCACAATTCATTCATTTTTTTTTCTTTTCGACTTAGTCCCTTTATTAATCAGGGGTCGCCACCGTGGAATGAACCGCCAACTTATCCAGCATACGTTTTACACAGCGAAGGCCCTTCCAGCCGCAACCCAACACTGGGAAACATCCATACACACTCATTCACACACATACACTATGCCAATTTACCTTATTCAACTCCCCTATAGCGCATGTCTTTGGACTGTGGGAGAACTCCACACAGAAATGCCAACTGACCCAGCCAGGGCTCGAACCAGCAACTTTCTTGCTGTGAGGCTATCATGCTACCCATTGCGCCACCATGACGCCTTTTCACAATTCAGACTTTTTCATTGCAATTCTGACATTTTTAAAAAATACAAGTTTATTTAGCAATTTAAATGAGTTTACATCTTGCACTTTTGACCTTTTTCTCACATCCCCGAGTTTATATTTCTCACAATCTCAAGTTTATATTTCACAAATCTGATTATTTTTCACTTGCAATTCTGAATGTATCTTACCTAATTCTGCCTTATTGTGCAATTCTGACATCATATCTAATACTTTTCAGTTTTATTCGGCTCAGTTCTGGCCTTATTTCAGACAATTTAGAGTTTATATCTTATACTTCTGCCATTCTTCTTGCAATTCTATGTTATTATTTCACAATTGTGAGTTTACACCACACAGTTTTGATTTATCTTTATTTAGTTTGTGAGACATAAACTCTTAATTGTGACAAAGCTAAACCTGTGGTTTAATCCATGATGAAAACAAGCTTCCATAAATAATGCAGTGAACATAAGAGTCACACTTTATTTTAATGTAAAATTCGTGCTATTGACAAATCATTAACTGTGACTTTTAGCTTAAAGGGCCACGAAACCCCTTGTCTAAGTAGGGTGTTGTCACACCTCTGTTTTAAAAAAAGTCAGGAAAGTTGGGCGTGTCCAGCTCTGGGAGTGTGGGAGTGTCGGGGGAGGGAAAGAGGATATGATTTTGCATAGAAGGGAGTTAACATTTGGGCACGCACTAAGTTTGACAGGAAAAACAAACACACAGAGGCTGATTTGATACTGCGAATAAGAGAAAAAAATCCTCCGCATTTCTCTGTAACTTATGTACTCGGTAGGTAGCGTCAGAAAGCCGTGTCTGTATAGGCTATCCTGTCACAAATTGCAGCGAAAATCCTGCACGACGGGAATAGTTTGTGTTTACATGTTTACACTCGGAGAGCAGCATTTAAACAAAGGGCAGTCCACTGCAAACACTTACCAAATCTGTAGACAGACAATCAAACTGGAGCTGTGTCTTTTTATTAAAAGTAGACAAGCGGCAAATCCGGATTTCACCATTTCCAGATGAGAAAAAGCTCTCGGGTAAAAATGTTCCTTACAAACGTGTTTCTGTCGCGTGCACTGTAATCCACACGTGAGTCCAGCTGCTCTCTCATAAAGGGAAAATGAAAACAAAACCTTCGTTGCAACACACTAATAACACCTACGAATAATTTTGTCTTGAAATTCTTGTACTTTCACTTGTTTTGGCAACACAACGTGGCGTCTCTCAGCCGTCTGAACAGTGTAAACTGGTAAACAGTCTCCGGAGCTTTCATGCATATTAATGAAGTTTCACGTCATACACAATAGAGCGCGCTGATTGGTTTGAAGCACGTCTTTCTCATGAATTAATACTGCACACTCAGATACGTCAGAACGTCCTAGAAAAGACAGACAGCCACTCTCCAGCTGGATTTACACCCAAGTATCTCATGGCCGTGACGCAGCTTCAAAAATTCGTTTCAAACCGGAAGAACGAATTTGCTCAAAATAACGCAAAAACAACCAATTTTCACTTTTTAGTGCAATATATGTGTCCTAATAGTGTTTATAGCAGCGTGGGACACATATATGACTGTCAACAGCTCAAAAAATGTGTTTTGGTGTTTCGTGACCCTTTAACAAACGACTAATTAGCTGCTTATTAATAGTTAGTAAGGTTTAGGTATTGGGTAGGATTAGGGATGTAGAATAAGATCATACTTTATAAGTGCTAATGAACAGTTCATATCTTAGAAATAGGCAAATAATAAGTCAGTAGTAAATGGTGTGAATTGTTAATAAAGGGTTAATTATGCTACTTTTTACAAGATGTAAAATAAGTCTCTGATGAAGTGTGTATGTGAAGTTTCAGCTCAAAATACCACACAGATACTCATTTAGAACTCTTTGAAACTGACTCTTTAAGACTTTGACCCAAAATTAGCCGTTTTGGTAACTGTCGCTTTAAATTCAAATGAGATTGTGCTCTTTTCAAAAGAGGGCGGAGCTGAAAATGCCTGTGTGTCAGCATAGCGGCAGATTCAAAAATATGAATATGGCTGCTTCTCACTCAGGGCTGTCTATGATAATGAGGGAGAGAGCGTCACTAGTGGGCAGGGCTTTCCCGCTCTGATGACATATACAAGGGGAAAAAGTCAATCAAAGTGTTTCTACAAGCTGTTTTTATGAAGTGTGATTATAAAAAATACAATTAATTAATTTTTACCATTGGTTGCTGGCTATATTCACACACTGTTGGGATGTTTAAGTCTCATATAAAAGTTATTTTTGCATAATATATCCACTTTAAACTACAGTTTTACCAACATAAGAGACCCAAATCCTTCTTATCACACTTCATAAAAGATATTACTCTGCTCTTTGTCTCCAGATAATTTGATTATGATCTTTTGTTGAGAAGTGTAGTTCTGTGCATGAAACATACTTCATAAGCCCCCAAAATTCCTGCCTTCTCCTGCTGTGCTAAACTTACTCCAACTGTGCTGAAGACACAAACGCATCATGGTTTGTTCCAAATAATGCAATATCTAAAGAGACCAGCGGGAGCAGACAACCGTGCTGTAAGCAATTTGTGCCACTTTACTAACTTTCCCCAGTATGATAACTGACATGTCAGATGTCAGAAGCTCCGACGAACAAAAGTGATTCAGAGCTTCCGATTGGCTAAAAAGCGTGGGCTGCTCCCCCGACTTTTCTTTTTGCTGTTAACAGAGTCTGCTTCTGTCATAGAGACAGGTGTGATTTCTCAGGACACCCATTTCAGTGATATCTGTCAGCTTTAAGGACATTTTATGTGTAGTTTTGCAAGGGGGAAAAAAAATCTCTTACAGCCAGGGGTAGCAACGACCTGGAAAGACACTCATAAGCTGAATGCCAGTCTGATTTGTTCAGTCCTTCAGCTATCATATTTTATTGAAAATCCCAGTTAAACCCCTGCAGAAAGTAGACCTACCTTTAACTTGTACAGTTTGGAACAGCATTAATATATGGGAGCTTGTTTCTTGCATGGAATATAAATCTAGTAAAAATAAATAAAACATAATTGTTTGACTTTATTTACACTATCTGACAAAAGTCGTGTCATCGATCCCAGTTGTAAGATCAACAAATAATAACTTGACTTTTAGTTGATCATTTGGATAAGTGGCAAAAGGTAGATTTTTCTGATGAATCATCTGTTGAACTGCATCCCAATCATCACAAATACTGCAGAAGACCTACAGGAACCTGCATGGAGCCAAGATTCTCACAGAAATCAGTCAAGTTTGGTGAAGGAAAAATCATGGTTTGGGGTTACATTCAGTATGGGGGCGTGCGAGAGATCTGCAGAGTGGATCAACATCAACAGCCTGAGGTATCAAGACATTTGTGCTGCCCATTACATTACAAACCACAGGAGAGGGCAAATTCTTCAGCAGGATAGCGCTCATTCTCATACTTCAGCCGTCACACCAAAGTTCCTGAAAGCAAAGAAGGTCAAAGTGCTTCAGAATCGGCCATCCCAGTTACCAGACATGAACATTATTGAGCATTTCTGGGGTAGGATGAAGGAAGAGGCATTGAAGATGAATCCAAAGAATCTTGATGAACTCTGAGGGTCAATTGATAAAATTGGTTGGGTTTAGGGAAGGAGGTGGGTGGGTCAGTCGATTAGTCGGTCAGTCATTCATTCAGTCAGTAAAACAGTCAGTCAACAGTGGCCTCTGGTGGGTTTTGTGCAAGAACAGCAGGCTCGAATGGCACTCGCGAGAGAAATGTGAGACATGAAAAAGCATACACAGCGGCCTCTCGTGGATTCATGAAAACAAAAACTGCAAAAATACGTACCTCCTGGAATGTATTTCACGTTCTCCAAAAATGTATACAGAGGTACGTTTTGAGAATGAGCCTGGGTTGTTTAAAAGTCACAATTCTGAGACAAAAAATATTGAAAAGTGTATTAATTGCCATATTTGTTTATATTATGCAATGTCAACTAGTTTAAAATCAGAATTGCAAACTTGGAATTGTACTAGAGCTGCACAATATATTGTTTCAGCATTGATATCGCAATGTGCACATCTGCAAAAGTCACTTTGCAAAATTTGCAATGTTAAGTCTGAAATATAATTGACTCGGATCTACAGAGCACGTGATTTGTAGGGTCACAGTTAAGTTTAACTACTGTATAATAGAGTGAAGGTTTATAATTGGCATGTGTTTTTAAGGCCTGTGACTGTTAGCACTTCAAGAGAGTTTAGAACATTTGGGCACAAAAACATGATGTTAGGCGGTGCAGTGGCGCAGTAGGTAGTGCTGTCGCCTCACAGCAAGAACGTTGCTGGGTCGCAGGTTCGAACCTCGGCTGGGCTGGGTCAGTTGGCGTTTATGTGTGGAGTTTGCATGTTGTCCCTGCATTCGCGTGGGTTTCCTCCGTCTGCTCCGGTTTCCCCCACAGTCCAAAGACATGCAGTACAGGTGAATTGGGTAAGCTAAAATTGTCCGTAGTGTATGTGTGTGAATGAGTGTGTGGATGTTCCCAGAGATGGGTTGCGGCTGGAAGGGCATCCGCTGCGTAAAATCGTGCTGGATAAGTTGGCGGTTCATTCCGCTGTGGCGACCCCGGATTAATAAATGGACTAAGCCGAAAAGAAAATAAATGAATGAACATGATGTTTGCAGGTGTAACAAAGATTTATTTAATTTAATTATTTATACAGGATTGATACAATTAATGCAGAATTTGTTTTTAATTTTTGTCTTGTTTTCTAGTCAAAATATCTACATTTCAAAGTGAAAACAAGATTATTTTATACTTCCCACATTAGCAGATAACTTTAAGAAAAGAACTATTAATTTTGACATTCCTTTTGAAGGTTAAAACAAAACATTACTTTGATTACTTTGATACTTTTGACATTACATGATCTAAGATGTTTTAGATATTTGGACTAGAAACAAGACAAAGTAAAGGAAGAAAAGCATTTACTGCATTGTGATTTATTCAATTTCTGTACCTGAATACTGTTAGACACCCTAAACCTTCAAATAGAGCTATTCCAGAAAAAAAAATCACAATATCACATTTTTCAAATAATGTGCAGCCCTAAAGTTTACCTTGGATTTTTTTTAAGAACAAGTCTGAATTATGAGTTTTAGGGTGCTTTCACACCTAGACTTTTGTTCCGGAACGTGGCGCGTTTGCCCAGTTAGCGCGGTTCGTTTGGCATATGTGAACAGGGCAATCGCGCTCGGAATCGCGCCAAAGCAATTGCTCCGAGACCGCCTGAATGAGGTGGTCTCGGCTTGATTGAAACGAACCCTGGAGCGGATCGATTGTAGTGAGAAAGCGATACGATCCGAGCCCGGTTATATCACAGTGTTTTATGGATATGTAATAGGCATATGGCTATATGAAGAGAGAATTATGAGTAGATTATATGAGTCATTCCAGACATCCCAAGTCTCCCGGAAGTTCCGGGAGTATCCCGCAAATGCACAGAGACTCCCAGATGCCCGCAAACGAGTGATAATCTCCCGGAAATCGCGCGTCTTCCTCCCGGTCCTCAAAATACGTTGCGCACCCTTCTCATCACCCCTCCCCTCCTCGCTCTTCAGACATGTCGCGCGCACGCTGTCAAACACCACCAAACCACCCCCGACAGCTGAGCGGGACTCTGCTAAATAAACCATGAAACTCTGACCAATGTGAGGAGAGTTTACTCACACGTGACTTGTTTTAGCTATTTTGGTCCGTTTAGAAACTTTGCAGTGTGAAAGCGAACCACGCCAACAACAAAGAGCAACAATGTAACAATTTTAATCCCTGTTTCGGAACAACTGAATCGATTCACTGGTGTGAAAGCACCCTTAAACAATCATAAAAAAAGTTCATTTCTGAGGGAATATCTGGGACAAGTGTTTTTTGTGTTGAGATTGGAATTTAGAAATTAAGTTAGAATTATTAGACTCTGCACAAACTTGTGAGATATAAACTCAGCAAGAACTCACAGTTTAGAGAACAATTGGTAATTCTGAGATAGTAAATATGTTAGGGTAAGTGTTAAAGTTACAGGTTTAGGGTTAGGGGTATAGGGTTAACAAAGGAGTAACACTTTAGTTTATGTATAACAATTGGCGTATTACCTGCCTACTACTCCTCGTTATTGGCTGTTTATTACTCCTACGCAATACCTAAACCCGACTACTACCTTACTATTACTTATTAAGCAGTAAATTAGTACTTTTTTGAGCTAAAAGTCTGTTAACAGCAAGAATTGCACCCTAAAATACGACCAAATAAAATACTTTACGAGCATATAAATTTAAGGCAGCCTTGTCATCAGAGAAAAGCAACCTGTCAATCACAATCAGTGTACGCAAGCTACTTATCAAGTACATTGCAACAAATATTAAAATATAATAATGATGACATATTACATAATTTAAATTAATATAATTAGTCTGCCTTCAGCTCCCCACTTAATTGCACAGAACCGGGGTGAGGCTCGAAGCTAATGACGTGAGGAAAAAAAAACCAGCCTGATTTAAATGACAGTAATATGATTACAGATGAGCTGTTTTAAATATTGACATGAGAGTTCACATTCTCCATCAGCACACACACACACACTCACACACAAATAAAAAAAAAAGACTCTCAGTGAAAACACAAGCCTCAAAAGGCACAGGTGTCAGTTCTTTCTACAGCGGGGCAGTCATTTAATGCATTATTCAACACTTCAGCATCCGTCTACTTGATCACAATAGTGTTTTATGGGGCTTTATTTGAATAAAATGATATAATGCTGCACAAACCTAGACTATGACTTACACATTATGTAAAGATAACGGTCGGTTCTAGTATATAACACCTGCTATTAACTGCACCTCTTTCAATGCATGCTTGTTTGTATTCATGACTCTGTGTTTAGAATATATATGAGCACAGACGGTCACACATACTGTACAGTGGGATCCTTAAAGTCTGAGATTGCAATGAAAATGCTGTTGTTTTGCAAATTTCATTTTCTTAGTTTACTAATTACACTCACCGGCCACTTTATTAGGTACACCTGTCCAACTGTGCACTAACCCACATTTCTAATCAGCCAATCAAATGGCAGCAACTCAATTCATTTAGGCATGTAGACATGGTCAAGATGATCTGCTGCAGTTCAAGCCGAGCATCAGAATAGGGAAGAAAGGTGATTTTAGTGACTTTGAACGTCGGCACGGCATGGTGGTTGGTGCCCAGTGAGTGGCGGTTCTGTGGGTGCAAATGCCTTGTTGATGCTAGAGGTCAGAGGAGAATGGCCAGACTGGTTGGAGCTGATAGAAAGACAACGGTAACTCAAATACCCACTCGTTACAACCAAAATATGCAGAAGAGCATCTCTGAACACACATCACGTTGAACTTTGAGGCGGATGGGCTACAGCAGCAAAAGACCACACTGGGTGCCACTCCTGTCAGCTAAGAAAAAAAGTTATCAATGCTTAAGTAATGCTTAATGCTTAAGTAATGCTTAAATAAGGTAAAAAATTTATTGCACTAAACATTTTATTATTTCATAAACAAATATATGAAATTAGTCCTGGAGCAATACAGAAAAGTAATAGGTCAAAAGCCATGTTCACAGACAGTATAGTGTCCCCTTCACTTTACTGGGGCATTAGGACTCACACAGTCCGCAGGTTGAGCGCCCTCTGCTGGCCTCTCTAACACCACTTTCAACAGAAACCTAGTTTGCCCAACTGGTCTCCCATCCAGGTAGTAAGCAGGCTCAGCCCTGCTAAGCTTCAGTGAGTAACCGGTCTCGGGCTGCAGGGTTATATGGCTGTGGCATATCGATTGAATAAGGGCATCATTCAGGTATTAAAAGTGCACTTATTATTTTTAGAATTTCAGTATGAATATACTACACTTCCGGAAATAAAGGTACGCGAGTTGTCACTGGGGTGGTACCTTTTTAAAAGGTACAAATTTGCAACTAAAAGATCCATATTAATACCACAAGGGTACATATTAGTACCTAAGAAGTACAAAAGTGTTCCTCTTAAAATTTTTAGGTACTAATATATGAAGAGTTCAGATGCAAAACCGTCTAAATCCATCAGACCTTGTAAATGAGCATTTTCTATCAGGCTGCTCTAATTAGGCTCAGAAGTTTCATTTTATATATAATGAAAAGGTTATTAGCTAGTAAATGAAATACATTTTTTTTCATAAATGTCACTTTAGACAATTCTTTGGTTTTTAAAAAATTTGATTTTCTTTTGCGTCAAAACCAGCTAAATCCACCAGTGCTTTGTTCGCAAAACCCTCTAAATCAACCTATTGGAACAAGACAGTGTATTTAGTTGAAAAATCACTAAAGATGCAATTAGAAATAATTTTTCCAAACATAACACCTAAAATGAAAAATATATAAATCTGTCAAGTAATGGCGGTTCATTCCGCTGTGGTAAACCAGGGAAAAATCAGAAGGAAAATGAACGAATGAAATTTGTCAAGTAAATGCATTAATCAATAACATTAAAACTGACATTAATTAAATCTTAACAGTCTGTTGTCATTTCTGATATTTGGGATTTAGATTTAATGCAAGTAGAGCAATGTAAACATTGCAAGCTAAGCTCAAATATTGTAGTGTAAAACATTGTGAAACTTCAATATCTGTGCGTCGTCCATTAATATAAAAAGCTTATCAGACGTATAGGTATAATGAAGTAGGCTAATAAAAATGTATAGTTTTATGCATTAAATTTGTCTTTTTTAAAAATAGCTTACATTAGCAGATAAATCACAAGGTGGGCCTACTGGGCAAAAAGGGAATGTCCCTCAGACAATTTTACAAGCTGTCATTTATTCATTCTCACCATACTCAAGGTCTTGGTCTCTTTTTCGTCTTGTTTATCCTCATAGCATCCATGTGGGATAAAAGAAAGGCAACTTAACTTTCATTTGTCTTTCGTGAAACGGTGTTGCCGTTTAATGTATAGTAAAGGTGACTCATTCAAAGTAGCGCCGCTGCACAAACAAACGTTATGAATGCATGCTACTATTCTGACTGTACAGTTTGTTTTCTTTTTCTTATAATGCACAGAGTTTTGAGGTAAGGGATGTTTTCATTTGCCATTCACTGACAGACAGGCTCATCCAGTTCATCAAACTCTGTCTTTTAAAATCGAAATCTGAAGCGGAATAAAAAGCTGTCTCCTCATAAAAGCCGGTGTATCAGCGCACTGCTACATTGAAAACATATGATTCGATTCGCGGCTTCTGATTGGTTCTCGGGATATAGCTGCTTTTGCATACAACCTGTTATTTCTGAATGCGCTGACGCAGTGATTTGGCTGATCTAAAAATCTATTTGTTGAACATGTAGTACGTGCCTAAAGCATTCACTCAATGTCATTATCTCATTTTTGGCGTATACTCTTCATATACTTTTGAGGTACCAATCTGAACCCTTTAAAGCAGTGGTAGGCAAACTTTTTAGACCCGAGGGCCACATCAAGTTTTGTAAACCAAGTGAAGGGCCACATGTCAAATCCTTCAAAAAATAACTTTTATCTATAGTGGCAGTATGCATGGAACATGTAATATCGGACAGAAACGTGTCACATTAACACACTTTTTTTTTTATAGTTATTATTGAGTCATATTTACAAGTCAAATTAACTTGCACTGCTATTTATATTTACTTATCAATCATCATAAAACAATAAAATAATCCCTTATAAAATATAATAATAATAATAATAATGTAATAATTTTTACAGTGGAGAATAGAAAAGATATTGTCGGATAGAAAAAATGTCATATTAACACATTTGTTTGCGTGAAAAATGCCGACTTAGGTTGTAGTCTTTAAAAACAGCAATACTTTCTTGGCATATTAGACATACCGCTTTCTGTCCGATATTGGTGAAGTATTTTGTTGTCCATTCTTCCTTAAACACACGACATTCAATCAATTTTTCTTTTTTTGCCCGACTCATTTTCAGTCATTAACGGTCGAGTGCATTTAATATCCGAGAGTGTGTTTGTTCTAATTTTACTGGTTGCGTTAACTGTACTGCATGCAATACTGCCATCAAATGGCGTTCACTTGTATTGCATCATTAATTTACTAATTCTGAAACCAAACAGTTACTCAGAAGCAGCATTTTAAAAAAACTCCCTCGCGGGCCGGATGAAAGAGTTTAGCGGGCCGCATATGGCCCACGGGCCGTAGTTTGCCCACCTCTGCTTTAAAGGGTCACGAAACACCAAAACACATTTGTTGAGCTGTTGACAGTCATATATGTGTCCCACGCTGCTATAAACACTATTAGGACACATATATTGCACTAAAAAGTGAAAATTGGTTGTTTTTGCGTTATTTTGAGCAAATTCGTTCTTCCGGTTTGAAACGAATTTTTGAAGCTGCGTCACGACCATGAGATACATAGGTGTAAATCCAGCTGGAGAGTGGCTGTCTGTCTTTTCGAGGACATTCTGACGTATCTGAGTGTGCGGCATTAATTCATGACAAAGACGTGCTTCAAACCAATCAGCGCGCTCTATTGTGTATGACGTGAAACTTCATTAATATGCATGATAGCTCCGGAGACTGTTTACCAGTTTACGCTCTTCATACAGCAGAGAGACGCCACGTTGTGTTGCCAAAACAAGTGAAAGTACAAGCATTTCAAGACAAGAGTCGTAGGTGTTGCAACGAAGGTTTTGTTTTCATTTTCCCTCTATGAGAGAGCAGCTGGACTCCCGTGTGGATTACAGTGCACGCGACAGAAACGCGTTTGTAAGGAACATTTTTACCCGAGAGTTTTTTCTCATCTGGAATTGGTGAAATCCGGATTTGCCGCTCGTCTCCTTTTAATAAAAAGACACAGCTCCAGTTTGATTGTCTGTCTACAGATTTGGTAAGTGTTTGCAGTGCAGTGCCCTTTTTTTAAATGCTGCTCTCCGAGTGTAAACATGTTAACAAACTATTCCCGTCGTGCAGGATTTTCGCTGAATTTTGTGACAGGATAGTCTATACACACACGCAGTACCGCCGCTCCCTATACGCAGAGTACGCAGGCTGAGTAGGGCCTCAGCTCCGGAAGGGGGCACCATCTCGGACGGTTGCTCGAAAAAACAATATTAACATTTATTTAATAATATTAACACAAACTGAGTGTAAATAAAGTGTATATTGATAATATGTTGTTAAAATAAATAAAAAAAATTCATTTTATGACGAACGCAAAAACAAACATGTGACGTAATTTTTTCCGTGTACGCGCATAGACGCGTACGCGCGGCGCGGTCCGGTCCACTGTCTGTGCGGCTGCTAGCAGCAAATATTTATAATTGATGCAAGTTGCAGCTCTATCCCCGGGAAGACAACAGCAGTCTGGAGCCGAGAAGAGAAAAAAAGTGCAAGATGAATCGCGTGGACCATTTTCAGGTAACTTCCATGAATCTGGAAAACATATTTTTGCTTGTTCACTAGTGAGGCTAACGTTTAAACTTCGCCACAACTGCATCAAATCTGCATTATTTGTTGTTGTTGTTTATTTGCTTTGCGGCTCTGCATTGTGCTTTAAACTGTGACAGGACATGTTTTATGACTTTTCGCATTTGCCCCTCTTCCCGATGTTGCTGGTAAATACACAAACTCAATTCTTTTAACATCTTGTGCAATAGTTTACAATTCTGTTTGCACACCAGCTACATACACATGCACTGCACAATTATTTCACTGTATGTATTATTTATTATTATATAGTTATTATATTATGTTATATAATTATATATTATATAATTCTTTTCAGTTGTTTATTGTTTTTCAATAAAGTCTCTTTAGTCTTTACATCGGTGGATTGGTGTGTTTTAGGCCGGTTTTTCATTTTTGTACATTACTATATGAAATAACAAAACTGACTCATTCTGTCATTTCTCAAAGATCAATAATATAAAATCTAATATAATATAAAAGCATGAATTCATTAATGATTATTTTTTTCTGAATGTTAAAGTTTTTGTTTAAAAATGCACTAATTTTAAAACACTTTTTAATTCTTAAAAACCTCAAATGTCTTTGATTTATACTGACATTGAGAGTCAGTGTTTGTCACCATAGATTATAATGCAAGTTAAATCCAAATTTTGGTTTTTCAGACACATTATGAAGAGTGCTTGACTAGCTCATTGTTTTAATGGTATGTCATGAGTTTTTCTCTAAATGACTAATTTCTTCTGTATTGTATATGGAGGTTCAATGCTGAAAATTGTCACAAAAGAAGATGAGGTGGCCTGATCCAGCACTGCTCCAGAGGCACCAGCAGCAGCACAGGTACAGACACAGAGACAGGATGCAGCCCTGAGGACCGCCCATCTCTACAGGTACAGAGAGGGTTTTATTCCTTACCTTTTGTAAAGTTTGAAATTGGGAATGCTTCTGCAGAAGACATGTCAGTGTTTACTTTAATGTAAACTATTATTTTGTAATCAGAATCAGAAAGAGCTTTACTGCCAGGTATGTTCACACAAACGAGGAATTTGTTTTGGTGACAGAGCTTCTACAGTGCAACAGAATTACAGACAGGATTAAAAACAGATAATAAAAATATTTTAAAAAGTAGTGAATGCAAATATACAAATGGACAAGTGTATGTACAGCTATATTACTATATACAACATAATATGTGCAGCTGTTATGTGCAAATTGGCATGTAAAGTGTGTTGTTAAATAAGTGTATGTGTGTATAAAAAATGTAAATATTTGAATGTTTAAGTATAATTTTGAGTGTTTAAATGCACATTTATCCATATAAATAAATAAATAAATACATGTTTAAATATATGTTTGTCTGTTTTTGTTCCTCTGTGGGGGCACCACAGTAAAATTTCGCATAGGGCACCCTTTTGGTCAGCAGCGGCCCTGCACACACGGCTTTCTGACGCTACCTACCTACCGAGTACATAAGTTACAGAGAAATGCGGAGGATTTTTTTTCTCTCATTCGCCATGCGGCATTAAATCAGCCTCTCTGTGTTTGTTTTGCCTGTGAAACTTAGCGCGTGCCCAAATGGAAACTCCCTTCTATGCAAATTTTACCCTCTTTCCCTCTCCCGACACTCCCACACTCCCATAGCTGGACACGCCCAACTTTCCTGACTTTTTTCAAAACCGAGGTGTGAAAACACCCTGCTGAGACAGGGGGTTTCGTGGCCCTTTAAGAACAAACGTCTACCTTTTTGAAAAGGTACCACTCCAGTGACAACTCGCGTACCTTTATTTCTGAGAGTGTAGCTACACTATACTACAAAATGTCGTGGAATAATGCATGTTTTCTAAGTATGTGTATGTGACACATAAGTATGTGATTAATAAAAAAAAAAAATCTCTGTTAAAATGCATGTGGGAAATATTTGGAAAAAAAAAAACAACCAAATCACACACTTATTGACAATACAGATCTATAAATGTTTGTGACGAAAAAAAATGTATGTAATGTTTTGCCTTTGATTGGACTTGGCAGAGCACATTATGAGGCATTGTTAAGATCTTCTCAAAAACTTCATGGGAAAATTCTGATAAGCAGGAGCCTATAAGAGACTCTAGAAGAAACAATTGAGATTTAAAAAAGCCTAATTTAACTTTCCTGCAGACCACTGTGTGTTGAAGACTCTGAGAAACCTGAGAGAAAAGCTGAGCAGAGGGCAGAGATTAGGACATCACCCACAGAGATTAGACCCTCATCTACTCTGACAACCAATCAGAAGCACAGCATGAACATTTCAGAGTTTCCCCCCACCTTTTGATGATAAAAAAAAAAAAAAATGAAAGGGAATTTTAATGTGGAGGCTTACAAAGGACGGATATGGAGGAAGGAAGTGACCCTCTTCAAAAGTCCTGAGGAAGAGTTCAGAGCTCCACCAGACACTCGTAATAGCTTTCTTTACTCCGTCCAAAATGATAAGATACCGGTGTGGTTCACTCCTTTTGGAAATTGTGAGGGGATCTAGATAGGACACAATGGCCTCTCCACTTACTGTACATTGTAATTATGAGCAGGGAAGGCTGTGCTACAGGTTTTTATTGTTTATGCTTTAGTTTGTTTTTACTCAGAATATATAAAAAAGCTCTGATTGAGGTTTATATGCACATCAAAGAGAAAATCCCACCAGTTTCAGTTAGATGTACATCAATATAAAATAGATTTAAATATAAATTGGTTGGTTGTAACCGATTAATTGGTTGCAATTGACTGGTTGGTTAGTTGTAACTGATTGGTTGGTTGGTTTTAACTGATTGATTGGTTGTAATTGATTGGTTGGTTGGTTGGTTGGTTGGTTTGTTGTAACTGATTGGTTGGTCAGTTGGTAGGTTCATTGTAACTGGTTGGTTGTAACTGGTAGGTTTTTGGTTCTAACTGGTTGGTTGGATGGTTGGTTGTACCTGGTTGTTTGGTTGGTTGTTTGGTTGGTTGTAACTGATTGGTTGGTTGGTTGGTTGTAACTAATTGGTTGGTTGGTTGGTTGTAACTGATTGGTTGGATGTTTTGTTGCTTGTAACTGATTGATTGGTTGGTTAGTTGGTTGTAACTGATTGGTTGGTTGGTTGTAACTGATTGGTTGGATGTTTTGTTGCTTGTAACTGATTGATTGGTTGGTTGGTTGGTTGTAACTGATTGATTGGTTGGTTGTAACTGATGGGTTGGTTGGTTGTAACTGATTGGTTGGATGTTTTGTTGCTTGTAACTGATTGATTAGTTGGTTGGTTTTAACTGATTGGTTGGTTGGTTGGTTGTAACCATAGACTGTAAAAGATATGGACGTAGTATCCGTGACATCACCCATAGGTTTCTGAACACTGCAAAAGAAGCCACAAGTAGGCGCGGCCAACCGTCGCCATTTTGTTAGCGCGTCATCGCACCGAACGCGGCATACCAAATAAGGGCAAAGAGGCGGAGAGTGAGCAGAGCTACAGACGCATGCTTGATTCTCAGCCTTTTGCTTAGACCTGGATTAAAACAGATTTATTACTTTGGGAGAACGCTTAATACTTCATTACCTGTGACTCGTTTGTGTTCTGACCACATGTGCTTGGTTGTACACTATATCAATAAAGTGTTTAGACTTTTAAAAACACTGTTGTAACACATTGAGCCACTAAACATTGTTCTTATGACGTTTTTCGACAGGAGGAAAACGCGAATTACTATCAAACACTTCAGATATAGTCTGTGTTAGTAAATGCAAGGCTGTTTATAAAATCCAGCAATAACACTGTATGACAATGCTTCAGATGACTGTTTTATAGCCAACAGCTAATCAATCTGTCAGATTCTGGACTGCATTACTGGTCTAAAGAACATTTAAATGATAAATGATCTTAAATAAAACAAATACATTTATAGAGATGGTATAGAAGTATATCATTTCACTCACCTGTGAAATGAAGGCAACTTGAACGGTTTGTAAGCACAATTAAGTCCACACAGCATGCCATATCATCTGATAATTGCAGGAAATAATTCCAAAAGGCAAATGAAGGTGTAAAGAAACATTAAACAAAACAAATACACGATTTATTTGCCGAGCTCAGCGGCTAATTAGCCAGAATCAGCTGAGGTGACGAGACAGCGAGCAGCGAGGGCTAGCTGTCACTCAAGTGGCCACGCCCTTAATTATGCAAACTTAATATAACCTAATAAAAACGAAACGGATGAGTTATAAAAAAATTCACCCCCCTCAGAGTTGTCATGAAGGGTAATCATAGCTATATGCATCAAAGCCATCGTTTGTACCAGGCTGTAAACATGTTTTTATCAGCTGTAAAAATGGCCCATTTACCAATGCAGAAAGAAAGCCCTTGGACTTCATGGAGCCAGCCCCCCAAGGCGAGTCGATGAATTGCAGTTTTAGTTACTTCCGTATTGGCTTCCCGAGGGAGAGCGGGAGGTTGCCGCTTGGTTGTAACTGATTGGTTGGATGTTTTGTTGCTTGTAACTGATTGATTGATTGGTTGGTTGGTTGGTTGGTTGTAACTGATTGATTGGTTGGTTGGATTGTTGTAACTTGGTTGGATGTTTTGTTGCTTGTAACTGATTGATTGGTTGGTTGGTTGGTTGGTTGGTTGTAACTGATTGGTTGGTCAGTTGCTTGGTTCATTGTAACTGGTTGGTTGTAACTGGTAGGTTTGTTGGTTGTGAAGCCGCGGTCACACTGGACTTTTCCCTCCATAGACTTCCATTCAAACGCACTCGAATGCGTCAGACCGGAAACGCAGGGTCATGCGTCAGATTTCGCAGGTTGCTGCGGTGCGAAGTTCAAACTTGGTGAACTCTTACCTGCGAAATCGCATCACTTGACTGCGTGAGACCAATCCAGGATCAAAACATGACCTCTCTGAACAGAAATTTAAAACATGGAGCAATCGCTCGCTTTTTTTAATGTCTAATCATCTTGTTTAATCCCGCCCCTTTTCGCAGCGCCGTACGACAGAATTTCGCAAGCTCAAACTCTAGTGTGACTGTGGCTGAACTGGTTGGTTGTAACTGATTGATTGATTGGCTGGTTGGTTGTAACTGATTGGTTGGATGTTTTGTTGCTTGTAACTGATTGATTGGTTGGTTGGTGGGTTATTTGTAACTGATTGGTTGGTCAGTTGGTTTGTTCATTGTAACTGGTTGTTTGTAACAGTTAGGTTTGCTGGTTGTAACTGGTTGGTTGTAACTGATTGGTTGGTTGCTTGGTTGGTTGTTTTGTTGGTTGTAACTGATTGGTTGGTTGGATTTTACTGATTGGTTGGATGTTTTGTTGGTTATAACTGGTTGGTTGGTTGGTTGGGATTGGTTGGTTGTTTGTAACTAGGCCCACACGGAATCTGTGCGCGCAGAATTCCGAAGATTTTTCGCAAATTTTCCGCAGATTTCCGCAGATTTTTAGCCCATCATTAATTCTGTTTATTTACTTAAGTAAATGTGTGTAAATCTAAATGTATTCAGTTTTAAAATTAATTACAGTAATATTATTGACTAACATGAAAATGTTCATCTGATTTATGCACAATGCAGTTTGTACAGTAATATTTTCTGCCTTTTAGCAGATATATTATATGAGAGACTTGCTTTGTTTACCAAATAATGTGGATCTAATTGGATTTGCGTTTTAAACATATTTCATATATTAGGGTTTTAGTTATGATACTCCCAAAATAATTCCGCAGAAATCTGCAGATTTTTACCAAAATTCTCCGCAGAAATGTCCGCAGATTCCGTCTGGCCCTGGTTGTAACTAATTGGTTGATTGTAACTTATTGGTTGCTTGTAATTGATTGGTTGGTTGTAACTGATTGGTTGGTTGGTTGTAACTGATTGGTTGTCGGTTGGTGAGTTCATTGTAACTGGTAAGTTTGTTGGTTTGTTAGTTGTAACTGGTTGGTTAGTTTGTTGCTTGGTTGGTTGGTTGGTTGGTTGTAATTGGTTGGTTGACTGGTTGTACCTGATTGGTTGGATGGTTGTAACTGATTGATTGGTTGGTTGTAACTGATTGGTTAAGTGGTTGTAACTGAATTGTTGGTTGGTTAGTTGTAACTGATTGGTTGTTTGCTTGGTTGTAACTGATTGTAACTGATTGGTTGGTTGGTTGTAACTGTTTGGTTGGTTGGTTTTAGGGTTGGTTGATTGATCATAAACTCAAAAAAAAACTTTGCAGAGTAGTTCATGGTAATGCATTCTTCATCTGTATGCCTCCTCTAACACATGCTGCTGTTTTGAAATGCTTACGATGACTTCAAACACTGTCTAGGTAGGCAGCTGACGGTGTTTTGGACCAGATCTGTTGTCCTCTTTTCTCATCTCTTGATTCCTCTGCCATCTCTCAGAGTCCACAGAGACTCGCAGCAGAAAGTTCCTGCTTCATTTTTAATGAATCCCGGCTGAAAGTTGCACTCCTACAGTGAAGTCTGTTTCTACTCCCACATTTACCTCACAAACGCTCTCTTTCTCTCTGCATCTTGACCTGTATCTCTCTCCATCCTGACTCTTATGCATGTTATTAGACCTCTTTTTCCAACAGTTTCTGTGCATCTCTCTCCCTGTACTGTAAATTATCACACTCTCTCCTCCTCAAGCTGCTCTTCTTCACTCCACTACTGCTTTCTGCACTTCTCAAGTATCTCTGCTTGAAAAAAGTGTGAAGATTATTCCCTGTGGAGGGCTTCTAAACCAAAACTTCAAAAAAAGTATCCAGTTTTTTTTTCAGTTGTCATAAAAAAAAAAACATAAAAAAAAAATAACTTGAATTAAAATCTTTTTATTGTTTTACATGTTTTAATAATGGAGTTCAATAAACAGAGGCAGTATTTGAGTATGCAGTTGAAGTCAGAATTATTAGCCCCTGTTTATTTTTTTTTCTTCAATTTCTGTTTAACGGAGAGATTTTTTCAACACATTTCTAAACATAACAGTTTTAATAACTGATTTATTTTATCTTTGCCATGATGACAGTAAATAATATTTGACTAGTTATTTTTTAAGACACTTCTATACAGCTTAAAGTGACATTTAACTGCTTAATTAGGTTAATTAGGCAGGTTAGGGTAATTAGGCAATTTATTGTATAACGATGGTTTATTCTGTAGACTATATAAAAAAAAAAAAATATATTGCTTTTTTCAATTAAATATTGAAAAAAATATTGCTTAAAAGAAGCTAATAATTTTGCCCTTAAAATGGTTTTAAAAACTTAAAAACTGCTTTTATTCCAGACGAAATAAAACAAATAAGATTTCTTCAGAAGAAAAAAATATTATCCGACATACTGTGAAAATTTCCTTGCTCTGTTAAACATCATTTGGGAAATATTTAAAAAAGAAAGAAAAATTCAAAGGGGGACTTCAGCGAGACTCTTATCGGGCGATAAAAAAAATCTCGCCGTTAATCTATTATTAATGTTGGGTTGGGAGCTGGGAACTACGCAAACTATGATGACTTTCACCTTGATATTTTAACGCAGTTGTATACTTGGCCGAATTGCACTGTAGGGGGCGAGAACGAGTCTTCAAACCTGTGTGTATTCCTACTGTGAAATGAACACATCAAACGTGACGTGCTAACATGGACGCAGCTATGAAGCCTCCGGGTTTGATTCAGGGAAAATTTATCTTTAAGAAGCTTTCAAATTGAAACCTCGACAAAACTAAGGTTTCTGTCAACAATGATAACTACCTCGGTGTTACTGTACACCTCATCGATGCCAGCTGGGAACTTCACTCCTTCGCTTTAGGTAAGATACGTTATGTAATTTTAAATGACATAATTTAATTACTTAGCTTATTTTTACCACGACACCACGAATTACCACCACATTATGTTTGCTTCTTGATGAGTGCTAGTTGTTTACTACTAGTAGTGAACTTACTCTGATGGCCCATATTGCCCGTAAATACTTGGGGACTCCTGCCACAACGGTCCCATGCGAGAGACTGTTTTCTTTATCAGGCCATATTGTGCAGAAGAGAAGATCTAGTTTGTCACCAGAAAATGTGAACAAGCTGGTCTACCTGAGTGACTGGTGGAAGAAGGAGAAATAGAGCTTGGACTGCATGACACTGAGCAACTGCCTGTAAACAGTTCATCACGACCTCTTATGTAGGCCTACAGTTTAAAATTCATGTTTAACAGAATAAACAGTTAGTAAACACAAGTACATCTTATTGAACATCATTTATTTTCATCACTAATTATCATAGTAGAACAGTGTCTCAAGCAGTTTGTGATGCATTTTGGAAACAGGAGATGAGCCCCTGGTCTAACGAGTCACCTGGCTTGAGAAACCCGTTCTCAAAGACTTACTTTAATTATTATTTGGGTAGCACACATATTCTGAATGAGCCATTTTAATCTAGATTAATTCCTAGATTAATTCCAATATTACAGTGCGATTAATCTAGATTAAAAAAAATATCTATGCCCACCTATAATATATATATTCATTCATTCATTTTCGTGTCAGCTTTGTCCCTTGCGGGGTCGCCACAGCGGATCCGCCAACTTATCCAGCACAATTTTACGCAGCGGATGCCCTTCCAGCGGGAACTTCCACACACACTATGGACAATTTAGCTTACCCAATTCACCTGTACTGCATGTCTTTGGACTGTGGGGGAAACCGGAGCACCCGGAGGAAACCCACGCAAACGCAGGGAGAACATGCAAACTCCACACAGAAACGCCAACTGACCCAGCCCAGCCGAGGTTCGAACCTGCGACCCAGCGACGTTCTTGCTGTGAGGCAACAGCACTGCCTACTGCGCCACTGCGTTGCCTTTATATATATATATATATATATATATATATATATATATATATATATATATATATATATATATATATATATATATACATACACACACACACACACACTACAGTTCCAGTTACTAAACCCTGATAAGGCATTCAGGAAACTAACTCCCTAACTAACTAACTAACTGTGTGTGTGTACGTATGCATGTACTTGTTTGTTTGCTTACTTTACATTGTCTAATCATTAAAAATGTCCACTAATTTCTTCTGAAAGTGAAAGTTTAGGCAAGGAAAATGAAATGTAATATTTACTATTGTATTACTATTGTACTATTACTATTGTAACAATACTGTTATATTTAATATGCTTTCAGTTATGTTTTGAGAGAAATAAATATGTACCTGTCACAAATTTGAGCAGTTTATAATATATAATTCAAAGGAATTACATTTCATTATTTTCATTTCAAATATGGTAATTATCAATATTTTTCATAGCATCTCCCATTGTTAATTGTTAAATAATAATTGTTATTGTTAATTCACTTAATCATATTTAATTACTTATTTGCTTACATATGCATTAGGTGTTGTAGCGGTCTGATGTGTAGTGCAGAGGAGAGAAGTGCTGATCCAAATGCAGCATTGAACACATTTAATAAAAAACTATAACAAAACAAAATAAGGCAAAACAAACCAGGAAACACATGAGTATTGTGGGAGCAACAAAAAACAACAGACAACGAGAGGGAAACAAACTGGTAGAAATAGTCTTAGTAATAAGTGGGAATGTACCACAGCTGTGTGTGTGCGCGCGTGAGTGTCCAGATAATGATCAGCTGGAGCAGGTGTTGATTGTCGCACAGCATCATGGTGGTTGTAGCTCTTGTGGTGTGTGTGTGTGTGTTGTTGTTTTGGTGTGTGTGTCTGTGTGTGTGTGTGTGTGTGTGTGTGTGTGTGTGTGTGTGTGTGTGTGTGTGTGTGTGTGTGTGTGTGTGTGTGTGTGTGTGTGGATTGTTACAGGTGTAGTTCATGTGTAATTAAGCATTTCTTTATTATTATTGCTATTTTTTATATATATAATAAATAAATAAATAAATAAATGCAAAAATACCATGGTAAAAATGTGGCAACATTCAAATTGTAGTTTTTTTCCCTTCCCCACATTCAATCTTTATTTTTACCATATTAGAATATTTTTGAAAGATTGTGTAATATTAAAAGTTGGATGTCACAAAGAAGACGCTGACAATGGAGTGCGTATCCGAACGCAGGTTTTATTTACAGAATGGTCAGGCAAATCCAGAGTCATGGTCATGAACAGGCGGAAAGTCAATAGGCAGGAAGCATACAAGAATAAACAATAAAACAAAGCAAGGGTCTAACACGGCAAAACAAGGCAAGGAAAAAGTGTTGTAATGGTAACTTGACAGATGAACAAGACTCTGTCTGTGTGTTTGTGTGCTGTATAAATAGTCCAACTAATCAGTCTTTGAGCAGCTACAGCTGTGCGTGTTGGCAATCAGCCAGGATTAGGAACCAGTGTGTGTGTGCAGTGCATGACTGGATCTTTTAGTTCATATAATGGCGGATTTGTAGTTCTATGCAATCCTTTGCCAGGATTAGATCACTGGTGATTGTGACACTAAAGTAATCATTCTAAAAAATCTTTAAAAAATTGTACATAATATAATATAATATAATATAATATAATATAATATAATATAATATAATAGTTTCCTAGTGATGTGTTGCGGCTGGAAGGGCATCCGCTGTGTAAAACATGTGCCGGATAAGTTGGCGGTTCATTCTGCTGTGGTGACCCTGGATTAATAAAGGGACTAAGCCGAAAAGAAAATGAATGAACTAATAATATAATAGTTTGGCCATCCCAGAAGTAAATGACATAGATTTGCAGCTAAAGCAAGTCAACCCAAAACAGTAAGTATTATAAGACATGTTTGCCACGTTGACATGTCTGTAAATACCTGTAGTAAACACAGAAGAGGTGGCAGCACATTTCTCACAGGCGTTGTGTATAATTGTTTCAAAGTCAGAAAGTCAAAACACACCCACTCTGTTTAGGAGAAAATGACTATGTGTACAATGTGCTTGACATTTATGTAAATGATTCGATATCACAGTCAGTGTCTAAATAGCACCTGTCAGCGCACGCCCACATGAGGCTGTTTTCTGTGCATTAGAGGCTGTATTTATAGACATCCCTGATCTTGACTCTGAAAGCACTCGCACTTTCAACACATTTCATCTTATATTGGCCAAGAAACACCCACAGGACTGTCTGATGACATGCAAAGTGACCAGACACTGTTCATTTCAATGTGTTATTAAGGGTCGGGATCTTTAATTCCATTCTGGAGTGTAATGTGATAAATAACTTATATGTAATATATTTTTACAAAATGCTTTTATGTTAACCATCTCCCTGCAGACTTCAAGCATATTTTTTAGTCGGTTCTGCATGACTTAAACGTCCTTCATCAGTGAATTCATGATTAAATTATTATTTATTTCTTAGAGTCCTTCTTAAAGCAGACACTAATTTGAATTAAACATTTTTTCTTGTGAAAATAAGCTCTTTATGACGTTAAATGTAATATAATTATTGAATATACTTCTGCACTCATCATACATCATTTAGCATATATGGTGTCATGAATATGTAAAAATATGAAAGTCTTACTTGCTCTACTTTTACTTGGAAACCTAAATATGCAAATTAGTCCCCACCTCCATTTAGTTACACCAGCTCAGACTATTTGCTAAACTTGTATTCAGTTAATCGAAGAAGTAAATACTCGTTTAGTATACCTGAAATATGCAAGGATGCAAATTTGCAAATTAGACCCCTCCTCCACTCAGTCACACTACCTCTGACATAGTGATCTAATCAAATCAGTCGAATCATGCTCAGACCACACCTCTAATCAATCACACTGGTTCAGGCATAGTGAACTAATTTAATATTCAGCGAATCATAAATATGCACATTAATCCCCTCCTCTTCTCAATCACACTGGCTCAGACATAGTAAACTAATTTAATATTCACATAATCATGAATATGCTCATTAGACCACACCTCTAATCAATCACACTGGCTGAGACATAGTGAACTAATTAAGTATTCATCGAATCATGAATATGCACATTAATCCCCTCTTCTCAATCACACTAGCTCAGACATAGTAAACTAATTTAATATTCATAGAATCATGAATATGCTCATTAGACCACGCCTCTAATTAATCACGCTGGCTGAGACATAGTGAACTAATTAAGTATTAATTGAATCATGAATATGCTCATTAGACCAGACCTCTAATCAATAATACTGGCTCAGACATAGCAAGCTAATGTAATATTCATCTAATCATGAATATGTCCACTAGACCACGCCTCTAATCAACCACACTGGTTCAGACATAGTGAACGAAAGTAATATTCATCTAATCATAAATATGTTAATTAAACCACACCTTTAATCAATTACACTGGCTCAGACATAGTGAACTAAGTTAGTATTCATTGAATCATGAATATGTACATTAGTCCCCTCCTCTTCTTGATCACACTGGCTCAGACATAAACTAATTTAATATTAATCAAATCATGAATATGCTCATTAGACCACACCACTAATCAATAATACTGGCTCAGACATAGTAAACTAATTTAGTATTAATCGAATCATGAATAGGCTCATTAGACTCCGCCTCCAATTGGTCACACTGGTGCAAAGTAAACTAATTTATGATTAATAAAATCATGAATATGCTCATTAGACACTACCTCTAATCAATAATACTGGCTCAGACATGGTAAACTAATTTAGTATTCATTGAATCATGAATATGCACATTAGACTCCACCTCCAATTTGTCACACTGGTGTAGACAATGTAAACTAATTTAGTATTCATCGAATCATGAATATGCACTTTAGACTCCGCCTCCACTTTGTCACACTGGTGCAGACAATGTAAACTTGTTTAGTATTAATCGGATCATGAATATGCATACTAGACTCCGCCTATTCTTAATCTCACTGGCTCATAGCAAAGTATTTTAGTTTTCATCGAATTATGAATATGCACATTAGACTCCGCCTCCACTCAATCGCACTGGCTCAGACATGGTAAACTAATTTAGTATTCATTGAATCATGAATATGCACGTTAGACTCCGCCTCCACTTTGTCACACTGGTGCAGACAATGTAAACTAATTTAGTATTCATCGAATCATGAATATGCACTTTAGACTCCGCCTCCACTTTGTCACACTGGTGCAGACGTTGTACACGTATTTAGTATTAATCAAATCATGAATATGCACATTAGACTCCGCCTCCACTCAATCACACTGGCTCAGACATAGTGAACTAATTTAGTATATCAAATCATGAATATGCACATTAGACTCCGCCCTCACTTTGTCACACTGGTGCAGACAATGTAAACTAATTTAGTATTCATCGAATCATGAATATGCACGTTAGACTCCGCCTCCACTTTGTCACACTGGTGCAGACAATGTAAACTAATTTAGTATTCATCGAATCATGAATATGCACTTTAGACTCCGCCTCCACTTTGTCACACTGGTGCAGACAATGTAAGCTTGTTTAGTATTAATCGGATCATGAATATGCATGTTAGACTCCGCCTCCACTTTGTCACACTGGCTCATAGCAAAGTATTTTAGTTTTCATCGAATTATGAATATGCACATTAGACTCCGCCTCCACTCAATTGCACTGGCTCAGACATGGTAAACTAATTTAGTATTCATTGAATCATGAATATGCACATTAGACTCCCCGTCCACTTTGTCACACTGGTGCAGACATTGTAAACTAATTTAGTATTCATCGAATCATGAATATGCACTTTAGACTCCGCCTTCACTTTATCACACTGGTGCAGACATTGTACACTTATTTAGTATTAATCAAATCATGAATATGCACATTAGACTCCGCCTCCACTCAATCACACTGGCTCAGACATGGTAAACTAATTTAGTATATCAAATCATGAATATGCACATTAGACTCCGCCCTCACTTTGTCACACTGGTGCAGACAATGTAAACTAATTTAGTATTCATCGAATCATGAATATGCACTTTAGACTCCGCCTCCACTTTGTCACACTGGTGCAGACATTGTACACTTATTTAGTATTAATCAAATCATGAATATGCACATTAGACTCCGCCTCCACTCAATCACACTGGCTCAGACATGGTAAACTAATTTAGTATATCAAATCATGAATATGCACATTAGACTCCGCCCTCACTTTGTCACACTGGTGCAGACAATGTAAACTAATTTAGTATTCATTGAATCATGAACATGCACGTTAGACTCCGCCTCCACTTTGTCACACTGGTGCAGACAATGTAAACTAATTTAGTATTCATCGAATCATGAATATGCACTTTAGACTCCGCCTCCACTTTGTCACACTGGTGCAGACATTGTACACTTATTTAGTATTAATCAAATCATGAATATGCACATTAGACTCCGCCTCCACTCAATCACACTGGCTCAGACATGGTAAACTAATTTAGTATATCAAATCATGAATATGCACATTAGACTCCGCCCTCACCTTGTCACACTGGTGCAGACAATGTAAACTAATTTAGTATTCATCGAATCATGAATATGCACGTTAGACTCCGCCTCCACTTTGTCACACTGGTGCAGACAATGTAAACTTATTTAGTATCAATCCAATCATGAATATACACATTAGACTCCGCCTCCACTCAATCACACTGGCTCATAGTAAATTATTTTAGTTTTCATTGAATCATGAATATGCACATTAGACTCCGCCTTCACTCAATCACACTGGCTCAGACATGGTAAACTAATTTAGTATTAATCAAATCATGAATATGCATGATATGGAAGGGGGTCTCTCCATACCACCACCAGTTTGCAGCATCACTTGGATGATGCGACAGCAGCGACACAAGACAACGGTACCAGTGCACTCACCAGCTATTGGGGGAGTAGAGAGAAAGTGATAGAGCCAATCCGGTGGATGGGATTTGGAGGCCATGATGGGTAAGGGCCTATGGAGGGAATTTGGTCAGGACATCGGGGTTACACCCCTACTCTTTACAACAAGTGCCATGGGATTATTAATGACCACAGAGAGTCATGACCTCAGTTTAACGTCTCATTCGAAAGACTCACTGACAGTACAGTATCCCCTTCACTTTAATGGAGCATTAGGACCCACACAGACTGCAGGTTGAGCGCCCCCTACTGGCTTCTCTAACACCACTTCCAACAGCAACCTAGTTTTCCCATGTGGTCTCCCATCCAGGTACTGTACTGACCAGGCTCAGCCCTGCTTAGCTTTAGTGAGTAATCGGTCATAGGCTGCAGGGTTTGGCATAATATATACATAATATACTTTTATTTTGTACACAATTGGTCACAATTAATTGTTAAACAGCACTATGCGTGTAAACAATGTTACATATTTATTATTAATAATAATAATAATAATAATAATAATCATTATTATTATTAATAATAATAATAATAACAATAATAATAATAATAACAATAACAATAATAATAATAATAATAATAATAATAATAATAATAATAATAATAATAATAATAATAACAACAATAATAATAATAACAATGATAATAACAACAATAATAATAATAACAATAATAATAATAACAATAATAACAATAATAATAATAATAATAATAATAATAATAATAATAATAATAATTTTAAAATATGTCTAACATTCATTTCAATTTTTGTTTTGTTAGTGAGAAAAGTTTATTTATTTATTTATTTTTTACAACCGACTATTGTGCATATAGCATCTCCTGCACACATTCAATTCAATTGTTGTTTTATGTCAGTGAAAAAAAGTTTATTATTATATATATGAGCAATTCCAGCGTTATGGATGTGACGTTTGCAGTAAAAACTGAAAACATAAATTCACATAAAAACTTTACATTAACATTATATTGAACCATCTGTTTATATTTTACAAAACTACTGACCACAGAGTTATAGGATCAGAAAAATATCAGTCTGTAAACATGTTTTGTACTTTGAATGAGGAAAATAAACATGCGTTATGGATGTGACGAAAAAAGTCTGTGAGTTTACAGTATACAACATACTTAGTAGAAATTCTGTCAAATAAACTGCACAACCCCCCAAAAATTATGATAATCAACAGGATAAGAGTTGGCTCTCTATAAAACAAACATCATTGATTTTATTTCATGTAATATTTTTGCATTTATGAGGAAAAAGCTTCGTTATGGATGTGACACCTCAGCGTTATGGATGTGACCGATGTGAAATTGCCATTCGTGTGACTTTGGTAAAGCAAATTAAATTGTTCAAAAACAATGACAGAGTTTAAATGACATGTTTAAATGACATGTTTAAAGTACTGTAAAATACTTAATTCCACAAAAAACATAGAAACTGTTTCGGTATTTTGTCGAAAACTTTAATTTTTTCATGGCAAGGTTGACATTTGCATGGAATTGCCCATATATTTTTTTTTTACAACTGACTATTATGCATATAGCATCCCCTTACTTTAAGTGTAAGTTTCTGCATGTAAAATCTCTGACTTGCACTTGCTTGTTCTCTCCTGCTCTGTATGTGTGAGTTCATGAGTCAGTGTCGAGCATGTTAATGTGCGACTCAAGGCTGAGGCTGATGCAAAGTAATTAGGCCTTCAGAGATGTCAATTAGGCCTTTAGAGAAATCAAGACTTCAGTTTGAGGCGTTCACCTGGTCACCGCTTGAAAGAAGCTGGCTGTAAATCAGCTCAAGAAGTCTTTTTTTTTAATCCAACATGGGTGTCAGGTAGATTCAAAGAGGCATTAATGTGTCAAGCTAAATATATTTGCTAATGGTCATTGGGGTGTCCATCTATCCGTCAGTCCGTACACATCACAAAGGTTTTACCTCATAACCAGACGTGATTTGCAAGATCTTGGGAACTGAGAGCTGCAGTGGGAGGAAGATTTTCAGCGAATAACCTACATAAATTGTGGCCTTTGCCAAGCTGAAGTCTTTTATATGGCTTTATAAGACTCCGAGTTTAGTGCATAGATCATATGAACCGCTTCTTTTATGGTGTCCGGAAGTCCTGATCAGGGGTGCGTTTCCCAAACAACGACGTAACTCGCGGCTGAACTATCATAGTGCGATGCATCGTTTGACAAAAGAACGATGTAGCGACGAGTGTTTCCCAAAACCCCTAGTTTCTCTGTCGCAGATCCATCGCTTGAACCACGTTAGTTATAACGTAAAAATCCTATAATGATGCTCTAAACGGGGTGGAGCAACTTTTTAGAGAACAATCTTTGTGCAAATTATATTGTTTTACACAAACACGCATTTAAAATAAAATCCAATATTAGTTTTGGTAAAAGCACTCGTTTTCACATATAGGGCCAATGTTTGCTTTACTAATATTATTGAGAAGTTGAACATTACATATTCTATTCTAAAACATAAAATCTAATATCATATGTAAATCATATAAATAAATAAATAATGAGGCGATTTATTATAAATATATTTACTTTAATAATAATATTAATAATATTAATAATGATGATGATGATGATTATTATTATTATTATTATTTAGGATATTGTTTAGTTATTAAAAAATAAAATACAATTTTACATGCAAACCACAGCAGAAAGTTCTAACCAACAGACCCATGTCATATACAGCAGAGAAACTTAATAAATAACCCACTATAAAATAAAAGCATTAACGTATGCTATGTTTTTTTATTTTCACAAGCTTTGGAGACGTAACATAATTTCCGCTTTTAAATATACCTATAGCTTTCGCCATGAGGCTGTGTTCAAAATGATATCAATGTTTTCAAAGTGCACCGCGAAGGGAGCACAATTGTAAGCATGAAGATCGTCAAAACTGAACAGTAAAAATACTTTGAAAGCAAATTACACCTAAGAGAGATTAACTTAATGCTTTTTTATTTTTAATAATTCCAGCTTTGAATGTTAGAATGTTCTAAATGAATAGGGCATAGGAGGGATAAGTGGGAATAGAACACAGCCAGGAACTATGCTTCTAACTACAGCTCCAGAGGTGTCGTTTCAAGAGCTCAAGTTTGCGACGCAGTTTGCGAATGTTCGTTGGAGCGATGGATTTGGGAAACAGCAAATCAAAGAACTACTGTATGTTTGTAACGACGGAACTTGCAACCTTAGTTGGCTAACGATGGTTTTGGGAAACGCACCCCAGGCTGTTTTGCTCTCAAGTCCGACTCATTTGATTTAGAGTATCTATCAATACCAAAACCCAATCAGATACTATAATTAATAAAAAAAAAAAAGAATAAAGAAGAGCAAAGAAACAGATTCAGGATGTTCTTTATTTTTTATTTAATTCACCTTATTTTAACATCCAACAACTCCGTTAACAAACAGAGCACTTCTCTGAGGTAGCTTGAACAATCAAGTAATAAACAACATAAATTCTTCACTTTTTGACTTTAGAGCAACATTAAATATTAAAAAAAAAAACTAATATTAAAATAAATAGCATCTCAACTTAAAACACCCGGCAGGCAATCCCAAGTTTACATATCTCTCAGTTTGCTATGGCAATGTTATAATCATCAACTTTATAATACCTCCAGACCACAGACATACTCGTGCTTTCTGCTTCAAGCTGCTTCCGTGTTCCTGCTTCTGTGTGAAGTCAAGAAAGAGGTCTAACTCTGTGCCACCGCATAACTATACTGTAGATGTGCTAAAAAATAATGAGGATATATTATATAGTTGAAGTCAGAATTATTAGCCCCCTTTTGAATTTTTTTTCTTTTTCAAATATTTCCCAAATGATGTGTAACAGAGCAAGGAAATTTTCACAGTATGTCTGATAATATTTTTTCTTCTGGAGAAAGTCTTATTTGTTTTATTTCAGCTAGAATTAAAGTTAAAATTAATAGTTTAAAAACCATTTTAAGGTTATTATTATTAGCCGCTTTAAGCTATTTTTTTTTTTTCGATAGTCTTCAGAACAAACCATCATTATACAATAACTTGCCTAATTACCCTAACCTGCCTAGTTAACCTAATTAAACTAGTTAAGCCTTTAAATGTCACTATAAGCTGTATATAAGTCTTGGAAAAACATCTAGTAAAATATTATGTACTGTCATCATGGCAAAGATAAAATTATTCAGTTATAAGAAATGAGTTATTAAAACTATTATGTTTAGAAATGTGTTGAAAAAATCCTCTCTCCGATAAACAGAAATTGGGGAAAAAATAAACAAGGGGGCTAATAATTCTCAAAAAAGTAAAAAAAAAAAAATCTAAATCAAAATCAAAGGGAGGCTAATAATTCTGACCTCTACTGTATATGAACTGTGGATTTATTATAAAAATAAAGCTGGCATAATTGACTTTTGTTTTGTATGTTTTTTTTCATGAAAGTAAATAATACTAGAATTTACCTGTGACTATCATTTATTATTTTGTTCATCTTTTTTTTTTTTTTTTTTTTTTAAATAAATACTAAATGCAAAACTTTTAATATGCCTTTCTGAACTTTGTCATATGATTTCATAAAGCTTGAAATACTGTATAGTGCATGCATCAGAAAAAGTGGTTTTGTGCTGCTTTTATGGTGCCTTCTAGTACTTTTTGGAGTTTGACAGCTAAATTTATCAGGTCTCATGGAAAAAGTGTAGAAATTTCTCAGTCCAGTGCTTTTAGAATGAAATGTCAAATTTGGTTTTATTATTACATATTATATTCAAATATTTTAAATGCTAAATATCTAGTTTATTTTTACACTCTGATATATATTTTTTTTTTCTGTTTTATTTTGCCTTCTGGTACTTTTTAATTCACTACGAACTTTTGTATCTGCAAAACAAAGTGCAAGAAGCTTCTTTTTAAATCTGAAGTGTGAAATTTTACATTAAAATGCATAGTTTAATATTTCTGCATTTACAAATACATTTAAATCAAACATTGTATCTCTTAATATTATCTAATGGACCACAGCTAACATTACTTTTTATTAATTTAGTGTTAAACAATGCAACTAACATACAGCTCATTGTTTCTAAATGTTAATTAATGTATTAACAATTGTATTATATAACTGTTTTCAATTTAAATGTTTTATTTGCAAGTCTCTTTTGTATAATAAATGCAAAAAACATTAATCTTCTCATTATGCAAAATGATTCCCTTAAAAATAAGTGTTTCAGACTAAAGCGCACTAAACAAATCTTCCTACTTCAAGAAACAAATAATAATTCTTAAGTGAGGTCATTCATTTTTTAATTACTTAAAATCTGTCAGTAGAATCTTTTTCTCTGTGGGAGTTCATTTGAAATCATTTTATTTATTTATTTATTTATTTATTATTATTTTTTTTTTTGCATCCAACATGTTTCCATCAAACTGTCTACAAGAAGGAATTAATGAACATATCAGAACAAGCTTTGGGATATTTATGGATCGTGTGGTCTTGACAGATGGACAAAAGCGAAACGTTTGAAGGCTAATATTGGAAGGATTGTGCTTATCCTGCTTGCAAACAGAGAAAGACACCAGGATTTATGATGGCGGTAATGGCAAAAAATAAATAAAAAATCTGTCCAATATTATGCATTTCAATTAAATTCAATTCAAGTTTTTTTTGTATAGCGCTTTTCACAATAATTGTTTCAAAGCAGCTGTACAAAAGGTGCACGTTATTGCATTACAATCAGATTTGGAAAAGTAAAGGTTTTTAGTTACCATAACTTTATTAGTTACTAATAACTTTAATTAGTAACTAATACTCTTTTTTTTTACAGAGAAAGTTATTATACACTCACCAGCCACTTTATTAGGTACACCGGTCTAACTGCTCTTTAATGCAAATTTATAATCAGCCAATCACATAGCAGCAACTCAATGCATTTAAGCACGTAGACATGGTCAAGATGATTTGCTGCATTCAACCCGGGCATCAGAATGGGAAAGAAAGTTAATTTAAGTGACTTTGAACGTGGCATGGTTGTTGGTGCCAGATGGGCTGGTCTGAGTATTTCAGAAACTGCTGATCTACTGGGATTTTCACGCACAACCATCTCTAGGGTTTACAGAGAATGGTCTGAAAAAGAGAAAATATCCAGTGAGCGGCAGTTCTGTGGGCGCAAATGCCTTGTTGATGTAAGAGGAGGATGGCCAGACTGTTTCTAGCTGATAGAAAGGCAACAGTAACTCAAATAACCACTTGTTACAACCGAGGTCCGCAGAAGAGCATCTCTGAATGCACAACATGTCCAACCTTCAGGCGGATGGGCTACAGCAGCAGAAGACCACACCGTGTGCCACTCCTGTCAGCTAAGAACAGGAAACTGAGGCTACAATTTGTACAGGGTCACCAAAATTGGACAAGAGAAGATTGGAATGATGAGCAGATGGATGAGTCTCGATTTCTGCTGCCACATTTGGATGGTAGGGTTAGAATTTGGCATCAACAACATGAAAGCATGGATCCATCCTGCCTTGAATCAACGGTTCAGGCTGCTGGTGGTGGTGTAATGGTGTGGGGGATATTTTCTTGGCACACTTTGGGCCCATTAGTACCAATTAAATATTGTGTCAGTGCAACAGCCTACCCGAGTATTGTTGCTGACCATGTCCATCCCTTTATGACCACAGTGTACCCATCTTCTGATGGCTACTTCTAGCAGGATAACACACCATGCCATAAAGCGTGAATAATCTCAGACTGGTTTCTTGAACATGACAATGAGTTCACTGTACCCAAATGACCTCCTCAGTCACCAGAGCTCAATCCAATAGAGCACATTTGGGATGAGGTGGAACCGGAGATTTTCATCATGGATGTGCAGCCGACAAATCTGCAGCAACTGCGTGATGCTATCATGTCAATATGGAACAAAATCTCTGAGGGATATTTCCAGTATCTTATTGAATCTATGCCACGAAGGATTAGGCAGTTCTGAAAATAAAAAGGGGTCCAACGCAGTACTAGTAAGGTGCACCTAATAAAGTGTCCGGTGAGTGTATATAAACAGTCAATCTGCATTATATCAAAGTTTCATTTCAGTTTCAATTCTCAGCTCAAGTTTCAAGTCAAATGAGTGTCTTGTTTCTAATTGTGTTTGAGAAATTTCATTTTAATACCTCTTCTCTTTCTACTCCAGCTAGATGGTTTAGCATTCACGTCTAACAGCCACTGGTATCTTTCAATGGAGCTTAAAAGTTGCTTTTTGGAGAAGTTTGAGCGGTGCGCTGTCTTCAAGGACTACAGAGTAAGGACTATTGATTATGAAAGTACAGCATCTGCCGAGCAATAATACAAGTCCTTCTCAGACAAGCCATTTCTGTAATCCTGAAGAGAAATGCTGCTGCTTTATCAGGAGGACTATAGTGGCACTTAGAGGACTGGAGATTGAAGTATTATGGACTTTAGACCTGGTTCATTCAAAATTAGTTGGTTGTGTGTGTGTGTGTGCGTGTGTGTGCGTGTGTGTGTGCGTGCGTGCGTGCGTGCGTGTGTAGATTGTTTCGTGCGGAGGTTGAGATTAGGGAAGTTTGGGTAGTGGGTTAGGGTTAGGATTTAGGTAAGGGGTTATGGTTATATAAAGATATTAAAGGTGTGTGTGTAGATTGTTTCATGTGAGGGTTGGGTTTAGGGGTAGGGTTTGAGTAGGTGATTAGGGTTATATAAAGATATTAAGGTGTGTGTGTGTGTGTGTGTGTGTGTGTGTGTGTGTGTGTGTGTGTGTGTGTGTGTGTGTGTGTGTGTGTGTGTGTGTGTGTGTGTGTGTGTGTGTGTGTGTGTGTGTGTGTGTGTGTAGATTGTTTCATGTGGGGGTTGGGTTTAGGGGTAAGGTTTGAGTAGGTGATTAGGGTTATATAAAGATATTAAAGGTGTGTGTGTAGATTGTTTCATGTGAGGGTTGGGTTTAGGGGTAGGGTATGAGTAGGTGATTAGGGTTATATAAAGATATTAAGGGGTGTGTGTGTGTGTGTGTGTGTGTGTGTGTGTGTGTGTGTGTGTGTGTGTGTGTGTGTGTGTGTGTGTGTGTGTGTGTGTGTGGATTGTTTCACGTGGGGGTTGGGTTTAGGGGTAAGGTTTGAGTAGGCGATTAGGGTTATACAAAGATATTAAAGGTGTGTGTGTAGATTGTTTTATGTGGGGGTTGGGTTTAGGGGTGGGGTTTGAGTAGGCGATTAGGGTTATATAAAGATATTAAGGGGAGGGTGTAGATTGTTTTATGTGGGGGTTGGGTTTAGGGGTAGGGTTTGAGTAGGGGGTTAGGGTTATATAAAGATATTAAGGGGAGGGTGTAGATTGTTTTATGTGGGGGTTGGGTTTAGGGGTAAGGTTTGAGTAGGAGGTTATGATTATATAAAGATATTAAAGGGTGTGTGTGTAGATTGTTTTATTTGGGGGTTGGGTTTAGGGGTAGGGTTTGAGTAGGGGGTTAGGGTTATATAAAGATATTAAGGGGAGGGTGTAGATTGTTTTATGTGGGGGTTGGGTTTAGGGGTAAGGTTTGAGTAGGAGGTTATGATTATATAAAGATATTAAAGGGTGTGTGTGTAGATTGTTTTATGTGGGGGTTGGGTTTAGGGGTAAGGTTTAAGTAGGTGATTAGGGTTATATAAAGATATTAAAGGTGTGTGTGTAGATTGTTTTATGTGGGGGTTGGGTTTAGGGGTAGGGTTTGAGTAGGGGGTTAAGGTTAGGTTTTGGTTAAGTGGTTAGGGGTTATATAAAGATATTTAAGGGGTGTATGTGTATGTGGTGTGAGGGTTGGTGGTTATGGGGTTATTTAAAGATATTAAATATGTGTGTCCATGTTTGCATGTGTGCGTTTGTTTGTGTGCGTGCGTGCATCGGGGTAAATTAGGTAGATGATTAGGAGTTTATATAAAGGTATTAAAAGGTGTGTGTCCATGTTTGCATGTGTGTGTGTGTGTGTGTGTTGGTATGTGTGTGGTGTGAGGGGACATTTATCGTGGTCCCAATGTGGAAAACGGCTCATATTTCACACAGAATGAGGTATTTTGAAAATGTACAAACGCAGATTGCTTCCTGGTTTAGGGGTACAGTAGAAGCATCACTGTCTATGGTAAGTCCCCATAAAAATATTGAAAATATTTCATGTGTGTGTGGGTGAGACAAAAAATGGCATTTGCTATTAATATACATGAAACCCTACCAAAAATATGAATAACTCATCTGAATGTCATTAGCATTTGTACATTTGAGAATATATTTAAGCAATTTGAAAATGACAGCCTGGAATCACTTTCATTTTAAGGTTTGCAAGTGTGAAATAAGATTTAGAGACACATTTCTGAACTCCTGAAGTGATGCTTTGAGATCAGTTAACCCAAAAATCTAAAGTTGCTTTTCATTGACTGACCATCCAAGATGAATAACTTTTTACTTTTGTAAAATATAAATAATTAGTTTAGCTGAAATCAGGTGTCCTTGATGAACTATACAATGCAAGTTAACATCTACCAGAACACTGAGTGTAAAAAAAACAGAGGCCAAACAAAATGAATACCCATGTCTACGTTTAATACACAGCACTCTCATGAAAAGCAGTCGGTGAACGAAGCTGAACATTACTTTACAACATCATTATTACCTTAAATCCACAGTCTCCTCGTGTCCCATGATGATCTGAAAGCATACATTAGTCTTGCCAGTGTCTTGCGCGCTGGCACTACAACACTTGTACACATAAATGGAGGATGTTTGTTTTCTCAACATGTCAACGTTTCGGAGAGTTACATCATAAAAGGGTCCTGATCAGAGTCTCTTTGATTTAATTTTCCACTCATCTCTGAGAACGGTACTTCAGACGCTCTTCAGGATCTCTCTTTCACTCAGTCTTTGTTCCCACTTAAATTAAGTGGAGTATGTGTTCAGAATGACGGCCAGCATTCCAGCAACACTATCAGTACTGTGTTCATTTAACCTCTGAGCCCGTCGTTAAACAACTAACACTTGTGAAATTTTCCGCAAAGTACTTTTGAATCCTTGAGCATCCTGTTGAGTTCTCGGAAACCAAGCAAAGAAAAATGTGTTTAAAGCATCAGTTCTTGTTAAAAAAGGAGCATTGTGAACGTTAACGCCGTTTCAAGCTGTTTATGTCAGCCAGATCCTTATAGCAGAGCTGAAGTTTTGTTTTTCTCATTTAAATATGCAGATTTTCTTTCTGTAGTTTTCTCAGTGTTGTATAGCATTCAGGTTTTTGTTCTAAAATCTCATATATAATTGTGTATTGTTATTGTTCAGGGTATGGAATCCTAAAGGAAATTTCAATACCTTTTTAAAGACCTTCTCAGAATATTTTAAGACCTCGTCGCCACTTCATGTTCTAATCAGTATCAAACCTTTACCTTAATAAACAGTTGCTAATAAACAGTTGTAGTTAAATAAATGAATGGAGCACAACTGTGCAACAGAACTTAGATAAGCTTGGAAGAAACAAACCTTGAAAGAATAAATTACGTGGTTGTTTTCAGTGACAGGTTTCAGCCACTGTTTAAACTCATCTTTCTCCAACCAGGAGTATGCAAACTTGCATTATCCCCATGTGGCTTTTTTTTTATTTTTATTTTTTACAAACATTCAAATGTTAAATTTCAAAGCACAATAAAAGCAGTGCATTGCTTATGTAGGCTTCTTCTACATTCAGACACATTCATGTGTTATGTTTTGAACTGCATAATTATGGATGCAACAATTATAGATTTTGGTTGTATGATTATATAGTCTGAAGAATAATCATGGTTTCACAGTTATCATGTCTAATGTAAATTTAAGCTTTATATTAGTTAAGTATTTAAATGAACTGTTGTTATCATGTGCGTTTATACATGCATAATAATTTTAACAATTTGTAATAATTTGTCTAACATATCTTTTGTTTACATTGCACTGAAAGCCATGGACAACTCTCACTGCTTCGGCGTGAGATGTTTTTTACTCTGTGCGTCTGGAAGGCGTGAGTGTATCCCTCTGCTTACACACACATATTGGCATATATTCTAATATTGGAAATAATGAACTTGTGTGCGGAAAAGACGCAATATGTGAATGGCCCGCTGCTATAGGTAATCCAGTGTGTGTGCGTATTAGCCTTGGTGTAGCTATAACCTCTGAATTTTAAACTAGCACACAGGTGGCATAACTTAGTTGCAGCGGTTTCATTCCGTGCAATAGAAACGCTGCATTGAGAAGCTTTTAAGCTTAAGTATCCAAAGGTTCACTCGCTAAATGTCAGGTGACTCAACTCTGTGCAGCCTTCAACTGCAGCTCGTGCTGTACTGAACAGACACACACCCCTTCATTACTAAAGCGGCTGTTTTTCGCCGGAACAAATTGCTTCGCGGGCCGCCAATTGAATAGCCCTGCTCTATGGTTTCGCTACATGTGAAGAGAGTCACATCACATTCCCGTGTTTGTCGCAAATTACGTGACATCACCTGGAAAGAGGAGCTTGGCCTGACGCACCCGGCCCGAACAAATCGCCCGAACCAATCTTTATTGGAGTCAAACACTTTGGACAACGCTTGAACAAAATTTAGGACCTCGCAAAAGATAAACAAATAAATAAACAAACAAACAAATAAATAAGCAATCAGATAAAAATAATCAGATAAATAAATAAACATGTAAATAAATAATCAGATAAAATAAATAAATAAAACTAACTAACAAACAGGTAAAAAAAATAAACAAATAAACAAGATAAATAATCAAATAAATAAACAATCAGATAAGAATAATCAGATAAATAAAAAAATTAAGTAAAATAAACAATCAGATAAAAATATTCAGATAAATAAATAAACATGTAAATAAATAATCAGATAAAATAAATAAATAAAACTAACAAACAGGCAAATAAATAAACAAATAAACAAGATAAATAATAAAATAAATAAATAAACAATCAGATAAAAATAATCAGATAAAATAAATAAACAATCAGATAAAAAAATAATCAGATGAATAAATAAACAAATAAATAAATAATCAAATAAATAAATGATTAGATAAAAATAATCAAATAAATAAATAAATAAACAAACATGTGAATAAATAACCAGATAAAATAAATAAACAAAGAAATATTATAGTGCTAGCTAATATATAGATATAAAATATAATATAACATTTTTTATAATTTAAAAATATATATAATTTCATCAAACAGTAAATGAAATTGCCTTTATCCTACCTCCATTTTCTGCAAAGGCAAAAAAAAAACTGTACACACTGCTGTGTATTTGTTCAGTTATGCGTATAATTCTATTACCCAAAAAATCTGCAGTAACGTAGATGTGCAGGAGCAAGATTGAAGACCTGTCTGATGATCCTAACTGACCTTTAAAGCAGGAGATGTTCTTCACAGATGGAAAATGGCTGGCATTTAGTATAATTGACTTACTTCACTCTTGTAATCTCTATTGACCCAGCACTTCCAAGGGACAGAAGTACATCCGTGTCCTCTTATCTAGATCTCAAATTAAATCCAATTTCATTAGGAAGACAAACAGAACAGGGCACACGATGAAGAGAAAGCAAACAGCCATATCACTGAAAAGGACCTTGCTTCAAAGTCTTTACCGCCTTATTCATTTATTCTGTCTCAGCATTTGTGCTGTAATGAGGCCATTATAGAAGTGTACAATAAAACAAAGAATACCCTATCACCAAAGTTGGGTGTTATTAGTAACAAAGTAACTAGTTACTGAAATGAAATTACTTTTCCATTGAAACATTAAAGGGTTACTTTTGATTTTTAAATAATTTAATAAAAGGTATACTTATAATAATCCTGTTTAAATGCTGTACATATATTCAAGCAGAGTATTTGTATTTTTGGTTTTCCAAATACATTTTGCAGAATACTATAATACTATATACTATAAAAATAATAATATATATAACACTATAATACTTTATTAGAATACTATAAAGGCAACATTTATCAAGACAATTGCATATGCTTAAGGAAAATAAATGAATTGAGAATGAATTGAGTTATGACAATATAAGGTATAAATTTAGACAACCACAGCAATTGTACAAATTTTTTGTCATTATGATATTTTGCATAATAATTCAGATTTTAAACTAAAGTAGGATAGATTAATCCGACAATCGTACATGCTAAACCAAGAATAAAATGTTTTAGAAAATTAATGTGAATATACAATGATGTGAAAAAAAACGGATTACGGATTTCTTATTTTTAAGCATGCTTATCACACTTTAATGTTTCAGATCATCAAACTAATTTAAATATTAGCCAAAGACAAGTAAACACATTGTACAGTTTTCAAATTAAGTTGTTTTTTTTATTATTAAGAGAAAACAAAATCCAAAACTACATAGCTCTGTGTGAAAATGTGTTTGTCCACTTCTGAACGCACAAAGAAAAACAAAATGAAGAAGTTGGAGTGGCCTAGTCAAAGTCCTGACCTGGATCCAGTTGAGATGCAGTGGCGTCATCAAACAAATTTAAATATTAGTCAAAGATAACACAAGTAAACTAAATGTAAATGAACATGTCAATTATTAAGGGAAAACAAAAACCAAAACTTCATAGCCATGTGTGAATGTGCTCTGAATGCCAGAATTAAAAAAAAGACATTGGAGTGGCCTAGTCAAAGTCCTGACCTGACGCTGTAACAGACGAATTGCAAGCTATCAAAAATGCTTGATTGCAGTTGTTGCTACTAATGCTAATGAGTGGTATAGTACAGTATGGTACGGGTCACCTTTATCAGGCTTGTGTTTCCACTGCTAAAAGGGTACCAAGGCTACCCTTTTGGTGGGCGTGGTGTACGACAGAAAGTTTCAGTCAACGTCAGTCTCACTCGAGAAAATGTCAACAGTAAAGCTGTACAGGTCGTTCACATATCATATGAGCTGCACTTCTCACAAAACAGATGCTTTATCCACAAATACTTGTGTATAAATGTTCATTACTAACCTTTCTATGAACATGATTTGATGTTACTACTGTAACATCTGCAATTAAAAAATAATTAAATAAATGCAACATATTTGAGCACATACAGCCCCTTACAGTTTTCGATGTGTTACCAATTACAGAAAAGCTACACACAATATACATTAAGTCCTTATTTGGGTTCAAAAACAACATGCAACATACTGTATAGCCCACAGTCAGAGCAAACCTCTCATCTGTATCTTTAATCTTCGCCAGCACATGTAACCTCTGTTAGAAAGTAATTCTGCCATTCCGAGTTCATAATGATGATAATAGTTAAACATGGCAGTTTGTTTATGTTTGCTGAAAGAATCATTTGCTCCTTTGTTTTTTCGCACGTCAATCTCGCGTTTGTTCATTTCTGACAGGATCGGATGTCAGAAGCACTTCAATAATCACGCGCACGTTATTATCATCAGCTCAAGAAGTTTGTTATTTCAAATATAGACGTGCGGCAAGCGCAAGCGAGAAAGCAAAACCGCTTAGACGGGCTCATAGAAAACTACGGGGCACAGGGTAGTTCTGCTCTTCTTGGCTTTGTGGCTGTTCATCATGATGACGACAAGGTTTGTTTAAGCTCGGGTCGACAATGGCTCGTTATTATATGTATATATTATTACGGTGTAATGTCTCGGCTGTGTATTAAATGGCGGTTCCTTTGTTTTCATTCTGGCTTGTGTACGAGTGAGTGACGTAAATCACTCTGTAAACCAATAGCGTTCAGCTACGCGTTTAGCTTTTTGGTACACTTTTGTCGTGCTAGGCACCCTTTGCAAAGGTACCCAAAAAGTGGTAAGGTACGGTTCGCTTTTAGGTTCCTTATGACAGTGGAAACAGCCATAAAAGCGTACCGAACCATACCACTCGGGTTATTAGTTATTAGGTTTAGAGGCAAACACTTTTTCACACAGGGCTATGTAGTTTTGCATTCTGTTTTTCATTAATAATACAAACCTTCATTTAAATAACTGCATGATGTGTTTACTTGTGTTATCCTTGACTAATATTTAAATTCGTTTGACAATCTGAAATATTAAAGTGTGACAAACATGCAAAAAAATACAAAAATCAGTATGGGGTAAAACACGTTTTCACATCACTGTATGTGTACAGTATGAAATATGGTGTCATAACTTTGAAATATTTTGAGCTAAAACTTACTGAATTTTGATTAAAATTTGTGTTACATTCTTTCAACAAAAGTAAAAGGTCCTGTATGACCTTAAATAATTAAGAGTTTCATTTCTATTATCATATGCATTTGGGATTTTTGTGGATTTTTGTATTGAGTCAAGTAATTAAATTACTTATTGAGGAACTACAAGTTATTTTTTAGACAAAGTCATTTAAATACAGGGTGACACGGTGGCGCAGTAGGTAGTGCTGTCACCTCAAAAAATAAAGAAAGTCACTGGTTCGAGCCTCGGCTGGGTCAGTTGGCGTTTCCGTGTGGAGTTTGCATGTTCTCCCCGCGTTCGCGTGGGTTTCCTTCGAGTGCTCCGATTTCCCCCACAGTCCAAAGACATGCAGTATAGGGATAAATTGTCTATAGTGTATGAGTGTGAATGAGTGTGTATGGATGTTTCCCAGAGATGGGTTGCAGCTGGAAGGGCATCCTTTGCGTAAAACGAATGCTGGATAAGTTTTCGGTTCATTTCGCTGTGGCGACCCCAGATTAATAAATGGACTAAGCCGAAAAGAAAATGAATGAATGAATTTAAATACAATTTAAGTCAGTTCTGGCTACACTGCCTACCACAAAGTAAACATATCAATTTGCTCCATCCTTTTTTCCTCTTGTACTTCAAACAATCAGGCATTGTCTCCACACTAAACTCTAATTGTTTTAGGATTTCCCCCAAGTTAAACCTCTTTACAGTCACAAAGACTTGGGATTGTTGTGGGAGTTGCAAATGTCAGAGTCTGAATTGTGTTTGAGCTTCTGGGCTTTCCCCAGCCAGCGCCCCCGTGCCCCATCTAATGCATGAAATTAGTTTCAACTAATTTCATAACTCCCGGTTCATAACGTTTAAGACTGAAAAAGTCATGTTCTTATGCTCCATTAGATTTATGCAGTGTGTTGCTGGGCCAGAGTTAGAAGTGGTGTTTCCTATGCAGAGAAAGTCTGGGTTCAATTCCCAGGCTGGAATAAATGTTTTTTTTTCCTCTCCGTTTTTTAATAAATCAAGCAATCAAGTAAAATTGCAAATATTTGCCAGTGGATGTATCAGAAGCAAGGTTTAATTTTAGTTAGTGACTTGATTAACAAACCAGAAGCAATAATGAACATTTTCAGTTGCTTTCTTATCATTATGGACCCTTTTCACAAGTTTTGATGTGTTTAACGGTCATCAGCATTGTAAATCCTTAAAAATATATAATATTTAGATTTGTTTTTTTAATGTATGAACATTTATATGTATTTATGTATGTAGTATATCACCTTTGCTTCAAATTACAAAAAACTAAATACCGCTTATGCGAGGTGTTTCTAATTGAGCATCTATGGGCGCAGGACAGTAAATTTGACGTTGTTTTCTTATCTGGCTACCGTTATCAGCCCCACACTATTTTTTTTCCTTTTCTTTTATATATACATATTTTTGTATATATACATATAATATATTTCTTGTACATATCCTTTTCTTTTATATATACACATATAGTATATTCTAAATAACACCATTGTCAAGTTTTTTATTATCATTTCAGCAAATAGTAATGTTGTACGTTCCCATTCACTGCGCTGTAAGTTTACCAACTATGACGACCTCCACTACAGAGAAACCCGGAAATGTGAAAGGGGTCCATTATTATTATTATTATTATTAGTAGTAGTAGTAGTAATAGTAGCAGTAGTAGTAGTATTCATTAGTAATTTGTAAGTTAAACAATATTATAAAAACTAGGGATGCACCGATACCAGTATCGGGTGTCGGGTCGATACTTGGTTAAAATACTCGTACTCGTATTGGACATGAAAGGCCGATACCACGCACCGATACCACTGAACAGTAATTCACTATGGATGTGATTTGTTGCCCTACCAGACTTCAGTGTCTTAATGTATTAATTAGCCTAATGTATTATATATTAATAGCTTAGTCCTTTTAAACAATCCGTTTATAAAATACATTATTAACAAATCTATAGGCTACTGAAGAATAAACCGAATATGAAATATGATCCTTGCATAATGATCACAGCTAAGCACTCAAACAAGCTAGCACTCATTTTATATATAAACGATAAATAAAAAAATAAAATAAATTTATTAAAAAAAATAAAATAAAAGACTACAGGCTAAATAAAAGCGCATGAGTTTAAACATCACTGTGGTCACTGCGCGCGTGTCAGTTTACAGCTTCTGTAAAGATCAGACAGCCTATACAGATCACACAATCTCAATAAACACCATGTAAATGTATAAATATTCCGATAAGTATCGTTAATGTAATATTTATACCGATATGATCTTGCTTGTGGTTAAATCGATATCGGTTTTGAGCTGTCACGCGCGCTTTCTCAGCAGCAGTTGACACGCACTGCGGCGCTATACACACAAGACAGACAGCAGCATACACTGGCAAGACAAGTGCTGAACTTCACGGGCCCGTATATTTTATTTAGGGGGGGGTGTGTTGATGTTGCGGAGTAAAATCAGTACGTTGGGGGCGCGTTTGCCGCCCTCACTATTATGCCGCCCTAGGCGGCCGCATAGGTCGCCTCTATATGGACGCGCCGGCCCTGGGTGCGCAGTATGACTATTGACCCGTACGTTTACACACTGCATACACAGGCCTACCGCTCTGGTGTGTTATGAATTGCATGTTTTAAATGACAGCGAGCTACATTTAGTTTTTATTGTAACATATACTTTATAACCCAGTACACAGTAAAATAATATTTTTGAATGGCTTGCCTATTGGCATCGCATATAACCGTTAAGCTTAAATAGGCTAAGCATATTTTTATTCATATTAAAACAAATTAATACAAACTAGCCACCCTTTGATTTTTTTTGTTTCCGTATATTTTTTATCAAACGAAAAATGCCATGAATTGTTAATTTTGGTTTTCATTTTATTAGAATTAATATAATTATTAGGCTACACAAATTCTACATAACATTGGCTCTGATTGCGTCAGATATCCTACAGATAGACTTTTTGGCTCAGACATTTATGCCTATAAATTTCAGTGCTGTATTTTGACAGATTTCGCAAAGGCTTCAGCTATTCTGTAAACTGGTACCAGCCTCCGTTTTGCGGCTTGACTTGTGTGGCGTCTCCGTATCAATGTCTTGATGACAGCAAGAGAGAGATGAGATCAGACCTCAGATTCGATGTAGGGCCGCACGTCACAGTTACTTTACTGCAATTTTTAAATATTGGCTTATTTAAATTAACTTTTCCTTCGATTAAAAGCCGAAATATTGCCTGACATAAGCAACTTTCGGTTGTGGAAGAGAGAGGCTTCAGTGAAGACGCGCGCACACACACACAGGATACACTCTTGAGGCCTATTCATTATTAATTTTTTAACATTAAACGCATAATAATCAAGTGAAAAAAAGAACAGCCGAACTTCAGAAAAAAGAGATCACTGCGGTTGCCACGATGGTTTCTTTGTTTTTCTGCAGTTGGCTTTGTCAGTGGCGCGGCATTGCGAAATCACTTTTATTTTAATAAAACAAGATTATTTATTAATAAACATTGTGAGATGATGGTCGCGTGATTTTTAAAATGAGAGTATGCGTTTCGTATTTACAGTATGGCTATTAACAGTAACCCACCCTTAAACATCTAGTACTTTTTGATTAATTGACTGCGGATCGAAGGCAGGACTCATGAAAATGAAAGAAAAACAGGGTTTTATGCGTCCCCAATATGCAATGACAGTGACTCTATAAGGTAATGTACACACTGCACACACCTTGTGTAATGTGTGAAGTCGTGCACACTTGTAAGCGCAAGGATATCATCCTTTAAATGTCCATGCTTAATTGTTAATAGATAAGGTCTGGGTTCGCAGGGTTTTCAACAATGTGTATATTTTTGGCTTGGAACAGCCTCCTGTTAAAGATTTTTGTGTTCATCCTTGCTACAGGCAAAAAACAAAAAAAACGAACAAATAAACTTAATTGAAACCAAATCTATAAAATATCGGTATCGGTACTCGGTATCGGCAAGTACACAAATTAAAATACTCGTACTCGTATCGGTTTGTAAAAAAGTGGTATCGGTGCATCCCTAATAAAAACGTTGACAATACATGGTGTATGATTTTTTCCACATAAATATAATAAATAAATATAAATATTTTATCATTTTCTGTGAATAAATTATAATATTCTTATTTAAAATTCGGAATTTTATATAATATAAACCGGAATGAACTGTGTACTCCAAAACAAAATAACATACACTGAAATATGGTATTCATTGAATTTACTAAATTTGAAGGTAAGTGGTTGCAAACAATTTATTTGGGTTGAATTTAAACTGATTAAATTTAGTAACTTCATTTGTTTGTTTATTTCTCCATTGGATTATACTCAAACAATGAAGGCAATGATAAGTTATATATACACACATTATACTTATTAAAATGTATTTTTTAAATATTTAATAATTTATTTATTTATTTTATGTTTTATTTTCATTTTCTTTTATATTTTATATTATTTTACAATATTTTAAACTTTATTTTATTTTATATTATTTTTTATTTAATATGTAATATTTTATTTTATATTTAATATTGTATTTTATATTTTATTTTGTTTTATATTTTATTTTATATTATATATCATTTTTTATTTTATTTGATATTTTATTTGATATCTTATTTTTTATTTTTTATATTTTATATTTTATTTTATATTTTGTTTTATTTTATATTTTATTTTATATTTTATATTTTTTATATTTTATTTTGTTTTATTTTATTTAATATTTAATATTTTATTTTATATTTTAATTTATATTTTATTTTTAATTTAATAAATTTTTTATTTTATTTTATATATTTTTTTAGTTTTTAATTAATTTATTTCATTTTTAATTATTTTATTTTTTTGTTATTTAATTTAGGCGAATGTGTATAGCCTTAAATTTGGTTGAGCCTTACATTCTGGCATTCTAACCAGAAATGACCTAACAATTTGTTGCTTACCTTCTCTTACTGTTGTTTTAACGCCCTTAGTAGACCTATTGGCTCTTTTAAATGTTAAATTGTCTTTTGAAGCACCAAGCTTTCTTGTTTCCAAACTTTCTAAACCAGGTTTGCCCATTATTGTCCCAGAAGTGAAAGTATTTTAATGACCCTGAACTTTACTTCTAAAGGGTTATCAGATTTAAACAGTAGATATTGATTTGTGCTTGCCGACTTTGATATCCAGAACACTGCACTCTATTTTAAACTGCTGTGTCCAAAAGGCCAATTGGTTCTCTTGCACATCCTCTCATCTCCACTTAATGTATCTGTGCATTTAGTTGATGCATTCTCCGTTTGACTCGTTTGTTTGATCTCAACCTTAGTATTGTCTATCTATCTGAACCAGTGCACTGATAAAACCATGATTAAAGGTGCAGTGTGTGGTTTGAATGCTACAAGTAGCTAAAACTCGCTCATTCAGAGGCGGGAACTGGCGGACGTGCAACAACATTAATCATAATGTAAACACAAAACAAAAGTTTCCATCTGGAACTCCTTCACAGGACTCGACACTTGTAAACACTCGCTCGAATGGGTTAGCATGGCACTTGGTCCCGCCCACGCTTGTCAGCGCTACCAAGCCGAGCAATCACAGAGCTTACACTGCGCGTCATTGCGACGTGTAGTTAAACTTTTTGAGAGGTGCACGTCAGTGGTGGCCACAGCTCATTCTGAAAACGTAGCCCTATATACATTTCTGGAGATCCCGAATTATGTAGCCAGGGGAACGTATGACTGAAATTCATCTTTAAAAAGAACGGTAGGGGGCGGTGTGATGCCATTTCTTTTTGCGCCAGCAGCTGACCGCTTACCTTCGTATGGTCCTCCATATGGTCCAGCGGCTTGCAGCGTACGTTCGCGGACTTGAGACACAGAGAAGAGCTGACCGCGACGACGAGGTTTGAGTTAGGCAGGGGCCGGTATAAGATTCTGATGGTATGATAACCTTGGATAAAAAATTTTAAAAGTTGCTTTTAAATGTCTGGGTAAAAAACAACTTTTAAAATATTTTGGACCAGTAGCTTTTGATGTAGAAGTTCATTTTCTGCTGGAGACACGATTGCCCTAAAAAACTAAATTAAATAGTTGTGAAAAACATGAAAAAAAAATTACATATAGGAACGGTATAACAGAATACTTTGGCGGCTTTAATACCCTGACTTTTCCAAACCGTGGTAAACCTTGAAACCGGTTATCGTCCAGGGAAGAATTCACCAGGGAAGAACAGTTCCGGAAAGAAGACAAAAAATAAAGGCCAAAAAATAAAATAAACAAGTAAACAACAGGGCGAGAATGTGGTAAGATCTGAAACCTGGTAAAAATCAGGGGGCTTTTCTTTTTCTGGATTGCTTTTCAAAACACTATTGGTTGGGTTTGGGTAAGTGGGTGGGTGCTGGTCAATCAGTGCTTTTTCATACACTATCGGTTGGGTTCAGGGAAGGGGGTTGGAGAGGGGATTTGTCGTTTGATCGGTCAGTCAGTCAGTCAGTCAGTCGATAGCAGCCTCTGGTGGATTCGTGAAAGCAAAAAACTGCAAAAAAAAAAAAAAAAGTACCTCCTGGGACGTATTTGGTGCTCTCCAGATATGTATATAGGGGTACGCAATCAGAATGAGCCTGGGTATCTATTTTGCATTGAAGTGTGCAGAAATGAAGTCCACAAACACTCGTCACTCCCATAGACACAATTTTTGCTAAATGAGAGGTGCATTTCAGTTTAAATAACCAATTAAAATGCGTCTTGCCTTATAAGACCACAGACGTATTATTGTACAGGCCCATGCTGTTTTATATTATTTGCATTTTTGTACTAAAATCAATTGTACTATATAGCAACTTATTTTCAGTTTTAGTTCAGAAAAACGTTTTCTGGCAACTTGAACATGATTTACGTTCTCCATCTCTTTATGAACACAATTTTGATTGATATTTAGCTGAATTTTTTAATCATGCATTTTAGCTGTGGATAAAAAAAAAGCACTTAACCTTTTAACTCGCATAAATATTGTTCAACTTTCTTAATATAAATAGTTTGTTGTTCAGTTGGTATGCTTTTTTAAATTATTAAATTTTGTACCATCCTAAACACCAAACAATAATCTATTTCTCAGTGTATTTTTAGTATTTTTCAGTGTTTTTAACATATTGTAATGTTGCATTGCTGAAAGACTAAACTGTATTATACCGTTTTATTTTATTATTATTTTTTTTTTTTCATAGTCACCCCCTGGGGCCAGGTCACCCTTGTAATCTCGATCTCAATGTTTTTTTTTGCCAAGTTAAATAAGTTAAAACTTAGTTAAGTTTTGCTTTGGTACCAAAACTTATACAGAGAACCCTGTGTCTTCACTGGTATTGGAACCGAATACTGACATTTTAGTACTGTGACCACCCTAGAGAAGGCTACGACAGACCTATACATATAATTTACTACATTTTTAAGGTAACTTGGTTGCAAACAATTCCTATGGGCTGGATTTAAACAAACTAATTAAGTTGAATGTTACAAAATTTAATTTCTTTGTTTAACCCAAATAAATTGCTTTCAACTTCTTATACCTTAAAAAAAATGTATTAAATACAATGAATAATTTTTCAGTGTACTCCAAAAATAAAGGTGATAACTTATATATGTAATTAGGGATGTAACGTTCTACCGTGAGTCGGTTGAAAATAGATTCAATTATGTGACGATTCAAAGTAGAAATGTTAAAGGAATTGCAGTGTTTACAAGTGCAAACTCGCTTGGTAACACTTTATAATAATACACACTATGAATCATTTATTAAGCATTAGCATCTAGTGAATTCATTATTTGTTAAGCATTAACTCCACATTAATAAACGTTAGTAAGCAGTTTATAACTGCAGCTACAAATGCTGTATTATTGCTGTATACATTTATAATGTGCTTAATAATTGTACTTTCATAAATTGTGACTGGTTGATTTTTCATTACTAAATTAAGTATTGCATTGTTTACGAACCATTTGTATTCATGAGTAGTTGGAGGTTTTTAAGATCATTCAGAATGAGTTAGTAAATGATTAATAAACTATTGAAATTAACATTTATAATTCTTATTATTCAGGCATATAGTAATGGTTACTATGCATGTTAATAAATGCTTTATTAACTCAACTTCATGCAGTTTTGTGACCTAATCTAAAGTGAGGACTGTTTATGCTTTATAAATCCCTTATAAATGACAATTAAAGGCTCAGTATCAAATGAACAATAGTATTTGCAATCTTATCTTAAAAGTAAAATTATTTTAAAGTTTAAATATTGCTGAATAATATAATATAATATACTATAATATAATATAATATAATATAATAATGAGTGTCAAAATACAGTATAACATAAAATGAGATAAAACAACAACAATATAATAATTTAACAATATAATAGGATGCAACATTTAAATGTTATTTAGCGATATTTAAAGTATGGTAATTTTATTTTAGATAAGGTTGCAAAGATTTATTTTTCATTTGATACAGTTTCATTTGTTTATCTTCAAACGAATAGAAATGAATAATATTGTTTATGTTCATTTTTCTTTAATTGTCATTTATAAGGGATTTATAAAGTATAAATAGTCCTCACTTTAGATTAGGTCACAAAACTAGATGAAGTTAAGATAATAAAGCATTTATTAACATGCAAATTAACTATTAGTGTTTGCCTGAATAATAAGAATTATAAATGTTAATTTTGTTAGTTTATTAATCATTTACTCATTCTGAATGATCTTAAAAAACCACCAACTATGCTCAAATAACTGGTTTGTACATAATGCAGTACTTAATTTAGTAATGAAAAATAAATCATTAACAAAGTATGAAAGTACAGCTATTAAGCACATTTTAACTGTGGTTATAAATCAAGAATACAGCATTTGTAGCTTCAGTTATAAACTGCTAACTAATGTAGAGTTAATGCTTAACAGATAATGAATTCACTATTTGCTAATGCTTAATAAATAGTTCATAGTGTGTAGTTATTATAAAGTGTTACCACTAGCGGTACCTGCATATCAGTTGTGAGTAAAAGGTGGAGCGGCAGAGTATAATGACAGCGGTGAAGTGCGCCAGACAAACACAAACTGTGTGCAAATACTGTGAAAAGAAATACATTAAAATTAAGACAAAAACTGCAAAAGTAAGTCTCCATTGACTTATTATATGCACAGACATCTAAACAAAACCATATCTCAAAATGTCTCCCAAAAAGGTTGCGTAAACTATGACAGAATTTGGTTTTTGAGTGAACAATCCCTTTAAAAGATTTACATTGGTCAATATATAAATTCGACTACAAGTAATCACTTTGGAATGCAGGTGCATATACGCCATTCAAACTTCCTGAAATTGGTTGACTTCACTTTTCTTCTCTCTGTGCTGTTTTGTGCAGTCTTGCTGATCCGTGTAATTCCCAAATTAAAGTCACGCATCCGAGGCTCTTTGTTTACCTGATCTTTAGACGGATCAGTTCGGGGAGATTAGTGATGCCAGGGGTGGCAACCTTGGCACGATAGGTCTGATTGGCCTCCCACAATGCACTGCTGAGCCGTGACATCCTTCAAAAAATAAAAGAGAGCGGTAGATCAAGCATAGGACGACATCGTATATCAATGTGTGTATCCATGTGTTTATATGCAGTCCTGTGATTGCATTAAACAGTGACTACATGAATAGCTGTAATCAAATTATTTGTCTAAATCTGATTAAGACAATAATATGATGAAGGTGTTTACATGAGTTGCTTTTTGAATGTTCCTTTCATGATCCTGTTTTACATGTTATAGCACATAGATCGATTAACGTCATTGCATCACCATGCTATCCACATTTCCTCCAGATTTTCATGTAATTTCGGGTGTTTCATTTTTTATTTTTTGACTTTAACTGCATTTCGGCAGTTTCACTTTCATTTAGAAACATTTCATTCATGCCCCCTCATGACAAACTGAGGTATTGGATGCGACAGGTATGCAGATGGACTGGTGGAAGAGAGTTGTTTTAATGGAATTTAATACTGCACGCCAAATTGAAAGAAAAAAACTTAATAAAACACAAAATATTTGCTAATATATGAATGGAAAAATGTTTTTATTCAACTAAAAAAAAAGGAAAGCAATTTAGATGCTTTTTGAAATCAACTTGTAATAAATGGTAATTTAAGGACATGCAAACACTGCAAAATATTTTGGTAATTCCCCTATATAATTTCATATGAGAAATCGAACTCCTTTCCACAAAGTGAACTTAAAAAAAAAAAAAAAAAAAAGACGTAATTTTTGGCATATCATTAGTTTCACTTTCATTCAGCCAGATTTCATTCCCCAATGACAAACTCTGAGCTACTGGATGCGAGTATGAAGTAAGGACTAATAGGAGATGGTTGTTTTAATGGAGCTTGATACCGCATGCGGCATGACACTACATAGTTCACTATGTATGTGCGCGTGTCTGTGGTCCTATACTGACTCGGTAGGTGCAGAGCATAGTGTCAAACAGCTGTATGTGTATGGCTTATTCTGTTGCAAAATGCGGAACGACGGAAATAGTTTGATTGCGGTGTCTGTACTGCACTTCAATAATGCTGCTTATTTTAATCCGATTCCTGTTTATTTCCATTATGACTTTAGTCAGCTCAAGGTCATTCATTTTTCGGCTTAGTCCCTTTATTAATCTGGGGTCGCCACAGCAGAATGAACCGCTAAACTTGTCCAGCACGTTTTTTTAATGCAACCCAGCTGCAATCCATCACTGGGAAACATCCACACACACACACTCATACACACACATACACTACGGACAATTTAGCTCACCCAATTCACCTATACCGCATGTCTTTGGACTTGTGGGGTAAACCGGAACACCCAGAGGAAACCCACGTGAACACAGGGAGAACATGCAAACTCCAGGCAGAAACGCCAACTGACCCAGCCGAGGCTCAAACCAGCAACCTTCTTGCTGTGAGGCGAACGTGCTACCCACTGCGCAGCCGGATCAAGGTCATCAAAATATCGCTGTTAATCAGAGTATTGTCTTAATCATATTAAAATCTGATTATTGGTGTTCATGTAAACATACTTACAATCACCTTCCCACACCAAAAATAAAAAGCTGATTAAAGCGCCCCTTGTGAGTAAATTACAGGGAGCGATGTCGAAGTGCTGCAGTGACAGGAGCTTGTGAAATTGTGTTGTCATTTTTATATGACATGGCAATATTACAAAACAGGAATTCATCTTCCAGGTTTTTGGAGAGCACCGTTCGTCGTGTGACAGCCTGAAAGGGGTAAGAGCCTCACTTTTGTCCCCCCTGACAAACTAGGTGTCCAATAAAAGCCAGAGATTGACAGCACAGGTCACAACTTCAGAAAGTGGAATGAGAGCACAAATCTTAGAAGCCTGTATCTGATAGCGTATGTCAGTTTTACTGATGTTATGAGCGAGATTATTATTTTTTTTTACTTAATTTTGTGGGGAAAAACTGGACCAAAAATTTTGAATTTACCTTTATAGAGATCAACTTAAATAAAATTAATTAATTAATTAATAAAAAGTGAATAAATAAATAAATAAAAACTATTTATTAAATGTACTTAATTTAAGTACCAATCCCCACTGTTAATACTGGCTTATTAGCTTCCCATTATTAAGATATTGGCCATTTATTAGCATTTCTAAAAGTACGATCTTATTCTACATCCCTAATCCTACCCAGTACCTAAGCCCAAACTTCCTACCTAACTATTATTAAGCAGCAAATTAGTAATTTGAGCTAAATGTCTTATATGATGGTTTGTTAATAGCAGGAATTCTGCCTTAAAATGACGTGACAAACAAACAAACAAGAATCAAACAAAAATATAAACGAAAGCTCATTGCCAATAAATTTGTCTTATTTTTAGTAAACGGTCACCTTAAAGCCTAAAGGTTATTGCACATTGAATTCGAAATTTAGATACGCAATTTTCACACATTAAAAATTCAATTCGATCTCATCGTCTTCGAAACATTCGTCTGTCATAATTCAAATTTTAATCGGGTTTTTCCCGTTTTTCGCATTTGAAAAGGTGTTTTGACAGTTCAAAGCCACTGTACAGCAAAGGCAAATACAGTTAGTATGTTTTACTTGCGAAAAATCCGGTATAAAGTCGTTCCCTTTTGCTGTTTTAAATTCTTTTGAACACATTTAGGTGCTGCTTGTCAACCAGACAACGCTTCTAAGTTCATTCTTACTGTCAATTGCAGGAAAATGATCGATAAAGGTTTTCTGATAAACCGCTGTGAGTTTGAGAGTTTAATTGCAGGTGCTGCACTGAAATAAATGATTCAAAGATGATTCCTTGTATTTACAATTTTTTTTAAGGTAAGAGGTTGATTTGGGTTCAATTTAAACAAACAAATTAAGGTGAAGATTACTTAATTACATTTGTTTAACTTCAACCCATATAACTTGTTTGCAACAGTTTTGCAGAACTCATTTTTTTCAGTGTGCGTTACGGACATGCACGCGAAGAGGAGTCAGATTTTGATAGGACACTGTCACTTGAGCATGGATGACTTTATGACAAACAGTGCACAGTTGAGAACCCCTATGCTGGATTCACAACTCTCCCCTGCTGCTGTTTGGTGTGTTCTCTATTCAGGATTTGTTTACGTACAGAAAATGTGTGAAGTATAAAAAGCAATGTATCAAATTTTCACTGATTACACCTAGTTTGTCATGGGGGACAAAAGTGAGGCTCTTACCCATTTTAGGCTTTACGGTGACCCTTTCCAAAAAAAAAAAAAACAGAGCAAGGACATTTTCACAGTATGTCTGATAATATTATTTCTTCAGGAGAAAGTCTTAATTGTTTGATTTCGACTAGAATAAAATCAGTTTTTAATTTTGTAAAAACCATTTTAGGGTCAAAATTATTAGCCCCTTTAAGCTATATATTTTCTCGATAGTCTACAGAACAAACTATCATTATACAATAACTTGCCTAATTACCCTAACCTGCCTAGTTGACCTAATTAACCTAGTTAAGCCTTTAAATGTCACTTTAAGCTGTATAGAAATGTCTTGAAAAATATCTAGTCAAATATTATTTACTGTCATCATGGCAAAGAAAAAATTATTCAGTTATTAGAAATGAGTTATTAAAACTATTATGATTAGAAATGTGTTGAAAAAATCTTCTCTCCGTCAAACAGAAATTGGGGAAACAAAATAAACAGGGGGGTAATAATTCAGGGGGGCTAATAATTCTGACTTCAACTGTGTTATATATATATATATATACAGTATAGATATATATATGCTTCATGATCTCAAAGTTATCAGATTTTTACTCCCCAAAATTACATCTTATAAAAAAAAACCCTCAGGTTACTTGAGTTGAAAGTTTTCTTGACCCAAATCACCTTTTGGGTCATTTTAACTCCGTGCAGTTCAGGTTTTAATAACTATCGACATGCTGCGCAGCCATAAACCATATAAATCACCTTCCTGCCTCTCCCTTTATCAAACTCCAGAGAACAATGATGCTCCTTTTTACTTACGTATAATGTGCAATAATATCGCATGCTGTGAGATAATTAAACCTGCGGCTTCAAAAACTCTGCGCTTCGTAATCCATTTTGTGAGTCATATTATTTACAACAAACTCTGGATGCCTCTCCCCTCCGTTTCAAACCTCGCCCTGCCAAAATGTCTCGTATCAAAGAAACAAAGGAGTAAAATGTGACCTAGTTGAGTCCCACGGCACATCAAACGCACATCAGAATCAATGAGCGAAGACGTGCGGCGCATCTGCCAAGAATCGCAAGCATTTTAACTCCGGAGACTCCTGTTGGCCTTAAGACGCAAACCCAACCGAAGGCTTGCTTTTGTGGAGGCATCAAGAACTCCCTCTTGTGAGTTAAACGGAGTGGCCCAAGGGCGAGAGTGTTTCGGGAGAGATGAGTTGCATGTTAAAAGCTGTGCTTAAACTCTTCCTTTAATTAATTCTGGGAATAATTACCAAAAGCCCAGTGTGGGTTGGAGTGTTAGCACCGCGCCGAGATTTAGGTTATCTGGGTGCGAGCCCCGCTGAAAGAAAGAACAAAATGAGTTTTATATTGTACAACATCAGCCTATGATCCTTTGATTGGATAATGGGTTTTTAGTGTGAAGTATTATTGCATTCATTATTGTTGCCAAAACTAATCCCGCTCATAACATCCATGAAATTGATAAACTCTATCAGATACAGGCTTCTAAGACGTGTGCTCCTATTCCACTTTCTGAAGTTCGACCTGTGCTGTCAATCTCTAGCTTTTATTGGACACCTAATTTGTCATGGGGGACAAAAGTGAGGCTCTTACCCCTTTTAGGCTTTACGGTGACCCTTTACACACACAAAAAAAAAAAAAAAAAACGATATATATATATATTAGAGATGCCACAATTCTCAATACAATATTGAACCGTTCGGTACGACATCCACGGTTCAATATGGCTTGTGAATTGCGGTTTTTCCGGTTTTACGTTTAAATATTTTATGTGCGTTTTATTTCTCTCCGAATAGACTGTTTGTGTGTCCCTGTAGCCTAAGTCTACATGCTGAGATGAGGAAACTCTTCCCCGCGAATAAATATTCAATCACTACAGGGCTCGAAAATAAGGACTGCCCGATGGCCCGGGGCCAGCATGAGAGACGCTCGGGCCAGTGTACAGAATGGTCAATGGCCCGATCGGGCCAGTGCTGCCTTGTCACAAAAGTTTGGCTGTGACTGTCTGTCAATTGCGTGCAAATACAATCTTAGGGTGCTTTCACACATAGACGTTTGTTTCGGAATCTGTCTCTTTCCCCCCGTTAGCGCGGTTCGTTTGGCATATGCGAGTCCAGGAATCACGCTCAAATCAGCGCCAAATCAATCGCTCCGAGATCGCCTGAATGAGGTGGTCTCTGCTCGATTGAGCAGATCGATTGTAGTGAGAAAACAAAACAATTCAACGAACTAAGGACCCAGGCTATACCACAGTGTATTATGATTGTGTAATAGCCATATATACGAATGATGAGCAGGGCGGGATGTCATTCCTACCGGTAAATGTGCTTTCGTGTCTATGCGAAAGTGAAAGCATGCTGAAATATTAACGAGAGCTGTTTATCAGTTAGGAAGATTGAACGAAGTTACCAACTGATAATCTTTCCATATTTTAATCTGATAATATGTTATTTTAGGCCTGTTGTTTTGTTCATTTCTGCACTGACAGCTCGAAAGAAAGATCAACATTGATCTGCTTCATGATCTAATGCATGATCTGATGATCGGTTCATCTATTTATTTGTAATTTAAGCCTATAATGCATAATTCTAGCCAACGTTTCTTTAATAGATTAATTCAATAGATTTTTACAAAACTTGACAACTGAAATGAGGCTCTGTATGAGAAAGTCTGACCTCTCTGATTTGTATTTATGTCTGTGGGTGTCAAAATTAAAGTGCATATTTTCGCTTATAAAATATATACACAACTGCTCAAAAGTTTGGGGTCCGTATGATTGTTAAATATTTTAAAATAAGCTTCTCCTGCTCACCAAGGCTACATTTATTTCCTCATAAATATAGCACACATTGTAAAATTGTAAAATGTTATTGCACTATAAAATAACTGTTCAAAAATAGTTTATAATTTAATTTAATCATTTATTCCAGTGATTTTAAAGATGAATTTTCAGCTTCATTACTCCAGTCTTCAGAGTCACATGATCCTTCAGAAATCACTCTAATATTAATTATTATTGTTTTTATTATTATTATTATTATTATATTAAATGGTAATAGTAATAAAAGCAATAATGTCTGGAGTAATAATTTTATTTGAAACTACATAAGAAAGCAGTTATTAAAAAAAATAAATTAATATTTAATGCCCAGTTTGTACATAGGCTACCAGCAGCTGTGAGATTTTAGTGTTAATTTTTTTTATTATACAATACGCTAGGAACTAGTGTACCTTTCTTGGCTTTGAAGTAAAACAAAGGAGTATTGCAATAAATCGTTTTTATTTTTTTCTCTTTCTTACTGTTCCTATTGCCTAAGCATAGAATAACAATAAAAAAAAACCATCAGAACCGAACCGAACCGAAAACCGTGTTAAAAAACCGAGGTATGTATTGAACCGTAAGCTAACTGTATTGTTGCATCCCTAATATATATATATATATATATATATATATATTTTTTTTTTTTTTTTGTAAAGGGTCACCGTAAAGCCAAAAAAAAAAAAATATATATATATATATATTATCTGTTAAACATCATTTGGGAAATATTATAAAAAAAAAAATAAAATAAAAAAAATAAAATAAAAAAAAGGGGGGGGGCTAATAATTCTGACTTCAACTGTATGTACAGTATATAATTGTATTATATATATATATATATATATATATATATATATATATATATATATATATATATATATATATATATACATATATACATACATACATAGACATAGTATATACATATAAATAAAAGCACCACAGTAAAATTAAAACATTATGTTTCTTCTCAGCCATTTACCCCAGTATGCAGAAATGTTATAGGCTTGTTGTCTCAAGAAAAGTTTCAGTACTTCTATATCATACACCACTTTTACAATATCATGCCATTCGCCTGCAGATGGAGGATCTTCCTTGAACCATTTCTTTGTAATGGGCTTTTTGCTAGTTGTTAGTAATGCATTAAGAAGATATGCATCATTTTTTTGGTATTTCTGCAGAGTAAATTCCCAGGTACATAGTTTTAAAATTACATTCCAGATTCAATCCCATTATTGCATTGATCTCTTTATTCAAATCTTGCCAATAGGTGTGTATACTATAACAATCCCAAAATATTTGGAAATGATCATCCAATACATTTCCACATTTTCTCCAGCATTCACCATTTTTATCTTTAGTTTGAAAGTGTTTTATTTTAGATGTCATGAAGAATCTGATTACATATTTCCAAATAAATTTTCTCCATGAATCTGAATTAATTGTGATCATCTGTGTTTCCCAAATAGTTAACCATTCCTCTTTTGTTATAATTATATCGGCTTCCTTTTCCCATTTCTGTTTTACATACATTGTTGAGACAGGAATAATCTTGATACTAGTTTTTATGTCTTCTGAATCTCTTATGTTTTTATTGAAATAGTCTCTAACTTGAAGGTAACAGAAAAAGTCTTGTTTATCTAAGTTATATGTATTCGAAAGTTGTTGAAAACGTCCTTATTCATTATCAGTAGCGATGAGGCAGAAGGATGTTATGCCTTGCAAACTCCATTGTTTAAATCTTAGACCTAGTTTTAAATTGAATATCATGTTCAACCCATCTTAATATCTTTGCTCGTTTTTCACTTTTAGGATTCTTTAATTCTTTGTACCAAATTTACAAAGGGGTCTTTGTCAGGAAATTCAATTTATGCAGCTCTGTATGTTGGAAATTCTTGAAGCATTTTTAAAGTAAATTTGCTCTTGGGTTTAATTTGCTTAAAATAAAGTCAAATACAGTGGTCCCTCGATATAACATGGTTCACTTTTCGTGGCCTCACAGTTTTTCCGCAGATTTTTTTTTGTGCAATTTGACATCCTTATTTTTTATTTACAGCACATTCTGTTCTGCATCCTGATTGGCTGTAGACCATTGTCAATCATTCTCCTCTGTGTCTTCTGTCCATTACAGAATGTGTTTAGCTTGCCAAATTAACATAAATCAGACCGCTAGCAGTGCGAGTTCCAACAAGGATGCAAAAAGGATTGTAACTGTCCACAGCGGGACCATCGTAAAGGGGGTCGCACACCAGATGTGCCATGCATTTTAGAATTGTAAACATAAGTTTTTATCAGGGAATCAGGTACGCACATCGGTGCCGCAAGTTGGCGGCTGTCTGAAATGCCCAGCTTTGATGAATGTTTGCTTCTGACAACAGGTTTCGATCTTGGGTTTCATTCTACTGGACTTATTTTCCTGCGAAAGTTTAAACTGAGTATTTAAACAAGAAAGAAAAGTGTGAAAATGTTAATGCCTGTCTGAGAAAAGTGTACCAAGTGTGTAGTGAGGGGGTTTACAGCCTTAAAACATCATTTTTTATAATAATTATAAAAAATAAAGCTGACTACTATTGCGGGTTATTTTTTAGAACGTAACTCTCGTGATTAACGAGGAACCACTGTAACACAATTCAAGTCGGTGCAAATGCGAGTCTTAATTAAACTAAGTTACACCAAATGTAGTCATTTGTAACCAGGGGTGGACTGGGAAAGCATTTTCAACCGGGCAAAAGTAACTGTCAGTCAGGCCACATCTGATGCGATTTAGAAGGATGCGATCTGCGCGGGGATGCGTGGCAGGCCAGAGTCCCGGTGGCAGGCCAGATTGACCGTCAGGCCACCGGGAAATGTCTCGGTGCTCCCGATGGCCAGTCCGCCCCCGTTTGTAACTAATAAGATTTATTTAAATTGATTATAGCCTAGTTTCTTCTGCTAAAACAAGAACTTGACATTACATTAATTTAAATAATACAGACTCAAAAAGAAAGATAAATCAATTACCTTTAACTTAATTTAGGAGTGTTGGGTTAAACATAAGTCAATTTTACATGATATTGACAAGTTAATTGTACCTTCTGTCAGGGTTCTGCCACTCTGGTCTTGTAAATTCTTGTTTTGGTGGCAGAGTCCGGACACTAGCTCTGTCTTGTCATGCCCTGTTGTGCTCGGCTCGAGTTTTCTCGGGTCAAGCACTTGTTTTCTGTCATTGTTAGCGTCTCTGTGTGCGTGCCGTCGTGAGTGCAAGCGCTTGTGACGTGCGCACTCTAGTACTCGTGTTTGTGTTTTGTTCTGTCTGCATCGTGCCGTTTCATTCTCAGCGTCTCAGTCTGGTTGGTTTTGGTTTCGGTTGGCGCTGAGATGAAACATGCGCGTTGCTTATGTGTGAGCGCACGGTAAGATGTTTTCATCTATCGTGTGCATGTGTCTCGTGTTCAGTCTTCTGTTGGTGTTGTGTTTAGCACGTGGTGCGTGTTTACATGCACCGCGTGCTTGTGTTGTCATGAACACGCAGATAATGAGTTCTCTTATTGGCTGCGTGTTCTAGTTCTAGTCATTTAATCTAGTTTTGAACTGTGAGAGTGTGTCTGAGCCTCGGACATTATCAGAAAGGCTATTTCAGAGTTTAGGAGCCATAAATGAGAAGGCGCGACCTCCTTTACTCGACTTTGCTATTCTAGGTACTACCAGAAGCCTTGAGTTTTAAGATCTTAAAGCTCAGAGCTTCTGGTAGTATGTGCTATGGGTCACGCCGATCACTCGACGCAGAAGTATAAAACAGCCTTAAGCTGAAAATGAATGAATGAATGAATGAATGAATAAACGAACTGTTTTTACCATGAATAATAATAATAATAACAATAATAATAACAATAAGATATTTGAGCGGCAACAGATTGGAATCAGAAATGAACAAACAAGCAAAAAAGACAATCTGAAGTTTATCTGATTATGTTAATTGAAAAAAAAAAGGAGATTTTCCTTCCATTAAATTTTATGATAATTGTTTACCTCGACTCAACAATCATGATGCATGTTCTGTTCCTTGTAACTCTTGAGTCAAATTCGCTCAACCACTTTGAGGATTATTAGTTAGCACCTTCATGGTGGTGATCCTGTCTAAAAGTGCTAGTGATGTGATAAAAGGACCATAAAAATTGACCAGCTCCAGGCCTCTGAGTGAATATAATAAGAAGTTACAGAAGCGTGTCTGATAGTAAGGCCAGCGAATGGTCTCAGTGGGCAGATAAGATCAGGTAAGAGGCTTCAGTCAAGGTCCGGTGTTGACAGTAGCAATACATTCTCGTTCATAATGAAGAGGCTGTTCTGCTTCCCAAATAAATAAACATTTATTATTCTCTGCTCGCGTGGGCATGACAGGAATTGTAAATGGATACAAATTAGCGGAAGACACATTGGGTGCATTGCAGTTCACCTCATTCTTTATGACAAATGCATCTAATAAATGACGTGGGCTATTGGTGAATAAACTATGCTAATATTTTGAAATGTACACTCAAACTCATAGGTCAGGATGTCTGGAAGGTTCAGATTCTTGCTGCAATATGCTAAATGCTTTTCACACAGTATTTTGGCAGTCGCTCACAGCATGGTTGAGTCTACCTGGATATTTTTTTCTGTTTTGGATGCTTTTTGTGGGAAGAAAATCTCAGACAGTTTCATAAAGAATTCAGTCTCTTTAAAATTGCAGAATGGGTTTGTAGAATCTGTGTACGCTGAAAAAAAATGATTAATTAGATTTACTTTTTTTTTAAGGTAAGTGGTTACAAACAATTTATATGGGCAGAAATTAAACAAACACATTCAATTTAGTAATGCTCAACCTAATTTGTTTAAATTCAGCCCATAATTTGCTAAAAATGCTGGGCTGTGGTAACTCCGTGCTAAGTCAAATGTGGACAAATGCAACAGTTGGGTGATAAAATGTCATTTAAATTCCTTTAAAAAAATTTACATTTAAAAACTTGACCCAAGAGTGACCCAGTGGTTAGCACTGTCACCCCACAGCAAGAAGGTTCCTGGTTCAAGTCCCGACTGGTCAGTTGGCATTTATGTGTGGAGTTTGCATGTTCTTTCAGTGTTGGTTTGGGTTTCCCTCAGTCCAAACTTGTGTATGTGTGTGAATGAGTGTGTATGAATGTTTCCTAGTACTGTGTTGCAGCTAGACGGGCATCTGCTGCATTAAACATTTGCTGGATAAGTTGTCGGTTCATTTCTCTGTGGTGACCCCAGATGAATAAATGGACTACGCTGAAGGAAAATTAATGAATGAACTTGACTCAAGATTGGGTTTGTCCATATTTGACCCAAAGTTGGGTTAACACAACCCAGCTTTTTTTTTTAGAGTGTAATGAAAAATTGGGATCAACCAGACTGACCTTATATAAACAACCTCATTTATATCTGTATTTAAAAATTATTCACTAGGAATCAGTTTGATGAAATAGCATGGGGAAAAAAACAAAACAAAAACAAAAAACACTTTAATATGTATATGTACATTTACTGTAATGTTTCAATTTAACTTTAATATTTAAATGTATTTAACTGGTACACTGTAAAAAATGTTGGGGTCCACACAATCGATTTGTGTTGGGACAACATGAAGGAATTAAGTTAGCTTATTAGTTTTTACAAATTTAAGTGGATTAAATTTAAAACATTTAAGTTGTCCCAATGAAATCTCAAGAGTTGTGTTGATTTATATAAGACATTTTAAATAAGTAGTTTGAACAAGTAACAAAAATAATTTGAGTGTAGTTTAGTTTATTTACAGTACTTTCATTTACAGTAGTCACTTGTATTACATTTACAGTAGTTATTTTCTTACAGTAAACAGATTGCCTAATCAAGTTTTACAAAATTATAAAATGACCTAGTGATTAATTGACCTTTTCAGCTAACCAATCTCAGAAATCTAATCTTGTTATGTGTTCACTGTGTCTTTAAAGACTAAAAAGTATAGGTTGGCTATCATGTTCTAGGATAAACTTGACAATATCTTGTTTTTACAGTACATTAATTACAGTACTTTTATTATACTTTCTATCAGAGCATAAAAATATTTATAAAAATTAACAATTCTCTCACAAATACTTCTTTTCTAGTACTCAATTGCATTTCATAGATCTGTGTACTGATACACATCTTTCTTCAACCGCTTACATTCACTTTATTATCAGTTTGCATAACCAACAATGTTTTTTTTTTTTTTTTGTGTTCTTTTGACATAACCTTGTGAGTATTTGAAAGTTGGTGTGAAAGATAGCTGTCACAAAACTATAGATCAGGAGTTTAATCTGACAAGATGACAAATTTAAGTGAATTGAACTTAAAACAATTAAGTGATCCCAACAAATAATCAAGAATTGAGTTGATTCAGCTCATTTTAAATAAGTAGTTTGAACAAAGCAAAACTAATTGGAGTGTTTCTTGCCGGATTAACTGAAGCACAAACTGTAAACTGGAGAAGCAGTTCATTTGCATTTGCATCTTTTTTGTTTTGCTTCCATTCAATAATGGGCATTTAAAGCATGATTTTCATTATTTAGGGATGTATCTAATTCAGTTCTGTGTTACCCTCTATTTGTGTGGCTATGCGTTTCATCCATCATTAGCCTAGCAACATACTAATGTCAAAATCTATTGGATTAAATTATCACGACATAGTTTATGCCTATGTAGTAACTGTGGGGATTTATTTCTAATGGCTAGCATGCTGCATATACAGACCTTAAAAACACAACTGCTCACTTGTTTTTACACTCAAATTTTTTATTTTTTTTGCTGTTCGTTTAAAACTACTTATTTATAATGAGCTGTATTTTATAACACAGTTCTTGATATTTTTTTGGGGGGGATAACTTAATTATGTTCAATGTACTTAAATTTGTAAAAACAATTTAGTTAACTTAATCGATAATATATAGCATATACAGACTGTAAAACACAACTGATCACTTGATTCTACATTGTAAAAAATGTTGGGATTCACACAATCGATTTGTGTTGGAACAACATGAAGAAATTAAGTTGACTTATATGTTTGTACAAATTTAAGTGTATTGAACATAAAACAATTAAGTTGTCCAAAAAAAAAACCAAGAATTGTGTTGATTCAGCTCATTTTAAATAAGTACTTTGAACAGAGCAAAACTAATTTGAGTGTTTCTTGCCGGAGTAACTGAAGCACAAACTGTAAAGGCTCCACCCTCTTCTGCAAAGGGGGTGGTAAAAGCAGTTATTCGTTTACTTTTTGTTTTTGTTTGTTTTGCTTCCACACAATAATGAGCATTTAAAGTTTTAATTATTTAGGGATGCATCTAATTCAGTTCTGCTATTTCCTCTATTTGTGTGGCTGTGCGTTTCCTGCATCATTAGCCTAGCCACATGCTAATGTCAAAATCTTTTGGATTCAATGATCACTGCGTAGTGTATGCCCATGTAGTAAACTTGTAAGGGTTCATATCTAATAGACAGCATGCTGCATGTACAGGCTAAAAACACAACTGATCACTTGTTTTTACATTGTAAAAAATGTTGGGATCCACACAATTGACTTGTGTTGAAACAAAAAATAATCAGGAATTGTGTTGTTTCAGCTCATTTTAAATAAGTAGTTTGAACAGTGCAAAACTAATTTGAGCGTTTCTTGCTGAAGTAACTGAAGCACAAACTGTAAAGGCTTTGCATTTGCATCCTTTTTGTTTTACTTCAACTCAATAATGGGCATTTGAAGCATGGTTTTCATTATTTAGGGATGTATCTAATTCAGTTCTGTTATCTATTCTATGTGTGTGGTTGTGTGCGTCATGCATCATCACGGGACGTAACACTAGCCACATGCTAATGTTAAAATCTATTGGATTTAATTATAACTGCATAGTTTATGCATATGTAGTAAACTCGTTGAGATTTATTTCTAATATATAGCATATACAGACTGTAAAAACATAACTGATCACTAGTTTTTACATTGTAAAAAATGTTGGAATCCCGGCACCAATAGCCTAGTGTTCTGACATATAGCACCGTGGAGCTCAAGGCGACCCGAGTGCGATTCCCAGCACAAGGTCCTTTGCCAATCATTTCTCTCTCTTCTCCCAATACTTTCTTGTCTGTAACCTTCACTGTCCTATCCAAATAAAAAGGTAAGAAACCCCTAAAAATTATTTTTATTAAAAAAAAAAATGTTGGAATCCAAACAGGATTGATTTGTGTTGGGACAACATGAAGAAATTAAGTTAACCTAAAGGGGCTAATAATTTTGTCCTTAAAATAGTGATTAAAAAATTAAAAACTGCTTTTATTTTAGCCGAGATAAAACAAATAAGACTTTCTCTAGAAGAAAAAATATTATCAGATATACTGTGAAAAATTTCTTGCTCTGTTAAACATCATTTGGGAAATATTTAAAAAAGAAAAAAAAATTCAAAGGGGGGCTAATAATTCTGACTTCAACTGTGTATATATATATGTGTGTGTGTATATATACACAGTTGAAGTCAGACTTATTAGCCCCCCTGAATTATTACCCCCCCTGTTTATTTTTTCCCCAACTTCTGTTTAACAGAGAGATTTATTCAACACATTTCTAAACATAATAGTTTTAATAACTCATTTCTAATAACTGATTTATTTTATCTTTGCCATGATGACAGTAAATAATATTTTATTAGATATTTTCCAAGACTTCTATACAGCTTAAAGTGACATTTAAAGGCTTAACTAGGTTAACTAGGCAGGTTAGGGTGATTAGGCAAGTTATTGTATAATGATGGTTTGTTCTGCAGACTATCTGGGGAAAAAATATCTTAAAGGGGCTAATGATTTTGACCCTAAAATGGTTTTTAAAAAATGTAAATTCTAGCCGAAATAAAACAAATAAGAGTTTCTCCAGAAGAAAAAAAATATTATCAGACATACTGTGAAAATGTTCTTGCTCTGTTAAACATCATTTAGGAAATATTTAAAAATAAAAATAAAATTCTAAGGGGGGCTAATAGTTCTGACTTCAACTGTATATATCAAGAATAGTGTTGTTTCAGCCTATTTTAAATAGTAGTATTTTGATCAAACAGCAAACATAATTTTTTGAGTGTAGAACAGAGTCTCGGACTGCCCATTAGGCTAAAATAAACCAAATCACGAACAGCTAGCAGTAGGATGCACAGTTTAGAGCTTGCGTTTTAACCTTAAACATCCACCGCAAATCTTATCGACTGCAAAGGTCTCCGTCTCTCACCCCTAGCGAGCATTTGTCATATACAGGTCATCCCTCAAGCTTTCACTGCCTCCGTCTGATGCCTTCATAACAACAGATTACAGATAATGTCCTCATGTCACCCTCTATCCCATCAGTTCAGACATCAAAACACATCAAAGTCTCTTAACCTTCCCAAGAGTAATATCAACCGATCGACCCTGTTTTGATTCGCTTCGTTCGGGGTGACGACGGGTTTATACAGGACACCTCTGAAGCTTTATGAGCGAATTTGGGCTTTTTTTTTATCCTCAAAGCAGAGAAGAAATAATGTGTTTTAAGAGACAGTCCAGCAAGTCCATGACAAGAGCCAACCTGCAGGAGGCTCATTGGAGATACAGTTGACGTCAGATTTTAGCCCTCCTGAATTATTAGCCCCCCTGTATATTTTTTCCCCAATTTCTTTTTAACAGAGACAAGATTTGACACATTTCTAAACATAATAGTTTTAATAACTCATTTCTAATAACTGATTTATTTTATCTTTGCCATGATGACAGTAAATAATATTTAACTAGATATTTTTAAGATACTAGTATTCAGCTTAAAAGTGACATTTGAAGGCTTAACCAGGTTAATTAGGTTAACTAGGCAGGTTAGGGTAATTAGGCAGGTTATCGTATAACGATGGTTTGTTCTGTAGACTATCAGAAACAAATGTTGATTAAGGGGGCTAATAATATTGACCTTAAAATTGTTAAAAAAAAATAAAAACTGCTTTAATTATTGCTGAAATAAAACAAATCAGACTTTCTCCAGAATAAAAAATATTATAGAAAATGCTGTGAAAATTTCCTTGCTCTGTTAAACATTATTTGGGAAATATTTGTAAAAAAAAAAAAAAAAAAAAAAAATAATAATAATAATAATAATAATAATAATAATAATAATAATAATATATATATATATATATATATATATATATATATATATATATATATATATATATATATATATATATATATATATATATATAAAAATCACAGGAGGGCGAATAATTTTGCCTCAGGCTATAATTTTGCAAAATACATTGCTCCATTTCAAGGTTTGTTGCACATTTCACAATACAAGTCCACTAGAAGGCGCTGTCTTTTTTTAGCGAATCTTAGGGTGGATTTTGTTATACGTTTCAGATACACATCCTTCTTATACACGTCCATGAGAAGGCAGGGCTTGTTGTACAAATCACCAAACAAACTAATGATCTAAACTAGAGGTCTGCATTCTACATTTCTAAATACAGTAAAACACAGTAGCGGTCACTAACTCTGGTGTAATTTGAATGGGAGCGGACCGTTTAACAATATATCGCTCCTGAGTCCTGACGTTATTTCAGAACAGCATATCTGTGATTTCCTCATTCTTATTGAGCACCGGTATAGCCAGTGCTCACGATTGTTACACATGATGAACGCATGACCAGGGCTTTCTGCATGTGCTTTTTTTTTTACAAAGTCTGTGCGCGCATCATCTTCATAACAGTCCTCAGGGTGGGCTTTACCAACAGGGGAGAGCAAAGTGAAGATGCGCTGTCCTTCAGCTTGCATTAGAAAACGGTCAGTTTACTGTTAGGAAACCCACATCAGGCAAGTAATGTATGGGAGTCTTTTTATTCGTCATAGACAGTTTTATCTGTTATCTCTCTCTCTCTCTTTTGGTAGTACACAATTTAAAGGTGAGATTTTGGAAACCAGATCTAAATGGACGCATCTAAATGGACGCATAGCCCCTCGCAGTGGCCGTCGGTGACGTTGACGCGCACCTCTCAAAAACTGTAACGCATACGCGTATAGCAAGCTCTGTGATTGGTCGACTTAGTAGCGCTGACGAGTGTGGGCGGAGGTGAGAGCCGCGCGCCCGATGCAGCGAGTGTTTACAAGTGTGGAGTCCCGTGAAGGAGCTCTGAATGGAGACTGTTGTTTTGTGTTTACCTTATGATTAAAGTTGTTGCACGTCCGCCGCTTCCCGCCTCAAAATGAGCGAATTTGAGCCACTTGTACATTAAGGAGGTGGTCAGAAAAAACAAAACACCAGCGAAGAAACTCGACACAGAGGAACATAAACACCTACTGCCAGCGAGCGTTTCGGAAGTGTATTGCAGAGAAACAGAAACAGAGCGCAGAAGTAAAAATGCACGGCTACGCGCGAGGCTTGCGCCGTGGCTCACGCCGATCACTTGATGCAGAAGTATAAACCAGGCTTAAGCCGAAGGATAAATGAATGAATGTCACACTGCCCCCTAGTGGTTATTTTATCTAGAAACTGGTTTCCCCCACAGTCCAAAGACATGCGCTATATGTGAATTGAATAAACTAAATTTGCCATAGTGTATGTGTGTGAATGTGACAGCGTATGAGTGTTTCCCAGTACTAGGTTGCAACTGGATGGGCATCCGCTGCATAAAACATATGCCAGAATAGTTGGCGGTTCATTCCACTGTGGCGACCACTAATAATATAATATAATAAGGTACTAAGCCTAAGAAAAATGAATGAATGAATGTGTTATTTGGTCTGTTGATGGCAGTTTGACGAATTCAACCACAATATTCCCATGTGCCTCTTACCATTAGTTTGCTACTAGAAAATGATGCGCAATATTCTGTTTCAGCTGGAAACATCAACATACTGAAAAGTTTCAGCAGCTTCAAGTTCACGCAGACATTTTTCAGTGTGTATTTACAGTGTGTATTTACAACAAACATGCATTGGAAAAACATCTACATAACCTCATATCATAATGGAATGCATTACAAGGGCAGAGACAGTAAATGCCATGCTTTCACTGTTGATTTTAGCAGCTTTAATCAGTTTTCAGGTTTTTGATCATGCACTTTTAATTATTGAATGACTAAGCTAGAAGACATCTTTTCACTGGGACCCGCGTGCCTGTTCTCATTAAACGATCTCATCTTTTTATACATAAGACAAGCATCTAATTCAAGATTGATGAGATATGTGTGAGACGCGTCCTCAAGAGCGGTGAAACAGCTCACCACATATGCAACTTTGAGTGAAATAAATGAAAGATAAAGCGCAGGCTCCTGCAGAAAAAACACAGACATCACGAAGTATAGCATTGATCTATAGCTGCCCAAGGTTATCAATCCAGCGCGTGTGTGTGTATGACTGTTGGTGTGTGTCCCACATCTGAAAGCAAATGGCAGGAACAGCCGTATTGTTTCAGCGAACAGATGCAAATCATGAGTTCATGCATCATTAAATGTTTTAATGAGCAGATCTCATCATCTCCCTCTTCATTTAACTCCCATAATGCACAATAGATCTTTTCAAAAATGTATGACAGGACACTACAAAGACTGATATTCCTCCATAATGATTTTTCTCTTAAGTCCTTTGAAGACATTTTTGAGTTATATTTTGAGGAGAAGTTTCCAAAAAAATTAATTAATATTTTCAGATATATTTTGGCCACTCTTTATTTTAATTTTAAAGGTACTATTCTCGCTATAAACAAACTGTTAACTATGACTTAACTCAAACTCCTAATCTGCTGCTTTTAATAGTTATTAAAGTAGTTGATGTATTGGATTAGGGATGTACAATAAGATCATGCAGAATATGTACTTTATAAATACTAATAAACTGCCAATATTTTAAAAATAATCAGCAGGCGATAATCTGCTAGCTAATATTGACACTTGGTACTTAACTAAAGTATTACTTTAGTTCAACTCAAATATTTCATATATAAAGTGCCAATTTGGATGCTGATTGGTTGAACCAAAAGGTATTTTTTGATGTACAGTAGGTGACACTTCAAAATGACCATTACCACCGTGTGAGGCGCCGCGACAGCATTAGGGGATTATGAACAAGTTTTTAGGTGTAACAGCAGTTTGGCTATTATAGTTTATGCCGTCAGGGGGCAAAAAGGGACAAGATGCAAACAGACAGAAATATACAGTAGCTGTAAATACCCTGCTACTTGTAAATGAAGATGAAGTAACGATACAAAGCATTGAAATCAAAATTGAAAATTGTAGTAAATTGAAATCATTGTTTTGCAAGAAAACGCCATTTCTTTTTGACATTTAAATATGTGGTGTTTTATTTACTGTTTCCCTTTCATTGTATTTTTATTATTGTTTTATTAGTAACGCTTTTAAATCAGCTCACATTTATTAAATTCAATTTACATTAAAACTACTTAAGCACTGTAAAAATGCAGGGTTCCACACAATTCCTTAATGTTGTCCCAACACAAATCGATTAAGTAAACGTAATTATTTTTACATATTTAAGTTCAATTGAGTTTATTTGTGTAGCGCTTTTTTATAACATGTGTACATGTTTAATAAAGGGCATTTGTGTATTAAGTGTATGTGTTGTCCTTGAAGTGGATTTAAGTGGATGGAACATGAATTAAGTTGTCCCCCCAAAAAACTTATGAATTATGTTGTTTATTATTTTTAAATCAATTAACCACTTTGTACACTGTAAAAAAATATTTGTAGATTAGCAGTTTTCCATATTTGGTGATTTATGTTTTTATTTTTCTCTATTTATTTATACTTTTGAATTGCATTTTTCATAGTTTAAATGTGACTTTTATTAAAAAAAATGTATAAAAGTCACATTTAAACTATTAAAAATGTAAATAAAAGTCACTTTTTTTTACTTTTCAAGGTTAAATTTGTTGGAAGAAAAATCAAGGTCCCATAATGCAATTCAAAAGCATAAATAAATAGGGAAAAATAAAAACACGAATCACAAACTACGGCAAACTGCTAATTTACAAATATTTGTTTACAGTGTACAAAGTGATTAATTGATTTTAAAACCAAAGAGTTTATTCAATTTTCTAAGCAATTACTTGACTTTAATAAAGTACATTCAAAATTAAGTCAATTAATTATGTGCATTATTATTATTATTATTATTATTATTATTATTATTAAATGAAGTTAATAGCCAGCACCAGGACATAGACTCACTGGGGTGCTGTTTTTTTGTACATGTCGGTGTTTACGAATAGATTACATCAAAAAGAACACAAGTAATCTTGACAAACTAATCATCAGTCTAAAGCTACAACCCTTAAGCAGCAATTGTAGCTAGTTTTTTATGGGATGCTTAATAAATGTATTTGCTAAATGTATGCCAGTTGTACAGAAAACCCTTATTAGATAGGGACTACGTCGTAAAAACAAGACACAGACGCATGCATTGCTGTGAACCATGGTTTTTTTTAAAAGGTAGGAGTCCTCAGAATAACATCCCATTAAACACATTTAGTCCAACGACACAATAGTGTTAATTTATCGATGGTCATTCGTTTGTTTATGTCACCGTTTCTGCCGGAGACCTGTTGTTTACATTGTTTACTATGTTACTTACGCATGAAAAGGGCGTCTTTGTAGTAAAAAGCAAGCCAATGTCATAGCTTACAGTGTTACAAACAAAATGAGACCCGACTGAATAAAAAGTCAAGGAGATAGTTACTAAAATCTAAACAAAGCAGTCAAGTGTTTTGACATCAACTTAAAGGGTTTACTCACTTTTTAAAGGCAAGTTTCATTCCACTTTATGTCCACACATGTAGCGGAATGACAATAAAACTCAACTTGACTCGACTAACCTAAAATCCTTCCCTAGATTAACACAAACGTTGCTTCATCACTGCGAATCGAAAGAGTGTTTCATTTTACGCTCTAAACTTGTTCAACTCATCAAAGCTTCAATCAAAAGTTCCCCTGACTGCATGGTTAAACACTGAAAATGTTGGAAGAGGCTGGAGGCGCTCTCTCTCATCAACGGGGCCATATTTAACCTTTAATTTTCTAGCGTCTGTCCGAATTCTGCTCAACAGACTCTGCTTGTTCATAAAGGTTAATTACATTTGGCTTCGGCTCTGGGGCCGGGCTTGCTGAAATCCAGAGGGGTTGACAGATTGTCAGGTTGAATATGTATGTGCCATTTCCAAGAGCCCAGAAAGCAGATGCATTTTTAAAACATTTGTGATGTTTTGCTTCACAAAAAAAAAAAAAAATGGTTGAAGTTATCAAACTTACGGGATTGTAAATGACGTTGGCCTTTCTCTTTCTGTACATGCCCTTTAAACCACACAATCAAAAATGAATCAGCTAAATGAAGCAGACTGAAATGATCCTAAAACTACAATAATGATACTAAATAAATAAAATAAAACGGCAACACTTGACAATGAAGTTGATTAGTTTACACACAACTATCACTAATCTAACTATCTGTTACAAGGGAGACGCTGACAACAGGGATGCGGATCCAAACGGTTTATTAGCAGGATGGTCAGGCAAGCAATGGTCAACACAGGGGCAAACAGATATACACAGGCAATCCAGAGTCGAAGTCAAATAAACGAGCAGATGGTCAAAAAGGCAGGCAGCAAGCAACGTAAACAAACAAAAAGCAAGGTTCAAACACGGAAGGCAAGTAAACCGTCTTAATGCTCACTATACAATTTAACAAGACTCAGCAATGTGTGTGTGTGTGTTTTGGAGGTGTCTGTGTAATTAGTCCTGGTCAATTTCAGCTGTGTCCATTTGCAATCATGGGGATCTAGGCCAGGTGTGTAAGTGGTGCATGATGGGTTATGTAGTTCTTTTTGCTGGCAGATTTGTAGTTCTCCAGTGATCTGCATGGGCTAGATAGCTGGTGACTGTGACACTAAGTACACATGTACTATAAATACGTAAATTCAAAAAGAAGTCTAAGAACGACTATACAAGTACTTTTAAATAAGACAGAACAATATTGCAAAGAAGGTATTTAAGGTAGATTAAGGTTTATGAGGAGGTTGAGAATGGGGTACTTATAATTTTGGATACGCCAGCTTGTACGCTTCAAAATCTGATTTGTTTAAAATCAATCATCTCCACTGCCTGTTTTAGATACAGTATTTATATATAGCAGGCGCTTTGTTCAAAGTGACTTACAATTGAGGAGGCATTCAGTGATTCAACAAGAAGAGGCAATACACACGAGAAGTGCTGATTATTCAAAGTAACTTGTTGTGCTCAAAGAATTTAGTGCTATAGTTTTTTTTTTTTTTCCACTAGAGAGAGGTACTTCTACACTACCTGACAAAAGTCTTGTCTACGATCCCAGTTGTAAGATCAACAAATAATAACTTGACTTCTAGTTGATCACTTGGAAAAGTAGCAGAAGGAAGATTTTTCTGATGAATCATCTGTTGAACTGCATCCCAATCATGACAAATACTGCAGAAGACCTACTGGATCCCGCATGGACCCAAGATTCTCACAGAAATCAGTCAAGTTTGGTGAAGGAAAAATCAAGGTTTGGGGTTACATTCAGTATGGAGGCGCGTAAGAGATCTGCAGAGAGGATGGCAACATTAACAGCCTGAGGTGTCAAGATATTTGTGCTGCCCATTACATTACAAACCACAGGAGAGGGCAAACTCTTCAGCAGGATAGCGCTGCTTCTCATACTTCAGCCTCCACATCAAAGTTCCTGAAAGCAAAGAAGGTCAAGGTGCTCCAGGATTGGCCAGCCCAGTCACCAGACATGAACATTATTAAGTATGTATGGGGTAAGATGGAGGAGGCATTGAAGATGAATCCAAAGAATCTTAATGAACTCTGGGAGTCCTGCAAGAACACTTTCTTTGCCTCCAGATGACTTTATTAATAAGTGATTGAGTCATTGCAGAGATGTATGGATGCAGTCCTCCAAGCTCATGGGAGTCATACACAATATTCATTCTTTTTCCACTGCACCATGACTTTATATTCTATACTGTACATTATTTCTGTTCAGTGACAAGACTTTTGTCTAAAAGTCAGACCTTACTGTCCTAATTAAATCATTAAAAATCAAGGCATGATCATAGTATAAGCGTAATCTAGAGGCCTTTGCCTTTCATATAAGCCACTTCTGATACCAAATGATCAACTAGAATTCAAGTTTTTACTTGTTGTTCCTAAAACTTGGATAGGCAACAAGACTTTTGTCAGGCAGAGTATAGGTGGTTTTGGTATTACTCACCAGGGTTCAAGTTTTCTCGGAAGCAGTAGCGAAGCAAGCTTTACTGGCGGTCTAGACAAACAATGGTTGTGCTAGGCCTGTCACGATATCTATTTTTGGTTGTACGATATATTGCACCAAAATATATTGCGATAAACGATATTATTGTCATTTTAAGACCATTTTATGCCACTCATTATATAATGCCAGAATGACAATATAATATCACAATGCAAGTACACTTTCAAAAAACACACAATATTTTATTCTTAAGAATATTTAATTTAATTATAGTAATTTTAACAATTCAATAGTTAGGCATTGGAATCAGAACGTGAAAACGCATATCCTAAATGAATAATAATTAGTGTTAGCAAAAAAGCGCAATGAAAAGTAATATATCTGCTACCAGATCATGCCGCCCCTAGCATTGCAGCCCTGGGCCCACTTTGCCCATGTCTACATCCTCCACTACATGGGTTTTAGTTGTCGTTTGAAGGATACCAGTCTATTTGCAGTCTAAGTGGGAATGGAAAGATCATTCCACCAGCGAGGATCATTGAATGAAAAGGTATTTGGAAAGTGACTTATAGCCCCTCTGTGATGGCACCACAAGTCGGTGCTCACACCCCGAAAAGAGGCTCCTGGAAGGGATGTAGACCTTCAGGAGCAAGTGTAGGTAAGAGGGTGCAGTGCCAGTGGCTGTCCTGTAAGCAAGCATCAGTGATTTGAACTGAATCCAAGCTTCAATCAGTGACCAATGCAGAAAGACAAAAAGAGAGCCGTTACATGGGCTCTCTTTGGCTCGTTGAAGACTAGACGAGCTGCAGCATTCTAGATCATCTGTAGAGGCTGGTGAGTGCAGGATGGGAGACCATTGCAGTAGTCCAGCCTTGAAATGACAAGAGCTTGGACTAAAAGTGCTGCAGCATGATCTGTTAAGAGGGGTCTAATTTTTTGGATGTTGAAAAGTGCAAACCTGCAAGACTGAGCAGGTTGAAGTGGGTATCACGCTGCACAAGAAGCACTGCATTAAATCAAATTGTTTTGCGCCATTTTTTTTAAATATGGAAATGTATTTTACCACAGCATTTTCTATGGATTTTCTGTGCTCCTGACGGATTACATACTGTTTTACGCTTGAAGAACTAAATTAATGCTGACGTCTATTCAGCTGATTATATTTTAATTAACTGACATTATCGATGGTGTAAAAGGAACCTTATGAAACTGAAAATAGTCACATAAACATTATCGGCCCCTGAAAAACACTTGCCCTGCATATAACCCATTGAGAATTGAACCCCTAGCATTATTGGCTTGTGGAAAGCGGATAGCCAGACTGATTTGTACTGCATTATGTTTGTGTATTTTGCAGTATGTCCTTGGCATCGTCTCTCTAATAGTATTACTTTTCACACTTGCTCACAGTTAATAGGGAATAACATGGTTTAATGCAATCCCTGCCGTAAAGAAATGGCTTATTTCAGCCTAATCTGGTTTTAAACCAATATATAAACATCCACCAACCACATTATTAGGAACATCTTGCTTATACCGATTTGGACCCCATTTTGCCTTCAAAACTGCCTTAATTCTTTGGGCAGAGATTAAGCAAAGTCCTGAAAACATTCCTCATAGATTTATGCATGTCGGTATGATAGAATCACACAACTGCTGCAGTTTTTCCATATCCACATCAATGATGAATCTCCCAATCAAGCAATTTTCAAAGGTGTCTTTGAAACAATTGAAGAAATACTGTATGAGTTTAGTGAAGTCATTGCCATGTTTTAAGAGAGCTTGAGATCATTTGAGCTTTGTGATGTAAATGCAACTATAGACTCATCCCACCTTCAAAACGATCCAATAGGTGCATAAATGTCAAAAAGACACAAGTGAGATGAAGTGATGAGCAATGTACTTGAAATAAAAAAAAGAAAACGTTTTGGTCCAACATTGTTAGGCCCTGTTCTCAGTGGTTAGCACTGTCGCCTCACAACAAGAAGGTCGCTGGTTCTAGTCACGGCTGGGCCGGTTTGTATTTCTGTGTAGAGTTTGCATGTTCTCCCAATGTTGGTGTGGGTTTCCTCCGGTTGCTCTGGTTTGCCCCACAGCCCAAAGACATTGGGTAAAACAAAAATTGTCCGTAGTCTGAGTGTGTGTGAATGCGAGAGTGTATTGGTGTTTCCCAGTATTGGGTTGCAGCTGGAAGGTCATCAACTGCGTAAAACATATGCTGAAATAGTTGGTGGTTCATTCTGCTGTGGCAACCCCTGATAAATAAGGAATTAAGCCGAAGGAAAATGAATGAATGAATGAATGAATGAATGAATGGCTGTATGTCCATATGAAAATTCAGAATAAGGTGACTGAAACCGAAACTTCCTGAAAATTCCGGCCAGGGAAGATTTTTTTAAACCCCGGGTACAGTGTGGTCATGCGGACATTACAACCGAAGTTTTTGCCTCATGACGTCAGCATACTTGCTGTTTTATCTTTTCTGATTGGCCAACATTTACACCAACTGCAGAAGGCATGATTCAGGCAAATTGTGCAAATTTGTGGCAAACAAATTGCATATTCTGTGTCGTTTGCTCTGTGGAGCAGTAATTTTGCAATGACCTGAATGCAATGTACTTATTGCCACCTGTTGGTTCAGCCTGATCTCACGAGAAAATGTACATATTTTACGTTTTGTCAGTTTAGTGGCTAATTCGTACGAGTTCAGTCGTACAAAATTGTACGATTTTAAAAAGGAGGCGTGGCACCCAACCCCACCCCTAAACCCAACTGTCATTGGGGGATGAGCAAATCATACTAAATTGTGCGAATTAGATCGTACGAATTAGCCACTAAATCAAAAAGTTACGAATTGCCGTGAGATTGTGTTGGTTGGTTCAGTGTCTTCTTAACAATCATCATCACAGTGCGTTTTTGTGTTTTCATGTGGACAGAAATTTAAAACAAAAACAAAGGTGGGAAAACTTCTGATAATAACAAAACCCGTGTATGTGTGGACATGGCCTTTAAACCCAGGGGTATTCTTTATTTAAGGAGTCGCATGATGATTAAGTAGATCACATGATCAAACCAGACCATAAATTAAATTAAATTAAAAACATTTTTAAAAGAGAAATAGGACTGTTTGCTAACAAGGTGACAACATCAAACACCTGGCATGTCATATAATGCTGATGTGTATGCAGATGTGTATGCAGATCATTTTGAAAATGCTGTCGTAAATGTGAAACCTTTGTTTTAAAAGAAAAGGAAAAACTTTTTTTTTTTTTTTTTGGCAACATCGTTTACCCTGTACATCAGTTTTACCAGTCTGTTTTTACGCAAGTCTTTGTCTGTCTTTCTTTTAGTATATCTCTGTAGTTCATGCATAGTAATAATCTACTTCCATGTTCTCTGTTTGTAACAGGAAGACGCAGGCGCTGGGAGAATTTGTTGGGACCCGTTCTTCCCTCTCAGATCACTGCTGTGACTTCACTCGCAACTCCTGGAGTTGCTCTACTCACTGGAAACTGGAAGAAGCAGAGAACAGCGGGTGAGATAACACACACACACACACACACACACACACACACACACCACACACACACACACGCGCGCGCACACACACACACACACACACACACACACACACACACACACACACACACACACACACACACACACAGAGACGTAAAACTAGGCAATTCGGAAGTATGCCTACATGATCTCATTAGTATTCATAGGTATTGGTATTTAAAAATTAAAAATGAATACTTTTATTCAGCAAAGATGTGTTAAATTGATCAAAAGTGAGAGTAAAGGAACATATTAGGCATTTAGAATTGAATTTCAAATGCATGTTGTTATTTATATTTTTTTTTATTAATCTACAAGTCCTGGAGGGGAAAAATAATATCAAATTGTCTGTTATTGTTAACATTTTACAACACAAGACAGACAGTTTTATAATAAAATCATGTGATAATTAAGACAATAGAGTAATGATGCTGGAAACTAAGCTTTGACATCATATGAATAATTATATTGTAATTACATGGTAATTAATCCCTATAATATGTTGCAAGATTAATGCTGATGTATTTTTTATTGAATAAATGGAGGCATGACAGCATACTGTAAGTGTTTTTTGTCTAAACATAGCCACTAAACATTTTTCAAAACATCTCTTTAACCTCAAACTCATGTACATTAGTGTGTTTTAGTCATTTTTACTGCAATTGTTAAAAAAAAAGAGACATTTTAAAGGAACAGTCGAACCATAAATTATCATTTTAACAGTTTTTACTAGTACACTACCTGATGAAAGTCTTGTTGATGATCCCAGTTGTAAGAGGAACAAATAATAACTTGAATTCTAGTTGATCATTTGGAAAAGTGGCAGAAGGAAGATTTTTCCCAAATGCATCCCAATCATGACAAATACTGCAGAAGACCTATTGGAACCCACATGGACCCAAGATTCTCACAGAAATCAGTCAAGTTTGGTGAAGGAAAAATCATGGTTTGGGGTTACATTCAGAATGGGGGCGCGTAAGCGATCTGTAGAGTGGATTGCAACATCAACAGCCTGAGGTATCAAGACATTTGTGCTGCCCATTACATTACAAACCACAGGAGAGGGCAAATTCTTCAGCAGGATAGCGCTGCTTCTCATACTGCAGCCTCCACATCAAAGTTCCTGAAAGCAAAGAAGGTCAAGGTCCTCCAGGATTGGCCAGCCCAGTCACCAGACATGAACATTATTAACTATGTCTATGGTAAGATGGAGGAGGAGGCATTGAAGATGAATCCAAAGAATCTTGATGAACTCTCGGAGTTCTGCAAGAACGCTTTCTTTATCTCCAGATGACTTTATTAATAAGTGATTTGAGTCATTGTAGAGATGTGTAGATGCAGTCCTCCAAGCTCATGGGAGTCATACACAATATTCATTATTTTTCCACTGCACCAAGACTTTATATTCTATACTGTACATTATTTCTGTGAAGTGACAAGACTTTTGTCTAAGCAAAGTCAGATCTTACGGCCCGTATTAAATAATTAAAAATCAAGGTATAATCATATTTTATTTTGGTAAAATAAGCGTAATCTATAGAGGCCTTTGCCTTTGATATAAGCCACTTCTGATGCCAAATGATCAACTAGATGTAGATACTATGATTTAGTAAATGATACATATTAGGTTTAATGTCTGAAGTCCATTTTTCTATACCTTTACTAACCAAATGCATAAATAAATGGTAGCCTTGGTGCATGTGTATACTTTATACATAAATTACTTCATACATAAAATACCAAGAGATGTTTTGATAAACCTTTGTAAGCATTATTCTGTCCAATCTGACCAGTTATGAAATAAATTTCTTAAAAAATGATAATAATTATTGCAACTTCTACTTTAAAACCTTCCCTTTAAAAGCATCATTGTATCCTGGCCCAGCAAATACGTGGTATTATCTAATGGCGTTATTGCTCTAAAGTGAGTAATTGTTTTCTAAATCGCATCACTTTTTTGACAACTTTATTGCAAAAATCTCAACCCTGGAGGCACTTTTAAAGGCGACAATAATTAAAAGACATCTAAAAAGTGGTCATAGGCACAGACTGTTGAGAGAAAAGGTTGAAAAGCATTCACTTGCTTCTGCAATCATCAAATTCACTGCACTTTACAGAAGATAAATTTAACCCAGAACACTTCAGGTAATAAAACCGATCCTTATTATGATGTCAACAAGATTTTACTTTTTTCCTTCAACTCTGCAAATCTGTGCAGTTTTTCCATTCCCCCAGTGTGTCCCATGTTTTGGACAGCAGCCTTGTGTTTATCACAGATTTTGATTCTACTAAATATTCCTCTCCATTGTTTTTGATCTATGTAAGACTAGAAGTGGACGTATGCCATGGAAGTGTCTGCGCTGACAGAAACAGATCAATGGTTTGTGTAGATGTGAATGAAAAGTTTTCAGTTTTCAGCGCTTCCAGCGTAACGATGATGACTGATATAAATCAAACAGAATATCCATTCAGCCATTATTGCAAAGCAGTTGCTTGTTGTGATACAAAGAGCTGCTATGGGGCCAGAACAGCTTCATCCCAGTCTAAAAGAAATTTGTCAGTGCTAGTTGTTTGATATGTAATCCATTACTAGTGGAAAGCAGGAATGAAAGTAGCGTGGGACGAAAGTAAGCGTTTGTTTTTTTACTTGAACCCCTGACAACATTTGCTGTCCATGCTGTAACAGCACATTCTGCATGCAGCCCTGGACAAAGCTGCCAAATAATCACAAGATTTCATCATAATAAGCATTAATATAAACATGATAATAATAATTCCTTACATTTATATAGCGCTTTTCTGGACACTCAAAGCGCTTTACACATTGGGGGGAATCTCCTCATCCACCACCAGTGTGCAGCATCCACCTGGATGACGTGGCGGCAGCCATATTGCACCACACCACACACCATCTGCAAATTTGGTCAGGATGGCAGGGTTAAACCCCTACTCTTTTCAAAGGACATCCTGGGATTTTAACGACCACAGACAGTCGAGTCTCGGTTTAACGTCTCATCCGAAAGACGGCGCACACTGAGCAGTATAGAGTCCCCTTCACTAAACTGGGGCATTAGGACCCACACAAACCACAGGTTGGGCGCCCCCTGCTGGTCTCACTAACACCACTCCTGGCAGCAACCTAGCTCTCCCCATGTGGTCTCCCATCCAGGTACTGACCACGCGCAGCCCTGCTTAGCTTCAGTGGGCGACCATGTGAGAGTTGCAGAGAGCTAGCATAACAGAACTTTATCATAACCTTTTTTTTTTTTAAGTTTACACTTGCTCCACATCTAAACACATCAATCTGCTTTCAGTTGGCTAATTATAGATGCATGTAAAAATATTATGTGTTCTTACATTCAATTCTCACATTTGAAAGTGTGTATAGTCCGTGAATGATAAATAAGTTGACTTGCACTTAGAAACTCTCTTTAAAGAAAATGACACATACAGTGGGGGGAAAAGTATTAAAGACATCATGTTTTTTTCAGGGAATAACATTTCTAAAGGAGCTGTTAACATGGAATTGGACCAGATTTTGATAAAAAAACAAAAAAAAAAACAAACAGAAACATATCAAAACAAAAATAAAAAAAATGAGTTATGTGTGATGACAATGGACTGACACAACAGGCCCGTAGCTAGAGGGGCTTCGGGTGATTCAAAAGACCCACCCCTCACTGACAAATATCCAGAACTTCTCCCATACATGAGCTTATTTGTCCTATTTTGACTGCTATGCCATCATAAATTGGAAAATAACTAATCGAAGAAGGCTTTAAGATCGAGAAGAAACTGACGTACTGTATATGACGTAATTTTTTACTACTGACCTACCGTATTGTTGTTAAATAGAGAAAACATTTTACAAGTAACTTTTATTCTACATCTTGGATCTTATTCTTGAAAGAAAAATTACAAATAAAAATAATTGAAACACTAAATGTACATTTTAAAGCATATAAAAGATCATTTTAATACTAATTAGGGCATTGTTGTCATCTATGAATTTGCAAATGTACATTTTTTTTACAAGAGAGGCTAGAAAAATCAGGAAGCTCTACATTATTATTATATTAAATTTTTTTATTAAGTGGCCAAATTCTGACAGGAAAGTTGAATATGCTGTCCAGTTTGTTATTTGGCTAACAAATTACTTTGCCTTAATAGCCAGTTTTTTCTCCTAATGATATATGATGTGATCAATTTGTATTTTAAAAATAATACGTATAAGTAATTTATTTATTCTAAATCTTCAGGAAATGGGTTTAGTACATCAAAAACTGTGATTGTGATGACCACCCGGCAAGCTAGTCCAGCTAAAAAAATAGTGCTTTAACAATCTCATAATTAAATATAAAATGAGGCAAATAACAGCAAAAAGATCCACTTTTTGAGAAAAAAGAGCCACCCCTTTCACCAGGCTGGCTACAGGCCTGCACATGGAGAAAGTGCTGAACTTATTTATTACTTAATATGACTATTATTTGGTGATGGCAGCTTAAAGACGCCTCTCATATGGAGAATGAAGTCACATGCATTGCTCAGATGTGAGTTTTTCAGACTTCAACATTGTGTAAAACTCTTGATGGTTCTGTAGGTCTCGTCTATCAATTCTGCTCTTTATTTTGTATTTTCTATTGGGTTCAAGTCAGGTGATTGGCTGGGCCATTCTACAGCTTGATTTTCTTTCTCTGAAAGCATTTGAGAGTTTCCTTGGGTGTGTTTTGGATCATTGTCTTGCTGAAATGTCCACCCTGGTTTCATCTTCATCCTCCTGCTAATGTTGATGTTGGACTGAAGCAGCTGATATTCATTTACACTGAGGAAGGGCAGGGGGTTGCTGAAGAACTACTGAGAGATTTCAACTGGTGTCTTGGCCTTTCTTCATTTCCTCATGTGTTCAATACTTTTTTCCAGTGTCATTTCATTTTAGTTCACATAACTTCATTTGTAAACTAATTAATATTGTTTTCTTTGCATATATGGATTTCTTTGGTTGTTACATGTACCAACATCTGGTTAAAAATTCAAGTTAACAGCACCTTTAGAAAAGTGTTTTCTGAGAAAAATGGTGACGTGTTGAATACTTATTTTCTCCACTGTATGTGCTATATTTTTAATTTAAGGGTATAAGGTGGAATAATTTTGACAGCATACTTTAATACTCACTAGTAATTAGGGGTGTCAAAATTAATCGTTTCTTCGATGCACCGCGATACAGATCGGGACAATTCGATATCGGTTCAGTAATAGATCATAACCGGTTATTACACACTGACGTCATTTATCCCCTATGCGCGATGTTGCGGTAGAATACTATGGCGAAGGAGGCGAGGGTGAGTAAATAAAACACTCAGATCTTTCACTGACACTGAGGAATGGTAAAGCACGAGCCGCTATTTCACTACTAGGGAGAAATGCTGTAAAACTCTAACACTCTCTCTCTCTCTCTCTCTCTCTCTCTCTCTCTCTCTCCCACACACACACACTTTGGGCATTTGACCCGCTGGCATGTTTGTGAGGTAAATTTCCCTCCTCTCGGCTGTTTGTGGATCGAGACAGACGCGTGCCTGTGGTGCGAGTTTATTGTATTGTATTTATTCTATTACGGATTACCTGATAACCATGTATTATGCGCATATAGACTGACCCGCGGCTGTTTTTCCCGCATCACTTATGGGTGAACAGCGCTTTCGTTTCTTTTTTTTTTTTTTTTTAGGGGTTTTTCACCTTTATTTTGATAAGACAGAAGAGATTTCAGACAGGAAAGTATTGGGAGCAGAGAGAGGGGAAGGATTGGCAAAGGATCTCGAGCTGGGAATCGAACTCGGGTCGCCGTGAGCATGCCGGTGCTATACGTCGGCGCACAGTACCACTAGGCTATTGGCGCCGACGGCGCTTTCGTTTCTAAAGCCAAGCGCAGCCCTTTCTGTTGAGCGGTTGAAGACAATGACCAATCATAGGGGTGTAAGAACTTATTTGTTATGAAACTTTTATGAATTGCTCGTACTGTCTTTTGAGCATGTTTTGGAGTTTTCATTCACAAAGAGTGTTTCTTTTTGAGCAGGTAAAATTAAAGGTACAGTTCATATATCTGACTGCTTGTATTAAAGGACAAAATTGTATTACAAATAATATATAAATATAAACATATTTATAGATTTTAATAAAAAAAAATCTAATTATGCATGGAAAGCATCGTCAATGCACCGTGATATCGAATTGAACCGAATCGATGACATGATAATCGTAACCGAGCCGAACCGTGAGATCAGTGTAGGTTCAAACCCCTACTAGTAATGGTACTTTTACTTGAGTATTCTTTTTCAGTACTCTATTTCAGGCTTAAATACGATCAGTAGATAAACATATTAGAATTTTATTTGAAAGATCACAAGAAAGCTGTTACCATCTCAAGAATGATTGTTGTAGTTACAAAGTAAAGCAAATTGCTAAATTATTAACAAAAGTACTGTTTTAATGTGTTTCTGGTTGAACAATGCAGCATTTTAAAAGTGCAGTATGTAAGTTTGACACCCAGTGGTTGAACTAGGTATTGCACTCCTGAATCAAAACACAAGCAAGCGCAGGTTGCCAAATTGAGGACAAGAGAGAGTAATTTATACCGTGTTCTGAATAAAAGCAACGGCCCCCGATAGAAGGAATATTTTCCATATTAAAAAGAGTTTGTTCAAACCAACACCTCAAACTGATATATTAGAAATGGCTTCTATTTCTCACAGGTGAACAACAGACAATGATCACCTCAGGTACTGTATACCTCATGCGCTTTATTCAGTGTTAAATGCTAATAATGTGAGTTTGAATGACATTTAACATGAAATGTATTGCCATACTACTGAAAGCAGCAGCAGATAGTTCACCTCAGATCTTAAATAAACCATTAAAATAAACTGTTTGAAATTGAACTTTAGAATTAAACGCATATCAGTGATTCTGCATGTACATTTAATAATGTTAAAGAGGGCTAATATGTATTAGAGTATAAACCTTACCTTTTCATGAGTGAGTGCATATTTTGTGCTTCTGAATGGCTGTATTTAAATTTATGTCGTGTTTCGTCTAGTGCAAACAGCCAAACAAGCGTGCTGAATTGTGCTGACAGATTCTGTGTGTTGACGTCGCAACTCTGTTGATGAGCTACCACAGCTGGCTCAGCACAAGCGCGCTAGCCCATTGTCGCGAGGTGGGCGCGCAGTCAGCGGAGGCGTGCGATGCGGCGCCAGGCGAAAGTATAAATCCAGCTTTACACTCAGGGCCGGCGCGTCCATAGAGGCGACCTAGGCGGCTGCCTTGGTGGCCAAAATAGTACGCGAGAACCCCCCGGTCCTCACTTTCATCCGCGACACCCACCCTCTCCCGGTCCTCACTTTCATCCGCAAACCGGTAAGTTTCTATTTTACTTTCGGGTTGAGGGCGTTCGCCTAGAGCGCCAGTTCAGCTTGCTCCGACCGTGCTTACACTATATACATTACACAAAATAATAAAATAGACTGAAAGTTTTATTTGTGGCTAGAGCTTAATTAATTTGATTGACATATAGGCAATGAGACCTTTACTTCGCCTGACTGAGCGTGAGTTTATTGCATGCTGCGCTGTATTCGGTAGCACAGATCGCTCTGATCTGGGTGAGAACTTTACCTCGACTACATGCACTGCTGAAAGCCTTTTTTTCCTGCTGCGCATCGAATCAACAACAACAACATATATCCATGGAACACGAACTTGCAGACTCTTTGAGCAACGAGGAAATAATTGCATCTAATTCAAAGCCCAGACGTCTGGTTTTGTATTTTATACCCGCGCACCACCTGAAGGAAGGTTACGGCGTGTTGTGAATGTCGGCTGTCACCGCAGAAAGTCAAATCTTTCTTTAATTTGGACTTCTGCTTGAAAGCTTTACGGAGTGGCAGTAGCTGTCCAAGGTACTGTAGCTATGAATTCAATCATAACCCATATATGCACCAGTAAACAAGTCAAATGAATGAATAAATAAAATAAATATGGATTCTTAAATGTCGGTATTGTTTTTACTTAAAAAAAATATCAATACATTTTGACAAATGTTTTATAAAAGTAAATTGAGCAATTTCCAACATTTCAGCTATAGGCTGTTATACGATTCAGTTAAATAAAAGATAGACATTTAAATATAGATAGATATGTAACATGTTTCTGTGGGGTTTTTTGTTGTTCACGGTGATCTTTAATATATACTGGGTGGTGTAGCTACGCACAAATATTTTATAAAACGTCAAGCAGGAATTTGTCTATAGGAATGTAATAGGCTACACCTTGTTGACCAATTTATGCATGTATGGCCATTAAAGATACATGTTCTCTAACCAGATGGTTTTTCAAGTTACTTATAAAGAGATTGTTACTTCAGTCATGTTGTTGTAATGTTTTAAGTTGACTATAGTTACACAGTAAAAAAAAAAATAAATAAATAAATAAATAAATAAAAAATAAAAAAAAAATAAATAAATAAAAAAATCGAAATCGTGAATCGGTCAAACTGTATGACAAAATCTAGATTTTTTTTGTTGTTGCCATATTGCCCAGCCCTACATTGGGCAGGTTAAAATTACCGAAACAAAGACAGACGTTTCGGCACATAACTCACATTTTCAAAGCAGAATATTTGACTTCAGCATTGCTTTTCAGATAAACAAGTGTGTTCACTTAGCATCTTTCTTAAACATCTGCAAACATATTATGGTATTTTTATGCTTTAGAAGAGTCAAAAACTTACATTCAGAACCTTTAACCATAGGAGGCTACTTTTTTAAAAACAATACAAAATAACATTCTTCAAAACCTTTAACACTGAATTCGTGATCAGATCTATTTTTAAATGTATTTTGTAAGTTTATCAATGCTTAGTCACCCATGCTTTTCCTTGTTTTGTCTGTGAAACACAACAGTTTGAAGTAAAGTTTGTTCAAGGTGTTTGTTCTTATCCTTTAATTGAAAGATTGGATTTACACAGCCTATTATATTTCCAAGTCTTCTGACGTCATTGTAGTTTTGTGTTAGAGAAAGGTTAAAATGCAGCTCATTATTCATTCACTCTCTCTCTCTTTTTATTTCAAAGCGTATACATACTGTATTTTGAATTAACCAGTTGTATTTGCTGCGAGAAGTAATTGTTGGCATGCCTTTTAAGTGACTTTACACTATTTGCGAGATCAAGAAAACCTTTAATGAAGCCCATTCACACCTCTGAGCAGACGCTGTTTCTTTCTAGCGTTTCTTTGTTGTCTTATCCTGAGCTGCAGAATTCAGTATGCAGCCTGTTTGAGTTTAATTTCATGCGGGACAAAAGATCAAGCAGCGCATTTGATTTTCACTCCACCTTATGCTTGCCACATCTAATTTCATACTTTTCCATGGAGATAAAGTGAAAATTATTTTTGGGGCCAGACCGAGTTTTGAGTGCATTCAAACTCTCTGAAGTGACTGACGGTGTAGTGTATGGTTTCTAATATTACTGACAGTCTCTGTGTTGTTTTCTTATTGATTTGCCTGCCAGCCTTTAGCTGGTTGTTGTAATAAGATTTTAGCCTTGTCAATTGGTGTTCAAAATGTATTTGATGACTTTTTGATTTTGCCTGTAATGTAATTTTTCTTTTCAACATTATTGATTTTTTCAATGTTCTGTCAATATTCATTGAAGAGCAAATAGAATTTCACTGTTCATACTAAATGGAGAACATTGTGCTTTTGTGTATAGCGCCACTGGTGTAAATTCATATTGTGGTTTTTTGTTATATTGTTTATTGTATTATTGTTTTTAAAAGAAGACTTATGCTCACTAATGCTGCATTTATCTGATTAAAAACTATTGAGTTTTTTACACCTCTAATATTATTTTAAAAAAAGCATTATTCAGAAACATTATTTCAGTCTTTGGTGTCACATGATTATTAATGATTACCAGAATTAATTAAAAAATACTGGAGCTTAAAAGTATTGCTTATAATGATTATGATTATGCTGTTTTATGGTCAATCAAGTTAAATTAAGTAAATATTATGCTTTAATTAAATTCTTTACACCCTCCTATATATTTACCTATATATCTCTTAAAATAATACAAATAATAACAACAACAACTATTATTATTATTAACAATAATATAAAAATAACCTAAATATTTAATCATCTAAACAATCTAAATAATCTAAACAATCTAAATTATATATATATATATATATATATATATATATATATATATATATATATATATATATATATATATATATATATATATATATATATATATATATAAAAATATATAATTCAGGTAATTATTAATATATTAACCTATTATCTCTATGATAATACTAATAATATTTATAGTTTTATATTTTATATACACACACATATATACACACATATATATATATACACACACACACACATATATATATATGCACACACATATATACACACACACATATATATACACACACATATATATACACACACACATATATATATATATTCATTTCATTTGCTTCGGCTTAGTCCCTCAACAGGGGTCGCCACAGTGGAATGAACCGCCAACTTATTCAGCATATGTTTTACACAGCGGACGCCCTTCCAGCTGCAACCCATGACTGAGAAACCCCCATACACACTCATTCACACACACTCATACACTATGGCCAAATTAGCTTACCCAATTTACATATAGTGTATGTGTTTGGACTGTGAGGGAAACCGGAGCACCCAGAGGAAACTCCAACACAGGGAGAACATGCAAACTCCACACAGAAATGCCAACCGACCCAGCCGGGATTCAAACCAGTGACCTTCTTTCTATTAGGCAACAGTGCTAACCACTGAGCCATCAATTAATTTACATTATTAATAATTATAAAATGCAAAACAAAAGCATTTACAGTAGAGATCTCTGAAGTCGTGTCAGTCGAGAATTGAAGAATACTGTCATTTACACATATGAGCATACCTATAATTGAACACATATATTCATATATGCAAATGAAGGCGCCCGTCTATCCTTAACGATTGCTCAGCTGAAAATAGAAGACACTGTAATATCTCTCTCAACATAAACTGATTTGCAGTGTGTTCGTTATGAGATTTTGTTGATTAATTTCAATGCCACAGCCGTTTGATTAATAGATAAACATTTGAATGTTTAATTAGAATTCCTGCAATCAACTTAGAGGAGATTGTCTTTTACTCTTTTTATTTACTATTGATGAGGCACTCATTGTTAGAGGGAACAATGTGTATTTGAAAAGGGGCATCAGGGGGATACTAAGCGTTTATCTCTGTCCTCAGATAAAATGCTGGAATTAAAGAAGCCATCCTGCACAAACGCCCTAGTGCTCCACCGCAATCCAAACCCAGAGGCTAAAGCTGAGGTCTGTAATTTTTCTCTCTCATTTGTTTTATGCATGCTATTCTAAAACTCTTGCTCTTATGTTATTTGAATGCTTCCTTGTTTAGGTTTAAATGTTTCATCTTTCTTTATTTCCATAGCACTTTACACACTCTCAGAAAAAAAAAAGATACACGGTGGTACAAATAATGTTCCATGAGGAACACTTTTGTACCTTTGTAACAGTTATACGTTATATGGTACAGAAAACACCTCTTATGATACTGTTCTGTACCTTTTATGGTACAATTGAAATAAAGGTACACAATTGTTCTCATAAAAACGTACATAAGTATTGGAAAATTCCATTATTACAATATCTATGAAAAATAAATATTAAAGGAAAGGCAAAGTGATTTTATGAATAATTTCCAATTAAAACATTAAAACATGGATCATCATTTAAAAGCATATGTTTAAAGAAACTTAACATTAATTATTAAGTTCTATAAAACAAAACAACTGGTAAAACAAAACTAGAGGTATTGTAAACTAAACATTTAAGGTATTTTTAATAAACATTTGGTAAGCATTTTCTGATAATTATATTTTTCATTATTGATATTTGCACCTTTTGGCGTTTGCTTTCCACTACACACCTGAGCTGGCAAAAGTCCTGCATATGCAAAGTGTTCATGCAGACATTTTACTATTGTGAAAGTAATCAGACATTGTGCATACCTCATTACAATACTTTTGCACAATTCTATTTCTATTTTAAAATTAACCAAATTAAATGAACTTTAAAGTGATTACATAGGTTTTGTGTGAAAATTAGAAAAAAAAAATCATATTGTACATGGGAGAATGTATTTCTGTAACATTTTTGTGAAAAGTGTTGCGAAATGTTTAGTAAAAAATAGATCTTATGATTTATGTTAAAGTGTTTTTTATTCTTTATTGTAAATGGAAAAGCTGCACTTACACAAAAATAAACTTTTAAAAAACATTGTTTAAAAATGTATTTTTATATTTACTGAAAATAAATTGACACCTTTTGGATATAGCAAAATGCCTTTAAATAGTTCTTGAAGGAACACATTTGACACTGTTAAGGTACAAAGTGTCTTGTCACTGTAGTGCACTCTCAGAAAAAAAGGTACACAGTGGTACAAATAATGTTCCTTAAGGAACAGTTTTGTCCCTTTGTAAAAGTTGTACCTTATATGGTACAGAAAAGACCTCTTATGATACTGTTCTGTACCTTTTATGGTACAATTGAAATGAAGATACACAATTGCTCTCATAAAAAAGTATATAAGTGTTGGACAACTCCTTTATTACAATATCAATGAAAATAAATATTACTGGAAAGGCAAAGTGATTTTATGAATAATTTCCATATTAAAACATGGATCATCATTTAAAAGCATAAGTGTAAAGAAACTCATAAGCATTAATTATTAAGTTCTATAATACAAAATAACTGGTAAAACAAAACTAGAGGTAAACTAAACATTTAGGGCATTTTAATAAACGTTTGGTAAGCATTTTTTCATTATTGATATTTGCACCTTTTGGCGTTTGCTTTTCTCTACACACCTGAGCTGGCAAAAGTCCTGCATATGCAAAGTGTTCATGCAGACATTTTACTATTGTGAAATTAATCAGACATTGTGCATACCTCATTGCAATACTTTTGCATAATTATATTTCTATTTTATAATTAAGTAAAATGAATGAACTTTTAAGTGATTACAAAGGTATTGTATGACAAAAAGGTACATTTTGGTTTCCCATGGTACAAATCATGTCCTTAAAAGGGACAAATGCAATGGTACAAACGTGTTTCTTTGTCTTAAGGTACAATTCTGTTCCATAAAAAGGTACTGCCCCAGTGACCAGGGTTTGTACCTTCTTTGGTACAACATTGTACCATTTATTCTGAGAGTGTATAACGTGGATTGTGCCAAAGCAGACTGACGAAGAAAAGCAAATAAAAATCCAGTAGAATATTTCAGACTGCCAAACATTCCAGCAAATTGGGTAATCTGTAAACAAGTGTTTCGTATTTAATCAGTCATGTGTTTATTTTTCCCCATTTATTCATGCTTTTGAATTGCATTATAGTACCTTGATCTTTCTTCCAACAACTTTTAACCTTGAAAAGTTATTCTTCTATTAACATTTTTAACAGTTTACAGTGATATATTATCTGGGTTGGTATTGTATATTATTCTACAATAACCTTGTAATAAACTGCCAGTACATTTTCTGTTCTTTTACAGACTTATTTCTCTATATTTCTTATCCATTATATTATTAAAAACTACTAAAATGTCAATAAAAGTCACTTTGTTAAACTGCAGAGTTGAATTTTCATATATATGAAAATATGGCAACTGTTAATTAACAGATAATTCTGTAATTCTAGTTCAATTAAAACTGACTCAGTTTAGTTTATTTTAGAGGTAGAATGCTGAGTAGTACTAATTAGTTCTCTAACTTGGTTTTAGTTCAATTAAAATATACATTGCACCCTCATCTCTTTTCTTTAAAAGCATCTGTAAAGTTTAATTTAGAGGATTTCAGGCTGTTTCTTAATTCCAAGAACTCAGAGAACAGACTTGCATTCTTGTAGAGAGCAGTTTTGCCAGGTTACCTCGGAAGGACAACCTCGGGAGAGTACACAGAACGGATCCTGTGAGAAATGAGATGCTGCATTCTTCCTGCTGGTCTAATGACCTTCATATATTTTAACGGAAGATTATTTAAACATCACAGCATTCATACTGCGATTTATTGTTTTTCCCCTTTTCAATATACACTCACCGGCCACTTTATTAGGTACACCTGTCCAACTGCTCGTCAACACAAATAATCAGCCAATCACATGGCAGCAACTTATTGCTCAATGCAATTAGGCATGTAGACATGGTCAAGATGATCTGCTGCAGTTCAAACCGAGCATCACAATGGGGAAGAAAGGTGATTTAAGTGACTTTAAACGAGGCATGGTTGATGGTGCAGGAGGGACTGGTCTGAGTATTTCAGAAACTGTTGATCTACTGGGATTTTCATGCACAACCATCTCAAGGGTTTACAGAGAATGGTCTGAAAAAGAGAAAATATCCAGTGAGCGGCAGTTCTGTGGGCACAAATGCCTTGTTGATGGCAGAGGTCAGAGGAGAATGGCCAGGCTGGTTCAAGCTGATAGAAAGGCAACAGTATCTCAAATAATCACTCGTTACAACCGAGGTCTGCAGAAGAGCATCTCTGAACACACAACACGTCAAATCTTGAGTCGGATATGCTACTGCAGCAGAAGACCACACCGGGTGCCACTCTTGTCAGCTAAGAACAGGAAACTGAGGCTACAATTCACACAGGCTCACCAAAATTAGACAATAGAAGATTGGAAAAACCTTGCCTGGTCTGATGAGTCTCTATTTCTGCTGCGACATTCGGATGGTAGGGTCAGAATTTGGCGTCAACAACATAATAGCATGGATCCATCCTGCCTTGTATCAACGGTTCAGGCTGCTGGTGGTGGTGTAATGGTGTGGCACACTTTGGGTCCATTAGTACCAATTGAGCATCATGTCAAGCGCCACAGCCTACTTGAGTATTGTTACTGACCATGTCCATCCCGTTATGACCACAATGTACCCATCTTCTGATGGCTACTTTCAGCAGGAAACACACAATGTAATAAAGCGCAAATCATCTCAGAGTGATTTGAGAGAACATGCAAACTCTACACAGAAATGCCTATTGACCCAGCCGGGACTCGAACCAGTGACATTTTTGCTGTGAGGTGACAGTTCTAACCACTGAGCCACTGTGTCACCCATTATTATTATTATTTTTATTATTATTATTATATTACCTCCAGAACACTTCCAAAGAGTGTCTCATGCCTCCAAAAACTGTATTCATTGTGTTGCATCTTCTGAGGTGAAAGTAATTTATTACATAAGAAAAAAAGGCCTACAGTGGCTTCTCCTACCTAGTCACATTTTTCTTCAATTTGAGTCATTGGATGGAAACTGTACTTTATTCGCAAATGTTTTATGCAACAATCCTGCTTTGCGCACAAGTCTCGCATCTTTGAACGGAAACATAGCTGGTGACGACTCGTTTCAGGCATAATTGCTTCTTTCTTTTGGGAGACAATAACTCCACTTGTTATATGAATATATCTTGGCAGACCTTTCATATTCACAAACAGCTACTTTAAATAACATATTACATGCAGCATAATTGCCATTGTTATTCAAGTCATTTCTTTGTCAGATCTCGGTCCTCATGAAAATTGTTTTGGATCGTCTTAGAGGGAGAAGAAATATCGAACTGATTTGTGGAAAAGGTCACACTGTGGGCACAATCAGATCTGGAGTCCAATTAAGATTGAGTTAATAATCGCTTTTGTTGAAGAGCGCTGTACCACAGTGTCCCCATAGGTGACGGCTTTTAAAATCTTCTCAGCCAGATTAATTAGCGAAATTCCCCCAGAACGGTAATTCATTTGACCGTAAAGCGTGTGCAAGGCTGCTGCTCGACAGTATGTTGAGAATCAGTAATCTGCATCGCTCGGTCATGCAGGAACTGGGTAATTGGATGTTTTTTTGAGTGCGTGTTCAAGGCCGAACACATCTAGACCATTTATCGGGTTGATAATCAACACTATATTTTATTATTAGCCTTGTAACCCATGTTTGGGGTGAGATAATTGAGGTTCGCTCTGCCAGCATGATTACAGAGTAGAAAAAAAAAAAAAAACACACACACATGCAAAACCTTATTAGTCTACTGAGAGAAGTGATCTGCATATATACTGTCTATATACACTCACCGGCCACTTTATTAGGTACACCAGTCCAACTGCTCGTTAACATAAATTTCTAATCAGTCAATTACATCTCAGCAACTCAATGCTTTTAGGCATGTAGACATGATCAAAATGATCTGCTGCAGTTCAAACCGAGCACCAGAATGGGGAAGAATGGTGATTTAAGGGACTGTTAAGTGATTGTTGGTGCCAGATTGGCTGGTCTGAGTATTTCAGAAACTGCTGATCTACTGGAATTTTCACGCACAACCATCTCTAGGGCTTACAGAGAATGGTCTGAAAAAAAGAAAATATCCAGTGAGCGGAAGTTCTGTGGGCGCAAATACCTTGTTGATGCCAGAGGTCAGAGGAGAATGGCCAGACTGTTGTGAGCTGATAGAAACAATCTACCCGAGTATTGTTGCTGACCATGTCCATCCCTTTATGACCACAGTGTACCAATCCTCTGATGGCTACTTCCAGCAGGATAACGCGCCATGTCATAAAGCGCGAATCATCTCAGACTGGTTTCTTGAACATGACAATGAGTTCATTGTTCTCAAATGGCCTCCACAGTCCCCAGACTTCAATCCAATAGAGCACCTTTGGGATGTGGTGGAATGAGAGATTCACATCATGGATGTGCAGCCGACAAATCTGCAGCAACTGTGTGATGCTATCATGTCAACATGGATCAAAATCTGAGGAATATTTCCAGTACCTTGTTGAATCTACGCCATGAAGGTGCACATGTGCTGGATAAGTTGGTGGTTCATTCCGCTGTGGCGACCCCGGATTAATAAAGGGACTAAGCCGAAAAGAAAATGAACGAATGAATGAAATCTCAAAACTATCCTATGCTGTGACTGTATCAATAATTAGGTGCTTTTTATAAATCTTTGAAATTAAAAAAGAAAATTGTAAAAATCATTAATAAATACATCAGGCCTTATTTTACAAAGTGGCCATTTTAGTAAACGGCAATCTTTCTTTTTTCATTCATTCATTCATTTATTAATTTTCCCTTAGCTTAGTCACTTTATTCATCAGGGGTCGTCACGGTGGAATGAACCAACAACTTCTCCAGCATATGTTTTACACAGCGGATGCCCTTCCAGCTGCAACCCAGTACTGGGAAACACCCATACACTCTGGCATTCACACTCATCCACTACAGCCAATTTGGCTTATTCAATTCACCCATGGCGCATGTCTTTGAACTGTGGGGGAAACCGGAGCACATGGAGGAAACTCACGCCAACACTGGGAGAGCATGCAAACTCCACACAGAAATGCCAACTGACCCAGTCAGGACTCAAACCAACGACCTTCTTGCTGTGAGGCGACAGTGCTAACCACTGAGCCACCATATCATCCTTTTTTTATTAGTATATTTTTAAAAACCTAGGAACTTGATACTTTTTCTTCACTGAAAACCATGTCCTCTGGTGTGACACTATATGCTAATTTTAAATTTCCACTGAAAACTGCAATTATTCGAAGGACCCAAGATCATATGACTGAAACCCACTGTGAAGCCCATGACATGTCAAGTTTCAGAATTTTTCACATATTTTCGAAAGTTTCGTTGTCATTTGGTGTGATACCCCCATTCATGCATGTCCAAAAATGACAAGTCATGGAGAAAAAAAAGGTATTATTTCATTAAAAAAATGAATAGCACTACATGAAAATAAACGTCCAACAATAAAGATTAATTGTTGTCATGCTATTTCTATATTCTTAAGAGTTGTTTTTCTTGATTTTTGCTATGTTACCCCATAGGACATTTAAAAAAAACAAGTCAGAATTGATGAAGTTATTTTCTCAAACATCAAACTAAATAAAAATAACAATTTATTATTCATAAATGGTGTTTTACTACCCACATATGCTGAGAAAAATATATATGGTTATATAAAAAAAAAAAAAAAAAAAAAAAACAAATCATGCAAATCTTAGGTAAAATATCTGATTATAACAAGTACACTCTATAGTCACTTTATTATGGAGTACTGTGTTGGACCCACATTTTTTTTTTGCATTTCCAGCTCCCTTAATTCTTCATAGCATTGATTTAAAACAGTACTGGAAACATTCCTCTGAGATTTTGCTCTATATCGACATAAGAGCATCAAGCACTTGCTGCAGACTCTGTTGAATCTGACGGCTGCACATCAATAATGTGCTGCTCAGGCACTTCCCAAAGGTGCTCTACTGGATTGAGATCTGGAAACTATTGCGGCCATTTGAGTATAGTCAACTCAATGTCATGATTAAGAAATCAGTTTGAGATCTTGCTACAGGTAGCTGTTGCAAGATGGACATACTATGGTCATAAAAAGGACAATATCAGCAACAATACACATAAAATGAGTCTCAATTGATATTAAAGTGTGTCAAGAAAATCTCTCCCATACCATTACAATAGCACTATTGTTAACTATTGATAAGGCAGGAGGGAGGCATGCTTTCATGTTGTTTCCTTCAAATTCTGACCCCATCATCTAAATGTTACAGCAGAAAATCAAGATTTATCAGACAAGGCAACCTTTTTTATCTTCTAGTGGTCATTCAGGGTACTTGTGCATTTCTATAAGCTCAAACCATTTAAGCAATTGTCTTCTGGTATCAGTACATTTTTAGCTACAGAAATGCCAGTTGCTGGATATTTACTCTTCCTCTAAAAAGGCTAGAAATGGCTGCGAAAATCCCAGTAGATACGCATTTTTTTAAATGCTCAGACCAGCCCATTTGACACCAACATTGCACCACATTCAGTCACTTAAATCCCATTTAGTGTGTTTAAAAACAGCAGCAGCACTTTCTCAATCACTCACACAAACAAAGATACACATTTTTTGTAAATTACAGTATTTAACTGTAACGACCTGTATTTTACTGTAGGACAGTTATGCAGTGTTACTGTAATTTAAAGTTGCATTGTGAAAGTTACTGTATATACAGTAAAGATATACTATATTTGTGGGTGTAGGTGTATGTAACGTTAGATTGCTAGGCGACCACCAACCGTTTTCTCAGAGGATGACAAGCTGACAAAACATTGCTGCAACTCTGATACAAGTTTTATTCATAGAGAAAATTAAAAAGCACTGCAGTGTTTCTCTGATATATTTAGTCTACTACAATTTGCGCTCGCGGCATTCTGAAAAGTAAAAATGTTTTCAATTGGGTGCGCCTGAGCGAGCGCGTTGCTCCCAATATGTGCGCAAGCTGCATGCCTTCATTGGAAACAACGAACTTGCACATGGAAAAGATGCGATATGTCAACGGCTGCCGTCATTTGCGATCTCCAGCAGTTGATCCTCTTCTTGCACAGACATGCTGGATTAACCTGATTTGTTGACAAATGGGTTGTGGATCCATTTCTTGGCAGTTCGTGGGTCCTTCACCGGGTCTTTTTCCCTTTAAAATTTCCAAAGACGTCTGTTTCTTACTCATTTTGCTAGCTTGTGGGTTAAATTTTGGTGCTCAAGTGACTGAGATGTAATCGAGAGAATAAGGTCATTTTTTTCAAAATAAAGGATTTTTCAAAATAAAAGATCGTTCAGACTCAGATATTAAATAAAACAAAAATAATTAATGATTTCTTGTGCAGC
>LR812530.1:48257339-48387339 GCA_903798195.1 Danio kyathit
GTTCGGTTCGGTTTCTGTTTGCTGTGGGGTTAGGGTTGATGTCATCTTAACAGCAATGCTAAGGAACAATAGATTCAGGGCCGGCGCGTCCATTGAGGCGACCTAGGCAGCCGCCTAGAGCGGCATAATAATGAGGGCGGCAAACGCGCCCCGCCGCCCAACCCAACATACTGACTTTCATCCGCAACATCAACACAACACTGGCATAATAGGGGTCTGTCATAATAGTGAGGGCGGCAAACGCGCCCCGCCACCCTATCTAACGTAGAGGTGTAATCGGGCCATAAAAATTAGGCCCGATGGGGTCCGAGCCCGACAGAATTCAACCCGAGCCCGACATTTTGATTGACAGCTTTATAAAGCCCGAACCCGTTAATAACCCGACATTATTCAAATGTGCACATGGCATGCACACAGCTCTTTTGCCTTTTTTCAAGAATGAGTCATTTATATGTTTTAACATAATTTATTCATAACAAACATAGGGTATAGGTCACTTGGAAGTCGGAACAAAGAAATAAAATAAGTCCTCTGTAACATCGTAACATCTCAGCACTCTAAATAGACCTAGGTACATACACCTAGCCTTTAAATTGGCCAGCACACCAACGAAAAGAAGTCTTTCTTAACAAATTAAATTAAAATAAATTCTAAATTATGACTGGTATTTGGCAATAACGAAATTAAGATAAAGGCTCTGCGGCATTTCTTTTGCCACTTCTCTTCACAATCTGGCATTAAGGCGACGGGGAAGCTGAATAACGAACGATTAATGCCAACATTAGCCTGTATACTCTGTATGCATTATGATTTTATGGTTTAATAATATTTAATTACAATTTAAAAACCCTTTACTCACCAAGATTAGGCTATGTGCTTTTGTGCAGGTATTGAATTCACTGTAAATGGCTTTAGCGCAGTCCTGCGCTCAGGATGCTGCGTACCGAACCTTTTACTGCAGCTGCTAGGCTGAGATGCAGAGTTCAGATCTGGCTAATTTTGCAAGTTTTGGGTAGGAATGTTTGTTCATCTTCTACCTGCCAAGAACATCCGTTTAATTTTCCATGACAGCAGTTTCAATGTAGCGAATGACCTCGTCCTCTTCCCTAACAGCTTGCTGTACATACGTTGCTGTTTAGCGCTCTACTGTAATATGCAGTGTATGAGTGACCGCCGAAATCTTTTCACTTCTCTGTCATCATTTGTTTCACCTTTGCAGGGATGGATTTTAATGTTGTAACAAATGATTTGATTACTTTCTCGTGCTAATCGAAATGCATCACATGACTATTAATTTACTGCGCCAGCTAAGCCTCAGCACTCCCGCTGGGTCCCGTCGGGCTCGGGCAAAGATCTTCAGCTCTAATCCAACTAGTGATGCTCATTTTAGTTATCATATAGGTTTCCGTTTAAATTAATGAAAAAATAATATACATATAATGTGCTTGTAAAGTGTTTTTTACATGACCTATTCACCAGTAAAATACATTGCAGTTTTGTCTGAAACTAATGTTAGGGTTGTAGCCGTATATTTTTGTCTCTCTCTCTCTCTCTCTCTCTCTCTCTCTCTCTCTCTCTCGCTCGCTTGCTCGCTCCATGCCTGTCATTTCTGTATATCCGCCTTCACGACAGCTGATTGGTCAGGAGACCGATCTATCATTACTGGGCGACTTGGCGCGGGAATATAACAATGACGTCAGGAAAAGCGGAGGAAATCGCATCTTCCTTTGATCTCGTTTTTCGTGTATTTTGCTAACATAATTATGAATTTCGTTGTTTTTGCTTAACTTTCGTTTGGGCAAAAATATTTTGCATTAGTTTTGCCCACTTTGAGAAATTTTGTGATTTTTGTACACTTTTATTTCGATTGATTTGTTTGTTGCTTTTTTGTTCAGCTCTTTCTCGTCATATTGAGCTATACCTCCTCAAGTTCACTCTTTTCTCGGAGTAAGGTGGATAGGGAAGATGTCTTACGACTTCCATATCGCAAACAGTAGAAAATGTATTGTTAAAGACATCAGGTAAGAGGTGAACGTCATCTTTGTATTTTATTCTACAGTTCAGTTCAGTATAGGGAAGAATAAGGCGCACGGCGCTGAAACCCTTTTTTTCTTTTCATCAGTTTCTAGCGAGGTAAGGGGTTAAATCCCTTTTGTTGGCAGTTCTGTTGTCAGTGTCTTTTGCGTACACCCTCACATTGTGAAATTTACCACATATTTTAAATGTTATATTCCTTATTAAGTTTCGTGAAACAGTTAGTTACGACAGATAGTGTGCGCTTTGTCTACGACACGAATTCCATTCCTGTACTCCACTGGAAAACCAAAATGTTTCCAAACAGGAGACTTAAATGTATTTGGGGGATCTGCAATCTCAATACATGCGAAGCAGCCGTCCTGCATATACAGTAGTAATGGAGTGTGATCGCTCACTCAAGTCACATGACATGACATGCACTTGGAAAATACTATTCTAAATTCTAAAACATTAGAATATAATATTTAGAACAAAAGCTCATCATTACTAATACACTTTAATCAAATGTGATAAAATAAAGATGTTTTGGTTCAATTAGAGACAAGTGACGTCAACCTTAACAGTGGGCAGCAGGGGGCGTGACAGTATCGCGGTCCGCCACGAGAGTTTCGCGATACTTATCGTGGTTGGTGTATCGCGATATTTCGGTTCGGTTTGTAGTATCGTTACACCCCTAAGGCTTATCTAATTCAATGAGGTTAACCAGGCAGGTTAGGGTAATTAGGCAAGTTATTGTATAACGATGGTTTGTTATGTAGATAATCGAAATAAAAATTAGCTTAAAGGGGCTAATCATTTTGACCTTAAAATGGCTTTTAAAAAATTAAAAACAGCTTTTATTCTAGCCAAAACTAAACAAATAAAACTTTCTGCAGAAGAAAAAATATTATCAGACATACTGTGAAAATTTCCTTGCTCTGTTAAACATCATTTGGAAAATATTTAAAAAAGAAAAAAAAAAATTCAAAGGGGGGGGCTAATATGTCTGACTTCAACTGTATATTTAGACTATAAAGAAACTATATCAGTGGAGATTCACAACATTATGCCTGTCATGATACATAATTATTGTTGTGCAATATATTGTCACACTGTGATAAGTGACATTAGTGTCAGTATAACACCATTGAATGAATGATTATTATACATTTACTTCAGAGCTGCACGATATTGAAAAAATCTGATTTTGCGATATTTTGTTTTTCTATGATGTATATTGCAATATGAATACATTTCACCATATGGCTTGAATAGCTCTTTTTGGAAAGAAATCATTCATTTAGACCAGGGCTATTCATTTGGCAGCCCGCAGGCCGAACCCGGCCCCCGAGGCAATTTGTTCCGACCCTCCAAATAGTGTGACCAAGACATCAAAAATAAATTTAGTTCAGTCGAAAAGCGGCCGCTATAGTTATGAAGTGAAGTGCGTCTGTTCAATACAGCACAAGCTGCAGTTGAAGGCAGAGTCACCTGACATTAAGCGAGTGGCGCGAGCAGCCGAAAACATTTGGATATGTTTGTAGAAAAGGCCTTTTGTACAATGCACTGATATCATTAATAGGGATGCAATGATTAACTGATTTCACTATTAACCATGCTTAAATTCATTACGGTTAATTAATCTTAAAGGCTTCTCAACGTCATGTTTCTGTTGCACAGAACAAAACTGCTGCAACTAAAAGTTATGCCACCTATGTGCTAGTTTAAAGTTCCGAACTTATTACGAGGCTAATAAGCACGCACATTGGATTAACTATAGCAGCAGGCCATTCACATATTGCATCTTTTCCACACGCAAGTTCATTATTTCTAAGGGAGACGTGCGCATAGAGTGGTGCGCGCACAGCTTGCAAGCGGACCGACGCACTCGCGCCCTGCAGGCGCATACAGTAGAAATTCTCACGCTGTAGTGGTGAGAGTTGTGCGTGGCTTTCAGTGCAATGTAAACAAAACATATGTTAGATGAATTATAACAAATTATTAAAATGATTATGTATCTTTTAATATTTTGTGCTGTATTTGCTTACTGAGCAGCACTAAACATCACTTTAAAATATAAGCAGTTTTCTTGTGATTTTCTAAACTAGTAGTGTTTTGAATTTAATAAATGCATAATAATTGTGATAACCTCAAAACTGTGATTATTCTTCAGACTATAATCATAAAAAAGCCAACGTGGGTGTCTTAAGGAGCAAAAATACAGCATGTGGGCTCTTATATTGCTGTTGTCATCCCTTATATCAAGTCATATCTCTCCGGCCCCTCATTTGGGATGCTATTCATAAACTGGCCCCCATGACAAACTAATTGAATAGCCCTGATTTAGACTGATTAGAGTGAGTTTGTAAGGGTGTAAACCATGTATAAAAAATTATAAACAAATTGCATGCAAGAATAATTACAATAGAGCAAAGAAAAAAGTAAAAATATCAGTTTCTGAGTCAATCAGTATTCAGGTACAGAAATTGAATGATGAAATGTAAAATAACACTAGCTAGGTTTCAATCTATCCATTTTATGCACATTTTGAATACAAGTTTTGAAAATGAGCATACAAAATGTATGTGCATAACTTAGTAGAATAAACTTTTCATTTGATAAGAAAAGATGCGCATAAACTGCGATGGAAACATTTACCGAACAAATTGCTGCATGAGCATTAAAAAAAATTAAAAAGTCATGTGATTTTGTTATAAGAGATCAATGGGCGATATAAACGATATGCGATATAAACGATACAAAATTGGCCTACGATAGAGATTCTAATTCTATTGCATCGCGATAATGCATGTTTGATGACGCAATCTACCCGCGAAATTAAGAGCAACAGCAACAACAGCACTAAGCAACGCATGGCACCGAATAGCGGCGTGTCGCACAACTTGCGAGCCTCATGCATGGCATATTGTGGCTTGTCTAGTGAACATCAGTGCCTCCCACACAGATTTTACCTGGGCGGCCGATATATTATTGGGGCGGCCCGGTTCTGTGTTCGCGAGAAACTGAGAACACTCTGCCACAAACTCGCATGCTCTGCATGCAGACCCACAGAGACGCACTGTATCGCACTGATTTGGGAGCAGCTTTAAGAAGAGCGCGAAGACTAAATAGACTGATCCAGCTCATTATTTGGGGTGACAATACATTCTCTTTTCCCCGGACATGTCCGAGAATCTGCTTTCGCTTTCGATATTAATTGTATTCATTTTTGCATTACTTTATAAGCAAACTTTGTCTGGTGCGTCTCAATCTCTCAGCAGCACCAACACTACAGCAGACAGAGAGAGAGAGAGAGGGAGAGAGAGAAAGAGCAGATCAAGACACCAGTTTTAATTTCATTAGGAGAACAAAATGTTTAAAACCAAATGCGTTACCTAGGCTGCAGGTTAGAAATATGTTTTTATTTAAAGTATCTGCAATACACAATTTTATTTGACTTTTTAATACTGGAAGTATTTTCAGTACAGTGTAAGTTCCTTAACTAAAAAGACACCAGTTTTTTTGTTCTCTGCAACTTGGCATTTAGGAACCAAGGACTTAAAAGAAAAGTCTTTCTTTCTTAAAGGCACTACATTTAGTTTATTTATCTGCAACATTGTGTTGTTTAATTACAGTTTTGCTTTTGCACAATAAATGTTCTCAAAACGACATGCAACGTTTCTTTATTTCTTAAAAAAAATAGCAGTTTGGCTTTCCTAAGGGTCTATGTAACCTGTTCTGAAATGGTTCTATTATAATTTATATATCGCAATATATATCGTTATCGCAAGAGGCTGCAATGTATATCGCAATATGGATTTTAGGCCATATCGCCCATCCCTAGATCATGTGTTGATAAAAATGTGTGTGAATGGACAAACCGGCAGGCTGAACACAATGTAAAACATCTGAAATCTTGTTTTAGAACATCTTGTTTTGGTCATTCTAAAACACCTTAACAATTTCAGTATTAGTGTTATTATATTATTAATTACCTCCAGAATTGTCAAAAGTGTCTGTGCTCTGAGTCTCACACCTTTAAACGACACCTCGCGTTCATTGCATGTCGGCATTTGTCTTCTGAGGTGCAAGTCTTTTATTAAATGAAGAAAAGATTCACGTAGCTTCTCATACCGCAGCAAATTCCATTTTTACTGTTGATATTTGGTGCCAGTTAATCAGAAAGTGACAATTTTGTTTTCTTTGACTCATTGGACGGAAACGATGTATTCCTGTTTTGCGCATACATTTAATTTGCATCTTTGAATGGAGACATAGCTCTTTTGTGCATAGTGTATATTGTGCAGTCCTATCCCCTACTGAGTTTTATATAAACATGATATATTGCATCATCAAAATTACTTAATGTCATGTTATGTCCATATATTCCCTGATAAGTTGATATATTGATTACTGTGACAGGCTTACACAAGGTCAATTCACTTTTGATTTATTAGACTCTGATTCATTTGTGCAAGGTGCAGTTGTAAATGCTCATTTTCTTTACACAATAACCTACAACGTATATACAGTTTTGTAGTGAAATACAAAAAAACATCAGTTTTAAAAAATATATTATTAATATATATGATCACACTAGTTTACTCTGTTTTGATTCGCTATTAGAAACTGGTTCATATAACTTGTTTGTAAATCATTCTGCGTACAATACATGACAAAAGACTTGTCGCCTATTCAAGTTTTGGGAACAACAAATAATAACTGGACTTCTTGTTGATCATTTGGTTGATCATATGAAAGGCAAAGGCCTCTAGATTACGGTTATTTTAGCAAAATAGAATATGATCATACCTTGATTTGTAATTATTTAATTAGGACAGTAAGGTCTGACTTTGCTTAGACAAAAGTCTTGTCACTGAACAGAAATCATGTCCAGTATAGAATATAAAGTCATGGTGCAGTGGAAAAAGAATAAATATTGTGTATGACTCCCATGAGCTTGGAGGACTGCATCCATACATCTCTGCAATCACTCAAATAACTTAATAAAGTCATCTGGAGGCAAAGAAAGCGTTCTTGCAGGACTCCCAGAGTTCATCAAGATTCTTTGGATTCATCTTTAATGCCTCCATCATCTTGACCCAGACATGCTTAATAATGTTTGTATCTGGTTACTGGGCTGGCCAATCCTGGATCACCTTGACCTTGTTTGCTTTCAGGAATTTTGATGTGGAGGCTAAAGTATGAGAAGCAGTGTTATCTGGCTGAAGAATTTGCCTCATTCATCGGAATCCATCTTCCTTCTGCCACTTTTACAAATTATCAACTAGAAGTCAAGTTATTATTTGTTGCTCTTACAACTGGGATCGACAACGTTGATGTGTTTAGTTTGCTATTAACATGTGGTTCATTCATTCATTCATTTTCTTGTCGGCATAGTCCCTTTAATAATCTGGGGTCGCCACAGCGGAATCAACCGCCAACTTATTCAGCACATTTTTACGCAGCGGATGCCCTTCCAGCCGCAACCCATCTCTGGGAAACATCCACACACTCATTCACACTCATACACTATGGACAGTTTTAGCCTACCCAATTAACCTGTACTGCATGTCTTTGGACTGTGGGGGAAACCGGAGCACCCGGAGGAAACCCACGCGAGCGCAGGGAGAGCAAACTTCACACAGAAACGCCAACTGACCCAGCCGAGGTTCGAACCTGCAACCCAGCGACGTTCTTGCTGTGAGGCGACAGCACTACCTACTGCGCCACTGCGTCGCCCATGTGGTTCATAAAATCCTTAAAAATGTCATTAATAAAACTGAATTTTAGGAAGCAATATTATTCAAATAACGATCATGCTTAACTGATGTTTCTTTTGTGACCTATTTGGATTCCACTTTATATTAAGTGACCTTAACTAATATGTACTTACACTGAAATTAATCATTCGTTACAATGCACTTATTGTGTAAATGCATGTTGTTACAGTATACTTATGATTGATTAAATACCTGCATGTAATTACATCTGTACATTTTGTAGTTAGATTCATAATTATACTGTTGACATCCCTTAGACCTTAACCCACTACTTTATTTCAGGATATACTGCCATGTCACAGAGAAGTCAAATAGTTTTGCAATATTTAGTGAAATTGACTTATAAATAGTATATTATGATGGATAAAAAGTATTTTAGCATTAAAAAACACACACACACAAAGATATTGGAGCAATAAAATGCTCCTGGCTCGAAATTAAATTTTGTGGCCATATTGTTTTATATGAAGGTTGAATGGACATGATTTAAAAATTCAAGAATCCCTGCGGTACTATAGAACAGACAAATGTAGCATGTGACTAGCGCTGACAATATGTTTGCGATATGAATAACTGCATACGAGCAGAGCGAATGCTCCGTTTCAAAGATTTTTTTAATATCATTGGGTCAGTTTTACGGTACAGGAAGGCACTGCCGATCTCCCTGATGCGATGGGGTAGCAAAATGAAATGTCAAGATTGGTTTGTCATGGTTGGCATGAGGTTGTATCAAATTACCTCACAGACTAGTGCAGAATCCATGAATACTTTATCCGACAAGCCTTCAATGGGTCTAAAATTATCACCGGAAGGTATGAATATCTAGTGCGGAACGTTGGAGAAATTGGTCACTTCTGGATTTATGGCAGAAAACTAAAAATGTATAATAGGCTTGTAGATGCTGGAAGCTGGATATATTGTAGATTTATCCGTTTTAAAATCTCTAGGAATGTGAGGTAGAAAAAATACACCAGGATTGAATCAAATGACCAAATTCAGCCCATCTGTTCTTAGTGATTCCCAGCTGTCATGTGTGACCCAGAATCCCCTCACTAGGTCACACTACAAGGATGATTTCTTAGTCAGCTTGTGAGAATACTACAACTACGAATCGAAAATAGTTGGGACAGTATGGAAACGCAATTAAAAGTAGTGATTACAAAATTTATTTTTAATTTCATTGCAGACAATACAGCAAACATTATGTAATGTGTTCCTCATGATTTTTATTGTTTTTTACAAAATAAACAACACATTGGTTTTAGCAACACATTTTATAAAAGTTGGAACAGTGAAGCATTTACCACTTTGTAATGTTGCCATTCCTTTTCACAACTCTTAAAAGACGTTTAGGGACTGAAGACACCAAGTGATGAAGTTGTTCAGGTGTAATTTTGTCCCATTCTTCCTGCAAACAAGTCTTAAGGTGGGCAACATTTCAAAATGCGCCACACATTCTCTATTGGAAATAGGTCAGGACTGCAGACAGGTCAGTCAAGTACCTGTATCCTCTTCCTCCGCAGCCAGGACTTTGTTATGTGTGCAGAATGCGGTTTTGCATTGTCTTGTTGAAAAAATGAATGGGTGTCCCTGGAAAAGAAGGCAACATATTGTGCTCCAAAATCTCGAGGTAATTTTCAGCATTAATGGTGCCATCAAAGTGCAAGCTACCTTTGTCAAGGGCACTGACTAGGGGTGTAACGGATCACTGTTGACGGTTTGTAACGCACGTGACCCGCGGATTAATAACTTTTTTGAACTTGTAGGTTAATCCAATATTTATAACAATAGGAGAGAGATTCATCCCATTCATCGTCATTCAAATCCCATGTATGAAAGCATTTTGACTTCCCTGTAAGATATAATGATGACTGAAAAAGTTGTGGTGGGACCTAAATGCTTTCTCAGGCTATTAATTTAAGGTGTTTTCTGTCACTGCTTGTTTAGCCTGCATTGATGCATTCAGTGTAAAACTGCACAATCAAACATTAAAAGATCAGGATTTCAGTTTAAACCCGCGCAACATGAATGATAAATGATAATGATTTGCATATGTTTATTAATCCTTCAAAGCGCTGCATTCAAATCTGCATTGAGAGAGATTCAGTTTACACTTTTTCAGTGAGTTACAAACAAATAAATAAAACAGAAGAACTGGGAGAACAGTTTATAGTTCAGATATGAACACTGATGTTTATGGTAAAGATTAAAATCACCGTTTAATGAAACATGACGCTGGTGAAAGCAATTACATTGTGTAACCAACAGATGGCGACAAGCAACCATCAAAATTATGTCACTGAATATGTTTTCAAAAATAATACACCTATAATGAAACGAAGTTTTATTGTGTGAATTGTTGAATCATTAATTGAAAATTAAATATGATCTGTACAAGATGTTCGATTTCTATATTTAGCATTATCAGCAACAGTAGCTTTTATTAAAAAAGATTATATTTTGTATTGAATACTTTTTTCAGCTGGTTCTTTCTTGATTTTTATTTGTATTAAAATTACAGGTTCTAAGTTCTGTTTGATAAAAGCAATGTTTTTTGCAGTAATATTTTTGTATAAATGGAAAGCAAATGACATTTCTCTCCTCCCTTTTTTGCTGATCTGAAAAATGGTCAGATCCGTGATTAAAAAAAAACATAGTGTGAGCTGAACTGCAGATTTGTGATCCGTTACACCACTAATACTGACACAACCCCATACCTTGACAGACCCTGGCTTTTGGCTTCTCAGTGTTTCTGAAACCAAGGGGAGTCTGGAAACAACAAAGTTGAGAATCCAACATGCAGTTTCATTAAGAATTATCAGGCATGCAATGGTCAAAACAGGAACAAACAGTATCATGAGGGTAATCCAAAGACTTAGTCGAGGTCACAGGCAAATAGGTCTGTACAGGCGGCAAAACAACAAACAAGGAAACAAGGCAAGGGTCAAGAAACACAGAAAGATTAAACAACGATACACAATGTTATAGCAAACAAGACTCAGCAATGTGTGTGAGAATGAGATCATTATCATTAGTCTTTACAAGCTTCAGTTGTGTGCGCAGTCATGGGTAGATTACTGGCAGAATTGTAGTGCAGTTCAGTGGCAGAATCGTAGTTCGGGAGATAGTAAATGTCCTCCATCGATCTATAAGAGCTAGATCACTGGTGATCGTGACAATTTCAATTTCAAATAGTTTTATCTTGGCCAAATATTATCTTTTGGTGAAATAAAAATATTAATTGCAAACATTTCACACTTCGAAATACACCACACATTCTCTATTGGAGACAGGTTGGGACTGCAGACAGGCCAGTCAAGTACTTGTATCCTCTTCCTCCAAAGCCAGGACTTTGTAATGTGTGCAGAATGCGGTTTTGCATTGTCTTGTTGAAATATGCATGGGCGTCCCTGGAAAAGGCAGCAGCATACTGTGCTCCAAAATCTGGATGTACTTTTCAGCATTAATGGTGGCATCACAGAAGTGCAAGTTACAACCCCCATACCATGACAGACCCTGGCTTTTGCTTACTAGCCCTAAACTCCTGTCCCAACTTTTAATTGCAATGTGTTGCAGGTCTGAATGACAGTACTGGATGTATATTTACCAATTAAATAAAGATGACCAAACAAAACATGAAATCTTTTGTGTTCATATTGTCTGCAATGAAATACAAGTCAAAGTAAATTTGATAATACACTACTTTCCTCCTTTATTTGCATTTCCCATACTGTCCCAAGTTTCTCTGATCTGAGGTTGTACAAAACAAATGCTGTTGGATTGTGTTCATGTGAATGAGTCTATAAAGCATTGTTCTCTTTTTTTTCTAGGTGTGTGGTGTGGACGGGTGATGACAGGGTGTTTTTCTTTAATCCCACAATGCATTTATCAGTATGGGAGAAACCAGTGGATCTGAAAGACCGCGGAGACCTCAATCGAATCATCGAAGACCCGCCGCATAAACGCAAGAAAGATGGTGAGACTCCATTCAGGCAAAACATAACACTTTTAGATTGAATTTAGGATGAATAGAGCACAGATTGGTATGCAGGCCGTGTGTTTTCTGACCTACTTAATGGCAAATGTATTTAGAAATGAAATCCAGACAGCACAAACAAAGTTAAATCGTTTGCACTCTTTATATAACTGAATTTCATGTGAATCATTTTAAGAAAAATCACACACATAAACTGCTGTAGAAAATGTTAAAACAAGTGATACGCGTTTTAAATATATTTAAAATGTCATTTCTAATGTAGTCTTTTCTTTTTTTTGAAAGCAAAGCTACATTTTCAGCATATTTTCTCCAGTTAAACTGTGTTCACAGTATTAAAAATAATTGATTATAACAATTTATTATATGCGAATTGTAGCCTCAGTTTCCTGTTCTTAGCTGATAGAAGTGGCACCCGGTGTGATCTTCCGCTGCTATAACCCTTCCGCCTAAAGGTTGGACATGTTGTGCGTTCAGAGATGCTCTTCTGCATACCTCGGTTGTAATGAGTGGTTATTTAAGGGTGTTTTCACACCTGCCTGATTTAGTTTGACTGAATCACAATAGAGTTTGTTTTCCCTCTTCACACGGTTGATTTGGGCAGGTGTGAATGTAGCAAATCGCACCCGAGTGCGCACAAAGCAGACCAAAAAAGCGTACTGAGACCACCTTTTCAAGGACTACATTGCTACATTCACTTTCAAACGAACCCTACAGCAGTTCATTTGTGGGACCCAATTTAGAACAGACCCAACCGCAAAAAGTACTGGGCCTTTTTGGACTAATCCAGCTGCCGTAGTCCGATGCGCTGTGCATTATGGGATGTGGAGGAAAAATATTTGTTGACAGCACTTTACCAACAACTTTAAAGAGACGGAGAGAGAGAGAGAAAGGGGGGGCATTACCTAATGGATCATTGGTAATATTTTCGGAAGACAACCATGTTGCAGTTTAGCTAAATTAATTCACGCCACCTCCTGAAGTGACTTGTGATGCGCATTCGCCATTTACAATACATTAAAACAATTTATTTTTATTTTTTTCGCTGCAGCCACGCTTCATTCTTCATTCAATGTATAATTTGTCTAAAGTGATGTATACAAACTATATAGTATACTATGACCAGGGATACAATCAGTAATTTGATTGTCATGTTTCAGTCAATCAGCCAGTACGCAGTCGTCTCTCCATAGTAAAAAGTGACATTTTGTGTCTGTCAGTTTGTTTACCTGCGGAAGTTCCATTGGCATTATCCCGCACGTTAATTCTGACCAACCAAAAAGCAGTTTAGGAAATATGTTCAATGACATCTGGCCAATGAGTGATGTGGATTTTGTCCCATGACTGCATTTTGGTTCTTTTCAACTGGTTCAGACCAAAGCAATCAGTGTGCTGTGAAAATGTATCACAATGTATCATTGTTGCCATTGGTCAGGACCAAATGACCTGAACCACAGATGTGAAAGCACCCTAAGTTACTATTGCCTTTCTATCAGCTCGAACCACTCTGACCATTCCCCTGTGACATCAACAAGGCATTTAAGCCCACAGAACTGCCACTCACTGCATATTTCTCTTTTTCAAACCATTCTTTGTAAACCCTAGAGATGGTTGTGCGTGAAAATCCCAGTAGATCAGCAGTTTTTGAAATATTCAGACTAGGGTTGTGACGATGAGGAAATTTCCCCACCGGTTAATCGACATGTGACAACACCGGTAATACCGGTATCACCGTGGGGGGTGGGCGTTTCCTCTTTTTTCTGCTTTTAAATATCCTATAAATGCTGCCTATTATACTTTCACTTTCGGTTTTTCGGGAATTGGCAATTCGGCATCAAACTACAAAAAAATCACTGTTATTAAACACAGAACTTTTATTAACACAACGAAAAAAACAACAACAATGCTACAGGCTGAAAAAAACTGTGGAAATTGGAACCAAACAAATAACAACCATAGAACGTTTATTACTTATGTTAGAATGTTTTTAAAACGAATAAGAAAATAAAATAGAAATATAAGTAATTAAATAGCACAAAGTTTAAAAAAGATTAAACGAATGAACAAGAAACAAATATAAAAAAACTTCCATTATTATTAAATGACAGGTCGGCAGTCTTTAAAAAAAATAAACAAAAACACTGCATTTTTTTTACTAACAGTGCAGTCTACATGGTCTTTCCCAGGAAACCCAACAAGTTGACCATCTCTGATCTTGGGGCTCACTATGTTCCCCATCGTGCTGAACACTCTCTCGGATGCGCAGCTTGTTGCGCACACGCAAAGATACTTTTTGGTTACCTTTGCCAACAGGGGGAACCTACTTTGGTTGTCTTTTGTTGTCCTACCTGACTTCAATGTCTTTATGTATTAATTAGCCTAATGTATTATATATTAATAGCTTAGTCCTTATAAACAATCCGTTTATAAAATACATTAATAACGAATATAGGTTACTGAAGAATAAACCGAATATGAAATATGATCCTTGCATAATGATCACAGCTAAACAAGCTAGCCCTCAATTTATATATAAACTATAAATAAAAAAAATTAAGAAATTTTAAGTAATGGAACATTATGTAAAAAATCTAAAGACTACAGGCTAAATAAAAGTGCCTCGTCTGAGTCAGTTTACAGCTTCTGTAAAGATCAGACAGCCTATACAGATCACACAATCTCAATAAACACTGTAAATGTATAAATATTTCGATAAGTATTGTTAATGGAATATTTATAACGACATGATCTTGCTTTTCGTTATATTGATGCCGGCTTTAAGCTCTCACGTGCGCGCGCGCTCTCTTTCTCTCTTACCAGCGGCAGTTGACGGGCCCACACACTACACAGCATACAGTGACAAGGTGACAAGTGCTCCACGGGACCAGTTTTATTTTTTGATTTGAGTGTTGTTCCTTTTTTTAAATGCCTTTTATTTTTAAAATCTCTCAAGTCAATATTGGCTATCGGGTAACAATCTCCCTCAGAGATATTGGAGTTCAATAACGTGGTGCGCGGTAGCTATGACTTTAACACCTAAACACCTCCCTGTACGTTTACACACTGCATAGATAGACTACAGGCCTACAGCCCTGGTGTGTTATGAATTGCGTGTTTTAAATGACAGCGACACATGCTACATTTAGTTTTTATTGTAAAATATACATTATAACTTAGTACACTCTAAAATAATATTTTTTGAATGGCTAGCCTATTGGCAGCGTAGCCTATAATAACCGGTGAGCATAAATAGGCTAAGCATATTTTCATTAATATTAAAACACATGAATACAAACTTGCTACCCTTTGATATTTTTCGTTTTCGTATATTTTTTATCAAACGAAAAATGCAATGAATTGTTGATTTTGGTTTTCATTTTATTATAATTCATATAATTATTAGGCGGCGACTTGACTTGTGTGGCATCTATCATGGATGACAGAGAGAGAGAGAGAGATGAGATCAAACCTCAGTTTCGATGTGTGGCCGCACGTCACATTTACTTTACTGCAAGTTTTTAATATTGGCTCATCTAAATTAACTTTTCATTCGATTAAAAGCCGAAATAGGCTATTGCCAGACAGAAAAACGCAACTTTCGGTTTTGGAGGGAGACTTCCGTGAAGACGCACACACACACACACACATGATACATTACACTCTTGTCGGCCTTTTCATTATTGATTCTTTTAACATTAAACTCATAATAATCAAGTGCACAAATGAACAGATGAACTTCGGGAAAAGTATTCATTGCGGTTGCCGCGAGGTTTCTTTGTTTCTCTGCAGTTGGCTTGTCAGTGGCGCGGCAATCACTTTCAGTTTAATAAAAATAAGATTATTTATTACTAAACACTGTGAGATGATGGTCGCGGGATTTTTTAAATGAGGCGCTTTTGGTTTGCGTTTTGGCACTAAATCGTCCGCCATTCTCTTTCTGTAAATTCGACTCATCTCGTTCTTCTCACATGATAAAGGAAATATGAAGCATTGTAGCTATGTTCAGATTTTAACTACAGCCTACTGCATGCTCTCATCTTAAGTAAATTATTTGGAATTATATTTTCCATTTAATTCAAATAAATATTGAATTAAAAAAAAGGAATACTTGAAAAAATGTGGGCACGGTGTCACGGTGGAAAAGTGATGTCACCGGTGTTGCGACTTAAAACCGGTAACACCGTCAACACCGTCTATCGTGGCAAGCCTAATTCAGACCAGCCCGTCCGGCACCAACAACCATACCACCATACCCCATACTCATTCAGTAAAGGCACAGCTAAACAGATGTGTTTTCAGTCTTGATTTGAATGTGCCTAATAATGGAGCACATCTGATCATTTCTGGAAGCTGATTCCAGCAGCAGGGGGCGCTGTCAGTAGCTGAGGGCGGTCTCACCCTGCTTTGACTGAACACTTGGAATTTCTAGTTTATATGATCCTAAAGATCTGAGTGATCTATTAGGTTTGTATTCAGTGAGCATATCTGTAATGTATTGAGGTCCTAGGCCATTTACTGATTTATAGACAAATAATAATATTTTAAAATCTATTCTGAATGTAAGTGGGAGCCAGGGTAAAGACCTGAGGACAGGTGTGATGTGCTCTGATTTCCTGCTTCTGGTCAGAATCCTGGCCGCAGCATTCTGTATGAACTGAAACTGTTTGACTGTCTTTTTGAAAAGGCCAGTGAGGAGGCCGTTACAGTAATCCACCCTGCTGCTGATAAAAGCATGAGCAAGTTTCTCTAAGTTTTCACTGGAAACAAAGCATCTAATTCTTGCAATGTTTTGAGATGATAGTATGCTGATTTACTAACTTCTTTGACATCACTTATGAAACTCAGATCTGACTCCAGAGTCACACCAAGATACTTGACCTTTTTTTGTTTGACCCTTAGAGCCAAGGTACGCATTCACATTGAGAACCTCATCTCTGTTCCCAAACACAATGACTTCAGTTTTCTCTTTGTTTAACTGAAGAAAGTTAATATACTTTTACGTATTTTTAAATATTTTAAGTTTTAAATATTATTATAAATGTTAAGCGTTGCCAACAGTAATAAAAATATACTGATTATAATAGTTTATATATAAAAGAAATGTATAATTTATATAAAAAGTAAAGTATGTTTGATCATTTTAATGCATCCTTGCTGAATAAAAGGATTAATTTCTTTAAGGACAACCGCCTCAAACTTTTTGAATAGTAATGCCCTGAAATACTAATGAGATCATGTTGGCAAGTCCAACTGTAGCCTGAAGGTAAAACTCAGATTAAGTTGCTGAATCAGTCAAGTGTTACTCATGACTTTATGATACAAAACACAGGAGCACAGTCTGCGTAAAGGGATGAACTTGGCTGAAAGTTTAATCCTCGCAATGTGATAATGATGCTCAACCAAAAGTTAAATACACCCGCCAACTGCAAAACTGGTGTTCTTGTGGATTAACTAAAAGAGTAATCCAATGAAGCGTCTCCGCAAATATTGAATTAGTCTGAATCTTGTCTGGAAGTTATTATACGGTTCGCTTGATTTCCCAGAGGGCTTTTCATCTTTATTGATTTAGCTTCATTTCCATTTCATTGAGATTATCTATTGATGACCTTAATATATTCAGCGTCTACTATTTAAATACGTCCATTTGAGCAAATTAGTTCTCATTGTTGCTGTTTTACTATTTTAAAGGATCTTAATTTTGCATTTGTGTCATCAACAGACGACAGCTCCAATTCTTCCTCCGGTGAAGATGAGGATGATGAGGAACATAATTCAAAGTCCAAGCGCTACAAGTAAGTACAATTGAGTCATGTAAAATACAACAGATCTATTCTGAGTCTGCTTTAATTGATGAGGAGGATCTCAAGTTCGATGTGCTGTACGTCACTCACGTTAATAAATCACAGCTCAACAGGACGTCTTTGGATTATGGTGGGAAACATCTGCACACACAGCTTGATGCGCATTTCTCAGTCTGTCTCCAGACTTGGAGATGATTTCATTGAAGTGTGAACAAATGTATGCGTGGTGATGAGAACACAAGCCAACACTTAACCTTTCAAGATGAATTATGGGAGATTTCATTTATGGTGAACAACTTGATATTGGTTGGCTGATATGGATATTTTTTAGATCTCACCCCCAAAAAATCATTAAAAGCATAATTTAGAAAAATGCTGTGGAAAACTTCAAGCAAAATAAGAAGATCATGAAAAACAAAGTGTGCTGAAACAAAAAAAAAAAAGTATTGATTGCAAAAGTGGCTCAATCAGAATCACTGAAATAACATACAACATGTATTTAATTTTATATTTACTTCTAAAATATTTGAGGATAAGAAACCCTAAACCACAAAATCAAAGTATTAAGTTGCACAGGTTTATTGGAAATAGCCAAACATATGAAGTAAAATAATAGATTTTTATTTTGTGCCAAAAATAATTAAAATATAAAGTAAAAAATGTACCACGGAGTTTTGTATATTTGTAACTGTAAATATTTAAAAACTTAATCTTTAATGTGCATCACAAAGCACTTAATTTTATACAATTTAAAGGCTATATTCTTAGTATTACTGTAATCAAGGGGAGTCGGGAAACAACAAAGTTAAGAATCCAACATGCAGTTTTATTAAGAAATATCAGGCATTATCAGGCATGCAATGGTCAAAGCAAGAACAAACGGTATCCTGAGGGTAATCCAAAAGCTTAGGTCACAGGCAAATAGGTCTGTACAGGCGGCAAAACAACATAAACAAGGAAACAAGGCAAGGGACAAGAAACACAAAGACTAAACAACAATGCTTTGTAATGTTACACCAAACAAGACTCAGCAATGTGTGTGAGAATGAGAGGTGTATATATAGTCATTATCATTAGTCCGTGTGTGTGTGTGTGTGTGTGTGTGTGTGTGTGTGTGTGTGTGTGTGTGTGTGTGTGTGTGTGTGTGTGTGTGTGTGTGTGTGTGTGTGTGTGTGTTGCCTGATAGGAAATGTAGTGCAGTTCAATGGCAAAATTGTAGTTCAGGTGATGATAAATGTCCTCCATCGATCTATAAGGGCTAGATCACTGGTGATCGTGACAATTTAAATTCTTATCCCAGATTACAGCTTTTCAAATAGTTTTATCTTGGCCAAATATTTTCCTATGGTGATTTATGAATCTTAATTGCAAACATTTTGCCGCTGTGACTGGTTCTGTGGTCACTGATCATATACTTCAGTGAGTATTACATTGACAAGTTTTGGTAAATCCTTTTTAAACCATAGAGATAATATTTTATTTGGTAACACTTTATTTTGATGGTCCATTTGAGTATTAGTAGACTGTCTGCTTAATATCTGTTGACACTGACATTTAACAGTCCTTCAACAGACATTTAACTTACTTTAAGAAACTTTGCAATTACATGTCAACTTACACTAACCCCAACCTAACAGTCTACTTATAATCTAATGATAATTAGTTGCAATGTAACTTAAATTCAACAAACGGACCGTCAAAATAAAGTGTGACCTTTTATTTTTATATTTCACACTTAAATGACATTTGTTTTTAAATGATTTAGTAGTTTTGATTAGTGATTTTTGTATTTATCTTATATTGTTTTATAATTGTGTCTCTATAGAGCCTATTAAACACTTCTTTCTGAGATATTAACATAATTAACCATTAAAGCTGTTGTATTTGTCTTTGTCATCATTCTAAGACTTGACCATTCTGTTGACTTTGATGAAGATGGAAAAAATGGATCATCCCATCGAATGGTTTTACCATTGGAGCTCCGGATCGCTCATTTCCGAGACATGCTTCTGGAAAGAGGGGTGAGAAAACTAGTGACTCTGAGCCTTAAAGACACACTCCACCTTTTTTGCAAAATAAAACTAATTTTACAACTGCACTTGAGTTAAAGAGTTGAGTTTTACCATTTATGAATCCATTCAGTCAATCTCTGGGTTTGGTGACAGGAGTTTTAGCTTAGGTTAGCATGGATCGTTGAATCGGATTAGACCTTTAGCATCTCAATCAAAAATAACTAAAGAGTTTTGATAATTTTCCTATTTAAATCTTGACACTTTTGTATTTACATTGTGTACTAAAACTGCCGGAAAATGAAAAGTTGCTACTTTCTAGACCGATATGGCTAAGAACTTCATGCTAGCATAATTTTCAAGGAACTCTGCTGCCGTGCCATAGCTGTAGCAGGTGCAATGATATTATGCAGCACATGAAAATAGTTCTGAATTGTGCAAGCACATGTTCACATTAGGTATATTGACAGAAGATTAATTGTCAGATGTTGTATAATATCATTGCGCCTGCTACTGCAGCAAAGTTCCTTGATTATTATGCCAGAATGACGGTATGATTACAAGACATATCTGCCTAGACAATACCAACTTTTCAGTCTCACTACATGATGTAACTGCAGAATAATCAAGCTCTAAATACAACAATTATCGAAACGGGTCATATTTAAGTGAGATGCTAATGGTTTAATCTAATTCAATGATCTATGGCAAGCTACGCTAAAAGGTGAACCCAGTGATCGGCTAAATGGATTAAAAAAAGGAAAAACTCTGGGGGAGTTGTAAAATAAGCCGATCTTCAAATATATGGGGTGTTATTTTAAACAGTGGTGATAGAAATCAATGCAATAGCTCAACACCAAAAAGAGAAGATTATACAAATATTTTGGCCCAAATTTATAGTTTTTTTATGCAAAAACTTGAAATGAATCTTGAGTGTTCGACATGCATTTAAGTGTGAGCATCCTTCATCCTGCTTGTTTTGAACAGGTGTCTGCATTTTCCACTTGGGAGAAAGAACTGCACAAAGTTGTATTTGATCCACGGTACCTGCTGCTAAATCCAGAGCAACGCAAACAGGTACAAACAAGAGTCTCACTTCAATAATGCACTTTTTGCGATCTTAAAAGTACTAGTAAACCAAATGTCTTGCTTTAGGTTAACTGTATAAATGGTGTTACATCGTGTATTAAATGCTATTAACAATATTCATGTTTACATTAAAGCTACAGTATCTAAAAATCCCTTCATTTAAATTCTCAGATTTATGATCAATTTGTCAAAGCAAGAATGAACGAGGAGCACAAAGAGAAAAAGTGCAAACTCCAGCAAGCGAAAGAAGAATACAAAAAACTACTGGAGGAGTCAAAAATCACATCCAAGTGAGTTTATCCAGTACATGAGATGAAATAAATGTGCTGATGCGTTAATAAATCCTGTCACCAGAGCGGATTATTTATTCGGAGGAGGTGTTAATAACTTGATGGCTTTCGCAGTCCTGGTTTCTTTGAGTTTGTGTGTTTGATGATAACCTTGTTTCTTGCTAAAGGTCTCAGTCTCACAGAAGTAAATTCAAACACGCCGCAGGGATTAGCTCTCGGCTTTAAGCTTAAATTGAGGACTGCTTTCACTTTTGCTCTATTCTTTACCTGATTCCTTCACAGTGAAAGAACTGAAAGAAAAGGAACAGACTTGAACCGATGCACTACATATACACTTGTCCTTGAAATAATGGTTGGTTGCTTGGTTGGTTGGTTTTAGGGTTGAAGTTGTTTGGTTGGTTGGTTGGTTTTTATGGTTGGTAGGTTTTAGTGTTGATTGTTGGTTGGTTTTAGAGTTGACTGTTGGTTGATCCCAACAGGTTGATTATAGGGTTGGTGGATTTTAAGGTTGGGATTGGTTGGATTTAGGGGTGGGGTTGGTTGGTTTTAGGTTTTGTTGGTTTTAGTGTTAATTGTTGGTTGGTTTTAGAGTTGACTGTTGGTTAGCTTTAGGGTGGACTGTTAGTTAGTTTTAGGATTGGGGTTGGTTCGTTTTAGTGTTGATTGTTGGTTGGTTTTAGTGTTGATTTTTGGTTGGTTTTAGGGTGGACTGTTGGTTGGTTTTTGGGTTGGTTGGTTGTTTTAGGATTGTGGTTGGTTGGTTTAAGGGTTGGGGTTGTTTGGATTTAGGGATGGGTTGTTTGGATTTAAGGTTGGGGTTGGTAGATTGATTAAGGTTAGGTAAGTTGGTTGATTATAAGGTTGGGATTGGTTGGTGTTGGTTGGTTGGTTAGTTTTAGTGTTGACTGTTGGTTGGTTTTAGGGTTGATTGTTGGTTGGCTTTAAGGTGGACTGTTGGTTAGTTTTAGGGTTGGTTGGTTGGTTTTAGTGTTGATTGTTGGTTGGTTTTAGGGTGGACTGTTGGTTGGCTTTAAGGTGGACTGTTGGTTAGTTTTAGGGTTGGGGTTGGTTGGTTGGTTGGTTTTAGTGTTGATTGTTGGTTGGTTTTAGGGTGGACTGTTGGTTACTTTTAGGATTGGGGTTGGTTAGTTTTAGGGTTGAGGCTGGTTGGTTTTAGGGTTGGAGCTGGTTGGTTTTAGGATTGGGGTTGGTTGGTTTAAGGGTTGGGGTTGTTTGGATTTAGGGATGGGCTGTTTGGATTTAAGGTTGAGGTGGGTTGGTTGATTAGGGTTAGGTAAGTTGGTTGATCATAAGGTTGGGGTTGGTTGGATTTAGGGCTGGTTGGTTGTAGGGTTGGGGTTGTTTGGATTTAGGGATGAGGTTGTTTGGATTTAATGTTGGGGTTGGTTGGTTTTAGGGTTGGAGTTGCTTGGTTGGTTGGTTGGTTTTAGGGATGGTTGATTGGTTGGTTTTAGGGTAGGTGGTTGGTTGGTTTTAGAGTTGGTTGGTTGGTTTTAAGGTTAACTGGTTGTCTTTAGGGTTGGTCGGTTGGCTGGTTGGTTGGTTGGGATCAAATCTGCTTTCAGAAAACATTACTTTTAGTTAGAATTGATCTTGTAGTTTTAGATTCTGGTCTTAGAAAATGTTTATATTTGTCTTATAAGCAACAAATGTATGTAGAAAAAAAGTCAAGTTTTAATAATCTAGTTTTGGAAAAACGTATCTTTGATTTTGGAAAAACAGTCTTGATGACAGTTAGTTAGTTAGCTAGTTAGTTAGTTAGCTAGTTAGTTGATCATCTGGTTTTGTAACAATTTGATTTGATAAAATGGTTTTGAAAGATCATAGTATTCATTTAGTTTGGTTTTGGAAAAGTTTAGTTTTAGTCACTTGGTTAGTTAACATCATCCGAGTTTGAACATTCATGCAACTTGGTTAGTTTTAAGTGTTGGTTGTGTGATTTTGGAAAACTTTCATTCTGATCACTTAAAGTTGGTGAACAAGTAAGTTAGTTGAAATCTTCTGGCTTTGACTTTGCATTGCATCACGTTTCATGTTCTTCATTTTGCAGATCAACATTCAAAGAGTTTTCAGAAAAGTATGGGAAAGATCCTCGATTCAAACAGGTTCAGAAGAGGAAAGACCAGGAACTGTTTTTCAGCCAGTTCATCAACACACTGAAGAAGCGAGACAAGGAGAACAGAATACGCCTGAGGAAGATGAGATGAGTGTTTGAACTCTCCACACTACTGTGAACTGATTTCCTTTGACTGTTTATCAATGCGAATGCACTGATAGCATCTGCCCATTCGTCTGGCCAAATGACAAGGGCAGCGGTGCTGTTTGCTTTTCAGTGACGGACTAAAAAAACTGAACAAACACACAAGCAGCTAAAGGCGGGCAGTGGTTTGGGAATTAACTCTGTATATCTGAATCTGTTTCATATTGAAGCTCTTAATCTCCGGTTTCAGAATAACAAGGTTTCTAAATCAATGCTGAACATGAATACAGAGTTTGACTCGATAGAAGCATCTAAAGCCATTGACCTGTGCACACAGGCGGAAAATGATTTTTATAATAATTGTAAATAAGTGTTGACTTGCCTGGCGCTGTGCTCAAAGTGACCGTAGAAGTGAAACATTTGTCAGAGTAAGACACAGATTCCCCAACGCATCTGTGGGAATCAGTAAGTGGTGTTGTGTATCGGTAGAGTTTTTCGAAATGTTGTCCAATGGTTTGTTGTAATTACATTTGTCATGATATCGTAAAAATACTTTTTACAAAAAAAATATTAAATGTACAGCTGTGTGAAGCAAGTGGATTCTGTTTACAGTCAATGAGAAATTTAATTGAAAGGACTGTTTAGATGTTTGGCTGCGTTCAGTTCATGGGAGTATCATTCATTTGTAAGTATGAATAAATAAATGATTTTATTTTCTTCATTATGGTTGACATGCAATTGTACATGTTGTGTTACCCACTAAAAACCATATTCAGGGCTCAACAACATGAATTTTTATCTTTTGACAATGCTAAAGTTATTTCATAAAACAGCTAAATATATATATATTACTTTTTAAAATAATGTTTTACAAAAATATGATGAGCCTTAATGTTTATGAAAATGTTTAATGGAGTGAAACACTGAATATATTGGCATACAATGCTACATTTTGCTGTTGTTTTCAAAACATTTAGATCATGCATCTAGGGTAACAGCAAAGTTTTCCAACCATTCAATAAAGTATGTGGTCCTTATGATGACATTAGCCTCTTTCCTCAATTTACTTCATTTATGAGTCATTTTCCTATTAGGAATTATGTAAAAAAGGGATTTTATTGCATCTAAATCAGTTTTGGATTTTTTTTACAATATAAGTAACTTTACCTTTAATTCACATTCATAATGCTATGTTAAAATAATATATAAATAAAATGGCATATACAAATGCCAAACATGTCGATAAAACAGCTTTTTTTTTTTTTTTTTTTTTTTTAAGGACTGCACACTTTTAATAAAGTTTAACATCAGTTTGAACTCATTTAAGCCATTTTCTCTATCTGAAAATTTGAACAAAAACTGATAAAGACAGACCTGTTGTGAGCTCTAATGCTGTGTTCACATCAGACGCGTAAACATTTTGAGTTTACTCGCTTCATGCACAGGTCAAATTCACCTCACAACAGACACAAATTTGCGTCATGGGCATGGCTTCTGTCTGCTTGGGTACTCTAGCTTCATTGCTAAATAGCTAACATGGATTTTATTGAGAGAATAGCTGTGTTTATGTGCTTTAGGAAGACTGAAAAACATTGCCGATTCGTTTGGAGCTGTGCTTGAGTCCACTAGATCCAATCTAAGGTGCACCCAGCTCTGTAAGCTCATAAGCTCCTCCAGAAACTGAACCTGGATGATGGAGGCATTCAGCAGTGCTTCCGACTGAGCAGAGCCCAGTTTGATGAACTGTTGTCCGGTGTCGGCAAGAGGATTTTCCCCCAGGACACCAACAACAGGTGCTCCGTCAAAATCACTCCCCTACATGAGAAAGCTCCTGATTGGTTAACGAGGTGCGAATATCCACTGAAGTTCAGATTTTCCAACTAGAGCAATTTGTGCATTAAGCGCGCAAAGCGCTCAACCCGGGCCGCTTCATTTGCGCGAATTGCATCATTCGCACGTATCGCACCGCAGGATGTCTATTCATGTCTTTGCATTGACTTGACATGTAAATCACTCGCGCTTGACGCTTCTTCTACGTCAAATGGTGTGAACGCTAGGATTGGGAGATGTTGACCAATTTAGCATTGTACGATGTCTAATGTGAAACTTCGCGATGGATGATGGCATCATCTTCATAGACGGAGGTGAATTAATTATTTTTGAATAATTAATTCATTCATAACTAATTAATTATTTGTAGCCTACCGTTTCAACAACCTGGCCCGCATGGTCTTGTTTTACTCCAAACATTTAACCAAATCATAAATAAATAAAGATAAGTTACACACAAATTACAACCTGTCAATCACTTTTTCCGTGGGACTGGCATGAGTAGGCAGAGTGATCTGTGTCAGTCAGGGACGGCGCGTCCATAGAGGTGACCTAGGCGGCTGCCTAGGGCAGCAGAGCAGTCAGGACGGCGTCCGCAGTGCGTCTCCTCCCCTTCGCTTTCGTCCGCAACAAACCCTGCATCATCTCAGCGCCCCTCTGTCTTCGCTTTCGTCCGTGACAAACCCCACATTATCTCAACACCCAGCTCCGCCGCCCCCCTCCCCACTCTCCACCAGTTTTTTCGGATTCAAGGCAGCATAACTTTCGGTTTGAGGGCGGCATTCTCATCGTTTGCCAAGAACGCCAGTTGAGCTTGCACCGGCCCTGGTGTCAGTATAATAGCGTCGACAAACTTGGTTGATAAAAAAGGTGCACAACCAACAGTATCTGAGGATTTCGCTAAAATTACTAAGTACAAGCATGAAAGCGAAAGATTGAAGCACTGTACTGATGCTGTGACATGTTACCTGATAGATTCAAAAGACCGAAGAGTCTAATTAAATATCACGTAAATATCAGACGATCGCATGACAGTGTGTGTGTGTGTGTGGTCACGTGATGTGAGTTTTCAGTGGACTGAGAGCTGTTCAGAAATGCTAGATGAAACACCATTGTGGACGTGGATCATTTTCGTTCTAAAATGGCATTTTAAAACTACGCTGTATTAGTGTAAACAGGGCCTGAGTGTATATTTTTCACAAGCGGGTTTGCAACGGGGGCGGGGCGGAGGATCGGCGATGCCGGCTCAGCATCATGATGTCTATCGGCCATCGGCGATGGACGATGGCATCGTCTATCGGCCAAACCCTAGTGAACGCATCATAAGACTGTTAATCGCTTATATATGGTTTTGTTAAAACCCATCTGGTCACATAAATTAAACTTTTTTTTATATGTATTCTCATTTAATAGCAAAAATTGTGAAGAAAAACTTCATTACCCATGATGCTGTACTGAACATTCCACCAATCAGAGAGTTGCAGTGTGTAAAGTGCGGCTAAAGACATATTTTGATCCGCCCACTTTCCATTAAGCACTACAAATGCAATCAGTTTCTCTCTCTCGCTTTCTTTTATATTATTATTAATAGTACTGGCTGATATGAAAAAAAATCATTGGCTAAAAATGTGTCCGTTTTTCCACATTTTAAATTGCGTGTTGCTGGCCATGTGGGTTTTGATTGGTGCCTTCACATGATTTGATATATGTCATGCACAGCACATCATATTTATAACAACAGTTTAATAGTGCTCAGCTTAATTATCTTATTTGTTTGTCTCATTTTCAATGCTTCATGGGATTTAAGTTCTTCCTCTATTAAAATTATATTCACAATCTTTACTTTTGTATTTACATTCAATTTCTATATAAACTTGTCCTTCAAAAAAATGTTTGTAATATTGTGATTCTCCTCATAGCTGCTTAGTTTGGTTTGAACTCCAATGAAAGACCATTGTGCTATTTTAAAAGACAAAATCCTGTTACATTATTTTATGTAAATGCAAATCTTGTAATTTTTGATAAATAGTAAGCAAGATGATTAACAATTATTAAATTGTACCAGAATCTAAATGTTTTCAAGACATATGATCCTGATTTAAAGCTCTCACCCAATACAGAAATCATTCATATTGTTGAGCCTTGATTTGTTACCATGTAACAGATGTGTTGTTTACATTTCCATCCTTTCTTTTCCTATGGTTTTATTTATTTGTATTATTGTTATAACTGTAATACCTCAGTTAGAGCTTTCAATTGTTTTTGTTGATATTCTAATAAAAGTCATATTGTGGAGAAGCAAATAAAAGGCAATTTCCGAAGAATCTGAGTGTAATAAACACAAACTCACAGTTGTCACATACAATAATGGCCACAGGAAACAAGTTATTCTTATCCAGTTCCCTCATAAACGTCGAGACGCCAGAAGAAATGTTTAATTTCATTTGTGTTTCTAGATGTATTTTAGACCAAATTATAATTTGACGTGACATTAAATGCTTCACTTTCATTTGTAACTCTGCATTGTCACAAGACACAAATTAACAATTTCCATTTCTCAGGTGTCATCTCTAATTTGAAACGTAATGAAGATGCTTTCTTTTTTAAATTAAATTTGAGTGATGATTCATAAATTTGGTTGGTTTGTTGACGGGTAAACGCTTGGCGTCTTGTAAAAGACTCTCTTTGGTTTAATGTGGCCTGTTTTCAGCTGCATTGCTTGCAATCACAAAGCTTAAATAACCAACAACAAAGACTGCATTTCATCACCAGCAGCCTCATTATTTTAACACCAAAGACAATAAGACTAAAGAAACCTGCATATTTAATGAACCTGCAACTAAGGCTTAAAATAAACCTGGATTTTCACACATTACTGTACGTACATGCACTGAGATTTCGTCAAGATATACAGTTGAAGTCAGAATTAATAGCCCGCCTGTATATTTTTTCTCCAACGTTTAACGGAGAGAAGATTTTTTCAACACATTTCTAAACCTAATTGTTTTAATAACTCATTTCTAATAACTGATTTCTTTCATCTTTGCCATGATGACAGTAAATGATATTTTACTAGATATTTTTCAAGATATTAGAATTCAGCTTAAAGTGATATTTAAAGATGTAACTAGGTTAATTAGGTAAGCCACAGAAAAACAGACAAATTGGGGAAAAAATATATAGCTTAAAGGTGCAGTATGTAAGTTTGACACCCAGTGGTTGAACTAAGTATTGCACATCTGGTTCAAAACACAAGGAAGGGCAGGTTGAGAGATTGACGACATCAACAGAAGTGTGCCTGACTATTGAGCCTAAAGGCTGATTTAAATCGTGTTCTGAATGAAAGCAACGACACGCAATAGAAAGGATAATTTCCTTATTATAAGGAGTTTTTGTCCTAACCAACACCTGACATTTACATTTTAGAAACTGCTTTTCTTTCTTGCAGCTGAACAACAGAAAACTGACAATGATCACCTCAGGTACACCTCATGTGCTTTATTCAGTGTTAAATGCTAATGATGCGAGTTTGAATGTCATTATTTACATGACATTTATTGCCATACTACTGAAAGCAGCAGCAGATAGTTCACCTCAGATCTTGAAAATAAAATAAACCTTTTTAAATTGAACATTAGAGCTGGGACTCGGTGTAAACCAACATATCAGTGATTCAGCATCTACATTTAATAACGTTAACGAGTTTTAATATGTATTAATTTGATTATAAACATTGCCATTTCGTTGGAGTGCAGTGAGTGGAGTGCTTCTGAATGGCTGCATTTAAATTTGTCATGTTTCGTCTGGTGCAAACAGCAAAATTGCTTATCACTGCGTATCTTGTCACATAGCGTGTTCTTAGGACACGAGGTTAAAGTGTAACCTGCTCACCTAATGTTTACATTGGTAATATTTCTATTATTTGCTAATTAAAAAACACCTCATGTGGAACTCTGAATCTGCATCTCATTTCAGAGGCTGTTACTGTCCACCAGAGGTCACATTTCAGTCACGGGCACAAGCTTTGAAAGCCTTCCTGACCGAATGAATTAATGAAATATGCTGTTTTTCACCAAGGCAACCCGGGGTGCTGAAATAAAATTGGCTAAGCTGGCATTGGGCGGGTTAAATGACCAAAACAAAAGACAGACATTCCAGCACGTAACTCACATTTTCAAAGCAGAATATCTGACTTTAGTATTGTTTTTCAAATAAATAAGAAAGTTCATTTAGCATGTTTCTTAAATATCGGCAAACATATGGTATTTTTATGCTTTAGAAGAGTCAAAAACTTAATATGAAGCCAGATCAGTCTCAATAATAATACATTTGCATTCATAAAATTCATAAATGCACAGCACAACTCATAAATTCAAAACACAATTTATAAATCCACAACTCCAATTCGTAAATTTAAAACACAATTCATCAATTCAAAAGTAAAAAAAAAAAAGCAAAAATATTTGCCAAATGTGCACACATATGCATCTTACATAAATACCTTTAAATGTATACACAATTATGTATATACAGTATGAAGTTCTTTCCTCATGCATTTATGAATTATGTAAGATGTGTTTATGAACCACTGAATGTGCATTTAAAAATGCTTACATGAGCATGGAGTCCTTTGAATTCGTACATCTTTTTTTGGAAGACATTCGGAAGAAATTCTGTTTAGCCAATCGCGGTGAGTTTTTAATCCACCAATCAAAATGCTCCTAACTGAACAAATTCAAGAAGCTCCACCATTTAATTAATAATATTTCATATAAAATAAAATAAAATGTTTTAACAGTATTATTAGACATTTGTCAAAAATGTATTAAGCTGAGTAACGTTATATATCAGTAATATTGAGTACGATGATCTGTGTCATTCACGAACGGCTGGATTCAATGCATTCAGTAGCAAATCCTACTGAACGAATCATTGATTCAAATTAATCGGTTAATTAAACGACTCGTTTAGTAATACAATAATTTGCTGCCACCTGCAGGCATTTTCAGAAAATCTTTTTGTCGATCACCTCTGTGATCAGAATGTTGTTTGAATTGAATGAAATTTTGCTGCTTAATTATTATTATTATTAATTATGCTTAATTATTATGTAAATGCATTTATTATCGAATTCACTTTTAGATGCAGATACTTTGCCACTTATGCAGCACAATAATGCTATAGAAATCAGTTATTAAATTGTTAACAGCCTATATTATTCTGATTAAATTGCTAATTTTAGCTTTAAAGATACCATTCCTCTTAAGAGTCAATGGAAAAAATCTAAACTCTTTTTAACACTTTAAGGGGGCTAATAATATTGACCTTAAAATGGTTATAAAAAAATTAAAACTGATTTTATTCTAGCCAAAATAACAAAGACTTTCTCCAATAGAAAAAAAATATTATCAGAAATACTGAAAAAATCCTTCCTCTGTTAAACATCATTTGGGAAATATATGATGACTTCACATTTTGACTTCAACTCTATATTCAGTCACTGTTCAGCTCCTCTTGAAAATATAGGGTCAAGGGAACCACATAAACAAACCAATGACGTCTGCAACAAAAGCTAGAATCAGCAGCCAGCAGAGTAGAAGTCGTGATACATTTCAGCAATGAATAAGAGATGACAGATAAATGTTTAAGAAACGGTTATACAAAAATTTAAACAAATCAGTTATGCATTCCACTTGGAAATGAAACTGACTTGGAGTGAACTTGGGGTTGTATGGACTATTTTTACCGCATCAGCTTCACAGTCATGGTCACTGTGAAAAAGAAAAGCTCTTAAGAAGTTCTCTCTTTTGTGTTTAACAGAATAAATGACAGCAAACAGGCTGGGAGAGGGTGAGTAATGACAGAAATTACATTTTCAGGTTAGCTGTTAATACGCGCTCATTAATAACCTGAATGAAAAGCACAGGGATTTACACTTGCACCTTAAATCAAAGTTTGAAAAAAGACGCTCAGAAAAACTATTTTCAAGGACACATATGGATAGTTGCAGGTTTCTTCTCTCCAACTTCCTAATAAAATTGTGATAATAAAAAAAAAATCCACAAACTCATCTTATTACAGCACCTCAGCTGTAGAAAACAACACTATTTTCACTTCCAGAAGGATTTACACACCCATAAACCCACAGACATGTTAACACCTTTAACAAAGCTTTCTCTTAATAGTATATTCAAGCCTAATTTAGCCAGCGTGTGTAGATAATAGATAGAACTTGGTAATTAAAAATATCACACTTGTTATTCCATTGTAATCTTAAAATGTGCAATAAAATGTCATATTTTCTGGTGATTTGCTATTGTGGTTTTTTCTCTGATCTGCTTGAATCAAAGTTGCATCTATATTGTACATATATTAGTAAAGACTGGCTTGACAAAAATTGACTTACTGTATGTAAAAATGGAAGTATTTTAGCTAATTATATCAGTTCTGAAAATAAAAAGTAAATCGATATTTACAAACCCTCTTTTTTCATAATTTAAAAATGTTATAATACCTAAATTAGGAATTGTGATGGTCAGTAAGATTTTAATTTCAGTGTAAAAGAATTCTTTCTTGGAGAATAAATATTTAAAAAACGCTTTTCTTATTAGATTATTTGTCTTATAAATACCTAAAAATTATTAAAATCAAGAGACATTTTTTATACAAGTCAAAATATTGTTCGGTTTTCAGAAATAAGTCAAAATCAAGAGATGTTGTCCTTAAAACAAGCTAAATTATCTGCCGGTGGGTAATCTTATTTCAAATAAAAAAAAACAAGATTATTTCGATTGTTTTAGAAAAAAAAAAAAAAAAACTAATACACTGAAAGTTTATTGTTTGCATGCATTTATAAGGCCTGTGACTGTACACACTTCAAGTGAGATTAAAACATTTGGGTGCAAGAAACTTTGAATTTGAGGTGTAAAAAAACAATTTTGTTTAATTATCTATATACTGAACACTATACGGTGTTATTATACATTTGATTATTGAATTTCAGTACCTGAATACTGATAGACTCCCCTGAAAAATGAAAAATAACTATTCAAGCCATCTTGTAAAATTGTATTTGTCTCTATATACTGTATATATATATATATATATATATATATATATATATATATATATATATATTAGTAGAAATACAAAATATTGCAATATCAAATATTTCCAATATCGTGAAGCCATATAGTCATTAATTTAACCTTTTCAATTCCACCTTTGTCCTCATGTTTGCATTGACTCATGCAATTTACTCACAAAACATACTTAATTCCCTGTTTGGTGTGAAATATCCAAAATATCTAAAAATATTCAAATCAAGGCCTCACATACTGGATATGCTACAATGTTTTGAGTCTGCTTCAGTTGGTTTTTATGCATATATATCTTGAGAAGACAGAATGTGTAGATGTAGCCTTAGATGCTTTCTATTTGATATGTTTCTGTTCTCTATGATCCTTTCCGGACTTCAGACATGGGCAGTAATGGAAGATTTGTCTTTTGGCATGGAGGCCCAGCGCTCGTTTAGTGGGTGACGGAGCTGAAGTGGTGCTGCGGTCCCTCCGCGCCGCACACAGCCTGATTGAACAGACTCACTGCTGAGGAAAAGTCAACAGCCCTTCTCCATCAGTGTCACCTCAATGAAACACGGCTATAAATAAGCACAGGGACGGCAGACAGTGCACTGGCAAACTGTTTTATGGGGGAGTAAACTCCATTATGGCTCTGCGGGACATCCATACTCTCTGGCTTTATTCCAGGCATGCGGTTACTCCTATCTATTATTGAAACTGCAGGATCAGTGAGGGGGAGCCAGATCACTATAGTACAGGACCAGTTTCAGACTGCCACTTGATTTCTAAAATCACAGCACTACATTAAATATATTATGTTTAGAAATGTGTGGGGGAAAAAAAAAAATCTATCCTTTAAACAGAAATTGCTAAGAAAAAAAATACCGGGGGGCTAATAATTCAAGAAGGCTAATAATTCTGACTTCAACTATATACTGTATAAACACTCACTGCCCATCCAAAATAAAACATAACCACATGCAAGTAAATAAGTTAGAGCATGAAACATTGTTTTTACACATGGATTGGCCATCACAGAGTACAGACATTAACCTTATTAAGACTCTTTGAAGCCATGGTTAAAAAAATAATATTTTTTTTTGTATGATGAAGCAGACTGTACACTTCTTAGCAGTTTTTAACACTAACACTAGTCATAATAACTAATGACACAGTTTGAAATAAGACTACAGATATATTGCTCAGCAGAGAAAATGTAAACTCTAAAGTTAAAATTTTCATGGAGTAAATGGTGAGGAACTGTTTGTGTTTGGGTAAACTATCCGTTTAATATTGTTGAAAATGAAGCGCTGTTTTGTTTCTAGTTGATTTGGATTTACTTTAAACATTTTATATTACTAAAAATATTGGCAATATAGTATCAATGGCATGTACGCGAGTGTCCTCTCGGTAGTAAACAAACAGTGCGTCAGCTCACATGTCATTTTTCGGCCTCGAGTACATCATTATATCAAGACAGAAATTTTGGGGTGAAATTTACCTTATAAATACAGCATGTGACACTTTTAACACCATTTGGAGGTGTCCATGTTGCTGAACCACGTATATAAAATGTGAAGACTTGTGTGACCGCCTTTACGCTTCTCCCGAACTTGAAAATATAATTGGCTGAACCGTAGAAAAGCTGAATTAAGATCATGTAGGGTCGAATCGAGATCCCGATCTTTTTTAGATCAATCGTGCAGCCCTATATCATACAGTCACAAACTTATACCGACCCATGCCTAACTGAGCGTATGAAAAGAAATCAATACTGTCAGTATTTTAACAGCCTAGTAACTGCATTTGACATTTTTTTACCTGCTTGGCAATCAACAATCAGTAATAAATAGCCTAATCATAACAACAGCCAAATCACGTCAAACATTATATTAAATTTCAAAAATCCAGCCCGAAAAAAAATACAAATACAATACAAATTGCGTTATACAAAAATCTATTTCATTAAATGAGAAGTAAAATTAAAAATGGTAAACAAAAAACACATGATACTCCATGACTTAGAAGGTGGACAAAACAAATATAACATTCCCTGACTTTCAATATCAAGAATAGAAACCTTTTAAAAATTCCATGATATTCCAGAAAATCCCATGACTATTTAAGAAACAGGGGCGGACTTAACCAATAAGCAAGGTAAGCAGCCACTTAGGGCCCCGACCAATGCCAAGAAGCCTATATTAATCATCCTATAGCTCTTTCATAATTGTTCTATCATATATTGTAAAATCTGTCCATAACTATTACGATTTTAACGTTATTACTTCTTTTCTAAAATGTGGGGCACCATAAATAGTAGAACATTCCTTCCCTTACTGCTCCTCCATAGTAAATCACACAATTAAGGCTAATTAGCTGTACATGATTTGTGAGCTTTTTTATTTGTGAATTTATTGTATTTAATTTTACATTAAGAAGGTTCCACTTAAAATATATTTTAACATGCAGTTTATTTACAAAATAAAACCCTGAATCTATAGAGAAAAAAATGTCTATAAGAGAATGTTTTGAGTTTCAATGTTAGGGCCGCTGGAATTGCTTAGGGCCCCCAAATCACTAAGTCCAGCCCTGGTGAGAACCCTAAGATATGTGCTGGAAATCTTAAAATGCACATTGCGATCGTTAATTAGAGAGCACTAATAATAGCCAAGCAATAATTAAGCAATTTAAAGCAATAATAATGAAGAGTTCTGCAAGGAGCACTAAAAATAAGCATCTGTGAAAATAATGAGATGCAAATTCTAAAACTAACCCAGCTTTTGAATACTTTTGAAACGGCATTCATTAGCTAACATTCAAAATGTAACCAAGCTGGTATTGTGTGCATGCAGTGATCCCAAAACCATCAACTATGTAATATTCATGAGCGTTCAGTATCGCCCGCTTGTTAGCAGCAGCGGGAGCCTCGTCCCGGTTTGGCCAGCGGGCGTATTTAGGCTCTGGACCCCTGGTGCCGCTCCATCCACTAAACCAACGCTTTCTCTGGTATTCAGGCACGGTTTATTCTAGCAGTTCTTGGTATGGCAAGATCTGTTGTTTGCTAGAGATTATAAAACCAGACAGCAGACGGAGAATGAAGACAACATGTGTCTCTCAGTGCTGATGTGCTCATCCTGCCAGAGGGTTTCATATTTTTTTGCTGTTGCATAATGAGAACTGGTCATCAGCACCGGCATAGCAATCATATGCCCTTTTTTAGATGATAGTTAATATTTCATACACTGTAAAAACTGTTGGGTTCTACACAATCAAATTGTGTTGGAACAACATTAAGGAATTAAGTTAGCTTATTAGTTTTAACAATTAAGTAGATTTTTTAAGTTAACTTAATTTGTATTGGGAAAGCATCAATGAATTGTGTGGAACCCTGCATTTTTTAAGTAACACATTATTGTTTACATTGTTATGTTCCACATATGTTTTTGGGTGTTTTGTTTTTGTTTTCCGTTGCACTCTCTCTCCCTTTTCCCTGCTTCGTTTTCTGTCCTGCACAAGGTGTGCGACCATTGGTCGAAAAGGCCATCACTCATCATTGTGATGCCACTTGGCGCACCAATCAAGAGTTGGTCCTCCACATTTAAAAGGATTCGCCTTCACTGATAACCAGGAGCACTTGATCCAACACCAAACACTCATCCCTTGTTTGGGTCTCACTAACTAGCTGGTTCTTCCATGTGTCATGAAACATTGTGGTTTAGTTTTAGCTGTCTCTTGTTGTAGTTTTCTGTTGAAAGCTAAGCTTTTCTGCAGACTACTTGACCTGATTATTAGGAACTGTATACATACTTGGACTTGGATTACTATTATAGGTGGGCATAGATTCATTTTTTAATCTAGATTAATCTCAGTGTAATCTTGGAATTAATCTAGATTAAAATGGCTCATTTGAATTCTGCCGAAGGCATTCAGAATATGTGTGCTACCCAAATAATGACTAAAAGCAAGTCTTTGAGAACGGGTTTTTCAAGCCAGGTGGCGCATTAGACCAGGGGCTCATCTCCTGATTCCAAAATGCATCACAAACTGCTTGGGAAACTGTTCTACGATTATAATTGGTGATGAAAATAAATTATGTTCAATAAGATGCACTTGTGTTTACTAACTGTTTATTCTGTTAAACATGAATTTTGAACTGTAGGCCTACATAAGCTCCAAACAGCGATTTTTGCTTACCTTGAACTAAACAGAAATAGAATTAAGACATGTGGAGTATGCAGATATTAGTAGCATTATTGAAATAAACACTGCAATCAAACTATTACCGTCATGTAGGACTTTGCCATATTTTCCGACAAGATCCACACACGCAGCTGTCAGTAAAGGACCACACACACACACACACACAGTGAAATGCAGAAGTTTTTTTATTTCCATTCGGTGTACGTTATTAAATTCCATAACACTCTTACCAGTCCTTACTCCTTAATTGCCTCTAAAACCCAAGTTTGTCCCGGGGGCATGAACAAAATGTTCATGAGTGAAGGCAAAAGGCAAAAATCACCCAAAATTACAGGAAACTCTTACATGAAAGCTTCACATAAACAATAATAACTATTATCTATAACTATTACAAATATAACTATTTAATTACTTTTAATATTAAATAACTAGATTACAGATGTCCATGTAAGTGTAATCAGTAGTGTCTTCGAAGTAAGTGAAAGATCCAGAAGGGCATCCTGCTGATTTGATTCAAAAGGGCACTTTTTTTGTCAGACGCTCACCGGTTTGACTTTCATTCACCGTCATTCATTTTAAAAAGCAGCTGGTCCATTTTACTTATGTTTTACTCGAACGCATAAACTGTGCTTGATAGTTAGATGTGGAGCTAACAATCAGATTCACTCTAGTGAACTGCATCCATGTTAGCACGTCACGTTTGATGTGGTAATTTCACAGTAGGAATACACACAGGTTTGAAGACTCGTTCTCGCCACCTACAGTGCAATTCGGCCAGGTACACATCTGCGCTAAAATATCAAGGTGAAAGTCACCATAGCTTGTGTAGAACAGACCCAGCTTCCAACCTAAGTTTGAGAATATATTAACAGCGATTATTTTATTTATTTATTTATTTTATTTATTTTTTATTTAATTTTTTATTTATTTATTTATCTATTTTTTAAATCGCCCGATAAGAGTCTTGCATTAACGCAGCACGTTAATGCCAATAACGGCCTACCACTAATTACAATACAGTAGGTGTGTAACGGATCATGGTTGATCTGTGATTTGTATGGATCACAACCCATGTTTCGGAACACTATTAAACCCCAGATTAATACATTTTTTACTTGAAGATTAATCCTAAATTTGTAATGATCACAGAGAGATGGCCTCTCACGTCATTCAAAACACATGTATAAAAGCATTTAGGCTTTCCTGTAAAATATAATGATGACAGAAGAATTTGTGGTAGATTATTCGGGATGTGGTGGGTTTCTTAACTTTTAAAAGGTGTTTTCTGTCTCTACTTGTATGCTGCACGGTTACTCATTAAAAGATCGGGATCTCAACACCCACGCAACAAATTATAAATGATGGGGATTTGCATACATTTATTAATCCTAAGAGATTGAGCCTTTAGTCTTTTGAGTTATTTATGCAGTTACAAACAGTCAAGTAACACAGAAGTACTGGGATAACGGTTAATAGTTTAGATATAACCACTTATGTTTATGGTAAAGATTAAAATTACCGTCATATGCATTTAACAACGCTCAAATTTGTAGGCAGCAATTGCATTATTTAACCAATAGGTCTCCTCCCCTTTTTTGCTGATCCGAAAAATAGTCAGATCCATGACTAAAAAAATAACAATCTGAAAAGTGAGATTTGTGATCCATTACACCACTACTATACAGTTTGTTTGCTTACTGTTAACAGTTTTTTTTTCTTTTTCATTGTTTTATAACCTGTTTAAACACAATCTGTTTTTATAAAATTTTTTCTATTTAATTTTTTTCCTGTTTTCCGATTTATTCCCGTTTATGTAAAGCACTTTGAATTGCCACTGTGTATGAAATGTGCTATATAAATAAACTTGCCTGCCTTGCCTTCACGGTTTAATATCTTTGTTTAATAAATCATTAATCTTTGTTTCATTTAGACTTTGTTGTGGGTTTTCTTCTTTTTATCCAGCACCAGCAAACTCACTTTGTTACAACTCATCTTTTATATCAGCTTAAACATGTAACAACAATATTACAATTTTTTATTTTAATTAGATTTTTTTTTTTTTTTTTTTTAAGATTTATTTTAAGTTTAAGTGATGTTGTCTCCTATAATATTTTATTTTACTCTTAATTTTTGTTACTTCAATTCCAAAAGACAAGCAATTTTGCGAACTTGGCCAGTGGACAGTCCTCACATGGGTGTTGAGCTAAACCCTCTCTTACTTGTAAATGAAACGCGCACTGTAATGGGACAGAGACAAAACCAAAAGCTCATTTTAACAGGAGTGAACATGTTTGAAGATGGTTTGTGCGTTAGCTGATATTTGTGAAAAATTCTCATCTGGATTATCACTATCTCTATAAAAATGTTTTACAGTCACAGAGTGACATAACTGTGATCAGGTCAGCTACATCAAAAGAATGTGGTCATTCTAGCCAACATTTTTTTTTGAGCACTCAAACTGCATGTGCTATTTAACTAATGTGCTATTTGTGCTATTTAACTAATTTTCAACTCAAGAAAAGCATGTGGCAAAAGAAAAAGTGAACCAATTGGCAAATAGAGAAAGAAAATGTCTTTTTAAAAACGCTATTTACATTGTGAATTTAAATGCATTTAAAATGATCTATAAATATACTTTTTTTTTATTAATCAGCGTTTTAAAACATAAATTAAATATCTATAAAATTGTCTATTTATACATTTAAAAGTTATTTTTAAATGCTTTGTTTTATTGCTTTATTAATTTACTTTTAAAAACACACCTTAAACAAACATTTTAATATGTATATTTATTAATCCATTATTTGTTCAGTTAAATTGTGATTTATATAAATTTTTATGCTTTATAAAATTGATTGTTTAAATCTTCATCCGATTTCTAACTGGTCCTCGATAATTACAGAGCCAGCTTTATAGAATAATGCACACAACAATCGTATGAAGGTATATATCTATAGGCAAGCAGGCATATTCGAATGCAAAGTATAGACTGATTTCACGCGGCCGCCAATATTAACAGCGAAATCGAGGCTGCGGTGGGAAGAAACCCGGAAGTATAGCCTGAGTCACACAGGAATGTTGTGTACCTGGCTGTATATCTTATCAGCGAAGAGAAAGTGACACAAATTTATGATTTCAGCGCCTTCCGAGTGACCCTAAGGTCCGTTCTGAATGAATAGTGAAAACAAAAAGGGATATTTGACCTCATTTTCAGCTAAGTTAAGGGAAATGGCACTACTTAGCTAACGTTTTCTTTCCCAAACACACATTTTAGATGCCATTCATCAAACTCAAGTTAATGAACTGAGTCTTTATCTATATTACCCTAGTCACGATATTTCCGTAATGAAATATAAAAAAACGCCAATTTCTCATTAACATTTAAGACACTGTTCATGGAGTTCTTAAACAGCGCTGGTTGGCCATTGTGTTCACGTGCTCAACAGAAATCACTCTGATTGGCTGTGAAGCCAGGTCATCAGTTCACCTCACTGCTGTTTACTGAGTGCAAACACAGACGAGCGATCCGCAGATGAAACGACTGATCTTCACGGCTTTAAAACGCTTCAATATCCGTCTATGTGTGTTTTCAATCTGTGAAGAGCAGGAAGCTGATAACCTTCACAGTCATTCTGTTGAGCACTGGTGAATACTAAGGCAAATCAGCAGTGTTTATGAGCGCGCTCAGCGGCGCGTAAATGTTAGCGGGAAATTGACGTTTTTAAAACTTCAGTACCGGGACAACACTGTTAAAGACAACACGAAGATGTGCTACAGAGTACTGCAGTGTTTTATCACTCACCGGGTTACATAGGCTGAAGCAGGGAAGCGTCCCCACAGTGTTTACCTGCTGCCCTGGACTGAAGTCTAGGAGGACACTTAAGTGTATCACTCTTAAAGAGATTGTGATGTTGTTTGATACCTAATATGCTTTTAATTGTTTAAATGAAACTGAACGGAATAATATTAAAGTGATGTTTTCACCATTTCTGCATTTTGAAGTCACAGCAACAGCTGGAGGTTTGTAGTACACAGCATGTTGTTGCAATGTTTACAGTGCTGATCCTATACTTCCGGCTTTCTTCCCACCGCAGCCTCGCTTTCGTGTTCTAAAATGGCGGTCGCGTGAAATAAGCGTATAGATACTGCAAAGATGAGTGTTTCAACAGGTACCTTCATACAATCGCATGCAATTTATAGTTCAGCTCTAAATAAAACCATAAGCAATGACGGCAACATTTTAAAATCTCTATTCGCATTGCACACTGAGTGCTGTGCATGCTAGGTTTCTGTCATTCCACCAACACATTAACAAGTAAAATGAACAGCAGTAGGCAGAGACCGAAGACAGAAAAGCAAATGCAAAGCTGCTGGGCAAAAAAAAAAAAAAAAACATTGGGTTTCAGAGTTTTATTCCTCCCAAGTCAAACATCATGTCCTCTTGATTGTGGGCAAATACATCTGCACCGTTGGCCATTTTGACAGAGCATCTGAAGTCTGATATCTCTCACATACTGATCCTTGTCACAAAGAGCTTCGGTTTAGCCCTGTGGCACCATGCATGAATTCACAAACACAGCACTGCTCTCTCCAGATCATCTGCCATGCCAAAGAGACTCTGTTCAAACAGACATTGAAAATCAGCTTCTGTAGTCTGAGCACAATACTCAGTGTAGAACAACATTCGAGAACAATTACAACTTATATTTTGAGGTCACTGCTTAGTACTATTAGACGTTATAGCAGGGACGTGCGGTCAGGGGAGGCAGTGCCATGTATACTAATGATAAAATAAATATTTGTCCACTGATCTGTGCTATAGATGCAATTTCTATGTGATTCAAATGATTTCAATCATTAAAAAAAAATAAAAAAATAAATTAAAAATAAATAAATAAATAAATAAATAAAAATAAATCACTGTATTTTGCATATCTTCTGTTCAATTACAGCATAGGAAGTGAGGTTAGGCAGCTCCGAGCTGTGCCTCACATTAGATTGTGCAATCCCTTGCTGGCTTGGACCCTCCTCTTTTGCTCACTTAGTGTATGCCACCAATGTAATGCTTTATAAAGATGTTTTTATACACTTTTATTATATGCCCTCACTTTCCATATAATAGGTAATGTATTTCACGAATGTCTATCACTTATTTAGTGTTAGGATCTGACATACAGCAGCACTGAAAAGACATGAGGTGAGGCAGGCGGTAGCTCTGCCGCACTGAAGTTGGCGCGTGTGAGCTCACGGTTATTCTTATTCAGTGGGCGCTCTTCTTCTACGCAGAAAAGTTCAATAGGGCTCTGTTATTTTATGATTTGCACTGACTGATTGCAGAAATCGCGGATATAATATCTCAGCTCAAAATTGGACTTTCAATTAAAACGTGAATAAATAATAGACAACCAATGCCGGAGCTAAAGGACTTGCTTCAAAGGACAGGACAGAAGATAACACGATCATTTCAAAGAAATTCAAGTCATGTCAAGACTTCATTTACAAGTACTGTAAAGGTAAGACCAGTGCGCGAATCCTGTGTGTGTGTGAATGAGAGAGAGAGAGGGAGAAAGAGAGAGCAAGCAAGCAAGAGAGAGCATTTGCATCCGCCGTGGTGCTGTGTGTGTCGCTTGTTATAGTTGTCTGTAGCATCCAGCTTGGTTTTTTCTTTGGAGGCATATTTAAATCGCTATACATTTTACATTTTTCCTTGGCCCAATATGTACCTACCATGTGTATAAAAATAATGCTGATATGATATATGAAACACAATCGGTAGTTGGCAATTATATCGGTGGATATGTTTGTAAATCTGACTTTTTGGCTTTGAAAGGGTCACTGCCTCACCAGCCACAAACCTCACCGCACGTCACTGCGTTATACTAACAGTAGGGTTGGACAATGTGACAAAAATCACATATCATGATATAAGTCAGCTCATGATATATTTATAATATGACAAAAAAAAAATCTCATTTCACAATATAAGTTATTCCACCATACAGTCAAAAATGATAAAAATATCATATCATGATATAAGTCATCGAACAATATTTTCAAAAATATTACAAAAATCTTGGCGACGCAGTGGCGCAGTAGGTAGTGCTGTCGCCTCACAGCAAGAAGGTTGCTGGTTCGAGCCTCGGCTGGGTCAGTTGGCGTTTCTGTGTGGAGTTTGCATGTTCTCCCTGCGTTCAGGTGGGTTTCCTCCGGGTGCTCACGGTTTCCACCACAGTCCAAAGATATGCAGTACAGGTGAATTGGGTAGGCTAAATTGTCCATAGTGTATGGATGTTTCCCAGATATGGGTTGCAGCTGGAAGGGCATCTGCTGCTTAAAAACGTGCTGGATAAGTTGGCAGTTCATTCCGCTGTGGCGACCCCGGATTGATAAAGGGACTAAGCCGACAAGAATATGAATGAATTACAAAAATCTTATTGCGTTAATCATCATCCCACGATATATTCAAACTATAACAAAAATATAATATGACGATACAAGTCACTCCACAATATATATAAATAAATATGACAAAAATATCATATCGCAATAAGTCATCCAACGATATATTCAAAAATATCATATCGCGATAAGTTATCCCATGATATATTCATAAATATGACAAAAATGTCATATCACGATATGTCATCCAACGATATTTTTAAAAGATATTACCAAAATTCCCATATCACGATGTCATTCCACGATACATTCGTATGAAAAAATATCATATAGCGATGTCATCACACGTTATAGTCAAAAATATGACAAAAATATATTGCAATACAAGTCATCCCACAAAATGTAAAAAATATGACAAATCTCATATCGCGATAAAAGTCATCCCGCAGCCAAAAATGACAAAAATCTCATGTCACAACACAATTTCCTACGATATTTTCAAAAATATGACAAATCTTATATCACAATAAAAGTCATCCAACGATATATTCATAAGACAAAAATCTCATATCACGGTATGCCATCCTACAATATATATAAAAAAAAAAAGACAAATCTTATGATCACAAAACAAGTCATCCCACGATATCCAAAAAATAACAAAAATATCATGTCACAATACATGTCATCCCACGATATTTTCAAAAATATGGCAAAAACAACGATATAGGTCATCATCCCACGATATATTCATGACATGACAAAAATATATAACAATATGTCATTCTATGATATTTTCAAAAATATGACAAATATCATATATCGATTTATGTCATCACACAATACAGTCAAAAATATGACAAAAATATCACAATATAAGTCAAGGGGGCGGTGTGGTGGCACAGTGGGTAGTGCTGTCACCTCACAGCAAGAAGGTCGCTGGTTCAACCCCTGGCTGGGCCAGTTGGCATTTCTGTGTGAAGTTTGCATGTTCTCCCCGCATTGGCATGGGTTTTCTCTGGGTGCTCCGGTTTCCCCCACAGTCCAAAGACATGCATTGACTAAGCTAAATTGGCCGTAGTGTATGTGTGGTTGTGAACGCAATAGTGTATGGGTGTTTCCCAATCCTGGGTTGTGGCATGCGCTGTGTAACACATGCTGGATATTGGAGATTTGGCAGTAGGCATGGGCCGGTATAAGATTCTGACGGCATGATAACCTGGATAAAATTATCATGGTTTAACGGTATTGTGATCACTGCTCGAAAATATTTTATATAGTCAAAAAACAAAAACTTTTTTCCCCTTTGACCACAATACATTTTATTTTTTGAAAGATTTATAATATTTTGGAACTGTAAACATGTCAGGCTAAATAATTCAAATGAATAATTGACTTCTGCTGTCTTTATTAGTTTCAAAAACACAGATTTCTTTACTATTTAAAATGGCATCTTTGGATTTTTTTTTCTGCTGAAGATACTGCGGTCCTAAAAAAAAAAAAAAAAAAAAAAAAAAAAAAAAAAAAAAAAAAAGTAAATAAAAAATCTTACACATACCTTAGGAACTGTATTACAGAAAATTTTGGCGGTTTTAAAACCTTGATTTTTCCAAACCATGGAATACCTTGAAAACGGTTATAGCCCCATGCCTATTTGGCAGTTCATTCCGCTGTGGCGACCCCTGATTAATAAAGTGACTAAGCCAAAAAGAAAATGAATGAATGAAATTTAATGGAGCAAGGAAATTTTCACAGTATTTTCTATAATACATTTTCTTCTGGAGAAAGTCTTTTGTTTTATTTTGGCTAGCAGTTATTATTATTATTTTTTTTCCAGTTGGCTACAGAACAAACCACTGTTGTCAAATGACTCGCTAAATTGACCTAATTAGCAAGGTTTTTAAGTTCAATACTACACTGTCAGAAAAAATTTGCAAAATTTGTACCTTAAGGGGTACAATGGCTTGTCACTGGGGCAGTACCCTCAAGGTTACACCTGTTGTACCCTTTCACATGGGTACACATTGGGCCTTAAATGGCCCAAACATGGACCCTTTGACAGTTGGGAACATATTTTTACCCTTAAATGGTACATATAAGTATCTTAAGGTGCTACTTTGAACCATTGAGGGTACAACTTCACCATTTGTACCCCAAGTGTTTACAAATTGACCCCAACCATACCCTTTTTTCTGACAGTGTAGTATCCTGCAAAATATCTAGTAAAATATTATTTACTGTCATCATGGCAAAGACAAAATAAATAAGTTATTATAAATTAGTTACTTAAAATATTATGTTTAAAAATGTATTGAAAAATTATTATCCCTGTTACCCAGCACTTAATTAGGAAATTAATTTAAATATATTATTTATTTTATTTTTTAAATTTAGCCTTTGACTGTATGTAACTCATAATGGACGCTTTAAAACTGCTCTGTTACTCATGTTGGGATAACAAGCATTAACCTCAAAATTTAGCAAATTGCAAGTTGAACTTATTATATTCTAAACATGTTCATTTCCAGATCTCAGAAATCCAATTACGCTCATTCACCATATGATATAAATATTTCACCATCAAATCAAACAAACCTGCTCATTCTGTGTTTCCAAATTCAAGTTGATGAATCTTCATCAAGCCGCTGTTTGATAGAACAGACTCTGTTAGGCCTATAATTCTAATACTAATTAGTGGACATTCAGTACTTTAATCAATAACAGAGTGAATGCAGATGCTATTGAATGAACTGCAGAGTCGATGGGCTTCTACAGAGGATGCCTCCCATGTAATAACTCTGATTATATCTCAAATACAGGCATTATACCATACAGGACTTTGTATTCGTGTTAACAGTGGAGAAAGATGACCCAGTTTCTCAGAAAATCATTGTTTAGCAGCGGCTGACAGCAGCAGTTTGATCAATTTGTCATCATTTACTCACTCTTAGATCATTGCAAACACACATTATTAATTATTTAACACAAAATGCGACTCTATAGGACAAATGTACTGTATGAAATGCAAACAAAAGGAGGAAAACAACATTAAAATAATACTTAATGCTAAAGTCATGCACTTTTTAATGACAGTTTATGGTTAAAAATAAATAAAAAATGATAAGTATATAATATTTTATAACCATAAATTAACTGTGCATTGAGATTTTTTAAGAAATAATTAAAAACAACATATATAAAATATATTTCTGCTTATTGTTTTTGTAACACTTTACAATAAAGGTTCCATAATTTAATGTTAATGTATTTACTAACATGAATAAACAACAAAAAATAAATTTAATTCAGTATTTATTAATCTTTGTTAACATTTGTGAATGAAAATAGTTATTTTATTTTAATAATGTATTAATAAAAGATGAACTATCATTAATAAATGTTGTAAAATGATGTCCATACTTTGTTCATGTTAGTAATTATAATATCTAGCAATAAATAATGAAACCTTATTGTACAAACCTTGTTGTGTGACCTTTTTAAAACGTTACAAAACATTCTTTACAATATATATTAAATAATTTTTAGCACAAATTAACCTTCCCAGAACATTGCTGGGAGTTTTTCCACATATAAAATGTTCTCTAATGGTTAGTTTCAGACTTTATTTTTCCATAAACTATAAACTAACCAACATAACCAAAAACTAACCTGTGCTGCTCCACAGGTTTTAATATGGCAGAACTGTATAACTGCCATAAACATAATGGATCAATAACTTAGAGGATATTTCCCACAAATGCAACTTTAAAAGACAGTAACAAACTGCATAACTGTCCTACAGCAAAATACAGTTTATATTACAGTCAAATACTGTGTAATTTCCAAAAAACTGTTAACAGTGTAAAGCCGCCTTTCGACTGCACACGACAAACGACAGACCGGAAGTCATTCATTTCTAATGGAGAATAGTCCGGGAGCTGCTCGGTGGAGTTCCGATCATCTCTGTATGTGGAAAATTCGGATTTGATTTGAGCTGCGGAGACGTTGAAATATTTGGAACTCCTGCGACTAGGCCGTATGCAACCGGTCGACCGGATGTGGTGTATTCCAGTGTTGTCCAAGCAGGTCTGTGTGCGTGAGATGAGAAACAGTTTTTTCGTTCTTCCATGGTGCACGACAGCCACAAGTGGGCCTATTTTGACAGTCGTGTGCAGAGGAAAGGCTGATCGTATTACTGTAAAAACATCCATACATTAACAGTTATTTGTATTGTGTTGTAGTTTATTTCCCTTATATTTAATGTTTTGAGTGGCATTACATGATCTTGATCATTCCTACAACAACATTTGATGTTGAACATTTTTTAAAAGTGACTTTTATTGACTTTTTAAAAGATTGAAGTGATATATTGCCTAGGTTGGTATTGTAAATGATGGTACAAATACCTAGTAATAAACTGCTAGTACCTTTTGTGATGTTTTACAGACTTTTACAGACATATTGTGTAGGAAATAATATATATAGTATATAGTGTAGCCGGGAACACTTCCCAAAAGACATTATAATTTGAACGGCATCTATCAGTATGTTAGTCTGCTTTTCCTTATCCCGAGGTCTCCATAATCCTGGACCAGGTCGTATCCTGAGCAAATGCTCTGGTGGTCATGGAGGATTGGAGAGTAAAGACCGATTCCTGAAAGACAAAGTGACAGACGAGTCACCATATTGATCCCATGGGACAGCCCGAACACCCACCGGTGATCTACACAGACCTGCAGCTTCTCCACGATGGACGTCCAGTGTTCTCCAGCCTCTGGCACCTAGACTGCAGCTCTGCACAAGAAGTTTGGCCAGAGTAGAAATGGTCATGCCCAATTGAGCCTGGTGTCTCAATGTTTTTATTTATTCACTTTCATCAATTGGTGGAAGTTTGTTCCTTGCCACTGTCACCACTGGCTTGCTTGGTTTGGGACTTGTGGAGCTGTGCATCGATCGATTTGCTCTTCAGTGTTTGGACTTTCAGTAGGTCAAGTCAAAGTCAAACTTTATTTATAGAGCACTTTACAAAAACAGAAGTGCTGTACAGAAAATATATAACAAAATAAGCATGATAGTCTATTCAAATACAAAAATTCCAAGATAAAATATAGCTAAACAACCTAAAAAGGCACATGAATTAAAATAACCAGTTATTAAGAATAGGTGTCAAATGCTAACAAAAACAAATGAGTTTTAAGAGCTGAACACGGAAGAGGCCTGACTAATGGGCAGTGGCAACTCATTTCAAAGTCTAAGTCTAGCCACTGCGAAAGCACGGTCTACTCTAAGCTAACGCTTCGTTTTTGGCACAGTCAGAAGCTGATCAGCTGACCTGAGAGAACGAGTGGGCTTATAAGGGTGTATCAGCTCAGAGATATAAGGTGGGACAAGACCATTTAGAGATTTAAAAACAAATAAAAGAAGCTTAAACTGTATTCTAAAATGCACTGGCAACCAATGAAGTGAAGCTAACATGGGGGAAATGTGGTCATATTTACCAGCTGCTGCAGCATTTTGCACCATTTGCAAACGGGCAATAGCTGACCTGCTACTCCCCACATACAGTGCATTACAGTAATCTAACAGAGTGGTCACAAAAGCATGGATCACTGTCTCAAACTGTTGTTTCGTTGCTTTATTTTTGCTAACTGTCTTAATTGAAAAAAGCTAGATTTAACCACTGCTCTAATCTGATTGTCAAATTTAAAATCCGACTCAAATTTAACACTTAAATTTGCAGTGAAAATTAAACCACACTGAACTAAACAACTTCATTTCTGAAAAAAATTTACTAGAACTTTTATGTTAAGCTGCTTTGACACAATCTACATTGTAAATGCGCTATAGAAATAAAGATGAATTGAATTGATAAATGGATGATTGTTGATAAATGGATGATTGTTTGTTTTTTACAAAGTTGGCAACCCTTTACAAACACTGTGTCTAACTATCATAATCCACAAAACATCTGAAATTTGAATAATTTCCATTAATGATTAATAGGCTGCTTTCATACATCTCTAAATATTTATGACAGGCAAACAAAGGAAGCCGAAGCCCTGGCCTTCAGGAGCCTTGTTATACAGTGATAAATTAAAGACCTGCAACTTAATGTCCCTTAAAATGAAGACGCTTTGTGAGGCTGACTGCTGGTATTATTCTAGCTGACAGTGCATTGGTCATTTAACAGACTGTGCTTTTGCCGTTTCGCGTCTGTGCCACTTGCCAATTCATCAGCCCACTATTTGCATATGCAGAGCAAGCAAGACAATCTGTCCCACACCATTTTAAAGTTGTAATGATAATGGTGAAGCGCAGCCATTAATGGAACACATTCAATTATTTCTCATTTTAATGGTGTGAGAACTATGGAACAAAATCAATGCCAAAAGTATTGAATTAAAAAGCTTGTTGAATAGTTCTTGCATTTTAATTAATTGAATTCCAGGGTTTGTATTTTTAGGTCCTGAAATGTAACATAGCTGTTTATTTAAGCTGTGAATATTTCAACAAAAAATATTTCAAATATGTTTTCATACTTATAAATTGAATAATTCATATTCAATTTCGAGGTTTTACTTACAAAATATTCAATACCCTTTAAAAATACGATGTGTAATATTCAAAAGGTAATTTTCAGTTCATTTTATTTCAGTTCAAATATTCGCTTCCATAAATTCAGTGGTTCAAATTCGACTGTTAAAATTCGACATTACATCCGGAACTGCAGGAAAAGCAATAGATTGCAGATTGAAGATCGCCAGCTGCTTCTTCACCAGCAGGTGGAGATGGTATAATGTAAGATTTTTAACCCAGTAAATAGGCGAGAAAAAAGCTAATAAAGGCACAAAAGTAGCATTTAATATAATATCAATGTCTTGGACAATATACAGAATAAAATGTATATATAAATAATAATAAAAGTATGAGTAAAATAAGTAAATGATGTTTTGATCATTTATATTTGCCCTTATGTAACGGAAGCCAGCTGGTGATCGCGTAAACCTCACTCCTCGGATCCAGCGACAGACGTTGTTTCGCAATCTTTAGCCTCCTCAGAGCATTTATCTCCCATGCTGGTATCGCCTGGCTGGCTCACGCCCTGCTCGGACCGGTGAAGTTACATGCACATAAACAGTCTTTTGACGAATATGATGTTACCAACACAATCTCTATCTTTATTAACTCTTTCTTCCATAGGCCAAGTATTACCAAGTATCATAATATCATAATACCAAGTATTATATTGACTGCTGAAGAATATAAACCATACCTGCCAACACTCCTGTTTTTCCCGGGGGTCTCCCGTATTTCAGACCCATCTCCCGTATTGTTTTGTTGTCTGTTGAAACTCTCAAAACTCAGATCATTCTAGTAGGATCTGAACCAAAAATTCTTCCAACAGCATTGACTGAATGATCTGAGTTTTGAGATGGCTTTCCATATGAAAAAAAACTTCATGGTTCTTTACCCATACTATAGTAGAGTTTAGTATACTGTATATAGGACTATTATAGTATCTACAACACTGTGTTTTAACGAATAAATGCTTTAGCATACTTATGAATACTGTATACTTTTTTAAATGATGTTTGTTCCTGTTATCCTGTCATTACAGCACTATTTGGTCATCTTTAAAACTGTACATGCTTCATTAGAATGATACAAAACTTATTAAACGTTTTGTCACTTGCCATGTGAAAAGACACTTGACATGACACATGGCATTTTCTAGACAACATATCTCTCATAGTCATAAATCTGTCATAAACATGATTGATATGAGGTTATGAAGATTGTGTCATTAATTTCAGGAAGTTTCATTTATAGTTTTTTTTTTATTTTATTTTTTATTTCAACTACAATGGTAAATTAATTTAATCTGGCTTGCAAACAACATCCTGTACTGAAATCACTAATTTTTGATATACCGTGTCAATCTCAAAATAGAAAACCAACTTGATTTACTTCTTCTCTATGAATCTATAATATCTAATTAATAACATTACCAAAACAATATCTATGCACCATTCATGAAGCTGATCACAGTTACTATTTGTTTTAGAATGACGTTCAGAGAAAAATCTGAACATTTCCGCCAAAAAAATACACTTAAAAATGGATTTAAATAATCAGAAATAATGATAGCCTAATAGCAATGCTAGCATATTTTTAGTTATAAGCAGCTAAACACTGATGTTTCTTGGCTGTAGTTGTTTTAATGATTTTTCTATTTTTTTGTACCTAGGAGACCAGACCGAGTGGGAGTCCACAGATTAGCAGGGTACAATCTGAAATTTGGCATATTGATCGAACCTTTCAGGGAAGCAGCATTATTTTTTCCCTGCAAAGTTAGGCACTCATATAATTGTTTTACCTGCTCAGTGCATGGTGTTTGAAGTTTAAGTGAATGCATAGTGTCATTTGTACTGTTTATAACCTGACAAAACATTGATATTACATTTTTCCTAAATGGATCTGCATTTCAGTCCTGTAAAAGCAAGTCCTATTCACTCTGTAATAGACCATCAGACTTCACAGTTTACCACAGAACATTTCCAAAAGCAAATCGCCCCTGGATACATAAATGACACTTTATGGACAGAGAGACACACAATGGATCAATGGACAGCAGCCCTGCTTTTCCGATAAATGGACGTTCAGGAAGCTGTTAGACAGCTGGAAAGTCACTGAAAATTGAGTGAGAAAGAATACTGACAATGTGCAATTCAAGCAACTGCACAGAAATATACATGCTGAGCAGAATAAAACAACACCGTGCAAATGTACAGCGGGATCTACATGTCTGAGAAAATACATATTGTTATACATTTATATTGAAAATAATTCAATTATAAATCCTTTTACTGTTGGTTTTGTTAAACTATTAATCATTTTAAACTAAAGACGTGTTGAATGAACTTATTCTCTGTGGATATTCTTTCCATGTTTAGATAAATTAACATATGCATACAAATGTACACATTTTGAGGGGTTTAGCGTTACGGTTTTAAATCATACAATATATCTCATGGATAACATAATAATTGTCACAAAATATGCCAAAAATCTCACTAAATATCACATCAAATCCATCCTAAAATCAACCTAAAAGGCAATAAATGAAAAGTTCAGATGCAAAACCCTCTAAATCCATCAGGCTCCTCTGATTAGGTTCAGAAGTTTTATTTTATAGGTAATGATGAGGTTATTAGCTAGTAAATTAAATACCTTTTTTTCAGAAATGTCACTTTAGACAATTCTTTGGTTTTTAACAAGGGAGATTTTCTTTTGTGTCTAAACCAGCTAAATCCACCAGTACTTTTTTTGCAAAAACCTCTAAATCCACCTATTGGGACAAGACAGTGTAACTAGTTGATGCTAGTAGATGCTATTAGAAATTATTTTATGAAACATAAAACACCTAAAATGAAAAATATATAAATCTGTCAAGTAAGTGACGGTTCATTCCGCTGTGGTAACCCCTGATAAACCAGGGACAAAGCAGAAGGAAAATGAATGAATGAAATCTGTCAAGTAAGTGCATTAATCAATAACATTACAACTGACATTAATTAAGTCTGTTGTCATTTCTGATATTTGGGATTTAGATTTAATGTAAGTAGAGCAATGTAAACACTGTAAGCTAAGCTTGGTAGATTCATATGATGTAGTGTAAAAACATTGTGAAACATCAATATCTGTGCATTGTCCATTAATATAAAAAGCTTATCAGACGTATAGGTATAATGAAGTAATATAAATAATGTGCACTTTTATACATATATTATATTTATTTTTTAAGCTAGGTAGGACTACTGGGCAAAAAGAGGATGTCTCTTAGACAATTTTAGAAGCTGTCATTCATTCATTCTCACCATACTTAAGGTCTTGGTCTCTTGTTTATCCTCATAGCATCGAGGGATAAAAGAACGTCATCTTAACCCTGTCTTCGTGAAACGCAGTTGCCGTTTAATGTATAGTAAATCGGACTCATTCAAAGTAGCGTCACTGCGCAAAAGCACGTTATGAAGGCATGCTACACTTCTGACTGTACAGTGCGTTTTCTTTTTCTTGTAATGCACAGAGTTTTGAGGTAAGGGATGTTTTCATTTGCCATTCTCTGACAGACAGGCTCATCCAGTTCATCAAACTTTGTCTTTTAAATTCTAAATCGGAAGCGGAATAAATCAGTCTCTTCATAAAAGCGGGTGTATCAGCGCGCTGTTACATTGAAAACATATGATTCGATTCACGCCTTCTGATTGGTTCACAGGATATAGCGGCTTTTGCTGTCCAAGCCAAGTGGCTTTTAGCGTTTTTTGCCAACAAACTGTTATTTCTGAATGCGCTGACGCTGGAATTTGGATGATAAGAAGCAAATCTATTTGTTGATGGTGTACTACGTGCCTAAAGCATTCGCTCAATGTCATTATCTCATTTTTGGCGGAAGTGGCGTTTAACGGCTTTTGCATCTGAACTCTTCAAATGTATAGCTATACAAATGAAATTCTGACTATTAGAAATATATTAAATATATCTTATATTAAAGAATTCTTGACCAAAAGTAGGTGCATAATTGTGAGTGTTCGTTTGTTCGTTCGTTCATTCGTTCGTTGTCTTGCAATCATTTAAAAAGAATATATATAAATATTTTAGGATGGTTATTGATATTTTTTAAGGTTTAAATAAAATATCTCCAATTCAAATCATTCTCAAATACATTTAAAATTCAATTTCTATAAGCATAAATGAACCTTCCCAGTACTGATAAACAATATATTGTTTGAGCATTGATATTGCAATGCGTGTATCCGCAATAGTCATATCGCAGGATTGGATTAAAGATATATATATAGATAAAAAACATTAGTGTTCCAATTGGGATGACACTACATACATATACTATGCTGTTGAGGGTGTAAGTGCATAAGTACATCGTGCAGAATTGCATAGTGTATAGTGTGCCATTTGGGACGCAGCTTGTGTGTGTGAATGAGTGTGTATGGATGTTTCCCAGTGATGGGTTGCAGCTGGAAGGGCATCCACTATACACTCCGTTCATTACGCTGTGGCGACCCCAGATTAATAAAGGGACTAAGCCGAAAAGAAAATGAATGAAGTCAAAATGATTAGCCTTTTATTTCCTTTTTCAAATATTTCTCAATTGACATTTAACAGAGCAAGGAATTTTTCACAGTATTTCCTATAATATTTTTTCTTCTGGTGAAAGTGCTATTTGTTTTATTTCAGCTAGAATAAAAGCAGTTTTTTATTTTTTAAAATCATTTTAGAGTCAAAATTAAGCTATATTTTGTTTTCGTTTATCAACAGAACAAACCATTGTTATACAATGACTTGCCTAATTAACCTAGTTAAGCCTTTAAATGTGACTTTAATCTGAATACTAGTATCCTGAAAAATATCTGGTAAAATATTATTTAATGTCATCATGGAAATGATAAAAGAAATCAGTTATTAGAAATGAGTTATTAAACCTATTATGTTTAGAAATGTGTTGAAATAATCTGTTAAACAGAAATTAGGGAAATAAATATACATTGGAATAATATTTCTTTGAGTTTATGAATCACACCTAAATTTATTTCTGATCAGAAATTCCACATGTGCTATCTGTACTGTTTCTTCCCCGCAAGGCACTAAAACATTTGTGTCGATACATCAGAAAGCAGCACATTGACTTTTCAGAAATGAGTGAAGTTAAATAAAGGCTCCACTCAGATAAAGCGCCTGACGTCTGCATGCTAACGCAACCGAAGAACAGGAGTTTTGATTTAAAAGACAAAAGCGTATGATCCTTCTCTGTGAGGTAAAAAGGTCTCTGGCTTCTCAGGATGCCTTCGCAGTTGGCCTGTAATGGCCAATCTGGCAGGGTGGCAAGCGGCTCCCTGACTCTTGAAATATGCACCAAATCCCCAATTAGAGCACAGTGTCACCTCTCCCATTTGTCAGTGCCTCATTTGGCCGGGGTTTCGCTCTCTCTTGCAGGAGATGTGCCACTTTCTATGACTAATTAATCAAATCTTGGCACTTTTTCAGGTGGAGAGGAAAAGTAATCTTCCGTCTGTGGGGAATGCGTGTAAAATGTTTATTCCATACGCTGGTTTAATCTATCATTTACAGGTGATTCGCACAAGGACGAGGCTGACCATACGCTGCTTTCTCAAGGGGCTCATTAAGACACAAAACAAGAGGTTCCTGACTATATTTATTTATTTGCTTCAACTATTTATCAGCAATATTTACTAGATTACCCAGAATGTCGATGCATATTTTTAGGACATTTAAAGTTACTTCACAGTAAAAAATGCGGGGTTTCTCGCAATTCCTTTATGTCGTCCCAACGCAAATCGATGAAGTTAACTTAATTGTTTCATGTTTAGTCAACTTAAAATTGTAAAACCCATTAAGTCTATTAAGTGTTGATTGGTACATGAAGTCTGAAATGTCTAGTGAAAATAATTTATTTTTAAAATTTTTATCCATTAAGGCGGCACGGTGGCTCAGTGGTTAGCACTGTCGCCTCACAGCAAGAACTTTACTGGTTCGAGTCCGGGTTAGGGCCACTTGGTGTTTCTGTGTGGAGTTTGCATGTTCTCCCTGTGTTGGTGTGGGTTTCCTCCGGGTGCTCCGGTTTACCCCACAGTCCAGTCACTTGCTATAAGTGGATTGGATAAACTAAATTGATTGTAGTGTATGTGTGTGAATGCGAGAGGGTGAGGGTGTTTCCCAGCACTGGGTTGCAGCTGGAAGGGCATCCGCTGTGTAAAACATATGTGGAATAGTTGGCGGTTCATTACGCTGTGGCGACCTCTGATAAATAAGGGACTAAGCTGAAGGTAAAATAAAGAATGAATGTTTTTCCATTGTAAATTTCACAATCAGTATAATGTAAGTAATCTTGTTTGGGGTTAATATAAAAAAAATGTTTTGTGCCGAGGCTGATTAAAAACTCTGAAACATTTCTACAATTTCAAATAATGGTTGTCACTTAATTTTTTTTTTTAATTGTCATTTATTCCTGTGATGAAAAGATGATATTTCCAGCATAACTACGTCTAACAATCCTTCAGATTACACAAAATGAAGATGCAAAAAAAAAAAACCATCTCACATTTCAATTTACCTGGTACATACACTGAAAAAAATCATTCAGAGATGATTCCTTGGATTTACTCAATTTTTTTACGTTAAGTGGCTGTAAACAATTAGTTTGGGCTGAATTTAAACAAACAAATTAAGTAGAATTTTCATTCATTCATTCATTTTCTTGTCAGCTTTGTCCCTTGCGGGGTCGCCACAGCGGAATGAACCGCCAACTTATCCAGCACGATTTTACGCAGCGGATGCCCTTCCAGCCGCAACCCATCTCTGGGAACTTCCACACACACATTCACACTCATACACTATGGACAATTTAGCTTACCCAATTCACCTGTACTGCATGTCTTTGGACTGTGGGGGAAACCGGAGTACCCGGAGGAAACCCACGCGAACCCAGGGAGAACATGCAAACTCCACACAGAAACGCCAACTGACCCAGCCCAGCCGAGGTTTAAGTAGAATTTTATCAAATTTAATTTGTTTAAATTCAACACAAATAAATTGTTTGCAACAGTTTTGCAGACATCATTTTTTTCAGTGTACAGTAAAGTCTGAGATGTCAAGTAAAATGGTTTCCTTTTAATTTATTCATTTTTTTTCATTGTAAATTTCATAATCAGTACAAAGTGAACAATCTTGTTTGGGTTCAGTAGGAAAAAAAATTAATTTTGCAGAAGCTGATCAAAAAGTGTGGAATATTTCCACAATGTAAAATAATGGTTTTCTATTTGAAAACATTTATAATTGTAACTTATTCCTGTGATGCAACGATGATTTGTATCGATGTAATGCAGATGTATAAAACAACATATTTTAGTACTTTTAAAGTTGCTTGGTAAACTCAAAAAATTATGTTTGCTGTTTGTTCAAACTACTTATTTGCTGAAACAACATAATTTGAGTTTTTTGGAGGGGAAAACTCAATTGTTTTATGTTTCAATTCATTGAAATTAGAAAAAACCAATAAGCTAACTTAATTCCTTCATGTTGTCCCAACACAAATTGATGGCGTGAAACCCAACAATTTTACAAAATGTCTGAGATATTCAGTAAAAATGATTTAATTTCATATAAATGATTCCAATCAGCAAAACATTGTGAGCAATAAGCTTCTTTTTCTAAACCAAAGCAGATCCAAGCAAAAAGATTAAAATAATTTCTTTCCATTTAAAAAAATAAATAAATAAAAATAACTGCAATTTACTCTTGTGATGCAGAGCTGAATTTTTCAGCATCATTACTCCATTCTTGATTGTCACATGATCCTTCAGAAATCATTGTAATTTATGCTGATTTGGTGCTCAAGAAACTTTTCTTATTGTTATCGTGATGAAAACAGCTTCATATTTTTTGCTATAATTTTGTAGTTCAAAAGATCAAATTAATCCATCCCTTATGAACCAAAGTTAACTTTAAATACTGCTTAAAATTGCCAACCCCAAACCTTAGAAACAGATATGTGTTTGTTATTGTAAAAGATGGGTTGTTTTTTCATGTTTTTCTCCTCTGTTATGCAGAGTTCAGACTGCATAATTTTAGCATAGATTTTGACTCACCGACAGGTTTTGAGAAATCGCAGGCAAATCTAATTCACATGAGTAACAATCACAGTGTGAACTATCAAAGACGCGATCTGAGAGAATCACTGATGAGTCCCATTAGGCTCAACGAACAATCAAATGACCAGACAAGGGTCTCATGACCTTAAGGTTAACTTCACACCTTTCTCTAAATTTCAGGAGGTTAAATATTGACTCAATGATAAACTCAAAAAACGGCCAATTGACAAGTAAAGGGCCTCATGACCTTAAGGTTAACTTTCTCCAAATTTAGAATGTAGACCAAAGGTAGAATATAGACTATGATAATCATGCTGACACTACAAACCTCAAATTTTGTGCTTTGCAATCAGAAAAAATGTGCACCTAGTTGACAGATAGAGTGGGCCTGATCAGTGGCGTTTCTAGCTTTAATGACACCCTGGGCGAACCACCCCATATTTGCCCAACTTTTTGTAAAATATGGACCGACCGATCGATAGATATAAATAAATAAATAAATATATATTTATATATATACATTTTTACTTTTGTGTTTTCTTTGTGCTATGTGGTGCTCTCTTTTCCTTTCATCAGAATGACATGATTTGGCAACTAATTACAGTACAAACAGCAAAAATATTGCCATAGTTTACACCAGAACAGCCCTCTAGAGTACACTGTTATTGACAACATGACTACTAAGTAATTTGAGTCTTATTCATATACAATGACACAAGGACATGTCATTCTGACGCCACTGACATATTCATTGACACAGAAATTTAGTTGAGAGATTACTGAAGGATTTTGAGCAGGAGACTGGCTTTTGCAGGTAATCCATGGTGTTTTGCTATTTATAGGTGTTTTTTTTTTGAGAAATGCACATTGTCCTACTGTTTTACAAATTTCAGTTCTGTTCTAAGACGTGCCAAAATGACTGAAAAAAACTGTAATACATTTATTCTATGCTAAAAGCAACATACACAGGTAAGACAGGTAACATACACATAAATTGCCCAGTATAATTACTTTTGTTGTTGTAAAAAATTTGTTAAAATTATTAATTGAAGACGACAGTATAGGCCTGTGTAAAATCATATAGGCTAGTCAATCATATCAATAAAAATTGAAAAACAGCATAAATTCTGTATTAGGAAACATGAACTCATCAGAAATAAAGGAAATAAACCGCAATGCATACATTTTTTGATAAAGTATTTGATTGTTTTAGTAAATGTACTAATCTTTACAAAAAAAGCACTATTTTCGCGGTATTAGATTGAAAGACCAGAGAAAGCCCATGCAGTATGATCGGAAGTGGACAAAAGCCTTAAGCATTTAAACAGCATGTTTTTGACTGGTATGTGTCTCATTTATCTGTGATCCGATCGAGCAAAAGTTGTCTTACTACCGTGTAAACAGGGCAGCATCATGTTAAAATCGCCGACTCCCTCGGTCACTGCGTAGTAATCCTAGCCTTTCTCATAGTAATATTCATGAACTAGGCCATGTACGGTGCGCGATATCCTTGAAGAAGCCGCACCTGCGTGCTGCAATGAGGAAAAATAGACTGACTGCATCAAACATGCGCTCATATTATTGCACAATGACAAGAAATAATATAGATCGCGCCACCTGACACATGAAAACGAAAGTAACGACCGTGGTTTAAAAAAATGTAAGTAGAAAGTACAGATATGTGTGTAAAAATGTAAGAAGTAAAAGTAAAAAGTAGTCAAAAAAATTAATTTTGCAGAAGCTGATCAAAAAGTGTGGAATATTTCCACAATGTAAAATAATGGTTTTCTATTTGAAAACATTTATAATTGTAACTTATTCCTGTGATGCAACGATGATTTGTATCGATGTAATGCAGATGTATAAAACAACATATTTTAGTACTTTTAAAGTTGCTTGGTAAACTCAAAAAATTATGTTTGCTGTTTGTTCAAACTACTTATTTGCTGAAACAACATAATTTGAGTTTTTTGGAGGGGAAAACTCAATTGTTTTATGTTTCAATTCATTGAAATTAGAAAAAACCAATAAGCTAACTTAATTCCTTCATGTTGTCCCAACACAAATTGATGGCGTGAAACCCAACAATTTTACAAAATGTCTGAGATATTCAGTAAAAATGATTTAATTTCATATAAATGATTCCAATCAGCAAAACATTGTGAGCAATAAGCTTCTTTTTCTAAACCAAAGCAGATCCAAGCAAAAAGATTAAAATAATTTCTTTCCATTTAAAAAAATAAATAAATAAAAATAACTGCAATTTACTCTTGTGATGCAGAGCTGAATTTTTCAGCATCATTACTCCATTCTTGATTGTCACATGATCCTTCAGAAATCATTGTAATTTATGCTGATTTGGTGCTCAAGAAACTTTTCTTATTGTTATCGGTGATGAAAACAGCTTCATATTTTTTGCTATAATTTTGTAGTTCAAAAGATCAAATTAATCCATCCCTTATGAACCAAAGTTAACTTTAAATACTGCTTAAAATTTCCAACCCCAAACCTTAGAAACAGATATGTGTTTGTTATTGTAAAAGATGGGTTGTTTTTTCATGTTTTTCTCCTCTGTTATGCAGAGTTCAGACTGCATAATTTTAGCATAGATTTTGACTCACCGACAGGTTTTGAGAAATCGCAGGCAAATCTAATTCACATGAGTAACAATCACAGTGTGAACTATCAAAGACGCGATCTGAGAGAATCACTGATGAGTCGCATTAGGCTCAACGAACAATCAAATGACCAGACAAGGGTCTCATGACCTTAAGGTTAACTTCACACCTTTCTCTAAATTTCAGGAGGTTAAATATTGACTCAATGATAAACTCAAAAAACGGCCAATTGACAAGTAAAGGGCCTCATGACCTTAAAGGTGCTGTATGTAAGTTTTTGACTCTTTTAAAGCACAAAAATACCATAATATGTGTGCAGATATTTAAGAAACATCCCAAGTGAACATACTTGTTTAACTGAAAAACAATGCTGAAGTCAGATATTCTGCTTTGAAAATGGGTTTTCCGTGCCGGAACGCTGTCTTTGTTTAGATAAATTTCATATGCACGATGCCAGTTTAGACAATTATATGTCAGCACCCTGGGTTGCCTTGTTGGAAAACAGCGTATTTCATTCATTCATTCAGAAAGACTCTGAAAGCATGCGTCCGTGACCAAAAAGAACAGTATGGGAGACAAATGCAGTTCCACATGAGGTTATTAATTAGCAAATTACATAAATATTACGAACGTAAACATTAGGTGAGCAGGTCACATTGTAACCGCGTGTCCTAATAACACGCTGTGACGAGAGAGGCAGTGATCAGCTATTTGGCTGTTTGCACCAGACGAAACACGGCAGAAATGTAAATACAGCCTTTTAGAAGCACAGAATATGCACTCGCTCACGAAAAGGTAAGGTTTAGAATCTATTTAATACATGTTAACCCACTTTAACATCAATGTAGATGCTGAATCACTCATATGTGTTTAGTTCTAAAGTTCAATTTCAGACGGTTTATTGTATTTTCAAGATCTGAGGTGAACTTTCTGCTTTCAGTATATGGCAACAAATGCCATGTAAAATGCATTCAAACTCGCATTGTTAGCATTTAGCACAGAATAAAGCACACAAGGCTTACCTGAGGTGATCTAGCTGTCATAGGTTTCTGTTGTTCAGCTGTGAGAAATAGAAGCCATTTCTAATATATCAATTCGAGGTGTTGGTTAGGACAAAAACTCCTTTTAATATGGAAAATATTCCCTCTATCGCGTGTCGTTGCTTTTATTTAGAACACAGTTTAAATCGCTCCTGTACACAATCTGGCATCCCAGCTTACTTTTATTATGATCCAGGAGTGCAATACCTAGTTCAACCACTGGGTGTCAAACTTACATACTGCACCTTTAAGGTTAACTTTCTCCAAATTTAGAATGTAGACCAAAGGTAGAATATAGACTATGATAATCATGCTGACACTACAAACCTCAAATTTTGTGCTTTGCAATCAGAAAAAATGTGCACCTAGTTGACAGATAGAGTGGGCCTGATCAGTGGCGTTTCTAGCTTTAATGACACCCTGGGCGAACCACCCCATATTTGCCCAACTTTTTGTAAAATATGGACAGACCGATCGATAGATATAAATAAATAAATAAATATATATTTATATATATATACATTTTTACTTTTGTGTTTTCTTTGTGCTATGTGGTGCTCTCTTTTCCTTTCATCAGAATGACATGATTTGGCAACTAATTACAGTACAAACAGCAAAAATATTGCCATAGTTTACACCAGAACAGCCCTCTAGAGTACACTGTTATTGACAACATGACTACTAAGTAATTTGAGTCTTATTCATATACAATGACACAAGGACATGTCATTCTGACGCCACTGACATATTCATTGACACAGAAATTTAGTTGAGAGATTACTGAAGGATTTTGAGCAGGAGACTGGCTTTTGCAGGTAATCCATGGTGTTTTGCTATTTATAGGTGTTTTTTTTTTGAGAAATGCACTTTGTCCTACTGTTTTACAAATTTCAGTTCTGTTCTAAGACATGTGCCAAAATGACTGAAAAAAACTGTAATACATTTATTCTATGCTAAAAGCAACATACACAGGTAAGACAGGTAACATACACATAAATTGCCCAGTATAATTACTTTTGTTGTTGTAAAAAATTTGTTAAAATTATTAATTGAAGACGACAGTATAGGCCTGTGTAAAATCATATAGGCTAGTCAATCAAATCAATAAAAATTGAAAAACAGCATAAATTCTGTATTAGGAAATATGAACTCATCAGAAATAAAGGAAATAAACCGCAATGCATACATTTTTTGATAAAATATTTGATTGTTTTAGTAAATGTACTAATCTTTACAAAAAAAGCACTATTTTTCGCGGTATTAGATTGAACATAGCCTTAAGCATTTAAACAGCATGTTTTTGACTGGAATGTGTCTCATTTATCTGTGATCCGATCGAGCAAAAGTTGTCTTATTACCGTGTAAACAGGGCAGCATCAGTCATGTTAAAATCGCCGACTCCCTCGGTCACTGCGTAGTAATCCTAGCCTTTCTCATAGTAATATTCATGAACTAGGCCATGTGCGGTGCGCGACAGCCTTGAAGAAGCCGCACCTGCGTGCTGCAATAAGAAAAAATAGACTGACTGCATCAAACATGCGCTAATATTATTGCACAATGACAAGAAATAATATAAATCGCGCCACCTGACACATGAAAACGAAAGTAACGACCGTGGTTTAAAAAATGTAAGAAGTAGAAAGTACAGATATTTGTGTAAAAATTAAAGAAGTAAAAGTAAAAAGTTGTCAAAAAAAATTAGTAGTGGAGTAAAGTACTGATACCAGAAAAAACTACTTAAGTACAGTAACTAAGTATTTGTACTTCGTTACTTCCCATCTCTGTTCACCAGTGTTGTTTCGCTTGCCCAAAGAGAACAACACACTTGTTTGTGTAAAAGGTGACAAATGTGAAGTTAAGACACTTGCATAAAGTAAATCCTATCTCAAAGCTTACTGGGGCACTTTTTTGTATTTTTGTATTATTACAATACCTAATATATTAGGTATGAGAAAATAGAACCGATCTTTGGCCACTACCCAAATTTTGACTAAGAAGGTACGGGTTTCTTGCTGAATTATTAAAAGCTCAGTCGTGGGATAAGTGCACATCGCCCGGCATTCTCAGACACATGTTGGTTTTTCAATGTGACTGCAATGGCTCCCAAGTCTTTGAGGAAAATGATGGCATGTCTCTGAAGTTGTATATACTTGTATCACATTGCTTGGGGTTTCATTATCTGTCTTTTATTAATTATTATTTATTTCACATTAATTTCACATAAAATAATGGATAAAAAGGGTGAGGCTATGATCCAATAAATGAAAAAAGTGCGACTGCTGTGGATGCAAGCAGCTATGGACACAAGCCCTTGCGGCTAAAAAACGGACCGGCCCACCGGGAAATTCTCCCGGTCCTCCCGATTAGCCAAACCGGGCCTGTTCTCCAAAATAAATAAAGAAAGAAACCCAGCCGCTGGAGGCATCGAGGGAGCTGAATCGAGCGCTCTTGTATACTGTCCATGCACCCATGCCAACTAGTGTAAGTCAAGGGAAAAGCGGTTGTTCCTTGCGCCACCTGGTGGCTATTGCGTAAAGCACAGAAATGTTTTTTTTTGGAAAATGAAAATGTGGCTTTTACGACCGCAGTAAACCGCGTGACTACGAATCACAAACCGCAGTACTGCGCATGAAGAAACGCGCGTTCTTAGTAGCCATATCTGTAAGCCTTTTATGCGTTTTTGTTGTATTTCTATTAATGATGCTCATGAGTATTATTCATGATTATTCCATGGTCTGTTGAAATTCTTGATTCTGATGTGTGTATTATTTTCGTTGAAATGCACAGGTAGTTCCAGTCAGTTCTAATCACAGTTTGAAATTAATGCGCTTCTACCAAATGTTAATAGTTACCATAGCAACTCGCATGCACTGCACAGGAAACCGACGAGGACTGTTAATGGCTGATAGGGAATCCGCAAACTTAGAAAAAAACTCATAAATGATGCCACAAAATCAAGTTGAGTTTTTTTGAGCGAGAATATAGATGGTTTAAAGTCAAATTGGTCAGCGGCAGCTCCGCGGACGTCTCCCCCCCCACCGAGCGAAGCTTTATATTGGCCAGACCATCTCAGGACCTGCCCCTGGATCTAATCTTTTGCATCTCAGTTGTTAAAACGTGATATATAATTAATATGTTTTGTAATCTTTTGTGTACGGTCAGTCTTTGGACTTTTCAACCTATTATTGTTCTGAGGTGTATCTTTTTGGCAGATCACAGAGATAAGTTTCATCATTAATGATCGTAAATAATGTAATATTAAAACTGAAGTGTGAAGGGTTAAAGTTGATAGGAAATAAATTAGCTTTAATTTCATTAGCCAATGCGTAACATTCCTAAAGCGCATTTAATTAATATGGTACTTTCAATAAGATTGTATGTTGATTATAAAATGTAAAATGCGGAAATTCTGTGATTGGATTGATGAAATTGCATCTTAATATTAGCAGGTATAAACAGCACGCACATGCGCTCTCTCTCTCTCTCTCTCTCTCCATTTGTCAGCCTGTCACAGCTGATTCAGTGGAGGGACTAGAAAATCTAACATGTAAAAACCGATAAAAATTCGAACAAATATTGCGTTGCAAAGAGCAAAACTATTTTAAACTTACACCTACCTTGGCAAATGACCATGGAATAAGCGGGATAATCAACGGCTTGCCGTGCGTTAAAGGATTTTAATGCAAGACGTGGAGGCGAAGGACCTGCAAGCCGTTGCTTATCCCTTACTTATTGACTATTATTGTGATAATTGATATCAGCTGTGTGTACCAGCAATAAACAGTTGTATTGTTAGATTAGTATGGTGTATGGACCATTACTGGTGCCTTCTCTTGTTGATTAGCACCAAACTTGTCCCGCTTTCATATACACTAACCATACTAAAACCTCTTTGGTATGCTGAAACTTTACATACTAAAATTTAGGGCATACTAAAACAGTTATAAAGTTATGCATGATATAGGTGACCCAAACTTATTTTACAGCAATTTCAGAGATACAGTATTTCCTTACGCAAAAAAAAAAGCTCAATGCAGAACTTCACAAGCATTCACGTGGAAGTTTCTCTGACATGTCCTACATCGACTGGTGAAAGTTCCACCTAAAAGATAAATTGAGCAAATTGAAAAAGGATATATATATCCTATTGCTCAGGGTTATTATTTATAGTGCTCTTTGATCAGTGTAAGGCGCTGGGATTGTGGATATTGAATGAAGTACCTAGGATTCAATATGTCAATTGCATCCAAAGTCAGATACATAGGTACACTGGTCACTCGAGGCACTATGAAATTAAAGTAATAAAATGTTTTTACAATGTGTTGTCAGCAGCCAAAGGTAATGTTTTCAGCTTTAATCTGTTTTGCTGTGTGACATGGTTCGCTGTCCTGTATTCAATTCATGAAAATAACAGTCTGATTGGATGATAGATGCAGAGAATGAACCAACAAACCATTATAATTCACAAATTTACTGAGATCTGCACGCACTTTAAGATCCGTCTTTTCATTTTGACAATGAACTTCATTTTCCCAATGAGTCTCAAATAAATGAGACTTGCTTTCATCCCTAAACTCTTGACCAGTTCTCTTTAGAGAAACTCTCAATCTTGCAAATTCAGTAAAAACTTTTCAGATCATTTTAAGGTCAAGTACACCCAAAAATGTAACTTTTCTTATTATTACTTATCCTCATGTTATTTCAATTCAACTCATTTGTATAGCGCTTTTTAAATTAATTATTATTTCAAAAGGTGCACATTATTGCATTATAATTAAAGTTATAAGTAGGCCCACACAGAATCTGCGCACGCAGAATTCCGTAGATTTCCACAGATTTTTAGCCATCATTAATTCTGTTTATTTACTTGAGTAAATGTGTGTAAATCTAAATGTATTCAGCTTTTAAATTAATTACAGTAATATTATTGACTAATATGAAAATGTTCATCTGATTTATGTACAATGCAGTTTGTAAAGTAATATTTTCTGTCTTTAAGTAGATATTTTATATGAGAGACTTGCTTTAACCAAATAAAGTGAATCTGTAAGGTTTGCCTTTGCCGTTTCATCCTCGTCAGGTCATTAGGGTGTGTTTACTTAAGTCAACAACACAACATGCAAGTAAACATGCACTGTTATCTGATGCAGAAAACAAAGGCGAACGAAGTTGTTTTGAGTTTTTGGAACACAAACGTTTTAGAACCAGTTGAAGTCAACTGAGATGATTTGACAACATTTTTTGGTTCCTTTTTAGACTGGAAAGAGATCTCTTGGATTTCATCTTAAATATCTCTGTGTTCAGAAGATGAATTAAGGTTTCAGGGTGAGTAATTTATAACAGCATTTTCTTTTTTGGGTGAACTAACCCTTTAAGGAAATTACCATCATTTACCAGATTAACTCCAAAGAGTAGGAGGAATCTGAAGATTTGTCTAAATTTGATGTGCTCTTTACCAAATATCCCCTTTAAGTTATTTTACTGAGATTCAAAAAATATGTAACTTACAAAATCTACTTTAAAAAAAACCTGTCCAGTGTCTTATGTTAGGATAACTTCCAACAGTACTTCAAGAGTTCGCCCTTAGCTGATGATTGATTATAAAGTGTGTTTGGCATGCTGTCCCGGGAGAGAGCCCTGAGCTCGTGAGATCCTCCATTGCTAACCATTGGGCCTCCGTGCTGCCTTGACAAGGAAAGGGGAGGAGTAAGGATTGGAAGGGGGAATTCTTCAAGACGAAGATGGCTAAGGTCAGATTGCTCTGGTTATTCATAGTGATTTAGGAATCGCCTGATTGGTGGATCGTGCGTTATCTAATGAGGACCAGCTGCTATCAATCATAAGCACGTGGTCCTCTCGAAATTAGTTCATAAATAAACTTCACTGAGAGGAGACCTTGAATGTTTCCTTGATGTTCAATGTCAAGAAAGACCTGTTCCTCGTCAGGTCATCCAATGCTATCTCATGTCAATTCGTAACTTTTCCATTCATTGGCTAATTCGTAAAAAATCGTATGATCTCATTCATACAATTTAGTTTGATTTGCTCATCATCCAATGACGGTTGGGTTTAGGGGCAGGGTTTGGTGCCACGCCTCCTTTTAAAAATCTTACATTTTCGAACGACTGAACTTGTACGAATTCATACGATTTGGCCACTAAAGTAACAAAACGTAAATCAGGATGTGATCTGATGCAGAAGACAAAAAGCGAGTTGTTTATAGTTTTTGGAACACAAGTTTTCTTGAAGTATAATTGCTGTTGAACCAGTTGAAGTCACATGGGATGATTTAGCAACGTTTTTTGGTTCCTTTTCTGGATTTAGGGCCATTTCTGTCTATGGAGTATGAGTTATTTAATCTAAAATAGCTTCGTATTCTGAAGATGAATGAAGGTCTCAGGGGTTTGGAATGACAAAAGGGCAAGTAATGTATAACAGCATTTTCTTTTTTGGGTGAACTAACCCTTTTAGGAAATTATCATAATTTACCAGATTAACACCAAAGACTAGGAGAAATCTGAAGGTTTGTCTAATTTGATAAGTGTTCCTTACCAAATATCTCCTATAAGTTTTTATATTGTGCTTCATTTGCAACTCACAAAATCTACTTTAAAAAAAACATGTCTAGTGTCTTCTCATGTTGGGATAACTTGCAACAGGACAAAAGTAGTGAACTTGAAATGTAAACAAATAGTAGGTTGTTCTCTAAGTTTGATCATCCCTGTACAGTTTTATTTAACCTCTCAAAATGCAAATAACTGTTACATTTTTTGAGTCACCAAGCACCACGGTTTCAGCTAAACATCTTCTTTAATGTTCTGCCAAAAATAGAAAGAAAGAAGAAAACACATTAGATGGCCTGCAGGGTGAGTAAATTAGCTGCAAAATTTACATTTTTGGGTGAACTATCCTTTAAAGTTTAAACATCAAGCACTTCATCCTCAAGATCTATTTATATTTTATTTAATGTATTTAAATGTAAGAAGTGCATAAGTTCAATGCAAATTTAAACCAGTATAGACATTTTAAAAACTAAACAAAATTAAGCAGAGCAAACAGATCTTACATTCCCACATGATTACTGACTTCTCATTTAAAACATAAAACGATTGTTTTATCGTTACATAACTCAGTTTATTTAAGCCATATGTCTGCACCTCAGTGCCACATATGTGAAAGCATCGAGTCAGATTAACTGCTGAGAGAACACGCTAGGAAATAGTCAATTAAAAGTATAATGAGCACTAAAATGCCATGTTTGTGCTGCAAATGTTGCCCGCTGCTGAATAAATGACTGGCAGTGCAGCACGGGGAGTATTTAACACTGTATAATTCTGAACTGACTAACTCAGCATTTAAGGAGCAGTTCACCAAGTTGTTTTATAGAAAACTTCACTTTTAAATACAAGGAAAAATACTAGTGACATCTCTCTTTTTTGGGGGGGCTAATGACTACAGAATATATAGTACTGTGCAAATGTCCGAAGCACTACTCCAGCTTTATTAGTCTAAGACTTTAGCACAATATACAGTATAAAATCAAACAGTCTCTTTATTAAAAACAAACAGAAAATATAGGTAATATGTACAAAAAAATAATAACATTGTACAACCTCTTCAAGTAAATTATATGTTAATTGTGGCAGCTTGAACTGTTTTGTTCTAATTGTCCTGTTATTTTCTGAAATAATGTGCTGTGTGTGTAATATTAGGTTTCTATCAGCACTTTCAAGAGTTTTTCTTCAGGTTTAGAGTGTCATATCTTTTTTTTTCTGTCTAGGTGATCTCATACAGCCTCTATAATATTCATATCTGGACAATGTGGAGGCCATTTCATGACTGTCTGTGTTTCATCAACTGTTTTCTTTCTCCAAATAGGATTACACTGCAATTAGCGGATGATTATCCTACTGAAAATGATAACTATTACCACTGAAGTCCTTTCCAGAGGGAATAGCATAATTAATTAAAACATATCTGTACTTTTTAACATTCACAATTCCATCAATTCAGAAAAATATTGCTAACAACACTGGTAGAAATGCAGCTTAAACCAGGACAAACAGCCTCTCTCCAACGTTGTCTTTCTCGTGTCATAAAGATTTAAAGCAAAATAATTCAAACACTAAAGGCCCGTTCACAACGGGACGTTTTTTGCTCGCGCTGTTCGTCAACGTTTAACGACACGTGACCAAATAAAGGGCGCCAATGTGATCGTGCACACCAACATGCAAAATTCTAGGCATAAAAGCGTCATTTAAAGAAACGACTGATCATAAAAACCTCCACCAATCAGATTGGCACTTTTGCTCACGTGCACGGAGCTGCTGAAGTTACAGTAAACAGCACTTAGGGGTGCTCAAGCACAAAACTGTCAATGCGAGCGTACATTAAAGAAGATGCCCAGAGGCGATATCATCGTGGAGCTGCTTATTGCACTGGAGAACAATAATAATTTCTTCATCGCTGGAGCTGCTACTTGAACCATCCATGCTTGTTCGAATTGCCAGTAACTTTAACAACAAGCATGTCAACTTTCTCTTTTCTTATTCTGTGTTACAAGCTTAAAATTGTGTAGCGCCACCTAGGGCTGTGCAATTAATCGAAAATTCGGTTTCGATTTCGGCTTCTAACGATTATGAAAAAAACATTAATCGAGATGAAGCGATTATTCCATCATATACCGCCCTCTTTCCAGTTGTAGGGGAGCGCGGGGCACAAAGTAACGCGGGGTTAAATGTAACACAGAGTTTTAAGGTATTTGCTCAGGGTTAACCATGGCATGCTTCGAGGTTTTCACCACAGTGTCGGCAGATGTCTTCGTGACAAGAATTGAAAATTTTCATCGAAATTTGGATGAGAAACACAGGAGAAACCATTTTTGCAGCATAAAAGTCTATATTTTTTAAATAAAAAAAATAAATTAAAAATAAAATAAACGGTGAAGGTATGTACGTAAAATCTTATATTGTTGTGATCACCGTCTTGTAGGCTAAAAGATGAAACCATTTTAAAAGATGTATAAAACCCACAGAGACTGCTAGCCAGTTTTCAGTAAAACATGACACAGCGGGGTTAGTTGTAACAGGGTGTTACAATTAAGCCACACACTTTTGGACACCAACTAAAGTAACAAAATAAATTTTTTAATTTTGAGTGTAACGTTGAGAACTTTTTAAATAAAAATGTTTTTTAATAGAAATTGTTTTAATAGAAAAAATATATATATTGTATTGCTAATAATGAAAATAAATGCATTGTATAATAATGGATAAATGAATAATAATGCAAATAGATTCAAATGTGTTTATCCAATAAACAAAAAAATAAATAAACATACTGTTCTATTTAGAATAAAAAAGAAATGAGTCAATTACTGAGGAAATATAGCTACTATTTAAAGTAAACTGAGTTTAAAATAATAGTGTGAAATCTGCCTTTATAAGCATGTGTTACAACTAACCCCCTATCTGTTACAAATTGCCCTGCAGGTGGGGTTAATAGTAACATTTATACTCCTGGCACTTTTGGCAATACTGCACAGAAACCATAGGTCCGGCGATCATAATTCCAGTGCCCATTTGTAGAAAGGCTTGTGTGTTGTTGGTAAAAAAAAATATGGTTTGTCTAACCCTATTCCTTCGTTCATTATTTGACCAAAACCAAAAAGTGTTACTTTGTGCCCCTCTCTCCCCTACACATTTGTTGCTCTGCAAAGCTCAGTTCCATGTGAAAATGACTAAATACATGTACTGTAATGTAAGGTTTGCAGCACGGGATGCACATCATTCATTGATGTACATTCAAATCATTCATGTTTTTAAAAGGGCAAAAGAGATCGCATGCTGTTGTGTGCGTGCGCTTAGCCTCAGAGTCAAGCAGACCACAGCACACACATCTAAAGTCATCTTAATGCGAGCGATTTTATGGTCAAATACATGCAAATTTGTGTCAAAACGTGGTGTTTAGTGATTATTCATATAACCCTCATTTGTGTAATGAACAAACGAGTTGAGAATCAAAAGACATGTGGAAGTGAAACCATATGTCAGAGCTGCACTGCTCTTAAAGTGACAGCGCACAATATTCCCGCGGCTGACTGTTTTTATCAAAAATCAAACAACAAAAGGAGAAAATCACTCACTGCTCTTGAGTGAAGGACTTTTGTAGCCATAATTAAAGTTTTTTCCTTACAGTGAAAATGCTTAAAACACAGTTTGTTTCATATTTTTATTCTATTCCTTATTTACAGGGAGGAAAATAACTGTATATATACAGTTAAAGTCAGAATTATTAGCCCTCCTGAATTATGAGCTTCCCGTTTCCCTGCAATTTCTATTTAAATGTAAAGATTTTTTTTTCAACCCATTTCTAAAACATAATAGATTTAATAATTCATTTCTAATAACTGATTTTATCTTTGCTACGACGTATATTTTACTAGATATTTTTCAGGACACTAGTATTCAGATTAAAGTGCGATTCAAAGGCTTAATTAGGGTAATTAGGCAAGTCATTGTATGACAGTGTTTTTTTCTGCAGACAATCAAAAATACATATATTGCTTAAGGGGGCTAATAAAATTGACCTTAAAATAGGTTTTAAAATATTTAAACCTGCTTATATTCTAGCCAAAATAAAACAAATAAGCCTTTCTCTAGAAGAAAAAATATTATAGGAAATACTGTGAAAACTTCCTTGCTCTGTTAAACATAATTTGAAAAAAAAAAAAAATAAATAAATAAAAATAAAAATTATTCTGATTTCAACTGTATATCGTTTTGAATAATCAGGATTACAATTATGACCAAAATAATCATGATTATGATTTTTCCCATAATCGAGCAGCCTTAGTGCCACCCTGTGCGCCAGGGTCTTTCTGTTCTTCATTAAGCACCATCTAACGTCAAGGAGTGATTTTGCATACTCTTCTGCTCGACGCCAGTAAAAATTGCTTGGGTTTGAATACAGAAAACAGTCTCGAAAAACGCTGACGATAAACGCAAACGAAAAGTGTCACGGTGTGTACAAGCCTTAACTCTTATCCTAACAAACCATGCTTCAACTGAAATATCATTTATTCACCCTGTATGAATCTCAATTTTAAAAAAAATTGACAAAAAAGATTTACACGTATGGCTGGTTTTGTGGTAAAAGGTCACATACACTCACTGGCCACTTTATTAGGTACACCTTACACCTGACTTCTGGCATCAATAAGGCATTTGCGCCCACAGAACTGCCGCTAACCGGATATTTTCTCTTCATTCTCTGTAAACCCTAGAGATGGTTGTGCATGAAAATCTCAGTAGATCAGCAGTTCCTGAAATACTCAGATCAGCCCGTCTGGCACCAACAACCATGCCACATTCAAAGTCAATTAAATCACCTTTCTTCCCCATTCTGATGCTCGGTTTAACCTGCAGCAGATCGTCTTGACCATGTCTACATGTCTAAATGCATTGAGTTGCTGCCATGTGATTGGCTGATTAGAAATTTGTGTTAATGAGCAGTTTGTGTACCTAATAAAGTGGCCGGTGAGTGTATATCCATTATACCATCAGTAAAACAACAGATTTAACGTTGGCCTAAAACTTTTGCAAATTTCCAAGCGGTACCTGAAGACATTCACACATCTCACTGGCATCTTTCTGAACTCATTCAACTCACTGATGATGTTTAGAGGCCTAAATAGAGCTACATTAGTCTTGTTTAGTTTTGACATTTGAAGATTGATAGTTCGAGCAAGCCGAATGTTTTTCATCTCAGCAAAATTGCCGTGCTGTAGCAATTCATGTCAGAGGCATAAAGCAAAATGCATTTCCTTTGTGGCAGAGAGATTCAATAATAATTACTAGCGTAGAAACAAGAGAGTAAAAATAAAACGCTTATTGTCTGGATTGAAAGAAAACACGGTCAGTCGGAGAAGATAAAAAAAGGCAGTTACATTTATTGTTGAGCTTTTGGGAAGCTCCTTGCCAAATGTCAACACATATATTCACACAAAGCATCCATCAGCAGATTATAAAAAGCTTTTCATAAAACCAGAAAGAACAATAACAGTGCTAGAAACGACTGGGACATCTGTAAATGTATTTATTATTATTACAATGTGTAAAGATTGACCAAAATGAGCAACCAAATGATAAATTACTTAAGGACTGGGAAATTAAACTGAACAACGCGAGTCTGAACGACTTGCATTTAACAACTTTTCTCGCTTTGATTTCACAAGCTATTATTCTGCTATTAAATAGGACTCTTCATACTGTGAAACTGTGGATGTTACATGCGTGCTTTGTACATTTCTAATCAGCTACAAATTTATACAAGGCTGTTTCTGAACAAGCTTATGAAAAACTAGGAGGAGGTTGAAAAACATGACTACTGGATGCTGGCTGCAAGGCTCTGGACAGAATGGTGCAGAAAATAATTAAGCCTTTTCAGCTAGACTGCTTCAGAGAATGCTTGGCAGATTTCAATATGGGGCCCTGCAGGAGAAATATGGAAATGAATCCAAAGAGGAACCGTGTTGGAGGAAGCAGGGAATTTAAATCAGCCTGCAATGATCTGGGATACATACATCATTGAGGGGAGGAAAACATGCTAGGACCAAGAAATGATGTCTCACGTCTCGCACAATGTCTGCCAAGAGCTTTTTTGTAACAATTCAGACTGAAAAAACCTCAGTGAGATAATAATTCAAATTTATATTATCTCTTTCATTGATGATGTATGACTTCAAAGGAAAGGTTCTCTCAAAATAATGTACATCTCATTTCAAAGAACTATTTTTTTTTCCTCTGCAATTGCAAAATATACATCAGACATGCAAATCATTCATGAAGGATGTGATATATGTATTGTTTATATACACTATGCTGTGCTATTTATATAACACTGAGATGAGTTAATATGAATCACAAGATCCAGATGAGTAAGGGTATGTTTACAAGACACTATTTGCAACTGAAGCTATTTTTGGTTATACTTTAAGGCAGTGTTTCTCAACCATGTTCCTGGAGGACCACCAGTTCCGCACATTTTCCATGTCTCCTTAAACACACCTGATTCAGATCATCAGCTCATTAGCAGAGACCGAAATACCTTTAATGGGCGTGTTAGACCGAGGAGACATCCAAAACATGCAGTGCTGGTTGTCCTCCAGGAACGTGGTTGAGAAACACTGCTTTAAGATACAATTCTCGCTATTAACAAACCATTAAGTAGGGCGTTTAGCTCAATGAAGTACTAATTAGTACTGCTTAATAATTATTAGGATAGTAGTAGGATTTAGGTGTTATGTGTATAGTCAATGTTACGGTCCCTACTTAAATACGACTCATGATCCTAAGACAACATAACATAAACAACGGTCAAAATGCTCCAACTAAATTATTAATTAACATAAAATAACTAGCAAAACTATCCAAAATGACAAGCGATGGGGAGCCCAACAACATAATAAACAAAAAACAAACAAACCTAAAGCAGCTTGTGACTCCCCACTCCAGTGTCAAAAGGAAAGCATAAAGGAGAACACAACAATAAAGCCATCAGAAACTGTGGTGGTGTGGAGGAATAAGCGAGAGTGAAAAGTCCGATTCAGTTCGTTTTAAAAACCTGACGTCACCAAATCAACCAATAGAAAAGGGGAAAAGACAAACTAAGTCAATTGAAAATAATAATTAAGGGCCGGGGTGAACACCACATGTAACAGTCAACTATTTATAGTATATGATCAGTCAGATTACCGCTTTAGTAAGTTATGTATAGAATTAAACACATTTTCTTAAGTCTGGTGTTGCATTATATTTATATTTATGTAGACCTGTGGTCCTGCGAGGGACAATATTTGTATGTCCACACATGTAATGGAATGACAATAAAGCTGACTTGACTTGTCAGTATATGTGTTACATTAATTTCCCAAGGCATGTTAGGGTGCATTTCAACACACTGTGTTCTTTCTCTATCGCACAATCAAAATACTTTTGAAGATTTGTAGTCACTCTTTTATAACAGCTCTTTAATGCTTGTCATTTTTTGTAGTGCTAAAGTTAATTAAAGAGCCCCTATTATGGATTTCTAAAAATAAATGACCTTCCATGAAGTGTGTTACACAGCTCTAAGTAAATGGAAACATCGAGCTGAGGTTTAAATCTGAAAGTGCACCGTGTTTAAAACTTTTGATTCTATAACAAAATAGTCGACTCGGAGACGAATAAATGAATCGTGTTGGGTTCGGATCTTTTGCCTGAAAGCGTCAACGTCGATACGGTACATCCTTAAATAAGAAGAGCCAGATCCAGTAAAATATGAATGCACCTTTCCCTTCAGACACTAGCGGAGCGAAGGGGATCACGGGACTGATCATGACGCGAAGATGACAATCACTGAGAGATTGAAAGTTGATTTTCTAAACAATTCCACAGTATAGCCAACCTTATGCTGTGTTTGTTCCTGTCATTTTTTTGATCCGATAATCTAAGCTGCAACGCAGGATTCGTCGGCCGTTTGCTATTAAAGGAAAGAGCAGCAGAGACTATCATTTATGGGACTTTGTCAGTAACTGTTGCAGTTCAAATGGACCAGTTTCTTCTTCATCCAGATCATAACATGTAAATGTACTTAAAATTGTTGCCTCGTTTTGTGTAGTTTGCTAAATGTTTTAAATTGGGTGTTGTAACTTGTAATCACTCCGCGTGGATTGTAGTCATGCATCTATTATATATCAGTGCTTGTACTGTATCTCTCAGGTTAAACCTGCATGGGGCTGTTCACATATTGCATCCAAAACCACATTAAAAACGCAACGCGTGCTTCTTACTTTAGCGATGTAAATGTGTTTCTGAACTGGCGATCCTCTGCTGTTTGTCTTTGCTATGGCCACCATCAGCTGTTCGTCACACACGCCGTGTGGTCAATTTTCAAAATAGTTCAACTTTTGCCACTATGTGGATTAATACCAAATGAGTGTCGTTGTTATTACTTAGGGTTATAGTTAAAAGTAGAGGAATATGCTAGTGTGTTAAACTGCATTGCTTTATTGCATTCTTGCATTGGGCTCTCTCATACTCTCTGTGGTGGGCATTTCTCTCTGTCTCGCGCTGAACCCAGTCAACCAATCACAACAGACTGGGTCATCAGACCAATCACAGCAGATTAGCCTCACACAAAGGAATCGCTGAACAAATCATATGAGAGTCGTTGGGATAATTATGTAAAAATAAATGCATATTATAAGACAACGAAGGTGTTTTTTGACCTTGCATGCATTTCAGCCCATTGTTGGAGACCCCAAAATCAAAGTATGTCCTTTTATAATGCAAAACAGGGGTTCTTTAACATATCTGCATGTAAAAGAATGACCAGCGTGTTCCAGTTAAACAAAAATATGCGTATTGTTTTTAATATAGAGAACAAAAAAATGGCTTGAATTGGCACGAGTGATAAAATGATCATGTTGGAGTAAAATCTATTTCTGTCAGGAAGTCTGACTGCCATGGCCTTAGCCTTCTCTGTGTTTCTCCACTTTTGCCCTTGATGTTTCTTTCACCCCATGTTGTGATTCTCCTAGTCTACAACATCAAACAGGTTTGACACTTGACAGATCTCCTCATTTCATTCTTCAATGAGTTTGTCATTTCTCCATGCTGAGGCACTTCTGACAGACAGACAGTTTCCTGGCATCAAACTCACAGCGCTGACATCTCAGCCTTGAGCAGAGACGATGCATCCCATAAGGGGGCGTTACTTTAATTAATAAAACTTTTTGACTAATTCACACTAAAAGACATTCACTGACCAGAGAGAATCATGGGATTACATTTAGCAGCCGACAACCAAACAACTTGTGACATGTCAGTCATCTTGCATCTTGTCATTTATTTGCTTTCTTAAAATGCCTATGCATTAAAGAGCCCCTATTATGGGTTTTTAAAAAATGACCTTCCATGCAGTGTGTAGCACAGCTCTAAGTGAATGGAAACATCCAGCTGAGGTTCAAATCTGAAAGTGCACGGTGTCAGTGTTTAAAACTATTGATTCCATTTAGTCTACTCAGAGTCAAATGAATGATTTGTCCTTTGTTCGAATCTTTTACCTGCACGCATCGACTTCAATACAGGCAGTGTTGGGGAGGTTACTTTGGAAATGTAATAGATTACAGATTACTAATTACCCTATTTAAAATGTAATATGTAGTGTACATTTTCAATTACTTTACAAACGTAAAGTAACTGATTACATCTGATTACTTGTTGATTACTTTAAAGTTTCTAATGGATATTTTCAACTAAATCATTTTCAAGCATTTATACCAAGCAGGTGTGGCTTTACAGTAGCTCTGTTTACTGTTAGAATTTCAAAATCTTTCATCACTTGAATTAAAATGATATTAATTTATTTTTTAAAGTACAGACCCCACAACACTAGACCTTATAACAAAAACACTGTTTACTGTTGTTACAAAATCAATATTTTAGTTAGTTGTGCAGGGTGATTTTTGTGGCATTTGCAATAAAAAAAATACATTTAAGCTATTTTTACAATTTTCATTTTTAAATCGAAGCAACTTAAATCCAAGTAAATCAGATCTTAGTGATCAATAAAACTGCCAACGAAACATATAAGGCAGAATTGTTCAGTTCAATTATTTACTGTAAATAATATGCTGTACTAAAGAGAAACAAATTATAGTATATAAGGGCAAAAACTATAAATCCAATAAAACCAGGTGTTATACATTTAAAATACTATAGTAACTTATAGTAAAGCAAAATATTTAGGAATGAGCATTATATTGTATATATATATACACATTTACAATTCTTCATTAATAAATTACACTACATTATGTAGTATCATTAGTAACTATCATGAACTAATGGTAATAACCATAGTATCTTTTAGCCTTTACTACAGTAAACTATATACAGGCAGTGCAGAATTATTAGGCAAATGAGTATTTTGACCACATCATCCTCTTTATGCATGTTGTCTTACTCCAAGCTGTATAGGCTCGAAAGCCTACTACCAATTAAGCATATTAGGTGATGTGCATCTCTGTAATGAGAAGGGGTGTGGTCTAATGACATCAACACCCTATATCAGGTGTGCATAATTATTAGGCAACTTCCTTTCCTTTGGCAAAATGGGTCAGAAGAAGGACTTGACAGGCTCCGAAAAGTCAAAAATAGTGAGATATCTTGCAGAGGGATGCAGCACTCTTAAAATTGCCAAGCTTCTGAAGCGTGATCATCGAACAATCAAGCGTTTCATTCAAAATAGTCAACAGGGTCGCAAGAAGTGTGTGGAAAAACCAAACCAAAAAACAAGGTGCAAAATAACTGCCCATGAACTGAGAAAAGTCAAGCGTGCAGCTGCCAAGATGCCACTTGCCACCAGTTTTGCCATATTTCAGAGCTGCAACATCACTGGAGTGCCCAAAAGCACAAGGTGTGCAATACTCAGAGACATGGCCAAGGTAAGAAAGGCTGAAAAACGACCACCACTGAACAAGACACAAAAGCTGAAACGTCAAGACTGGGCCAAGAAATATCTCAAGACGGATTTTTCTAAGGTTTTATGGACTGATGAAATGAGAGTGAGTCTTGATGGGCCCGTGGCTGGATCGGTAAAGGGCAGAGAGCTCCAGTCCGACTCCGACGCCAGCAAGGTGGAGGTGGAGTACTAGTTTGGGCTGGTATCATCAAAGATGAGCTTGTGGGGCCTTTTCGGGTTGATGATGGAGTCAAGCTCAACTCTCAGTCCTACTGCCAGTTTCTGGAAGACACCTTCAAGCAGTGGTACAGGAAGAAGTCTGCATCCTTCAAGAAAAACATGATTTTCATGCAGGACAATGCTCCATCACACGCGTCCAAGTACTCCACAGCGTGTCTGGCAAGAAAGGGTCTAAAAGAAGAAAAACAATTGACATGGCCTCCTTGTTCACCTAAGCTGAACCCCATAGAGAACCTGTGGTCCATCATCAAATGTGAGATTTACAAGGAGGGAAAACAGTACACCTCTCTGAACAGTGTCTGGGAGGCTGTGGTTGCTGCTGCACGCAATGTTGATGGTGAGCAGATCAAAACACTGACAGAATCCATGGATGGCAGGCTTTTGAGTGTCCTTGCAAAGTAAGGTGGCTATATTGGTCACTGATTTGTTTTTGTTTTGTTTTTGAATGTCAGAAATGTATATTTGTGAATGTTGAGATGTTATATTGGTTTCACTGGTGAAAATAAATAATTGAAATGGGTATATATTTGTTTTTTGTTAAGTTGCCTAATAATTCTGCACAGTAATAGTCACCTGCACACACAGATATCCTCCTAAAATAGCTAAAACTAAAAACAAACTAAAAACTACTTCCAAAAATATTCAGCTTTGATATTAATGAGTTTTTTGGGTTCATTGAGAACATGGTTGTTGTTCAATAATAAAATTAATCCTCAAAAATACAACTTGCCTAATAATTCTGCACTCCCTATGTGTGTATATATATATATATACACACCTCCTCTCCCTCAGTCATCTTTCCATCAAATAAATTTCTTGTGTTAGCCTAATTGGTTGGTGACATCACTGACCTGAGCGAGAGGTGGCAGTAACACACCAAAAGGTTTGTTGTCGACCACTGAATAACAGGAAGAAGAAGAAATCATCATTCTCGCCATTATATGGATTTACTTTCACCGACTAGACCCCGGCCTCACAGCTCTGTGAATATCGGTGCCGTCACTTATTAATCTGCGATCAGTAAATGTAGCTTGTGTTGACGCTACTGTGCTACTTCAATAATAAAATAGCTATTTGATTTTGAAAATAGCAACGCTAACGCCACGCTACTGAGAAATGTAGTTAAGCTAGTAGAGTCACTACTTGTAGCGACGCTACTGCCCAACACAGTTAATGTGATAGTCTGTTGATGCCCTGAATTTCACAAATCGATAACTTGAGTCATAATATGATTCGAAATGAAAGGCTCTGTTTTTATTTCTGTACACTCACGATAACGACATTTGCTTTTATAAAATAAAGAAAGACTAGGTTACATACCTGCAGATGCTTCCTTGGGTTCGACATTGAAGCCTTTGGTGTCGAGAACATTTTAACAGCTGGCAAACAAATTTTGCACTGCATTGTTATTTGTGTGCCCTTCTCGGATTTCAGAGTGAAATTATTTTTAAATTTCCAGCAATGAAATGCATTTTTATCACTCGCCATGATGTCAGCTCACAGACTGGTTGTAGTGGCCTAACGCTTTCAGCAGCAGAGAGGATTAATGTAACTGGTAGACGTAATGCGCCGCAATCAAACCGGAAAACCAATCAAAAGCATCAGAATAGCACCGCTTTAATAAATGGCCTTAGCAGAAGGCATCGTGCACATCAAAAACAGGCAAAGTAACAGATTCCTATTATTCAACATATTTAAATGTAACCCCATTTGTAATCTTTAACATTTTCATAATTAGATGTAATTTAGTTACACATTCTCTCTCAGTAACTGTAAGAAATTACTGTTACTTTTCTTTTGTAATTAAATTACGTAACGCCGTTACATGTAACTAGTTTCTCCCTCAACACTGGATACGGGACATCGGGAAATATGAAGTGCCGATTCCGGTAAAACGTAAACTTTCCTTTCAGACACTAGCAGAGTGCAAGGAATCATGGCATTGATCATGACGCAAAGATTACTATCACTGAGAGATGGCCACACATGTGGCTGTGGGGAATAAAGGGTTAAAGTTAATTTTCACAACAATACCACAGTATACCATGTGCTGTGTTTGTTCCTGTCATTTTATAATGATTTATACAATAACCGACCCTGCAGCGTGAGATTCGTCGTCCATTTGTTATTTAAGGAAAGATCAGCAAAGACTACTAGTGTTGGGGACTTTGTCAGTAACCGTTACACAGTTTGTCTGGACCGTTTTCTTCTTCCTCCGTATGCTGTAAGTGTTTCTCCTTCCAACACAACGTGAAGTGTGATTAAAATGGTTGCCTCGTTTTCTGAAGTTTGCAAAATATGTATTTAATTGTGTGTTGTAACTTGTAATTGCTCTGCGCAGCTTATAATCCCATATCCATTATACTGTAGATCAGTGCTTGTAAATGTATCTCTCAGGTTAAATCTTTATGGGCTATTCACATATTGTGCCCAAACCATGTCATTGTGATAATTAGCTAAAAATAAATGCATGTTATATAACAATGAATGTGCTTTTTGACCTTACATGCATATCAGTCTGTTGTTGGAGACCCCAAAATCAAAATATGACCTTTTATAATGCGTAATAGGGGCTCTTTAAGCATTAAGATCTTCCTTAAATGATCTGAAGATAGTTCATTTAAAGACAAAAAGAGGTGCATGACCACATGATACTTCAATATTTCTTAAAAATAACGATCACCCTTAGGCCATCAAAGAAATCTCAACAAGTTCAAATCATCTTCTTGCAGCCACAACAAATGAATCATGTCTTCAATATCTGCAATAATCACAACTTAAACTTTTCTGAAACAGTAAAATCAGTAAACTTGTTAAGTCTGGACCATGTAAGATGTCTTATTTATTTATTTATTTATTTATTTAGGTTTTAATGCCATATCAGCAGCATTGGCTATATTCGTGGCAAAACATCAAAATATATAATAAATATACAATATATAATTATATCAGTTTCTTAAACACATTGTAAAAAAAATGTATTAAAAAAAAAAAAAAATACAAATAACAACAACACAAAAAAAAAAAAAAAAGTCATATACAATCTTTTAGTTTGATTAAAGATAAATATTCTAAAGTTGCTCCTGAAGACACCTTTTCAAACATTTGACTAAAAATATTTCCAGAATAAATACATTCTCTAATATTATTTTAAAATACACATTCTATTAAAATATGTTTTATGGTCAAAATATTCTTACACAAGTCACAAATAGGTTTTTCTTCTTTCAATAAATATGCGTGTGTAAGTCTTGAGTGTCCGATTCTACATTTCGCATGTACAACCTGGTCATGTCTACTTTTAAAAATGGTAATTATTTATTTCATTTACAAATGGATTCACTTCATACTATTTGTTATTTCTACATTCATCCCATTCCATTTGCCATTTCTGATTAATATACATATTTAAAACAGGTTTCACATCAGACACAGGAATTTTACATTCTCTTATTTCCAACTGTAGGGCTTCCTTAGCTGCTTTATTTGCACTTTCATTTCCAATGAATCCCATATGACCAGGTATATATCCAACAGAAAATAACATTGAAGGCCTTTTCCCTTAAAAGGTGTACTTTTTCTATTATGTTAAAAATCATAGGATGATCAGTTTTCATAGATTCAAGAGCTTGTAAGCAGGACATGGAATCTGTGCAAATTAAAAACTAGCGTTGCTGTTCTTTTACTATTTGTTCCAGAGCTAAAAACAGGGCACAAGCTTCAGCTGTGAATATCGAGCTTTGTCTGGGAATACACTTTCTGAAACACTCTGAACCAATGACTGCTGCAGCAGATACTAGTCCATCTGATTTTGAACCATCTGTATACACTGATACACAAGTTGGTAGATTGCATTGCAAGGTTTCCGCTACATTAATTTTTCCATGGCGGGGCGCCACGCCAAAATTCATCCCGCCACAGCTACATTACAGCTTCTCATTCAAAACATTGTCCTTTTTTTAAATAGCAGGTTATAATCGCACCAAAACGTATTAAAAGGTAAGTGAATTATAACAGCGCAAACTTTTCTGTAACCGTAGTGCTGTGCGTAATTAGATTAACCCTTTAAGGTGACATGCTAACTGACTGACTGACAGGTGCATGATGCGTGAGGCCAGCAAACACGACGTATAGCTTTCAGTTAGGATGGACACAGTTTCCATAATTATACTTTATTTATAGATAAAGGTCTATAGCTGCATACAACAAACAAAGACTTTATCTTGCTGGAGTTTATAGCCGTTTCACTTTACCTCAAGACGCATTAATGACCCTCTGTAGGTCTATTGGAGACGTTCATAAATATTCCTACCAAATCTAATAAAGGTTGGAGACAAATTCACTACGTAAACACGCTAAATTGCACTTGAGCAGCGTATATTTGACGGCGTGCAAGAAGTTTTGTGCACGAACAGAGGAAATCCTAGCGCAAACAAAAAGATCTGCATGCTCGTATTACATAAATCCGATCTCAACTTGTACTGTAGTACTGCGTCAGGACATTTGTCATTGAAATACCGCCAAAGTTAGTTGGTAGATCAAAAGGCCTGCTGCCACTATTCTTCCTGCTGCCACCTGCTGCTAAATTCTTCCTGATAAACACGGTGGATTTCCCTTTTTTAAACTGAGACAGGTGCATTATAACATATGGCTTTTTAATATACCAAGGTGGTATAGGGCACACATGCATCATTGTTATTATATCAAGATCAATATCAAACTTCTCCAAGTGAGTTTTCTGTAAGATGTCTCTTGTAATGTAACACCACAATCAAAAACAACACAGAGCAATCCTTTCCAGAATATAAACACCATGGCTGCGTCCGAAATCACCTACTACTCAGTAGGTAGTACATTTGAATTTAAATTTACTACATGACCGTTTAAAAAGGGCTTTCTATACAGTATGAATGCGAGTAGTTTGAACGGAACTTGAATGTACTACATCCACCATTTCCAATTATTACGTGACCTACCTGTGTCAGTTGCATCACTCCTATTCAGGATTTCTCTCAGGTGGCATTATGGGATAGCGTAACTTCCATCAAATAAGCACTTCATAATCTTGGCAGAAGTAGGTCATCCGGGTACTTCTCGCATACCGTTTTTCGAATTTGATGAATTCGGACATAACCGGCTCACATACTTTTTTTGTGTACTATATAGTATGGAAGTATGTGATTTTAGACGGAGCCATGATGGTGTATGAACCATAATTCTCATCACTACATTTTAGGTCTTCAGCTTGTACTCTCTGCATTACCAAGGTATGTAATGAAATCAGAATATTCAGAACGTTGTTTCAGTCTTCTCTTTAGGCTCAGAGTACACTATTCTGCACTTATTTTGCTGTCTGGCATACAAACATCTTTATTCCTCAAAGACAGGCCAATGGAATAATGACCCTCCACCACCTTCAAAGAGTCTGTTGCCATCTCAATGAACTTATGATCTTCTCTTGAAAAACCAATTTGTTCATTTTTGCTACATTCAGGAAAAATCAATTTCAAATTGTTTCTGCCAAAGTTCTCCCAAGAACCAATCATTGTGTTTTGTTTGCTATTCTCTCTGGAATAATGGGATCAAATAGCCATGATGTTTCGTGGTCTCTTCTTGCATCAACCTTGCAAGTTCAGATGCCAAAAATCTGAAATATTCTCATTTCTTTGCATGAGCTCTTTAATGGCCAACATTGAAGTTTTAAATCCACTTGCACAGTTTTATTAGCCAAGCTTTTGCAGTAAGCTGAACTTTTCTCTTCAGGTTCAAGTTCAGTCATAATGAGGAAACACCATGTGCATCTTAGCTTGTCTATTATAAATGCACAAGCAAGAAAGCACAATCCGAATCAAACAAATCCAAACAGAAAATGGGGGTAAAGTTGGTTTTATATCGGTTTTCACATTAGACTTTCTTCTTAATAATACAATTTCTGTAAAGTATTCTTTACGAATTCTAAATAGGCAAATCATATGAGCAGCCAATGACTATCAAAGTACAACATTGTTCACAGTCAATGTAATAGTGTTAATGTTGTTTTGAAGTCAAACTTACATGGGATTTCAGACCGAATATTCAAAGTAGTGTGGTAACTGCTCAATAATGAGGGAATGTACGATCATAAAACCAACTGTACATCAATAAACCCAAAGACATGGTGCTCCTCAAACTCCTCCACAGACGTCAAAACAAGGGCTTAAACACCAGCAGCGCTACTTCGCCAGTAGGCCAACAGCAACAAAGACAAAGTTAAATCCCATGCCCTACCGGTTCGATGTCAGCAACCATCGGAGATCATCAATCCGGTTGTTCCGAAAGTCCATTCATGCAATAGTCTCTCTCATTGGATCGCGTGAATGAATCCATCCTCCGTCTGCAATGCTCTTCATTCCAACGGTGAAATCATACGTGTCTCCTCGGAAAATCCAAGTTCACCCACTAACAGATTCGTTTCTTGACTAAATTGTAACGGCCGACAACATAGGCACACTGTCTGAGTGAGGGAATAACCTGTGGCACGTCAGTGATTTTGCATGTGACATGTTGTTTATTTGCTTCATCGCATATTTTACAAACATTGAAACGTTTCTTAAAATATCTTAAGACTGTTCATGTAAAGACAAAAAAGAAAAGAATAGTATGATCGACAAATAATGTGAGTTCCACACTCACGGCAGCAACAGGTGCTTTAACTCCTAAACAATCAAATCAATGACGTTTTCCTTTGGTCACATGACATCACACGTAAATAAAAACAGGGGTGCCCAAACTTTTTCTTATGAAGGTCCAAAAACCAAACTTGTTAGTTAGTTGTCAATGGGTAATTCCCTAATTCATTTAATAATATTTTAAAAAGGCTATAAAACATTCTTTTAACAAATATAGTATTTTATTTCTTTTTTTAAATATTTTAATATATGCTTATTACAGTATAAACAGTATTACAGTATGTAACAGAATTACACTAGTTTTTGCCTTGATTTGATGGCCGATGTCTTCTGCATAGTCCTCTATCCGTCGAGTGGCAGCATTTACATTTTATAAAATCAGATTCATTTACAACATTTAATTGAAACATTTAATTTGAGCTTGTTTTTTTATAGCTCAGCAACAAAACAAACAAAACGGTTACGTCAAATTAGAAATGACGATCTCTGTATTAAAGGCATTCGCCCCAGCCCTCTTCATCATTCTCACTCTTCTCTCAGATGGGATGGTGGGCCAAATCAAAGGTTACAATGGGCCAATTTTGGCCTGCGGGCCCTACTTTGTGCATCTCTGCACTTAAAAGTTCATCAGCAGCAACTAAGCAAAAAATTGTAAAATGCATAACATGCAATTATCATGCAATTTAGTAAAATTTTCCTCTCCAAAGTCCACATTTAGCAGTCAAATAATATGCAACTGATACTGTATGGTGGTCAATTAGAGCAACTTGATTTAAAATGCATTAGATTGACAACCCAAGCATAACGCTATTTTTAAAAGAGCATGAAAAATCATGTTTTCCATACACAGCATGTCTGCATTGGCTGTAACAGCTCAGTCCTTAAACCTCAAATTTATAGCCAGCCCTGTATACTGTGAATACAATTTCCCCACATTCTGCATATGCAATTCCTCCTTATTGCCTTGTTTTCTCACACTGCGGAATGTTCTATCAGGGTGAATTGATGTTTTGAATCTACTAATGGCCAAATCAATGTCAAACATCCAACACTGCCTACTTGCTTTACATGCACAAGAAGAAAAATAAACTTATAACCGCTTATGCTCTGTGTCATTATGTTCTCATATCTTTCAAATCACCTACTAGATGACAAGTGGTTTTTCACAATTGGAGAAAAAGATATCAGCACCACTGAGGGTTCCATCATTAGTATTGATTTATAAAAATGTACAGCTAGACAGCTGGAAAGATAACATTTTTTGTTCCTTCATCTATATAGGGCAGCTGAAGGTCATACATACTATATAAGGAAATAAATTTTTTTTAAATATTATAAAAGCTTAATTTTAAGGTATAGTATAGTCAGTCAGTCTTTATTCATTTCCCGAAGGCAATTTGGTTGCAGCATACAAGCATGTCACACATAATACACAAAAACACAATGTACAATACAATTCTACCCTAAATTAAAAAAATTTACAGCTGAGGGGATGAATGAAAGTTTAAACCGATTTGTTTTACTAATAGGAGTTCTATATCGAATATCAGAAGGGAGAAGATAAAACTCGTGGTGCATAGGATGGGAATCATCTGACAGAATACTCTGAGCTTTACTCAAAACTTGTCTAGGGTATGACTGAGCCATGGTTATCTGTTTTCTCCCTGTTATTTTCCCTCCTAGGTTCACAATTTTCTCCAAAAAAACTCTTATTTTTCACTCTTAGAGAATTGAACCAACATAGCAAAGAAAATGATAACAGTGACTGAATGTATGAACTGTAAAACATGCACATTAATAGTATAGTATAGTATAGTATAGTATAGTATAGTATAGTATAGTATAGTATAGTAAGTAGAAACTACACAGATAATTATTGAAAACTATTACTACTGAAGACCTTTCCAAAAGGACTGCCATAATGGATTAAAACTGTTCTTTTCAACATTCACAATTCCATCAATTCAGACAATATTGCTAACAACACTGGTAGAAATGCAGCTCAAACTAGGACAAACAGCCTCTCTCCAACATTGTCTTTCTCATGTCATAAACAATTAAACCAAAATAATTCAAGCTCTAACCTAACTCCCTTCCTAACAAACCATACATCAGCTGAAAGATCATTTATTCACCCTGTATAAATCTCAATTTTAAATAAACCGACAAAAAAGATTAACAAAGTTTTGTGGTAAAGGGTCACATACACTCACCGGCCACTTTATTAGGTACACCTTATTATTACTGGGTTGGACCCCCTTTTGCCTTCAGAACTGCCTTAATCCTTCGTGGCATAGATTCAACAAGGTACTGCAAATATTCCTCAGAGATTTTTGGTCCATACTGACATGATAGCCTCACGCAGTTGCTGCAGATTTGTCGGCTGCACATCCATGATGTGAATCTCCCGTTCCACCACATCTCAAAGGTGCTCTATTGGAGTGAGATCTGGTGACTGTGGAGGCCATTTGAGTACAGTCAACTCATTGTTATGTTCAAGAAACCAGTCTGAGATGATTCGCACTTTATGACATGGTGCGTTATCCTGCTGGAAGTAATAAAGGGATGGACATGTCAGCAACAATACTCAGGTAGGCTGTGGTGTTGACACGATGCTCAATTGGTACTAATGGGCCCAAAGTGTGCCAAGAAAATATCCGCCACACCATTACACCACCACCAGCAGCCTGAACCGTTGATACAAGGCAGGAATGGATCCATGCTTTTTATGTTGTTAACGGCAACTTCGGACCATACTATCCGAATGTTGCAGCAGAAATCGAGACTCATCAGACCAGGCAACATTTTTCCAATCTTCTATTGTCCAATTTTGGTGAGCCCGGGCGAATGATAGCCTCACTTTCCTGTTCTTAGCTGACAGGAGTGGCACCCGGTGTGGTCTTCTGCTGCTGTAGCCCATCCACTTCACAGTTGGACATGTTGTGCATTCAGAGATGCTCTTCTGCATACCTCAGTTGTAACGAGTTTGTTGTTTCAAATGGAGGTGTGCGGCTTGCACGCACAAGCAGTGTGACTCGCTTGTGCCTTCCAGATGCACACAGTTGAATGAATCCTGCAAGAACACCGCAAGTCACGAGACAAGAATTGACCGATCAGCTTCACCTTGTATGGAATATACACATTTCGGTAAGACTTATTATCTCAGACAAAAACAAAACACACAAACGCTGCAGTGCTTTGTAATTTGGGCCGCAGTAAAATTGTTTAGCGTTGACCAGTCCGCGGTGATAAAAAGGTTGAGGACCACTGCCACAGCCATATCACCCTGCAGCCCAAGACCAGTTACTCACTGAAGCTAAGCAGGGCTGAGCCTGGTCAGTACCTGGATGGGAGACCACATGGGAAAAACTAGGTTGCTGTTGGAAGTGGCGTTAGAGAGGCCAGCAGGGGGCGCTCAACCTGTGGTCTGTGTGAGTCCTAATGCCCCAGTAAAAGTGAAGGGGACACTACACTGTCAGTGGGTGCCGTCTTTCGGATGAGACGTTAAACCGAGGTCCTGACTCTCAGTGGTCATTAAAAATCCCATGGCACTTCTCGTAAAGAGTAGGGGTGTAACCCCAGTGTCCTGGCCAAAGTCCCTCAATCGGCCCTTACCCATCATGGCCTCCTAATAATCCCTATCTACTGAATTGGCTCTATTACTGTCTCTTCACTCCACCAATAGCTGGTGTGTGGTGAGCGCACTGGCGCCGTTGTCCTGTGGCTGCCGTCGCATCATCCAAGTGGATGCTACACACTGGTGGTGGTGTGGAGAGACCCCCCCTCATGATTGTGAAGCGCTTTGGGTGTATGGCCATACACAATAAATGCGCTATATAAATACACATTACATTACATTACATTACATTACACTGATTTATAGTATTATACACCAGTGTTTTGAAGTATGAAAATCTACACATCATACATTTATTTATTTAAAAGAACCATATAAATGTCAACAAAAAGTCTTATCAGGGAATTCTGGTAAAGTCAATATATAATTATTAACCATACACTGTATATGAAAATGTACTGTTAACCAGGTTATGGATTTTTTTTAACTGTAGCAGTTTTTTTTTTTTTTTACCATTGAAACGAGGGCCATTTTTTACAGTGTATATAAAGTGCTACTTTATTATCATACTATAAGTAGCATGGGATTGATTCTGAATTTCAGACAGAAACATGACAGAGACACTCAGTACATTCAGAGAAGATTGAGATATCAACCTGATGCCTTCAGGGCTTTCTGTCCTCTCTGCTTTATCCCTTGTCATTTCAAACATAGCAGAAAAAAAAGTCTCTCCCACTCTCATCATAAACAGACAGCGTTGAAAGGAATATTTCACCTGGAAGTGAAAATCTGTCATTATTAAAGGCATTTGCATCTATTTTCAGATGTCTGTGCGTGACCATATCCGTCAACCTCCAAAGAACATAGTGAGAAAAGATTTGAATCATAACACTGGAGTTTGCATGTTCTCCCATGTTGGCGTGGGTTTCCTCCGGGTGCTCCAGTTTCCCCCACAGTCCAAAGACATGCGCTATAAGGGAATTGGATGAACTAAATTGGCTGTAGAGTATGAGTGTGTGTGTGAATGTAAGAATGTATGGGGGTTTCACAGTACTGAGCTGTGGCTGGAAGGGCATCCACTGCATAAAATGTATGCCGGAATAGTTGGCGGTTCATTCCATTGTGACGACCCCTGATAAATAAGGGACTAAACCGAAAGAAAATGAATGGATGAATCATAACATCAGCAGACTTAAAAATAGAGCAATAAAATAAATGCTTTTAAGTAAGTTTTTTATTGTGTAGTCAGTGTTTCGAGAAACTAAATGTATCTCAATATGTTACACAAACATTACATTCAGAAATACCCTCATCTCTCCAATGTCTTGGTGCCTTGTATTGACTCATCAGGCTTCAGACACTGTATTAAATAATACAACAGATCTGTTTCTCAAATTTGACAGGGCAGCTTTCCTAAGTCTTGATATACTGTCCAGCAAAACAGTAACTCTTCACTGATTAAATGATGGCTGTTTTTGTTCGTTTATAAACAGACTGTCACCATCTTTAATAGTGATATTATTCCACTGTCTCTATAAATTCCATAGATACACCAGTATGAATCAGTCGTTCTTTGTCCAGTTTGTTAAAACACACTGATTCATTCTAAAGCAGTGCCAACGACTGGATATGTGGGTGAGACATTGAAACATTTATTCATTTGATTCATTCAAGCAAACTGCTTCATTCAGCAATAAGAAAAATGATTGGATATGTGAGTGAATCATTTAATCATTTGTTAATGTGATTTGTTCATGCGCACTGATTCATTCAGGAACAATAAATGATCACTTATATAAGACACTAAATCATTCATGGAAGCAATATATTTAAACACACTGATTCATTCAGCAACGATACATGATCGGCAATATGAATGAGTCAATGAATCATTCATTCAAGATGTATATTTAAACACACTGATTTGTTCAGGATTCACTGATTCACTAAATTATTTGTTTATTCGAATTAATAAAACACACTGATTCATTCAGGAACAATAAATGATCACTTATATAAGACACTGAATCATTCATGGAAGCAATATATTCAGCACACTCATTCATTCAGGAACGATAAATGATCTAGAAATCTGAAGGAGTCCTTGAATCATTTATGCAAGCAGTAGGTGCGTTCGACTTCATGCAGCGCTGCACAGATCGATCGAAATCTGTCTTAAAGCGGTGCATGCTGGTTAGAAATTCTGTCCGGATTGATGCTGCGCCGAAGCCATGTGACTGTCACATGTGGCATTAAAGTACCGCGACAGTGCTCCGAGATCAGACGACTGACTTAGCCCGTGCAGCGTCTGAAGAGCATCTGCACGAGCTCTGATGACGACACCGATGTTACACGATTGGCCGAGTTCACCGCATGACAACAACCACGTGTGATTCGTGTTTATTATTGGACAACTTCTGTCTCACAAATTTCAAAACAAACAATTAACTTTTCATACCATCTCTATCTTGTACACATCATGCTTATTAAAAGACTACAAATATTTTACTGCAGTATCATCTTTTGTTAAATAATCTGGTTATAAAGGCTAGATTGTTTGCATAGATTTATTTTTGACCTTTTTTATACAGACTATTTACTGCATTCAGCTCCATAAACGATTTAAATGATATATTTTAGTAAATAACCTAAATATTAACTCAAGAGTCTTACAGACTTGAAATAAAATAATTATCATCATTGATCCTGACACCCTAAAGGTTTCTTAACAAACAAAGAACTATTTTATTAAATAATTATAAAATAATTTTTAGGATTATAAAATATATATTTTATTTCCTGTCTAGCTGTTTATTCAGTTTTAAAAGTAACACTGATGTACCTGCTCTTTCTTACTTCTACTTAAAGTGTAGCTCACTTATTTTAGGAATGTCCTTTTGTTCAATCTTTTGGATTAAAATGCTTCTTTGAAAATGCTTTCATTATCCAAAATAATCTTAATCATAGTATAAATTAATCAAAACACCTTGTTTTAGGTTTTACACTAATGTCTATTGGAAAGTTTTATATCTATAAATGTAAATACAGTAAATGTAAACCCCTTTTTAGCATATTAAACAAGAACTATTTGCCTAGAGTGATGTTTAAACTCCTAGAATTTGTGTTTATTGCTTTGTATTTAATAGGCCTGTTCGTTGTTATGTTTGGATTACTCACTCGTTTCCCCTTATTTCTTTCATGCGTTTGTAATATATTTAATTCATAAATCACTTATTGTTAAAAAATGAACTATAGTTTGTAGAGACTGTATTGTGTTTTACTTGTAAATATTTTGTTGTTATAAATAAAAAATAAAAAATGATGATGACGCCATGTGATCGGTCATCATGACTGCCGCAACTTTGAACCCCGAAGTGTCCGGCTTGACGGCTCCGTTTTCAACTCCGCCCCCGCCTGCGCTCGGCTAATCTCGTTGATCGCCGGCTGCAGCTGTGCTTCATGTCGAACGCACCTATTATTTTCAAACACTGATTCATTCAGGAACGGTACATGATCGACAATATGAATGAGTCAATCATTTGTTCATCTGAATCAATAAACGACATAAGTGCACATGTGAGAATGTCACATAAGTTTATCTTTGTTCATCTGATTGTTCAAACACACATTCATGTTGTTTAAACGACATATTAAAAAAACTTAGCTTAAAACGCAGCCTATGTTGCTCAGCCTATCGCATTGTTTATTGTATTGAACTGTGGTATTTCTGCGACCTCTGTCTGTGCTGGCATTTAGTAAACAAACAGCCGTCCTGCTCATGTGAGATTGCTTAAACAACACCTCTGAGGTAGACAAAAGATAATAAAGTCTGTTTGTCCTCTCCGTCTCCTCAGCGGCATGACCTTGCTCAGCTCTGTGCTCTCGGGTTCACTGGCCACTTTCATTTGTAACAAATCGTGCCAGGACCAGTTCAGCAGTGGCAGGAGCTTTATGGGAAATGTTCCATCACTTACTCTGTGTATGAGAGCAAAAGGTCACTGCAAGAATAGAGTTGGTACTTGGGGGACGGGAGGTTATTATGACGAGCCTGTAAAGTTTGAAGGACTTTAAAGAGTATTTCTAGAGAGAGAGAAAAGACAGTTAGGCTGATCTGACAGCAGGGTTGTGCTTTTTAAGAGTTAATTTAGAACGTATATAAGGACACGTTCACATCTTGGATGTACATAGGTGCATCTTTTTTTTCTTTCTTCTTACCCCTTCATTCATTCATTCATTTTCCTTCGGCTTAGTACCTTATTTATCAGGGGTCACCATAGCGGAATGAACCGCCAACTATTACAGCGTATGTTTTACCCAGCGGATGCCCTTGCAGCTGCAAGCCAGTACTGGGAAACACCTATACACTCTCACATTCACACACTCATACCACCCGCTTCGAATGTTATCACTCGATTGAATGGCTATTATCAGTGGTTATCAAATGGGCCAGTAGGGGCCTTCTGCGCCTACTAGTAGGCTCAGTAGGCTGTTATCATCCATCCACATGGTTAATCAGCTATACTAATAGAGAGGACTCCAGATCCAGATCTGTTTTTACATTACTGTGACGGTTGGGGTAAACGTTAATAACATACAATTAATGGGAAATTTAATAAATAATATAAAAAATTCTTGTTAACTTAGAGCCGCATGTGATCTGTAGCTGATTATCCATGTCGATTGATGATACAAGTAGGCACAGAAGGCCACTACTAGCCTATATCTATCAGCTTATAACCATTGATAATGGCCATTCCATCGAGTGATAACATGCGAATCAGCTGCTCATACACTGTGGCCAATTGTGCCTACCCAATTCACCTGTACAACATGTATTTTGGCTGTGGGGAAAACCGGAGCACCCAGAGGAAACCCACGCCAACACGAGGAGAACATGCAAACTCCACACTGAAATTTATTTATGCTATTTTTCTTTTTATAATTTAACAAAATTAAAATTTGAGTATGGGTAGACTAAATTGTCCGTAGTGTATGAGTGTGGATGAGTGTATGTATGTTTCCCAGACATGGGTTGCGGCTGGAAGGGCATGCGCAGCATGAAAATGTGCTGGATAAGTTGGTGGTTCATTCCGCTGTGGCGACCCCAGATTAATAAAGGGACTAAGCCGACAAGAAAATGAAAGAATGAATGAAAATTTGAGTACTATATATAGTTAGTACATCTGACAATAATGTATGTCAACTGTATGTCACTTAGGTCAAATATTGAGATCCAAAAGTAACTCGAAATATTGTACATATGATTGTACTCAAATAAGTGTTAACAATAAACAAAAAAATAAATAAAAAAAATTAAATTAAGAATATTTTGAATTTAGTAAACTGGGTGACATTTATTTACTCTGTTTTAAGGTACAATTATTGCTATCAATAAACCATTAACTATGACTTTTGCCTAATTTGCTGGCTGCTTATTAATAACTATTAAGGTAGTTGGGTTTAGGTAGGTAAGATTAGGGATGTAGAATAAGATCATGCAGCCTGATCTCAAGAGGAAACGTAACTAATGTTATCAGTTAAGTGGCTAACTCGTATGAATTCATACAAGTTTAGTCCAGTGGCGGCTGGTGTTAAAAAATTTGGGGGGGGGCGCAAACACCAGAAAAAAATCTAACTGTTGGTAAAGTAAGAGTGTAAAAGCCATTTTTCAGGTGATGTATCAAAAAACAAAAATATGACTAAAGCATACAATAAATGCATCACAAATCAGTTCATTTTAGTTCAATTTGGGTTTATTATCAGTAATGAAGTAATCAAGATAATCAGTAAACACACATACACACGCACACACAAACAAATGTTGCCTAATCACTGGCCAGTAGCACTACTTGAAAATAAATTATGCTTTCCTTTTTTTCTTCTGGCTTGCAAATTTCTCAATAACCGTTAAAGTCAGTCATCTCAGTCACCAGTGTCTTCTCTATTGACAGCATAGCCAATGCATTCAGCCTCTCTTGCGTCATGCTGTTTGAAACAGCAAACACGGAAATAGTAAAAGGTATGACTTACATGAACCTGCCGGCCAACTCCGTTTATCATAACAAGTGCTGGAAAAGCCCCGAATATTCACGCGCTCGCGATCACTTGACTATTGGTGAATTTGCAAAGACGGTCGATCTGGTCCAAGCTTCTTGATTCTTTTTTTTTCTTCATCCAAACGCCTTGTGAACGGATATCTTTGCAAAGATACAACGGAATTTTCCTTCATCTCGAGAATATGCATTCTAACTTCTAAGCTCTTTGGTGAGAATGGTCCAATCACAAAAGGCCAATCATATAAAAATAAATATGATTCGTTCTAACAACAAAAATGGGAGGGTTCAGGGCGCAGAGCGCTGCGCCCCAGGGACAATTTAAATCAGGCCAATTAGAGCTTATCGTCATATCACGTGCATTGCAAAAGTTTGTGTACCTACATAGACACTCATTAGTCCGGCGCCCCGCACACATATGAAAAAATATTGTTCATACTTTTTTTTTCAATAAATGTTAGTATGACTACAATAAATGTAAGAATGTTAGAATTAAATCAATTTATTTTGTTAATATTTGTGATAATAAACATTAACATATTAAAGGGGTCTAACTTGAAGGGGGGGCGGCGCCCCAGCGCCCTCTATTGACCAGCCGCCACTGGTTTAGTCATATGAAAATGTATGGTTTTTAAAGGAGGCGTGGCTCCAAACCCCACCCCTAAACCAAACCGTCATTGGAGGATGAGCAAATTGTATTAAATTGTATAAACGTGATCTTACAAATTCATACGAATTAGCCACTTAATCAAAAAGTTACGAAAAGATAGCATTGGATCATGCAGAAATGTACTTAATAAGTAAGTGGCCAATACGTAAACAAATCAGCCTGTTCTCAGGAGGAAACGTAAGTATTTTATGTTTTGTCAGTTTAGTGGCTAATTTGTATGAATTCGTACGAGTTGAGTCGTTACGATTTTAAAAAGGAGGCATGGCACCCAACCCCGTCCCTAAACCCAACCATCATTGGGTGATGAGCAAATCGTACTAAATGGTATTAATAAGATTGTACGAATTCATACGAATTAGCCACAAAATAAAAAAGTTACAAAAGTGTTACCGAAATTAATTTAGTTGTTGTTTGGGTGTTTCCCAGTACTGGGTTGCAGCTGGAAGTTGCTGCGTAAAACATATGCTGGAATATTTGGTGGTTCATTCCGCTGTGACAACCCCAGATAAATAAGGAACTAAGCTGAAAGAAAATGAATGAATGAATGAATGAATGAATATTGTTTGGGTTGGTATACGTTTTTGAAAGAAAACTTTTATGTTCACTATGGCTGGATTTATACTACCATTAACATTAAAAAAAAATGTAGTTGTTATTTTCACTAAAAAGAAAGGTTTCTGTTGTGTGGCTGAACTTGATTAATTGAAATTAGTTACATTTCTGTTCCAACAATGAACTCAAAGCAGTTCTAAAATTATACGATGCTCATGTGAAAATGTTTAGATAATATTTAAATGAATATTACAAAATAACAAATAAATTACATGAAAAATCTAAATGGTTAACCACAATTTATGTGTGTTTGGATTCATCTGATTGGTTAGTCATGTGATTGTTAATGCGAGACCAGCTGTGGTCAATCATAAGCACGTGATCCACTCGAAATTAGTTTAGAAAACTTCACTAAAGCTGCGGTCACACTACGCACATGACCTTGCGTTTCCGGTTTGACGCATTCGCGTGCATATGAATAGAAGTCTATGGGGAGAAAAGTCCAGTGTGACCGCAGCTTTATGGTTCATTTCCAGATGTGAAATCTGTGAATGATCTTGACAATTGTACCGAGCCCAATGGTTTCATATATCAACCTTACAAACACCACCTAACTAATATCTTTAACATATAAAAGAGCACCAGTAATGAGAAAGGAAATAGTTGCTTAGATTTCCAACTACTCAAAACCTGCCACAAGGACACTTAAGATTTGGAGACATTTGGAGTTTTTGAGGAGTATAAATAAGTATAAATCTGAACATTGGCAGGAAATTTAGTTGACACACTTTAATGATCAAATATGTGCTTGTGCACTTTTTATAAATGAGGCGCTGGAACAGTTTTAGAAAGTTCAGAGTGCAAAGTTTTGAGTGTGAAACTCCCAAAGAAGGGCAATTTTTCTCCTCAGTCTTCAGATGAGTGTCCTGGACGATGCATGATGCTTCAGTCTAGGTGATTAATGCTGCTGTTCTCTCATCTTTAACTCCAGAGCAGGACCAGGTTTGGCTAATGGCAGTCAGCCCAGCCAGACTGATTACTAGGAGAAGAGAACTAAATAGTACCTCCTAATTTTCTGCTCAAGAAAAGGCAGATTGTTGGCACTGGTGATAGTCTGGCTTGCCCAGAGTGATCTCTTCATTACCAACAAGACGGCATGACAGATACGGGAAACAGGTTGACCTGTCCAGACAGACTGACTGAGTGCAGTTACTGATGTTCAGTGTGGCTCTACTTTTTATGTTAAACGATGAAGATGGGAATGTAATATTGAGGGGAATTTTATATTGAATTGTGACTAGTTTAACATGCCCATATAGTGCTGTGCAATATGCAACACATGCTCATTGGGAATATGTGTCCAGGGCTATGTTTTTAGATCATTCAAAGTGGCCAAAGTTCCCAGACCTTTAGCTGTCAGTCTGGGAACTTTGGCCACTTTTGAATGGTCAATGATTGTTCGTTATGTTGTATAACTGACTATGTTATATTAACCAACCAATCATGTTTTGATTAAATGTAGCTTTTCAGATTTGATTAAACACGTTACTACAGAGACATGTTAATACGCAGCTGTCAATCAATTCGGTGGGCGGGGGGACCGCACTCCTACGTCAAGTTGCGGTCGGTCTCAAAACCGCTCCAATTGGTCCACCGTTTTTATGTTGTTAAATTAAAAAAAAAAAGGACTGGGTTTGTTTATATCACCCTAATATGATGGTCTATACACTATACCTACACATATGTCTGTCCAAACAGCTTGAAAAGTAGATTTTTTACCATAGGTGCCCTTTAAGATATACAAGCTTAGATGTTGCCAATAATAAAAAAGTTGGCTCTTTTTTTGTATGATAATTCTTCATCAATAAACTAGAATAACCTGTAATATGTCTTATATTCAGTATGAAATGACACTTTTAAGTACACTACTTGTTACTTTAATTTCTCAAACAGTAATTTTTGGGCAAAGTATCGGTATCGGATCCGTATCGCTGATACTTACCTTCATTTTACTTGGTATCGGATCAGATAGGAAACCAGTGGTATCGCACATCGCTCGTGTCCAGAAAAGTGGTATAGAAATGTAAGGAATTATTATTAAAAGCAAGGTTTTGTTGTATTTGTCAGTATCCACAAATAAATATAAAAACAGGTAGTGTTTTTGACAATGTCTTTTTCTTATTGTTATGACCAAAATGACAGAATATTCGAAGGGTTTCCACTGCCATTAAAATAAAAATGAGAATATAAACATACCTACGTGTTTGTTGAGATCACGAGTTGAAGCTAACATGCATTTATGCAGTGAGTATTGCAAACTTTTAATTTAAGTCAAACTGATAAGTGGGTATGCAGGTAGTAAATCACTAATCCACGAGTGCCACAGAAAGTTATACATTATACGTTTATTAATGAACTTTGTCATCAATATAAACATTGCAGCTTTTTTTATCCATTCAGACTTATTTAAAGGTGGAGCTGAAGAAGATTGCTGTAAACTTGACTGCCAAAAATCCTGTTCATTTAAACCAGGGGTCACCAACCTTTTTGAAACTGAGAGCTACTTCTTGGGTGCCGATTAATGTGGAGGGCTACCAGTTTGATACACACTTCTCAAATAACAAATTTGATCAATTTACTTTTAATTATATTTTATAAATAATAATTAATGATAATGTGTGAAGACACTGATCATGTTAATGATTTCTCACAATAGTTGTTAACAATGATTTAACAAGGTAGGAAACAGATAAATATCAATATGCAACACTTTATTTCTATAAATCTTTGCAAGTATTTACATTTTCAAATGATCACTTCTTCAATATTTTTACTAGCCACTAACAATTTTTAACAAATCATCCACTTTGTTGTTCCATGTTTGTACAGATTATCAATTGTGTAAAATAAATCAACTTTCAGATTTTACTGAAATTATCCAAAAATTACCGAATCTACAGCATTTTTAACATAGCCGACGCTCTTCTAATCATTGTAGTTGCCCCGAGTTAGACATCAGAGAGAGTGGAGATTACATCTGTTCCTGTCTTTAAGCACAGTTTTGCCTTCCCATTTACACCAATGCAAGTGTGATTTAAAAATAATAGCTAAAAAAATATTAGATGAAGCTTACTGCCCATAGCAAAATATCTCTGGCACAATTAGCTTTTGCGTGGCCCACATGCTGCAGTGAATTATGGTACATGACTGGACCAAGTCTGGCTTCCAGACAAGGACCAAACATGGACCATATCTGGGCTAAACCTCAGCCAAGTTAATAACCCATAACTGAGCCTGAACTGGGCCAGATATGTTGGTGTGTCAGTACTGCAATGAAACTGATAAACCCATGAATCATTGTGCTTTAGGCGTGATTTACTCTAAGTGACCAGATTGGTTGAATTTTTTTTCTCTATTTGAAAATAATAAACATGTATTTTAAATGTGGGTCAAGAAAGGCCAAGCTTACATGGCCCACGTATCAATTATTAACATCTGGGCCAAATACTACATTTTACATCTGGCCCAAGTATTCTGTGCCACCTTAAAGATGATGCCACTTCTGCCAAACCAGGGCCATGTTTGGCCCACATGCTGTATGCCAGTGCCGGATAAATGCCTGCTGTGCCAGATTTGTGCCAAATCTGGGCCAGAATTATTTGCTTCCTGGGTGGTAAGTGGCTATAGTGAGCTATTTTTAGAACAGGCCCGCAGGCAACTCATGTGATTCTCATGGGTGACCTGGTGACCCCTGATTTAAACCAATCTGAGGATGACTGAGGATCTGCTAAAGTGTTTCCAGAAAACTTTGTTTTACGCATAAGACTTTTAGTCAAAGGTCTGTGGGCAGTGCATGGCGTGACATCTGAGGCTGAGACTACATTTTTGGAAACCACAAAACATGTGCCAGGGGGCTACATCTGACTGCATATTGTGTATAAAACAAATGCTACAGGGCATGTACAGGGTATGATGCTGCTAACAACTTTTATTCCTTTTCGTGCTACTGCTGACAGCTTACCTCTGTATGGACGACTTTTCTGGCGTGACCAGTTTGTGGTGTCGAACTTTGGACAGGGAGCAGACCAGGATTCAAATCTTGAAGGACAGTTCTAGGAACCAGAAAACAAATATTTTTAAAAAGCAGTGTAAAATCATTGTAAAAGCACACGGCTTAGTTGTAAAGTTTTTACAAAATCATTGCTTGGGTTTAGGCAATAGCCGGCCGCAGTCTCTCTGCAACTCTCAAATGGTCGCCCACTGAAGCTCAGTACCTGGAAGGGAGACCACATGGGGGAAACTAGGTTGCTGCTGGAAGTGGTGTTTGTGAGGCCAGCAGGGGGGGGGCGCTCAACCTGTGTTCTACGTGGGTCCTAACACCCCAGTATAGTGAAGGGGACTCTGTTCTGCTCAGTGAGTGCCGTCTTTCAGAAGTTAAACCGAGATCCTGAGTCTCTGTGGTTGTTACAAATTCCAGGATGTCCTTTGAAAAAGAGTAGAGGTTTAACCCCGGCATCCTGGCCAAATTTGCATCTCTGGCATCTCTGTCCATCATGGCCTCCTAACCATCCCCATATGATAATTGGCTTCATTACTCTGTCTCCTCCCCACCAATCAGCTGGTGTGTGGTGTGCGGTCTGGTACAATAAGGCTGCCGTCGTGTCATCCAGGTGGATGCTGCACACTGGTGGTGGATGAGAAGATTCCCCCCAAAAATGTTTAAAAGCGCTTTGAGTGTCCAGAAAAGCGCTATATAAATGTAATTAATTATTATTATCATTAACTATTATAGGAAAGGGGGTGGGTGTAAGCATACAGTATGTATGCAGAAGAAGCCGATGAGGTTCTCTCATGGACCCACAGGAAAAGGACGATGAGATTCGCAGAAATGTACACAGCAGTATCTGGTGAATTTACGAGAAGGACGAGCAAATGGCACGTATAAGAAAATGTGCCCCAGTAGCATATTTGAGATTGTCTAAAATGTACATTGGGGCCTTGGATTTGTGAAAACAAAAACTGGAAGCAGACGTAACCCCGGACATATATTTTGCGGTTCCCAAAAATGTAGCCCTGGGCACATATCTTCAATGAAACTGGGTTGGCAATATGAAAATATATACCATATGGACAAAATGAAAAAAAGAAATCATATCACATTATGCTTTAGCGTTAATTACATGGTGTCACAAAATACATTGTTCATGGTTTGCCAAAACTCAGCCTCTTTTTGGTTGTCTTAGTGGGTGGCAATGTTTGCTGTAAAATTCAGGACAAAAGAGTTTAAATCTGGGACTCATTTTTCAACAGAGAAGATCAAAACATGGCACTTGTTGTCAGGGTTCTGCCACTCTGGTCTTGTTAACTCTTGTTTTGGTGGCAGAGTCCAGACACTAGCTCTGTCTTGTCATGCTCTGTTGTGCTCGGCTCGAGTTTTCTCGGGTCGAGCACTTGTCTTCTGTCATTGTGTGTGTCTCTGTGTGCGCGCGCTGTCGGGAGTGCGTGCGGACCCTGCGCGCTCACGCTTAATGCGGACGTGTACGGCCTGCGCATGCTTGTGACGCGCACGCGCGCGCTCGTACTCGTGTTTGTTTTGTTCTGTCGGCATCGCGTTGTTTCATTCTCAGCGTCTCAGTCTGGTTGGTTTTGGTTTCTGTTGGCGCTGAGATGAAGCATGCGCGAAGCTTATGTGTGAGCGCACGGTAAGATGTTTACATCTATCGTGTGCTCGTGTCTCCTGTTCAGTCGTCTGTTGGTGTTGTGTTTAGCACGTGGTGTATGTTTACATGCACTGCGTGCTTGCGTGTTCTAGTCTTGTTTTATGTGCTCTCCCGTTTATTGTCTAGCCCCACCCTCCTTGTTAACCCATTATTAGTTTATCATGTTCACCTGTTTGTGTGTTAATTTACGCTTGTATATAATCTCCTCATGTCTGCTGTCCTGTGCCAGTTCGTCATCATTGTACACCGCTTCCTCCTTGTCCTGTCCAGATCCCTGCCAGCCTGCCTTGTCAAGTTTCATTGTGTGTATATTTGTTTCGTTAATGTTTTCCCCCCTCGGGGTTGTTTATTTTGCTCTTTGTTTTATTTTGTTATTAATAAATACCCTATTTCCTGCACTTGAGTCCTCGCTCCTTTTCCCCACCACAAACCCTGACACTTGTGAAGTTCACTTGTAGTAAGGACAGCTTGTTTGTGCCATCTAATATTCCATTTGGAAATCTAATCAGAGATGAAGCAATTAGCTTCCTTCTTACAATACCCTGTGAAGTTTGTTTGTCCATGCTATTAGCACTTTGATGGTTGAACCTTTGAGTGGTTTCGTCCTACATGTTTAAAGCTGAATCGAGTCACTTTTGATGCAAAGTGAACTATAAATAAGCCATTAGTGGTTGAAAACATCACAACAGCGTTGGGGTGGGATCTGCTGGCTAAACAACCACAAAGAGTTGGGAGGAAACTTTTCAAAAGCACTCATTAATTTGTAATTCTTCCACTGAAATTACACACTTCAGCTGTAAGCGACTCTGGGAGGCAAATATTTCTGACTCCAAACATCGCGAACAAACAACACGGGCATCTTTCAAATCAGGATTTGAAAGACCACAGCTGCCAGATCTCATGTATAAAGCTCTATTCTGTCCAGTAGAACATAATTACTCTCGCCCACGCAAGCCAATATGATAATACACACGTTCTCTTTGATGCTTTTAGGGTGAGAACAGAGAGACGGAGCGTGCTGATAAGATGTTTGGCGAAGACATGGCGTGTTTTCCAGCTTGGTGTCAGTCTCGGCTTCAGATCAGTATGATTCATTCGGAGCTCTGCGCTTTAATTACAAATTGCCTGCAGCACAAGCCTTCAGTAGCAACAAAACACACTATTTACTACTTGATTGCCACAGGCATGCAGCTAGCAAAGACAGCCCGCAAGCTTCTATAGGGAAAGTCTGAGCCTCACAGATGTTCGCTGTCATACTAAAGAAGCAGATCCAGGTGCAATGCAAGATGACCTTCAGCCAAAGCGAGAGAGATAAAGCCAGAGAGAAGCTGTGCAGAATGCTGACTTGCAGCAGGGACTGTGAAGAAATATGTTTCTCAGCAATTTTATCTATATTGCGCTGTATAAATTTTTAATCTTTTAACAAACATCGTGTTTTCCCGGGGTTTATATCACCACTGTAAACCTGGTGGGATGCGGTGTCTTGGGTAAACACTCAGTGGTCTTGCATTGCTTTGGCAAGACCTTTCAAATACAGTAGGTCCTGAGAGGGTTTTCTTTATTTTACTTATTCATTTATTTTCCAGCTTAAAGGAATAGTTTGAGCACAAATTGCGTCATCACTTACTCACTTGCATGATGATCTCGAAGTGTGCATGCCTTGCTTTTATCTGCAACACAAAAAGGAAGTCAGTGTAATGAAAGTTAATAGAGATCCATGGTATTGAGCATCAAACGCATGATAAAATATCAAAAGTATAGTGTATTTGTGCGCTATATTTTTCTGGAGAAGCTTTCTGTTTACAGGGTACATTCTCAGAATGTTTGTTACCATCTTTGGAAAATCTTCCAAAACATATACAGTACAGTTGAATTTATTAAACACCCAAAATTATTAGCCCCCTCCCCTGTTTATGTTTTTCCCCAATTTCTGTTTAACGGAGGGAAGATTTTCTCAACACATTTCTAAACATAATAGTTTTAATAACTCATTTTTAATAACTGATTTATTTTATTTTTGTCATGATGACAGTAAATATTATTTGACTAGATATTTTTCAAGACACTTCTATACAGGTTAAAGTGAAATTTAAAGGCTTAACTAGGTTAATTAAGTTTACTAGGATATGGTAATTAATTAGGCAAGTTATTGTATAACGATGGTTTGTTCTGTAGACTATCAAAAAAACAAAGGCTGTTTCTCAATATGCGTTCTTCAGCGGTCTTGCGTCCTCGTGTTCTCATGTAACGTCATCATCAGCTGCCAAAGTTCAGTTCCAATACTCAAGACCGCAAGAACAGAGGATGCGTGAAACTTCCCGGATGTGATCTTGATATCGAGGACGCATCGATGCAGACTTGAGCACCGATCTCGCTCTAGAAGTCCCAGAAGTCATTGCGACTGGAGGTGGGAAGCGCAGCATTTTATTTAGATTTAGTATTAAAGTTCAGAGATATAACTTATTTACCTCAGGAGTTTCCCTAAATTAGACGGTGAATATACACATTACCATGGACATCTTAATAAAGGAATAAACATATTAAGGGTGTTTGTTTGCTGAAATTCGTATTAAAATATGTTTATTTACATTGTGCATTGTGTAACGTATTTATAATGTTTTTATGCCTAGTATATATTTTGAAAAGGGGAAAACAATAAATCGTGGTATAAATGCTGTAATGTTTAAATAATTAACACATGAAGGTCACATGACCATCAGGAAGAACGCAGCATCCCATTTCTCAGAGGACGCCTTCTCTGTTCACGTGGTCTGCCGAGTTTGTTCTTCCGAGGACACCTGGCAAGACCGGTCTCCACAAGAACGCAAGTCCGTTCTCTGCGTTCTTGGAATTGAGAAACAGCCAAAGAGTTTAGGTGCAAAAGCCGTTAAACGCCACTTCCGGCAAAAATGAGCTAATGACATTGAGCGAATGCTTTAGGCACGTAGTACACCATCAACAAATAGATTTGCTTCTAATCATCCAAATCCCAGCGTCAGCGCATTCAGAAATAACAGTTTGTTGGCAAAAAACGCTAAAAGCCACTTGCCTTTGACAGCAAAAGACGATATATCCCGAGAACCGAATCGAATCATATGTTTTCAATGTAGCAGCGCGCTGATACGCCGGCTTTTATGAGGGGACTGTTTTTTCCGCTTTCGATTTTAAAAGACGGAGTTTGATGAACTGGATGAGGCTATCCGACTGTCAGTGAATGGCAAATGAAAACGTCCCTTACCTCAAAACTCTGTGCATTATAAGAAAAAGAAAACACACTGTACAGTCAGAAGTGTAGCATGCATTCATAACGTTTGTTTGCGCAGCGGCGCTACTTTGAATGAGTCCGATTTACTATACATTAAACGGCAACTGCGTTTCACGAAAGACAGAGTTAAGATGTCATTCTTTTACCCCTCGATGCTATGAGGATAAACAAGAGACCAAGACCTTAAGTATGGTGAGAATGAATGAATGACAGCTTCTAAAATTGTCTAAGAGACATCCTCTTTTTGCCCAGTCGTCCCACCTTGTGTTTTATTTGCTATTGTAAGCTATTTTTTAAAAGATAAATATAATATATAAAAGTATACATTATTTATATTACTTCATTATACCTATACATCTGATAAGCTTTTTATATTAATGGACAATGCACAGATATTGATGTTTCACAATGTTTTTACACTACATTATATGAATCTGCCAAGCTTAGTTTATAATGTTTACATTGCTCTACATTAAATCTAAATCCCAAATACCAGAAATGACAACAGATTGTTAAGATTAAATTAATGTCAGTTTTAATGTTATTGATTAATGCACTTACTTGACAGATTTCATTCGTTTATTTTCCTTCTGCTTTTTAGCTGGTTTATCACAGCGGAATGAACCGCCACTTACTTTACAGATTTATATATTTTAAATTTTAGGTGTTTTATGTTTGGTAAAATAATTTCTAATTGCATCTTCAGTGATTTTCAGCTAATTACTCTGTCTAAATTACAAATACTCAAATGACTTTAATTGAGTAGTTTTTCTCAGAAATTGTAATTTACTAAGTAGTTTGAAAAATGTGTACTTTTACTTTCCCTTGAGTACATTTTTAGTGCAGTATTAGTACTTTTACTCGACTACTTTCCTTCAACTTGCAGTCACTACTTTATTTTTCTTGTCTATGGGGATTAGAGTCCAGTCCTGTGATTTCTGTCCAATCAAATCACACATAGATGGTAAATTGCATCATAATGAACTACCTCAAGACATGGGCGATGTTTAATTGCTGTTGGATAAAAACTGTTTGGAATCATTAAAAGTGTCCATAAAGATGACCAAAATCTTTACGCACATTGACCCTGAGACTGTTTAGATGTCACTGATGAGAAGATGACGAATGTTTACCGTATGATGACCGAAATGGCCTTAAACACCCAGCAGGCACAAGACGCCAGATTGACAACATGACGGCAGATTGACGTTGTACCCCAACGTCGTGGCGATGTTGCATTTTGTTAGGAAATGAAAAATCGGGCTGATGTCAATCTCCAACGTCCAACCTAAAATCAACCAAATATCAACAGCGTCTTACAGCTTGATTTTGTGTGGACGTTACCACCATGGAGTCTATCAAATGTTGGATTTTGGTTGCCATACCTGATGAATAAATGTCAGTATTTGACGTCAATATGACGTTGGTTTAAGATGTTGGCTCAACGTTGGATTTTGGTTACTTTCTAACACAACCTAAAATCAACCAAATATCAACATCGTCTTACAGCTTGATGTTGTGTGGACGTTACCACTATGGAGCATACCTGTCAACCCTCCCGTTTTTCCCAGGATTCTCCCGTATTTTACAGTCCTATCCCGCTGTCATCCCGTAAAGGTATTTTTCCGTATTTCTCCCGTATTTTTTATCTTTCCGATCCTCCCTATATGCAACCCATACCGCTCCCATCCCATCACCTTGCTCTTAAATGTGAACCAGTTTTGTGCTTTTATTTTATTTAGGCATGAAAACCTGATGGAAACACTTTGAAATAAACATAAAAACGGCGCGATTCATTTCCTTTTCATTACAGGCGCAATTGCCTCTATGCAATCCTCAAAACAGTCAGTTCATATAAAGATGCATGACTGTCAGCTGATGCTCTCCATAGTGATAATAGACGCTGTTTCCCAAGCGGATTCTGTACGTATGGGATTTGATGCTGAGCCCAAGTGGACACTGGGTTTTGGGTGCTTGTTTGAACAGACATATACACATAATAATAATAATAATAATAATAATAGTAGTTCATTCCACTGTGGCGACCCCAGATTAATAAAGGGACTAAGCCGAAAATAAAATAAATGAATGAATGAATAAATAATAATAACAACAACATCTAGACATGTCGATCTTGTTGGGTTTTCTTTTAAATACAACAAATTTTGTCTTAAATGAGCATAAACAGTTAGGAAAACAATCAAATGCTTTCACTATAGATCTGTGCAGTTTTAAAGTGACAACTCTGTTATTTAATGTAATCAAACCAAAAACAATCTAAATGAGAGATTAATTCGCTGCTCTTTAATCAGAATGTTTAAGTTATACAGTGAAGAAAAGATGAGATTTGATAACTTGATTCTATTTCTTTATAATAGCTAATAGTTTTAATGAGCTGAACTGTTTGCTAATTTATTTGCAGTTTTTTCTAATGTATACTAATTATTATATCCTTTGTAAATAATAATAAAAACGCATTTCTGATCGTTTCAGAAGTTTATTTACAATGAAACAGCTCCAGATGAACATATTTATTTTATTTATTTTTGTTTAGTTTTTTTTGTTAAGTTAAGTATCCCTTATTTTTACATCCCAATGTTGACAGGTATGATGGAGTCTATCAAATGTTGGATTTTGGTTGCCATACCTGATGAATAAATGTCAGTATTTGACGTCAATATGACGTTGGTTTAAGATGCTGGCTCGACGTTGGATTTTGGTTACTTTTTAACACAACCTAAAATCAACCAAATATCAACGTCATTTGACGTCGTTATTGGACATCAAGATATCGTTGTCCTTAGACGCTGGCTAGACATTGCATTTTGGTCACCTGCCATTACAATCTAAATCTAACCAAATATGCTGTGTGCCTGCTGTGCAATCACTAAATGCACTAAAGAACGTTTACACACATCCACAAATTACATGTAAATTCATCAGCTTTTTACAGCGTAATACTCACTACTCACTACTCTTGAGTACATTTGAAAGGTCTACTTTTTATTCATAGTTTGAGTAATATTTACCACAGCTACTTTTACTCTACTTGCACTACACTTTTAGGCAAGTCATGGTACTTTTACTTAAGTATGATTTTTCAGTACTCTCTCCACCACTGCATATAGGAAACTGAATCAGACACATTGCATGCTGCACACTTTAAAACTTTGCATATATTTCATTAATTTTCCTTCAGTTTAGTGCCTTTATTGATCAGGGGTCACCACAGCGGAATGAACCAGCATATGTTTTGCACAGTGGATGGATGCCCTTCCAGCTGAAAACACCCATACACACTCACATCCACACACATACACTATGGTCAAATTAGCTTACCCAATTCACCTATAGAGCATGTCTTTGGACTGTGGGGGAAACCGGAGCACCAGGAGGAAACTTCACACAGAAATGCCAATGCATGTGACCACCTGGCGACAGTGCTATCCTGTCTTTGTATGTATTTATTTTGATAAAAAATAAGTTACAAAAAAATACAGTACCTAAAGCGTGTGCTCTGAATCCAAAGCCTCAGGTGTCCACTTTTTAAAAGGTCAACTCAGCTAAACTGCTTTGCAGCACACAGCAGTTGCGTGTTCCATAAAAAGCACTATTTAATAAAAGAAGCAGGTTTTTAATAAAAGCAACCCTACAGTAACCTTTCAGAGGATTTCAGAAAGCACAAGGTAACAGCACGATCAAGCTTTTGATGTGCTTCTAACAAGAAGTTTAGTGCCACTGCAGATCTTATTATATTAGTTTTCATTTTGTCAATGTTAAAGTGCTTGTTAAGATTACATGACAACAATAACATAGGCAGATTTGTTATCTACCTCTTCAATATGGAGATTAATTCATTATGACGGACTGATGGCACAGCAACATGGTGCATTTTCTTTGTTTGTCTTGATTAGAGGGAGATTTGAGTGTGATCCAGCTGGGAATCTCTGATAGAGCTCTTAACCATCTGTGCACTGACAGTTCCATCAGAGCTGTGCTAATGAAAATGTCTTTCATTGTCCTTGAGCACAAGCAGATGTGCATTTGTTTTTTGGTCATTTAGATTGTAAATATACACTATACTGTATAATGATTGATAAAGACGATTTTATTAATAAATCTAATATACTGACTACATATACAGTCAAGCCTGAACTCATACCCCAGGGTTATGAAAATAAGTACTGAACATGTCACCATTTTTTCTCAGAAAACATATTTCAAGAGTTCACACTTAGCTGATGATTGATTATAAAGCAAGTTTGGCATGCTGTCCCGGGAGAGAGTCCTGAGCCCAAAAGGTCCTTGAGCCCTGGGCTCCCTCCCGTTTGCAGGGCGAGAGGGGAGCTTTGAGCTCAGGTAGATCTCGAGAACTCCCCCCTTTTTGATAAGAGTTGATGACAGAAAATAATTGCTTTAAAGAGATATGCTGATGGATAAAAGTTTGACTAGCGCTAAATTTTGATTGATCAATTAACTTGTGGTGCATGTTTTTGGAATGTGGGAGGAAACCGAAGAACCCGGGGGAAACCCACGCGCGAACGGGAAGAACATGCTAACTTCGCACAGAAACGACAGCCAGTCTGTTAAAGGACTAGAACCGGTGACGTTCTTGCTGTGAGGCAACAGTGCTAATCACTGGGCCACCGTGCCGCCCTATGAAAGGAAAAGAGGAGGAGTAGGGGTGGAAGGGGGGATTCTTCAAATCGAAGATGACTGTAGTAAGAAACCCTGGCTCTTTATAGAGGGTTAGGGATCGTCTGATTGGTTGGTCATACATGGTTAATGCATGGCCAGCCGTGTTCAATCATAATCACGTGATCCTCTCGAAATTAGTTTATAAATAAACTTCACTTCTTAAGATGCAGTTGACTTAAAATTTCCCCTGGATATTGGTAACAACCACAAAAATCCATATATGCAAAGAAAACAAATCTAATTAGTTTACAAATTAGGTTATGTATAATAAAATGAAATGATGCAGAGAAAAAGTATTGAACATATGAAGAAAAGGATGTTTAGAAAGGCAGTGAAAGCCCAGACAGCAGCTGAAATCTCTCAGTAGTTCTTCAGCAACCCTCTGCCCTTCGTCCTTGTAAATGAATATTAGCTGCTTTAGTCCAACATCAACATTAGCAGGAGGATGAAGATGAAACCATGGTGGACATTTCAGCAAGACAATGATCCAAAACAAAGCCAAGGAAACTCAAATGCTTTCAGGGAAAGAAAATCAAGAATGGCCCAGCCATGGCCATGAATCCAATAGAAAATACAAATTTAAGATTAGATTTGATAGACGAGACCCACAGAAACATCAAGATTTTTACACTGTTGAATTCTGTGAAAAACTCACACCTGACCTGATTTTTTTATGGTTCTGTAATGGTTAATCCACCAGTTTATGTGTAGATATGAGTAGTATTTCTAATGCTTAAATATATAATAACATGACTTTTCAGATTCACTGTGTTCCAAAACAAGCAGGCTAAAATAGTAACTTTTTTTTCAGGAGCCCAATTATTTTTTATAATTGTACTCTGATGAATTCAGCTTCACTGTCTTTCCCACATCTGAGAGAGTTACGATGTGGAGAAGCCCCAAAAAGCGTACCACCCAGACTGTTGCATGCCCAGAGTGAAGCATGGGGGTGGATCAGGGATGGTTTGGGCAGCAATATCATGGCATTCCCTAAGCCCAATACTTGTGCTATATGAGAATGTCACTTCCAAGGTCTACCGAGCCATTCTGGAGGACCATGTGGACCCAATGGTTCAAACATTGTATCCTGAAGGCGGTATCAATGGCCTGGACAGTCACCAGATCTAAATATGATTGAGCCACTTTCAGGAGTGAGTCAGGAAATGTTTTCCTCCACCGAAATCACGTAGTGACCTGAGGCCTCATGTATCTACGCTGCGTACGCACAAAAACTTTGCGTACGCCAGATTTCACGCTCACGTTTGGATTTGCTAACGATGAAATTAACGTGAGAATGTGCATTGGTCCGCACCAACTTCATTTCTGGTGTACGTGTATTTCTTGTGTGTGTTTGTTTTATTTCCATTGGCGACTCCTAGAGGCAATTATGTTAAATTGCACACTGTAAAGTTTCGCACCAAAACATGTGAAAAACATTGCTATTAATTTATAATTGATAAAATGGGTTAATTGACACAATATTTTTTCACCAATTATGTGATTTAGAACATATAAAAGCATTTGCAAATGTATACAATTGTGGCAAGGGGACCTTGGTCAACCCATGATTCATTCATCCTCACAAACATGCGATGGGTGGCTTCTTGGTGAGTGATGTATTGTAAAGATATTATACCAGCTAAGTTTTTAATTTTATTTTATTTTATTAAGCGTAATTATTATCAGGAGACCGCAGTTATCCATTACAGACGTGGCTGTTAACCCCCCTCAACAACCCACAAAACTGACCAAGAGCACAAATACAATGATGCCCATCCACGCACTTGGTCAGTTGTAGAGCGGGCAATTGGGCAGCTGAAATGCCGGTGGTGCTGCCTTGATTAGAGCGGAGGGGTGCTGCTATACCGCCCTAACAAAGTGTTCCTCTAATACATCTGTCTCCCACAGACACTGATACTACTCCAGACAGTAAAGTGTCGCCCACAATTGAGGCAACACTCTCCTCAAAGGGTGTTAGTTCAGCATCCTCTGTTCCCCCGCCTGTTCGGTCCACACTTTGACGGTGCACAGCTGTTCTCCTCTTAACCTGCACCTTTACATCGGACCATTTCTTTTTTAATTCACTCACAGTGTGATGTTCAGACCCCACTGCGTTAACCGTGTCAGCTAAACTACTTCTCCCACTTTATTTTTTTCTTTTGTTATTAATTCCAGAGGACAAACTTGCAAAAAACACCATTTTTCTTTGGTCTACCTCCGATAGGAGCACCTTCAATTCATTTTCTGTGAAGTTTCTCTTCTTGCTTGCTTTTTTGTTTGATTTTGCCAAAGTGGAGTCATTACCATATTCATACAGGGAAGGAGGCAGGGAGGGGTTTTCATTAATTAAAAGGTTTCACATTAATTCAGATGTACAAAGAGAATATGCGTGGGATTTCGTGTACGCAGTATTTCATACATCAAATTTTTTACTGCGTACGCACATTTACAGCTTTGTCCTTTGTACGCAGTAAAAATGTATATGTATAAAAAACTGCGTACGCGGAATCCCACGCATATTCTCTTTGTACATCCGAATTAACGTGAAACTGAGCGCACATGCACGAGCGCAAAACCCCTCACTGCCTCCTAATGTTTTAGCATTAATTCCTCGCAAGTCTTTTTACATGAGGCCCCAGGCTACTATTCTGAAAGAAGAATGGCTCAAAATGCCTCTGGCATGTATCAGGATGATAATACACTAATACACAGAGCAAGACTGGTGACAGAGTGGTTTATTCATTAATTCATTCTCTTGTCGGCTTAGTCCCTTTATTAATCCGGGGTCGCCACAGCGGAATGAACCGCCAACTTATCCAGCACGATTTTACGCAGCGGATGCCCTTCCAGCCGCAACCCATCTCTGGGAACATCCACACACTCATTCACACACATACACTACAGACAATTTAGCCTACCCAATTCACCTGTACCGCATGTCTTTGGGTTATTTGCAACCGGAGCACCCGGAGGAAACCCACGCGAATGCAGGGAGAACATGCAAACTCCACACAGAAACGCCAACTGGCCCAGCCGAGGTTCGAACCTGCGACCCAGCGACGTTCTTGCTGTGAGACGACAGCACTACCTACTGCGCCACTGCATCGCCCCCAAAGTGGTTTAATGAAGATGAAAGTAAAGTTGAACATCGATGGCCTGCACTGTCACCAGATCTAAATATGATTGAGACACTTTGAGGTGTTTTGGAGGAGAGAGTCAGGAAACGTTTCCCTCCACCAGTATCGCGTAGTGACCTGGCCACTATTCTGCAAGTAGAATAGCTCACAATGCCTCTGACCTCTGTGCAGGGCATGCATCTGTCATTCCCAAGACATAATGATGTTGTATTGGCAACAAAACAAGGCCCTACACCATACTAATGAATTATTGTGGTCTATTGTGTTTTAGTTTCAGTTGTGTTGGGGTCAACCCCTGTATATACAGTACATACATACACACAATTTGTTATTTGTAAAATATGATGTATAGATACACACTGCACCAAATACAAGTTTTAATGAATAATATGCTGTGGTGTATTCTTTTATGTATGCTATAATAAATAAAAATCAAAGTAATCAAGTTTCATTTTTAAATATTGTATTGTCACCTATAAGAATCTAGAAGATGGAGACCACATGTGTTTTTGTCTTGTGCATTTTGGCAACAGTCTTGCTGGGAAATGCTCTGCTTACTTGCGTGTCTTTGAGAATGTTATGAACAGATTATGTTTTCTGTGTGACAGTCTGAATCAGATGTTTAATTGAAATATCAGTTTGAATTACGCATCACCGCTAAAGGTTGAATAAGCGATGAAGCCGTAGCACATGATATGACCCTCCAATTCAATCTGTCAAGTCGAATTGTAATTCCATCTCTGGTTTGCCTTAGAAGGACAATTTGCTTTCACTAGCACATTAGCATATTTGCACTCTCACACCGCCTGCAGCAAATGTTATTTAAACTAATCTGATTTGTGCAGATGCCCAGATAAATAAGCCAAAAGACACAGACCCTCCAGCAGAATTTCTCCATCGCAGGTCGTAATAAACTCATCTCCCTGTAATGGATCCAACTGTTGCTCAGGTTGTTGCTTTGACATTGACTGCAAGACAAACCAGGATCATAATATACCGAGAGCATCAGACGGAGATTACTCTGCAAAAAAACATGATGATGTTTCTTGTACCTCAACGAAGTATTTATAGAAGGGAATGGTGCAGCTGACCGTGCTGTTTTGAAGAGCCACTACAAATAATTTTCAAATCTAATCCTACAAGCATGTTCTGGATTCAATATGATATGAGTTATAATAGAAAAATGTTCTACAAAGAATCTTACAGTCAGTTAAACATAGCCTTTGTGTTGAGACTGATTTAGGAGAAGTGCTTTTTTATACAATATCTGTGCTAAATCGACACTTTAAAAAATAATAATAATACAAATTGTACCTCTTCCCAACAGGGAAAACCACCAACAATCAAAAATGCGTGATTATATGGTGTCATGGCTTTACAATCAAAAAACATCATTATAATGGAAGTCAATGAGCTCTATTTTAATGATCTAGGCACAAAGTCTAAAGCGCATGGCGCAAAAGCATTAAGGGCATGTCCGAATCCACTTTTGCTATTTTAAGGATGGAAAAATATAGGGCCCTATCATACATCCGGCTCAATTAGGAACAAGACGTGTTTGGCATGATGTGTTGCTATTTTCAGACCAATACAACCCTAATTTTCCTGTTTTGCGTCACGTTATTTAAATAGCAAATCTATTTGCGCCGCTTTGTGGACTCATGGGTGTTCTGTTCTGGAAAGGAGGTGTGTTAAGGCGCATGGTTGGTGTATTGCTATTCCGAGGAACTGAAATAGACTGCGCAATTGACTAGCTGAAAGCTAAAGCTAAAGTCCAGTGCAGAGCACTTTAGTTGTGTGCATTTATCGCTTACACATTGCTTAATACACACAGGATGTACAGCAATACACAAATATCTTTACAAAATAAAATGAATTAAAGGATAAAATATTACAAAATTTATTATTTTCTACATAAATAACATATATATATATATATATATATATATATATATTATATAATATACGGCTTTTTTCAGTTTATTCATGACCATTTGCTTTTGTATAATGTTAATATTAGTAGTAATAGTAGTAGTAGTAGTATTTATTATATGCATATTTGTTTTAATTTATAAACAATAATTTATTATTCATTTTTAATTTGATTTGTCCACCTGTCAGGTTTTGGACCATATGGGGCACAGGACGTGTGTTTGGATATAACTCAGTTTTTTGACCACACTTTGTTATTATTGTTCATTTATTCTTTTGCTGGAAATTAGAGCTGAATTTAGAAATAGTTTTGAAACAAATCTTTGTGCTTTACAAACAAAATTAAATATGTAGACTAATGGACGTCTTCAGTGGAGTGAGTACAACACCGTTTCCTTATTCACGAAGTAAAAGAGTAAAGTAAAGAGTAAAAGTGAAGAGAAAGAGAAAGTAAAGAGGCTGAATGGAAGAGGTTCGTTCTTTATCCTCGCTGCAGATAATCTGTTTAACTGTTTTCTCGCTAGTGAAGCATTCAGTTTTTCCACTTACAAAAACCACCATTTAATTAGCAAATGAGCCAAAGCGTAACACAACTGACTCTTAAAGGGAGATGGGACTCTGATTGGTTTAATGCACGTTATGCTCAAAACACACACATAACTCATTAAGAAAATAAGAGAATATCCAGAGCACGGGGCACGTGATCAGAAATCGGACCCAATCTCACAGTTATAGACTCGATCGGAATCGGACGTTACCTTTTGATCAGGACTCGAAAATATACTCTGTGTATATATATATATATATATATATATATATATATATATATATATATATATATATATATATATATATATATATACATATATATATATATATATATATATTTTTTTTTTTTCAGTATTTTTAACACATCTAAAGTTATGCGATGGCACAGAGTTAGACCTCTTTCTTGACTTCACACAGAAACAGCAACCCGTGCGGCATGACATCACTTTGTTGCAGAGACGCTATTGGTTAAATGGCGGCAAAGTAGAACAGAAGCAGCCTGAAGCAGAAAGTGTGAGTATGTCTGTGGTCTGGAGGTATTATAAAGTTGATGACGATAACTTTGCCATAGCAAACTGTGAGATATGTAAACTTGGGATTGCCTGCCGGGTATTTTAAGTTAAGGTGCTATTTGTTTTTATAGTAGATTTTTTTTTATATATTTACTTGATTGTTCAAGCTACCTCACAGAAGTGCTCTGTTTGTTAACAAAGTTGGTGAATGTTAGAATAAGGTGAATAAAATAAAAATCAGGAACATCCTGGATCTGTTTCTTTGCTCTGCTTTATTCTTTTTAATGTATTATAGAAGTATCGGATCGGGTTTCGGTATCGGTAGATACTCAAAATCAAATGACTCGAACTTGAGGGAAAACAATCTGATCAGAACATCCCTATATATTTGCAAAAAAATAAAAATTCATATTTTATGCTTTAGAAGAGTCAAAAACTTACATCCAGCCCTTTTAAGGTACCAAAACAGACACTTTTCTTTAACAATGTGATGAGTTAGTCTATATCTACATTGTGCATTTTATTCGAGTATATATAAATTAAATAATTACACAGGATTTCTAGTAATTATGCCACAAATGCTGTTATTAGAGCTCGGTTTGAACACTAAAAACATATCCGCTCCTGCACAGTGACATTGATTCTTGAAGTATTTCTGGTGTGAATGTTGTTTTTTGGGTTCCACTGTCAGCAGCTGCTACATGAGGTCTATGTGAACTTTGCAAATGGACATGAATTGTATTTGAGCTGCTGATGTCCAGCGGGTTGAACTGTTGTCCAGCTGTTACATGTTTTTTTTTTTTTTTTTTACTCAGCTGTAGCTTTTAGCAAAATGCACTTTTCTACAAACTGTTTCCATGCAATTTTCTGAAATGTCACACAGCATGTTTTACGAACGATTACTGAAAGTTCTCTGTCTGTCTGTCTTCTGGGTGCAACTGTTTAATTTCTCCTGTTTGTCATTGATGCAGCTCGGCTTCTCAGATTACTGGGCTCATTGTTTGTACAAGATGTAATTATTGATCTGTGGCCAATCTGTTTGGCCTTCAAGGTTTTTTTTTCAGCCCAGCTGTTGCTCTCTTCCCGTGTGGTTAATAAGAGTTAAATTTTTTTTAAAAATCAAGGCTCACTGTTTTAGATTGCTAATTACGTTTAGCTCTATCCCTGAGCGGTTCACGATTTATGGGAAGATTTAAAATGTTGCAAAACAATTGCACAAACCCAAAAATCTGCCACACTGTCGCTCTAAAAGAGTAAATTAAGAGTTTAATAAGAGTTTATTTTGAGCTAGATTTTTAGACACACTCATAGTCCTGGATCTTGAATAAAATAAAATAAAATAAAATAAAATAAAATAAAATAAAATAAAATAAAATAATAAAATAAAATAAAATAAAATAAAATAAAATTAAATTAAAAAATTAAGCTCCAAATCATTCTAAAAAATAAAATAAAAATGTTTTAATCTAAATGTTTTAAAATACTAAATATAAGATATTACAATAGAATCAAATGTAAAACATAAATAATTAAAGAGTATTAATGGACAAATGTTGGTTTAAAGGACTAAAAGGAATAAAGTATTATCTTCTACACATCATAATAAAATAAAATACATATTAATAAATTATGTATTACAATAGAATCAAATAGTTGTTTATTTTGAGCAAGATTTTTAGACACACCATAGTGCTGGATCTTGCAAAATAAAATAAAATAAAATAAAATAAAATAAAATAAAATAATCTCCAAATCATTCTATACAAACCTCACACACTAATAATTTGATTATTTAACAAATTAATATTTAGAAATATATATAGCAACAACAGGCGATGCAGTGATGCGATAGGTAGTGCTGTCGCCTCACAGCAAGAAGGTCGCTGGTTCGAGCCTCAGCTGGGTCAGTTGGCGTTTCTGTGTGGAGTTTGCATGTTCTCTCTGCGTTCGCGTGGGTTTCCTCCGGGTGCTCCGGTTTCCCCCACAGTCCAAAGACATGCCCTATAAGTGAACTGGGTAGGCCAAAATTGTCCGTAGTGTATGAGTGTGAATGTGTGTGGATGTTTCCCAGAGATGGGTTGTGGCTGGAAGGGCATCCTCTGCGTAAAAACGTGCTCGATAAGTTGGCGGTTCATTCCGCTGTGGCGACCCCGGATTAATAAAGGGACTAAGCCAAAAAGAAAATGAATGAATGAATACAGTAACAATAGAAAGACAAATGAAAAGAAACAGGGACAGACAGAGGGATAACTGATAAATAAATAAACTAGTACGTAAATAAATAAAAACAGCAGTCTTGGATTTTCAATGTGAAAAATAACACAAAAAAATAAATGAATAAATAAATAAATAAATACAAAAAACAGGGCAGCGCGGTGGCGCAGTGGGTAACGCTGTTGCCTCACAGCAAGATGTTCGCTGGTTCAAGCCTCGGCTGAGTCAGTTGCATACTCTCCATGTGTTCACGTGAGTTTCCTCCGAGTGCTCTGGTAAAGTAAAATAAAATAAAGCAATGAAGCCCCAAACACAAACTGAACAGTCTAATAAACTAATTAATTAATGAACAAATGAATATTTATTCATTTTCTTTTTTGCTTAGTCTCCATTTCAGAGGTTGCCACAGTGGAATGAACCACCAACTATTCCAGCATATGTTTTAAGCAGCAGATGCCCTTCCAGCCGCAACCCAGTACTGGGAAACACAGAGAGAACGAGCAAACTCCACACAGAAATGCCAACTGGCCCAGCTGGGACTCGAACGAGCAAACTTCTTATACTGTGAGGCGACAGTGCTAACCACTGAGCCACGGTGCCGCCCCAAATTAATATATCAAGATAAATAAATATATTAGATAGATAAATGGAAAGAAACAAGGACAGACAGAAATAACTGATAAATAATAAATGAATTATATATAATTTACATTTTTTTGTGTGTATTTTTGCATATATATACAGTTGCAATCAGAATTATTCAACATAAATTGGGGAAAAAATAAACAGGGGGGCTAGTAATTTAGGGGGTTGAATAATTCTGATTGTAACCATATATATATATATATATATATATATATATGCAGGTAAAGGTAATTAGGCAAGTTATTGTATAATGATGGTTTGTTCTGTAGACTATCGAAAAAATATATAGCTTAAAGGGGCTAATAATTTTGACCTTAAAATGTTTTATAAAAAAAAATAAAAACTGCTTTTATTCTAGCCAAAATAAAACAAATAAGACTTTCTCCAGAAGAAAAAATATTATCAGACATACTGTAAAAATTTCCTTGCTCTGTTAAACATAATTTGGGAAATATTTAAAAAAAGAAAAAACAATTCAAAGGTGGGCTAATAATTCTGACTTCAACTGTATATATATACAAAAATACACACAAAATAACACAAACTTTAAGTAAAATAATACATAATAAATTAAAATAAAATAAAATAAAATAAAATAAAATAAAAAAAATAAAAATAAAATAAAATAAAATAAAATAAAATAAAATAAAATAAAATAAAATAAAATAAAATAAAATAAAATAAAATAAAATAAAATAAAATAAAAATAAAATAAATGCTAAATATACTGCAGTAGGACCCTGGACACATTACCGAACCCAAATTTGCAAAAGTCTAAAATGCTAAATAAATGTCAGTGCTAAATCTCTCTCTCAAAATAAAAAGCTTAACAGAAAAGGATCTGCAGTTGCCGAAGTCATTTCTTTGTGCAGTTTATTTCCCATGATGCTCAGCACACAAGAGCGAGCGTATTGAACCAGCTCGTGTCCCTTTGTCAATAAATCCATGGACAGCACCTCAGAAAACACTATTATTACCAGCAAGTAAAGACGCTATTATTAGCAGATAAAACTGATAGCAGCCACTCTCTGGAGAAAAGTCCATACAGAGCGTTTACATTGACGAAGATGTGCTCGTCTTCACATCCTCCACCATGTTTCTATTTTAGGAGCCCTAAACATCATAAAAGCAGTGGACTGGTTAGTGAACACCGACTCCTGCACTGAAAGCTTCATATATCCTGAACAGAGGCACTTCATATGAATTTATATACCGCAGGAATTGGCCCAAACATTGGCTGGCAGTGTTTATTCCCTCATCCTCGCTCACATCTCGCATCTCAATCGTCTGTTTATGAGCTGTTGGTAAACAGTGAGTCACTGAAGATTCTTATATTAATATCATAAATATATATCCATTCAGTCTCTTGGCTCGGATTGGGTTGAAAGTGTTTCTTCGCTTGGGAAGTGCAGTTATTATTATTTTCGTCCACTGACTGCTGAGACTAATTATTTTTAGTGAGAGTTGATCATATACTGAATAAAAAAAAAAAAAAAAAAAAAGAAAAAAAATAATAAATAAAATAATAAATGAATAATAAAAATAATAATTAAATTAAATTAAATTAAATTAAATTAAATTAAATTAAATTAAATTAAATTAAATTAAATTTAATTTAATTTAATAAAGATTTATTAAAGATTAATAAAGGGACTAAGCCGAAAAAATTAAATAAATTAAAATAAAAGTACCATGCAAACTATGCACAATAATAAATAAATAAAAAGATAAATTAAAGCCAGACTGAACAAATTACATAAAATTAAAACATCTCAAATAAATGAGCATACATTATATTGTATTTAAAATAAAAATACAAACTTAACATGCAAATTTTACAAAAAAATTAATTAATTAATTAAATAATGGATAAATAAATGGATAAATGAAAATAAAAATGTTTTAATTAAATGAGCACTATCACACGAGTAGCAGTAGCCTCCCACAGCGCTGGTGGAAGGCATGCATTGGCTTGAGGCAGCAGGCCGAGTGCCTTAGTGTCCCACCAGTAACAATACACAACGAGTGTGAAATTGCATTTATACAACATGTTCGACAGCATAATAGTGAATATAAAAAAGAAAATCATTTTGTACGAGGAACTACTTTCTTTTGCCATTCATTCACATCTGCAGCTGTTGTCAAAACAGCATAGTGAATAGTGCTAATTTACTAACGTCACTTTAGAGCTAGTAAATAAATGATTCTCTAGCGTAAAGTGATGACAAAACAGGGCATTCTGCTCACATTTTAAGATTATAAGGCTGAACGGCATGAAATGCCATCAGTCTACAGAGGTTTCTCAATATTTCTCTGTTGCAATCGGGAGAGCACAATAATTAACCCCGAAAAAGCCAAAGTAAACCAAACACTATTACTACGGTATAAATACAGTTCAATGGAGGGGTGCCTAGGGGGGCGCGAGTGAAATTGGACAAACTTAGGGGGGCATGTGTCCTAAAAGTTTGAAAACCCCTGCACTAAGGCACTGAATCTCTGAAATTATAAATATTTAAAATAGGCACAATCCTTATAAATAAACTGTTATATATATATATATATATATATATATATATATATATATATAATATATATATATATTAATAACTTTTTCTATAGATTACACAAAACAAAACAAAACAAAACAAAAAAGGATAAGCAACAGAAAAACAGTCAAATCTGCTGCATTATGTCATTTGCATTTCTGCTTTCTCCAGTAAATCAGCTTATTAAGTCTCACATATATTTAATCTGTGTTGTTCTTAAATTATTCACTGTTTGTGGAGCATTTTCTTTTCTGTTTAAATAATACCTGCTGGATGCTAGTGATTAAATATAATAATGTGTTATTTTGGGGCCACTTCAAAAACAAGTGCGTTTTCATGCATTTAAAACGATGTTTTAAATGAGCATTATTTCCTTAAAAATCACATCCTGTTCTAATTTGTTTCTAAATAGCTGTGATTAGGTTTTGGATCATTCTGAATCAGCCCAAAAAATGAGCTACTGAAGCAGCATGTTGATTTAGTTTATTTATTTTTTAACAGACATTTCTTAGTTAAATTAATTTCAATATAATAATATGTTATTTTATTTTTGCATGTAGTGATTGACCTCAGAAAATGTGATGAATTGTGTTTTTTATTTATATATTTTATTATTTATTTATTTCATTTTAAATGGTATTTATTTTATTTATTAATAAATTTGTTGTTTGTTTTATTATTTTTACATTTCGGAATATTTTTTATTGAATTAATTAAATTATTTTGTTTATTTATTATTTATTTGTGCATTATTTTAATTTATTATTTATTATTTTAATTTAATTAATTTATTTTTATTTTATTACATTTTTATTACATATTAATAAAAATATTATTTTATTTTATGTGTGTCTTTTTGTTTATTTATAATTAAAGTTTAATTAATTTAATATTTTAGACTTAAATAATTTATTTTAATTTTATTTACATTTTTTATTAATTATTTTTATTACTTTTTTCTTATTTTTCTTATTATTATTACTACTTTATTTTGATTTTACACACACACACACACACACACACACACATATATATATATAAAATCATTAATTTTATTTATTTATTTGTTTAATTTTAAATGTTATTTATTTTATTTGTTGTTTGTTTGTCTTTAATTTAATTAAATAATTTTATTTATTTATTTTGTTGATTTATTTATGCATTAATTTATTTTTATTTTTATTACTTTATTTTTATTTATTTTATTTATTTTTGTATTTTATTTATTTATTATTTTAGTTAATGTATTATTTTCTAATTTATTTCATTTTATTTACATTTTTTCAACTTTAATTATTTTTATACTTTATTTTAATTATAATTTTTTTATAAATGTATTTATTATTAATTTTATTTATTTATTTTTAATTGTATTTATTTTATTTTATTTTATTTTATCATGTGTAGCGATTGACCACAGATCATGTGATGCATCCCACTGTGTTCCTAATCTCTCCCTGCTCTGTTGTTTGTCCTGCTGTGATGGATGGATGAGCTGCTAGTTGCTGTTTGCTGATTAATATGCTGTCCACATTCTCCAGCTGTAGTGTGTTTGTGTCACAGACGGAGAGAGTGGTCAGTAGGGGACGAAAGGTCAGGTTGTGTCAGGACCCTGCAGACGTCTGATAGAAATCTAATAAAGAAAGTATTTTTAACCTGGTTCACCAATAAAACCTAAAGACTGGAACAAGTGAGCAATCAAAGTGTTTCAAATCAAATGTCTAAAAGTCACTGAATCATTAATTCCGTTTGGAATGAAATCGAATAAAATCAGGAAACAAAAATAAAATCACTGAAAACAGTGAGATACCCTGAGAGTTTTATTAGTATATTGTGATTTCTGGCATGTTTCATTTGTTTCATACTGTTTTACATAGTTAGAAAGTATGCAATTTAAGACACAGCCAATTAGACTCATGGCACACTATAGTATATTAACATGCATTACACTGTTAATTTCTTAATAACTAACATAAAATATTAAAACCGTATATTTTTTCAATTTTACAACACAGTACTGACGGTTTTACTTCAGAATTCCACATGTAAATCAATGTATTCAATTAACTGAATTGAATTAAATGATTTATTGTGGAATTTAAAATGTAGATTTGTTTTGCAAAGTCTTTCTAAACTTATTTTTCTCAATGCACATTCTCATTGATCAAAACTATATTATATATAATAACTGTATACACTAAATTGTATTATTTATTTATTATGGAATTTAAAATGTGGATTTTTATTTATCAATTTGAATTGTATTATATAACTGTATATATTGAATTAGCTATTATTTATTTATTTATATTTTGTGGAATTTAAAATCTGATTTTTTTTTTATTTTATTTATTGTGGAATTAAAATGTGGATTTTTATTTATTTATTTATTGTGGAATTTTAAATGTAGATTTGTTTTGCTTTTTGATAAATATGTTTAAATGTTTAGAAAAACTTATTTATTTATTTATTCATTCATTCATTCATTCATTCATTCATTCATTCATTCATCCATCTATTTATTTATTTATTGTGGAATTTAAAATGCAGATTTGTTTTGCAAAGTCTTTCTAAACATATTTTTCTCATTGATAAAACATTATATTATATATAATAACTGTATATATTAAATATTTATTTATTTATTTATTTATTGTGGAATTTAAAATGTAGATTTTTATTTATTTATTTATTTATTAGTTTATTTATATATTGTGGAATTTTAAATGTAGATTTGTTTTGCTTTTTGATAAGTTTTTCTAAACATTTAAACTTATTTATTTATTTATTATGGAATTTAAAATGTAGATTTTTATTTATTTATTTATTTAAATTTATTATATATAATAACTGTATATATTAAATTAGCTATTATTTATTTATTTATTTACTGTGGAATTTAAAATGTGGATTTATATATATATATTTTTTTAATTTATTGTAGAATTAAAATGTGGATTTTTATTATTTATTTATTTCTTTACTGTAGAATTTTAAATGTAGATTTTTATTTATTTATTAGTTTATTTATATATTGTGGAATTTTAAATGTAGATTTGTTTTGCTTTTTGAGAAGTTTTTCTATTACATATTTATTTATTTATTCATTCATTCGTTCATTCATTTATTGTGGAATTTAAAATGTAGATTTTTATTTATTTAATAAAGTCTTTCTAAACATATTTTTCTCATTGATCAAAATTATATTATAATAACTGTATATATATATATATATATATATATATATATATATATATATATAAAATATTTATTTATTTATTTATTTATTATGGAATTTAAAATGTAGATTTTTATTTATGTATTTATTTATTTGAATTGTAATACATATAATAACTCTATATATTAAATTAGCTATTATTTATTTATTTATTTATTTATTTATTCATTCATTTATGTATTTACTGTGGAATTTAAAATCTGGATTTTCATTTTTTTATTTATTGTAGAATGAAAATGTGGATTTTTATTATTTTTTTATTTATTAATTTTAATAACTGTATATATTAAATTGTTTATTTATTCATTTATTGTGGAATTTTAAATGTGGATTTTTTTGCTTTTTAAAATGCGTTTTTCTACACATTTCTAAACATATTTATTTATTTATTCCTGACAGACAGACAGACAGACAGACAGACAGACAGACAGACAGACAGACAGACAGACAGACAGACAGACAGACAGACAGACACTTAGGTGTTTTTATGCTGATATAAATGAGGATATTTTAATAAGCGAAAGCACAAATCAGCTGCAAAGTGACAAATGTGTTCCTGTTAAAGGAGTAAAAACTCAAGGAGAGGGCAAATGACTGTGAAGGATGAATATATATATATCTGCTTAACTAGAAATAATCACCTAGTCATATGTCACTGTAATGGATTCCCCATTGAATAAGACTAGCTGATGTACAATTATGAGTTACATGGAGTTATTGCTGGATATTACATTTCCTCTCTGTCAACGCTTTCATAGTGTAAGTCTCTTATGAGAAAACAGACGTGACATTTCATCCCGAATGTTGTTGCAGTTTGGTATTCCCAAAGCCCCACAGATACTTTTTACTACTAATTTTGATAAGACTGTAGTGTTTATTTTCCCAGTGAGTTCTACAAAACAGAGATTAAGGCTGAAACTCCTCACGGGTCTGAAAAACTCTCTTCATAAACTTGCCTTTGAGTTTGACTCTCAGAAAAATTGTTGCTGAACAAACTACAATTTTAAGTTGAATCACTTTAACTTTACAAGTCTTTCAGTTTACATCGATTAAATGTAAAATTTAAAACAAGTTAAAAAGAGTACTTAAATATTTAAGTTGAAACCTGATTATCTTATAAGTTAACTCTAACCCTAACATTAAGAACGTTTAGTAGACAGAATTATTAGCCATCCTATAACCTAATTATGCCTTTAAATATCACTTTAAGCTGAATACTATATCATGTAAATATTATGTCCTGTCATTGTGGCAAAGAAAACAGAATTTGTAATTATAAATTTCTTTTTATATTACAGTTTTTCTCAGTCACTTTGGTGCATTTCTCACAACACTATTTACATTTGCACAACAGTTAATGCATTTCTCAAAACAATTAGTGATTTGTGCACATCATAGTAGCAGTTTCTCATTCCTTTCAACAAATTGCAAATGCTTTTGGACATGCATCAATTGCTTTCATACAACTCTCTGCTGTTTATAACATTATCATTTGCTTATGTCATGTCAGTCAAAATTAACTAAACTTGTGAATGCTGAATAGTCATTCCATATAAAACTAATAGTCCTCATTTCATTACTTGAGTCATTACATACAAAATGTTGAACAAGTTGTCAAAATCTGTCAAGCTAAATTTATTTTAAAAATGTTAAATCTTTTTTTTCTGAAAATGTCTTCTAAATTGAACAATTTGATGAATGATTTACAGACCTGTGTATGTTGTAGGTTCAGTTCCAATATGTACTGCAATATTGTTTACAGTTGTGCACAGCTCTACCCAAAGGAAGTTTATGTTTGATGTAAATAAGGGTGTGTTTATTCTTTTGCACAATGCTGTGAATAAATTAGAATTGCAAAGAGCAAATGCAGTAAAAATGTGAAACATACATATTCAGTGTCTTGTTCTCAGATACCTCACTAAATACAGTGATGTCAAACTTTACTGTAGTTTATAAATGGCTATGTAATTAGTATATAGTGCTGTCTGGAGCATTTTCAGGAAGTGTCACCAAAATCTGACTTTTTTGCATTGGAGAAAATGTACAGAGTAAACTGTCATAATGAAAACATGACAAAGCCATTTGACTCTCTTGTTCATAAACAATGGTGGCAGGACGTTTCTTTTTGATGACACTGACACTTTCATTGACATCAATACTTGCTTTTGAGGAATGAGCTCTCCATTTTGAGCAAGTGACGCGCTTTTGCAGGTTATCAACTAAGTTTTGCAGTTTGCACTAATTGTTTTGAGAAATGCATTAACTGTTGTGCAAATGTAAATAGTGTTGTGAGAAATGCACCAAAGCCACTGAGAAAAACTGTAAAAAATGTGTCAAAAAAATTGTCTCTTGGTTAAACAGCACTTGGGAAAATTTCACAGAGACGCTAATAATTTTGACCAACTTATTTTTGGGATATTGTGATTTTTTTTGACCATATCAATAATATCAATATCAACAAGCCATATCCATTTTTGCCTCACAAAAACTAAATTGTTCTACAACAATTTAGTTTTGTGAGGCAAAAATAGATATGGCTTGTTTATGAGTTTGAGCTGTGCTAAATTTGAACTTTCCTGTGAGTTTAATTGGCTCTATAGGGAAAATTGTTGCAGCTTCAAAATTTTAAGTCATTTAAGTCATTTCAGCTTACGTTGATTAAATGTGGTAAGTTAAAAATATTTACTTAAAAACTAAAGTTGAAACCTGACTATAAGTAGTAGCATAAAAATATTTATTTAAATGTAAAATTACAAGCCGTCATGTGAATGTTTTTATTCTCTTTCAAATATGTCCTAAGAGATTTTTAACAGAGGACATTTTCACAGTATTTCTTATATATTTTTAGTTTTAGTCATTTTAGTTTCACTGGATTAAATTCATTTTTTAGTCAATTTAAAATTGTATTTAATTTTAAGATACATATGATCAGACCCCTTAAAAAATATAATAATAATTTCTTAAGGGGGCTAATAATATGTATCCTAAATGCAATTTTAAATTAACATATTAATATGTAAATTACAGTTTTTCTCAGTCACTTTGGTGCATTTCTCACAACACTCTTTACATTTGCACAACAGTTCATGCATTTCTCAAAACAATTAGTCATTTGTGCACATCACAGTGGCAGTTTCTCATTCCTTTCAACAAACTGCAAATGCTTTTGGACATGCATTAATTGCTTTCATACAACTCTCTGCTGTTTTATAACATTCTCATTTGCTTATGTCATGTCAGTCAAAATAAACTAAACTTGTGAATGCTGAATAGTCACTCCATATAAAACTAATAGTCCTCATTTCATTACTTGAGTCATTACATACAAAAATGTTGAACTAGTTGTTAAAATCTGTCAAGCAAATTTTATAAAAAAAAATTAAATCTTTTTTTTCACTGAAAATGTCTCCTAAATTGAACAATTTCATGAATGATTTACAGACCTGTGTATGTTGCAGATTCAGTTCCAATATGTACTGCAATATTGTTTACAGTTGTGCACAGCTCTACCTAAAGGAGGTTTATGTTTGTTGTAAATAAGGGTGTTTTAGTCTTTTGCACAATGCTGTGAATAAATTAGAATTACAAAGAGCAAATGCAGTAAAAATGTGAAACATACATATTCAGTGTCTTGTTCTCAGATACCTCACTAAATGCAGTGATGTCGAACTTTACTGTAGTTTATAAATGGCTATGTAAATAGTATATAGTGCTGTCTGGAGCATTTTCAGAAAGTGTTACCAAAATCAGACTTTTTTGCATTGGAAAAAATGTAGAGAGTAAACTGTCATCATGAAAACATGACAAAGCCATTTGACTGTCTTGTTCATAAACAATGGTGTCAGGACTTTTCATCTTGATGACACTGACACTTTCATTGACATGAATACTTGCTTTTGAGGAATGAGCTCTCCATTTTGAGCAAGTGATGCGCTTTTGCAGGTTATCAGCTAGGTTTTGCAGTTTGCACTAATTGTTTTGAGAAATGCATGAACTGTTGTGCAAATGTAAATAGTGTTGTGAGAAAAACTGTAACATCTTAACATATTAACACACAAATACATTCACATACATTTTACTTGTTTAAATATTTCCCAAATTATTTTTAATAGAGCAAGGAAATTTTCACAGTTTGTCTGATAATATTTTTTCTTCTGAAGAAAGTCTTATTTGTTTTATTTCAGCTAGAATAAAAGCAGTTTTTAAGTAGTCGACAGAACAAACCATTGTTATACAATAACTTGCCTAATTACTCTAACCTGCCTAGTTAACCTAATTAACCTAGTTAAGCCTTTAAATGTCACTAAGCTGTATAGAAGTGTCTTGAAAAATATCTAGTAAAATATTATTTACTGTCATCATGACAAAGATAAAATAAATCAGTTATTAGAAATGAGTTATTAAAATTATTATGTTTAGAAATGTGTTGAAAAAAATCTCTACGTTAAACAGAAATTGAAAAATAACAGAAAAAAAATAAACAGGGAGTCAAATAATTCAGGGGGGCTAATAATTCTGACTTCAACTGTATATATATAGTTAGGTGTGTGTGTGTGTGTGTACTAATTATGTATACTATGTATAAATATTATTTTTTAAAATGTGTCAAAAAATGTCTCTCCATTAAACTGCACTTGGAAAAAAAAATTCATGAGGGCTAATATTTTTGTGATATCATATATCAATAACTATTTTTTGACTCACACAAACCAAAATGTTGCAGAATGATTTTATTCTGTGCTAAAATATGAAGGGATCATCAAAAGAACCTTCAAAAGTTGCTCTAAATGAAATGTGGACCCTCGCTGTGGTTTCCTGACTGACAGTATAATTGCAGCTCAGCCTGACGAGTTTAAACAGTCCGACAGAAGATTCACACTCAGTAATTGACCATTAGATCAACGGGAGATGAAGAATCGTGTCTGATCATCTGCATGCACTCAAAGAAGCACAATATCAACAGTTATGAGCCCGATCAAATTAGACAAACATTTTGCTGGGAATTCGCGCACATCGCATTTTCAATAGCGACACGAGAAGGTTATTGGTGATGACATGTAAAAGCTGCGATAGAACAAAAACCCATCCAGATGGAACATTAAATGAAATGGAAACTCTCGGTATCATTCACCTTCATTTGCATTCAAGGTTGTAAGTTGAATTATTCATGAACTCAGAGGGGTATAGAGGTCTCATCAAGATGCTTTGATTCAAAAACATTTCGCA
>LR812530.1:48392339-48504839 GCA_903798195.1 Danio kyathit
AGAGTGTGTTTTTGCGCATTTGCATATTAAGTGGTTGAATCCCAAAAGGTGCATACTAAGAGAAGTTTAAATGAGGATTCTGACATTGTTTACTTCACTTTTTGTCATCAAAACCTCTATGAAACAATAAGGTGAGAAAATGCTAACTTAATTTAGATGTATGACAAAACTGTTACTTAAAGGGACAGTTCACCCAAACATTTCATGAGTTTCTTTCTTCTCTTAAACACAGACGATGATATTTTGAGGAAAGCGGGAAACCTATGGTTTTTCTAAGGTTTTCAGCTTTCTTCAAAATACCTTCTTTTGTGTTCAACAGAAAATAGTTCACAAATCTTTATAACCAATTGAGGATGAGTAAATAGTGAGTACATTATAATTTAACCCCTATTTCTTTAAGTAAATAGTTACAGTTTTCCAGATTTCACCAAAATATTATTGTCACGGTCACACAAAGACAAGGATGGTTATCTCTTTTAGTCATGTTATTCAAAACAATGTGGATAGTTTAGCAGGAGAAACAGGTAAGTGATATTCGTGGAATGAAAGCGGTCTTGTAAACAGTTCCTAAGGTAAACAAGGATCTTCATTTAACCACTAGAGTATAATAGTCACTTCCCTTAATCACAGCATGTGCATCCACAGGTTGGGAGAAACATCCACGGGAGAAGGGAAACATCCATGGAAGAAGGATGAGGTGAACCATCTGACTTTGATTCCAGCCAATGATCGACTGGAAAAGGTGAGTCTTTATAGTGACTGGTGATTGCTGGTGCAGGTGTGTGTAATTAGAATTCTGGTGAGTGCGCATGGGTGTAGTGGGAGGTGGCTGGAGAGGGATGCTGCGTTTACACCAGACGCGGAAGAAGCGTCAAGCGCGAGTGATTTACATGTTGAGTCAATGCAAAGGCGCGAATAGACATCCTGCAGCGTGATATGTGCGAATCGCTCGAGTTGCAAAATCTGAACTTCTGCGGACATTCACGCCGTGTTAACCAATCAGAAGCTTGCTCTTGTGGTGGCGTGATTGTGACGTAGCGCCTGTTGTTGGTGTCCCCGGGGGAAATCCTCCAGCCGACACCGACAACAGTTCATCAAACTGGGCTCGACTCAGTCAGAAGCACCGCTGAAAGCCTCCGTCATCCAGGTTAACTTTCTGGAGGAGTTTATGAGCTCACAGAGCTGGGTGCACCTCTAAAAGTATCTAGTGGACTCAGACACTGCTCCAAACGTATCGACGCTGTTTTTCAGCCTTCATAAAAGCACATAAACACAGTTATTTTATCAATAAAATCCATGTTAGCCATTTAGCAACGAAGCTACAGTCACCAGGCAGACAGAAGCCTTGCCCATCACACGAATCCGCGTCTGTTCTGAAGTGAATTTGACGTGCAAATGAAGCGGATTTGACACGCAAATAATAATAGTTGAATAACAATCATGAAAAACTAAACATAACAAAAACTGTAATCGTATCCCTTAATTCTGATTGAGGGCATTTCTTTTTCTGGATTGCTTTTTAAAACTGTTGGTTGGGTTTAGGGAAGTGGGTTTGTGGGTCAATCTGTGCTTTTGAAAACACTATTGGTTGGGTTTAGGGAAGGAGGAGGGTGGGTCAAGTTGATCGGTCAGTCAGTCAGTCAGTTGACAGCGGCCTCTGGTGGATTTACGCAAGAACAGCAGGTGCAAATGGCACTCTCGAGAGAAATTTGAGATCTCAAAAAGTGTATATAACGGCCTATGGTCGATTCACAAAAATAAAAGTCCTGTTCATATTGTCAAACATTTAGAATATTAGTAACTCATACAGATTTGATAACTGAACTTAAAAAGTTTGAGTTCAGTTAACTTAAACGATTTAAATCAAACAACTGTATAGCTACTCAAACGGTTTGAGGAAACCAATTGCAGCAAATGGTTTAAGTTGACTGAACTTGAATGAATAAAGTTAGTCAACTTAAATGGTTTGCCGCAATCGGTTTTCTCAAACCATTTGAGACCATTTTTATTCTATTACCTGAACACGGGGCCGGAGTAGGACTCCTTTTCATCCCTGGTGTTTCAAGCCCTAAACCGGCCCACTTCAGTTCACGACTGACTAAAATAACATTATTTATTTGATTTATTTGAACAGTTAACACAATGTTTAACAGTATCACAATCCATTTTCTGTAAGAATTAGTGGTCATAAATATCCAAACCTTGAAATGAAAAATGTATTGAATTTTCTAATGGCACTATCACGTATTTTTCAAAGAAACGGCTGCATTAGAACTTCAAATATTTTTCATAAATATGAGAACATTAAAGGGGAGCTAAATCTCCAACACTATTCTTTAAAACACCACAATGTCCTTTTTTGCAATATCTGAATATATACAGGGGGCTAATAAGTCTGACTTCAACTGTGTGTGTGTGTGTGTGTGTGTGTGTGCGCGCGCGCCTTTAAATATCACTTTAATCTGTATAGAAGAGTCTTGAAAAATATCTAGTAAAATATTATGTGCTGTCATCTTGCAAAGATAAAAAAAATCAGTTATTAGAAATGAATTATTAAAACTATTATGATTAGAAATGTTTGAGAAAATCTTCTCTCTGTTAAACAGAAATTGGGGGAAAAAATAAATAGAGGTGCTAATAATTCAGGGGAGCTAATAATTCTGACTTCAACTGTATTCTGTGCAAAATTGTTCACAAATATCCAGTCCTTAAACACAAATAAAGAATAAAACAAGTATTACACTATTATCTGCCAGACAATTTTAATCACAGTATTACTTTCTAATGATGGCTTCATGTTGTTTTTTCCATTTTTAGCTTTCTGATCAAGTTAAGTCAGATTTATTAATGTAGTGAATCATCGGATTTTATTAATTGTCATGGGGCATTTTTTATACAGCAGGTGTAATATTCATTAATATTAATTATTCAAATTCTTATATTCACTCAATGACAATCCTACCTGCCCATTCTAGTGTGTTGGGCTCATGACTGATGCTTGGTAACCTTACGGGGTCTGGCTCTTCACTGTTAGCAGCAAACTGGACAAGAGGCTGCTGCTGCTGCTGAAGAGCTACAGATCAAGTAAACGTTCGGTACATAAACGGTGGTTTACAGACATCGTTGTTTTGCACTGCTCCGAAACTAGCTTAACCTTAACTTATCGGTCGTTTCGTCGTCTTCATGTGTTGTTATACTCTCGCTGCCACTGGTTTAAATCAAAAATGTACTCAGCTTTTTTTAATTCTGGCCTTTTCAGCGCCACCTTTGCGCTTTTTATTATCAATTTTTCATCTCTCGCGTATCTCTTAACAAATGATTTTGCTGATGAGTGAGCAAGGTGCCGCTGTTGGGGAGTCGAATGATAATTACGTCATCATTAAACTGCTGGCTGCATTCTGCTCAAGGGGCTGCGAGAAAATAAATAAAAAGAGCGTGCTGCGGTAAAATAATGAATTAAAAGTGTGAGGCGATGGTCAAATAAGTAAATAAATAAATAAAAGTGTGACTGCTGAGAGTGCGGGCAGCTAGGTACACCGGCCTTCGTGGTCAAAAAAATGGACCGACCCACCGGGAATACTCCCGGTCCTCCCAATTAGCCAATCCGGGCCTGCCTGAACATAAAAGCAAAAACTAACAAAAAAAGGAGGTATTAAAACTAATTTATTGAAATAATACATTTATTTCAGTCAAGTATGTCAAGTATAAAACAACTTAGCAAGTGTTAAACAAATCTGTTAGCAGACCGAATGGAAACATACAGTTGAAGTCAGAATTATTAGCCCCCCCTGAATAATTAGACCCTCTATTTATTTTTTCCCCAATTTCTGTTTAACGAAGAGAAGATTTTTTTTCAACACATTTCTTAACATAATAGTTTTAATAACTCATTTCTAATAACTGATTTATTTTGTCTTTGCCATGATGACAGTAAATAATATTTTACTAGATATTTTAATACACTTCTATACAGCTTAAAGTGACATTTAAAGGCTTAACTAGGTTAATTAGGTTAACTAGGCAGGTTAGGGTAATTAAACAAGTCATTGTATAACGATGGTTTGTTCTGTAGACTATTGAAAAAAATATATAGCTTAAAGGGGCTAATAATTTTGTCCTTAAAATGATTTTTAAAAAATTAAAAACTGCTTTTATTCTAGCCGAAATAAAACAAATAAGACTTTCTTCAGAAGAAAAAATATTATCAGACATACTGTGAAAATTTCCTTGTTCTGTTAAACATCATTTGGGAAATATTAAAAAAAGAAAAAAATTAAAAGGGGGGCTAATAATTCTGACTTCAACTGTAGGTTTTGGCGTCCGTTTTACCATATGAAGTCCACAAGCTGACATTGCAGCCTACATAGATTTGTGATGGACATAAAATTGATTTACTGACAAGTTGTTTCTTGTCGTTCAGAATTGCTTATTTCTTTTGGGAGACAAAAAAAACTTTCATTTCATCCTGCCATTCACGCAGCACAACCACATACTCTTTTGTTAAAATCAACAGTACAAAGCCTTTAAACTGCGGTATATTCCAGTCTAAAACTGCTCCTGTACTGCCTTTGAGACGAAATTAGAGTTTCAGATCAATACGCATCATCTGACACAGACAACACACTTTGTCAGCTACGTTTAACACAGTTCTAACATCTTCCCTCTGACAGTTTCATCTCGGCTGTGTGTAGTGACGTGTGAAGAGATTTAGATGGCAGCTAAACCCACCATCAGAGAACTGCAGAAATTGTCTGGATGAGTAACAAAACTTCTTAAACAACAACAAAAAGAATGAATAAAGCCTGGCTGCAACAAAAATACAAGTTAAGAAAAGCTTTTTTGACAGCCTCAGATGACCCGGCAGCTAAACTAACTTTTCATGGCTGCGTGTGTCGATCACAGAGTCTGTGGTTCTTGGTTATATTAAGCAAAGTTTGACTGAGTGAGGACAGATTGCACTGGGATCACAGTTTTTACATTTACACTTGAAGACTTGAAAATGATTAGCACTCCTGTGAAATTGTAATCCTTTTACAAATATTTCCCAAGTGATGTTTAGCAGAGCAGAAAAATTGTTCACAGTATTTCCTTTTAGATTTTTCTTCTGGAGAAAAGAAAGCTCAATTTCTTTATGCTTGGTTAGAATAAAAATATACAGTAGATGTCAAAAGCCCTCCTGTCAATTACTTTTTTTTTTCATTTTAAAATATTTCCAAAATGATGTTTCACAGAGCAAGGAAATGTTCACAGTATGTCTGAGAATATTTTTTCTTCTGGAGAAAGTCTTATTTGTTTTATTTCGGCTAGAATAAAAGCATAAAATAAAAATTTTCATTTTTAAAAAAACATTTCAAGGTGTGTGTGTGTGTGTGTGTGTGTGTGTGTGTGTGTGTGTGTGTGTGTGTGTGTGTTCATGTAAAGGTAACATGGTGGACAGGTCAGAGTACATACATAAGGGACAATAACAGTCAATAAATGAAGCAAGTATCATAGATATAAATAAACAGATAGAAAGAGAGCACTCAGTGGTAAAGAGTGACAACAATGCTAGTAATGTATGATAGTAATAATGGCAGTTAATGGACAACAGTAATAACTGACAACAACAATAATAAATCACAAGTACTACACCAACTACTACTACAGAAAGTTACTAATATTACAACTACTACTGCAGCTGCTACAGCCACAACCACGACTATGACTACTACTACTACATTGCTACTACTACAGCGTCTACTACAACTGATACTACTACAACAACGTCTACTACTACTACTGATACTACTACAGCAATCACTGCTAATACAACATCTACATCGACAACATCTACTATTTCTGATACTACTACACCAACTACTACTACTACTACTACCACTACTGTACTACAGCAACACCTTTACTAATTCTGGTACCACTATACCAACAACATCTACTACTACAGAAACTACTACAACTACTACTTCAACAATCCCAACTGCAACTACAATCATTACTACTACAATGACTACTGCTACTACTACTACTACTGATACTACTACAGCAATCACTGCTACTACAACATCTACATCGACAACATCTACTATTTCTGATACTACTACACCAACTACTACTACTACTACCACTACTACACCAACACCTTTACTACTTCTGGTACCACTATACCAACAACATCTACTACTACAGAAACTACTACAACTACTACTTCAACAATCCCAACTGCAACTACAATCATTACTACTACAATGACTACTGCTGCTACTACTACTACTACTAGTACTACTACTACTACAACAACTACAGCAACCTGAATAATGACAATGGTAGAAATACTTGTAATAATGAAAATGAGGAGAAAACGAGAGGACAAGTCAGAATAGTAATGATAATAATGGTAACAAAAGTAAAAGTAACACTATTAATGATAATGGTGAGGAGGTGAGGGTGTTGGGAAATCAGGAAGAGGACAAAAAATTATAATAATAAATATTAATAATAATAATAGTAAGTAGAAGAAAAGGAAATAGAAGGAGAAGAAAAAGAAAGGAAAAAAAACAGAAAAGGAAGGTGAAGAGTGGAAGAAAAGAAAAGTAGAAAAATAAAGTGTTGCAAACAAAACAACAAGAATAATAAGAAAATGAAACGTTACTATAATAACGATAATATACAAATAATATTAAAAAGAAGAATTTTACTAGCAATATGATGAATTAATAATAGTAATATAATGATAATAATAGTGATAATAATAATAATAATAATAATAATAATAATAATAATAATAATAATAATAATAATAATTCAATTCATCTTTATTTGTATAGCGCTTATACAATGTAGATTGTGTCAAAGCAGCTTCACATAGAAGATTATAGTTAATTGAAACAGTGTCAGTTCAGTTTTCAGGGATTAAGTTCAGTTCAGTTTAGCTCAGTTCAGTGTGGGGTAAAATTTACTACTGAGAGTCCAAACACTGAAGAGCAATTCCATCGATGCGCAGCTCTACAGATCCCGAACCATGCAAGCCAGAGGCGACAGCGGCGAGGAAAAAACTTCACCAATTGGCGAAAGTGAGATTTAAAAAAACTTCGAGAGAAACCAGGCTCAGTAATATTAATAATAATAATAAATCAAGAGGTGGGCAGGGAAACGCGATGACTACAATACACTTAATCTTTTTTTACTTAAGCACATACAGTTGCAATCAGAATTATTCAACCCCCTGATTTATTAGCCCCCCTGTTTATTTTTTTCCCCAATTTCTGTTTAACGGAGAGAAGAGTTTTTCAACACATTTCTAAACATAATAGTTTTAATAACTCATCTCTAATAACTGATTTATTTTATCTTTGTCATGATGACAGTAAATAATATTTTACTAGATATTTTTCAAGACACTTCTATACAGCTTAAGGTGACATTTAAAGGCTTAACTAGGTTAATTAGGTTAACTAGGCAGGTTAGGGTAATTAGGCAAGTTATTGTATAATGATGGTTTGTTCTGTAGATTATTGAAAAAATATATAGCTTAAAGGGGCTAATAATTTTGACCTTAAAATGGGTTTTAAAAAATTAAAAACTGCTTTTATTCTATAAAAACAAATAAGACTTTCTCCAAAAGTAAAAATATTATCAGACATACTGTGAAAATGTCCTTGTTCTGTTAAACATCATTTGGGAAATATTTAAAAAAGAAAAAAAAAATGATTGCAACTGTAGTTAATTTACTTACAAATTGCAAGACAACATGTTTACTCACCGAGTCAATTAATCACTTTAAAAGCAATGGGTTTACTCACTTCTTTTAAGTAATGTCAACTAATAACTTTAAACTGTTTATGCTTTTACATTCAGAACAAATAAAGAATATTTTATGCGTGTTCACAGTCTGATCTTTGCGTTTTGCAAAAAAGTATTGGAACCAAAGGGACTCCATGTCTGACTTTCTAAAAACCTCCATCCTTCAGTTCTCTCTCTATTTTTTTCTGGGCGACGTGCCGGTTTTGAATGGCACTTCAGGGGATCTGAGACCAGGCAGTAACACATGTTCAATCCCGACTACACACTGTTCAACAAACACAATCACCTAATTCCTGCCTTCCTCTTCTGTCCCCAACCCCTCCTACAGACATCCTCTCTCTTCTATCTCTTTATCTTCTGTTCATCTGACTATATATGCTTGCAGAAAAAAAAAGATCATTTGTATTCACGCTGATGTGAGTTCCAGCTCCCCTTGCTCTCAGAAGCCTTGCTGATGGCTGGAGAAGCGTTGGATTTGCGTAATACCTCCCAACGGTTTCCTCTTAGCAATCTCATATGCCACATTAACAATCCCGCTGGCTCTCCCGTCACTCATTGTTGTTTCAGTACGGCGGTGTTTGTGTGTGCAGCCTACCAACACTCCAGCCATGGACGTTTTCCAGTGCCGATGTCCTGCCAAGGCCTCCCTCAGGCTGATCCCTGCGGGTTTCCCAAAGCGCTAACCTGAGAAGACAACACGAACACACTGTGATGCTTTTATTATGAGAAGATAGACAGGGGGAATATGGTTCGTGCCACCTAGACATCACTTAAACATCTCTAGCGTCATTTTTTTATCCTCTCATGTAAGATTCAGAGATGTATTAGATAGAAACATGGCTACTTTAGCTGTATTAATATGTCAGGTTGCTTTAGGGACTTAAAGACAAAACAGTGTCAAGAAAACTTTCAATGTTTGTAGAAAGTCTACATTTTTGCTGAAAAAAATCACGGAGATTTGTAGAGTTTCTATAATCAATCACTAATTAAGCCTATACTAATCATGCTACACATTAGGGCTGCACGATACTGAAAAAATCTGACATTGAGATATGTTTGTTTTGCTGTGATATAGAGTGGAAGTTAGAATTATTAGCCCCCTCAAATTATTAGCCCCCCGTTTTTATGTATCTGTCACGGTTGGGTTAAGGGAAAAGGAGGCGAGGACCCAAATGCAAAAAATGAAGAAATTTATTTACAATAAAATAAAACAAAAAAGGGAAAACAAACAACCCCGAGGGGGAAAACACTAATCAAACAAAACAAATAAATAAACAAACAAACAAACAAACCAAACTGGGCAGGCTGGCAGGGATCAGGACGGGATAGCTTCGAGTGCAAACATCAGGAACAGACACAGAGCATAATCAAGACGAACTGGCACAGGACAGCAGACATGGAGGAGATTATAAGCGGTAGTAAAATCAATAAATAAACAGGTGAACCAAATGAACTAATAAGGAGTTAACAAGAAGGGTGGGGCTAGACAATAGACTGACGAGCACATGACATAACACACACACACACAAGCACGCGGCGCATGTAAACATACGCCACGTGCCAAACACAACACCAACAGAAGACTGACGCGAGACAGGAGCACACAATGAATGAAAACACTCACCGTGTGCTCACACAGACGCAGCGTGCGTGCTTCATCCCAGCGCCGACCGAAACCGAACCCAACTAGACAGAGACGCTGGGACTGAAACACCACGCTGCAAACAGACAAACAGAAACACCCGGACGAGAGCGCACAACCGTAAACACGCCCAAACTCCGCGCGCCCGCGTAAAAGCGGGAACGCGCAGGGTCCAAGCGCGCCCACGATCGGCGCTCATACAGAGACACGCACAATGACAAAACATGACAGGAGTAGTGTCAGGACTCCGCCACCAAAACAAGAACTAACAAGAACAGAGTGGCAGAATCATGACACTACCCCCCCCCAAAAGGGACGCCACCTGGCGTCCCTCAAGGGAACATCCGACAAGAAACACGACAAAACAGACAACATCAACAAACCTCAGGCAGGGAAGTGAACAGGCACGACCACAAGGGAGGGAGGGAGGGGAGCCAAGCCAAACCCAGCAAAGCAAACAAGGGAGGGATGGGAGGGCAAAAACAGGGAGGAACAGTCCAGGGTGAGTTCAGTGGGTCCGGAGCCAGAGAGTCCATCCAAAACGGCAGCAGGGCACACCAGGGAGGGGCAGGAGGGACAATCCAGGGAGAATCCTTTAGGAGAGACAAGGCAGGAGGCTTGTGGGGAGCCGGCTGGGCAGGAGGCCTGTGGGGAGCCGGCTGGGCAGGAGGCCTGTGGGGAGCCGGCTGGGCAGGAGCCGGCTGAGCTGGAGGCCTGTGGGGACCCGGCAGGGCTGGAGGCCTGTGGGGAGCCGGCAGGGCTGGAGGCCTGAGGGGAGCCGGCTGGACTGGAGGCCTGAGGGGAGCCGGCTGGACTGGAGGCCTGAGGGGAGCCGGCAGGGCTGGAGGCCTGTGGGGAGCCGGCTGGGCTGGAGGCCTGTGGGGAGCCGGCTGGGCTGGAGGCCTGTGGGGAGCCGGCTGGGCTGGAGGCCTGTGGGGAGCCGGCTGGGCTGGAGGCCTGAGGGGAGCCGGCTGGGCTGGAGGCCTGAGGGGAGTCGGCAGGGCTAGGCGTCTGGGTGGTGCCGACAGGGCAAGGAACCGGGCTGGGACCGGCAGGGCAAGACATCTGGGTGGTGTCGGCAGGGCTGGAGGCCGGGCTGGGGCCGGCAGGGCAAGGAGCCGGGCTGGGGCCGGCAGGGCAAGGAGCCGGGCTGGGGCCGGCAGGGCAAGGAGCCGGGCTGGGGCCGGCAGGGCAAGGAGCCGGGCTGGGGCCGGCAGGGCAAGGAGCCGGGCTGGGGCCGGCAGGGCAAGGAGCCGGGCTGGGGCCGGCAGGGCAAGGCGTCTGGCTGGGGCCGGCAGGGCAAGGCGTCTGGCTGGGGCCGGCAGGGCTAGGAGCCGGGCTGGCGGGCGCACTGGGGCTGGAGCCGACACTGGCGGGCGCACTGGGGCTGGAGCCGACACTGGCGGGCGCACTGGGGCTGGAGCCGACACTGGCGGGCGCACTGGGGCTGGAGCCGACACTGGCGGGCGCACTGGGGCTGGTATAGCGGCTGTTGGCCTCTTTCTTCTCCGCTTCCGGGCGGAGGGCAGCACAGGGCTGGGATCGGGATCTTCACCAGGGCTGGCCTGACGAACCAGATGCTCCACGAACTGATGGTAAGATAGCCCTCCCAACTCTAGCATCTGCTGAATATTGAGGGGCTTGTCGAGGGCATAGTTGAGGAGGTTCGCCAGGGCTTGGTCGTTAAACCCCAGCCCTTCTGCTGCACCACGAAACTTCGCCGCAAAGACTCCCACCTTCATGCCGCATTGACGCAGCGACTGCAGACTGATGAGCTGCATTATGCGGCTGGGGAAAGGGCCGTCTTCATTCTGCTGGGTCCTCATTGTTGGCCAGTTCGTAATGTCACGGTTGGGTTAAGGGAAAAGGAGGCGAGGACCCAAATGCAAAAAATGAAGAAATTTATTTACAATAAAATAAAACAAAAAAGGGAAAACAAACAACCCCGAGGGGGAAAACACTAATCAAACAAAACAAATAAATAAACAAACAAACAAACAAACCAAACTGGGCAGGCTGGCAGGGATCAGGACGGGATAGCTTCGAGTGCAAACATCAGGAACAGACACAGAGCATAATCAAGACGAACTGGCACAGGACAGCAGACATGGAGGAGATTATAAGCGGTAGTAAAATCAATAAATAAACAGGTGAACCAAATGAACTAATAAGGAGTTAACAAGAAGGGTGGGGCTAGACAATAGACTGACGAGCACATGACATAACACACACACACACAAGCACGCGGCGCATGTAAACATACGCCACGTGCCAAACACAACACCAACAGAAGACTGACGCGAGACAGGAGCACACAATGAATGAAAACACTCACCGTGTGCTCACACAGACGCAGCGTGCGTGCTTCATCCCAGCGCCGACCGAAACCGAACCCAACTAGACAGAGACGCTGGGACTGAAACACCACGCTGCAAACAGACAAACAGAAACACCCGGACGAGAGCGCACAACCGTAAACACGCCCAAACTCCGCGCGCCCGCGTAAAAGCGGGAACGCGCAGGGTCCAAGCGCGCCCACGATCGGCGCTCATACAGAGACACGCACAATGACAAAACATGACAGGAGTAGTGTCAGGACTCCGCCACCAAAACAAGAACTAACAAGAACAGAGTGGCAGAATCATGACATGTATCTGTTTAACGGAGAGAAGATTTTTTTCAACACATTTCTAAACATAATAGTTTTAATAACTCATTTCTAATAACTGATTTATTTTATCTTTGCCATGATGACAGTAAATAATATTTGACTAAATATTTTTCAAGACACTTCTATACAGCTTAAAGTGACATTTAAAGGCTTAACTAGGTTAATTAGGTTAACTAGGCAGGTTAGGGTAATTAGGCAAGTTATTGTATAACAATGGTTTGTTCTGTAGACTATCGAAAAACAAAAATAGCTTAAAGGGGCTAATAATATTGACCTTAAAATGGTTTTTAAAAAATTAAAAACTGCTTTTATTCTAACTGAAATAAAACAAATAAGACTTTCTCCAGAAGAAAAAATATTACCAGACATATTGTGAAAATTTCCTTGCTCTGTTAAACATAATTTGGGAAATATTTAAAAAAGAAAACTAAAATCTGGCTAATAATTCTGACTTCAACTGTATATAGCGATATAAATATAATTCCACCAGATGATTTGAACAGCTCTATTTGGAAAGATTTAGTCAATCAAGTCTTTTTCTATGCAGTGAAATATAATAAATTACAAGCATATATAAATATGACAGATCAAAAATAAAAGTAAAACAAGCAGTGCTTTGTGGTTTTCTGGGGAGTCTAACAGTATTCAAGTACAAAAATGTAACAATCAAATGTAAAATAACATGGTCATCATTGGATTATTTAAAAAAAAAATCATGTTTAATATTACCATATCATGTTTATCTTTAGTCTTTAATAAAAAACTAGTCTTGCGATGTGACTGTTGCAGATACACACGTTGCGATGCTCGTATGATATATTGTTCAGCCCTACTGCAATCATTTATTCATTCATTTCTTTTCAGCTTAGTCCCTTTATTAATCAGGGGTAACCACAGCGGAATGAACCGCTAACTTATCCAGCAAATGTTTTATGCAGCAGATGCTCTTCCACCTGCAATCCATCACTGGGAAACACCCATACACACTCATTCACACACATACACTACAGACAATTTAGCTTACCCAATTCACCTGTATCGCATGTCTTTGGACTTGTAAGTGACTTGGACTTGTGTGAAACCGGAGCACCTGGAGGAAACTCATGCGAACACGAGCTGAACATGCAAACTCCTCACAGAAATGCCAACTGACCCAGCCAAGGCTCGAATTAGCGACCTTCTTGCTGTGAGGCGATTGTGCTATCCACTGTGCCAGCCCTAAATGCTTCTTTTTCGATAGAAGCATGCAGTTTTTGTGTGTTTTTTTAAATGCTAATGAGTTACTGATCTCCGCCCCTACCCAAAAGAGGGTGGAGCCTTTACAGCTCGTCGCTCAGCAACAACAAACCAAACCAAAAAATTCTGGTCACTATAATCCCTGAATTGTCACCCTATTTTGGAATTCACACTTGAAAAATTTTGGTGATTTAAACATTTTATGCATAGTTTGCCATATAAGTTTATTAATTTATTCATTTTCCTTAGGCTTAGTCTCCATTTCAGAGGGTGCCACAGCGGAATGAACCACCAACTATTCCAGCATATGTTTTATGCAGCTGATACCCTTCCAACTACTGGGAAACACCCATACACTCTGGCATTCACACATGCACTCATTCACTATGGCCAATTTAGTTGTCTTTGGACTTGTGGGGGAAACCCGAGCACCCGGAGGAAACCCACGGCAACACGGGGAGAACATGCAAACTCCACACAGAAATGCCTACTGACCCAACCAGGACTTGAACCAGTGACCTTCCTGCTGTGAGACGACAGTGCTAGCCACTGAGCCGCCATGTCGCCCTTCATATAAGTTTAGGTTTAGAAAAAATGAATAAAAATAAATTCCTGCAAAATATCCTGAGAGTTAAGGGGATAGACCCCAGATATATGGTTATCACGAAGCACAAAAATAAAACTGTCAGATGACTTGTTGTTTATCAAGTCACGTCTTTCTATTATGAGTTATAGCTTTGTTTATCATTTTTATAATCAAGCATGACAATTGTTTAAGTGTATCTTTAAAGACTCAACAAAGGCTGCATTATAATTCATATTATATTAATTAGTCAGTCATTATTGTATTTATAAAGATGCAGTCTGCATTCTGCAATGAGAAAACATTATTATGTTACAGATACAGGCTCACAGGTGCACGTTCGCCTCACAGCAAGAAGGTCTCTGGTTCGAGCCTCGGCTGGGTCAGTTGTGGTTTCTGTGTGGAGTTTGTATGTTCTCCCTACGTTCGCGTGGGTTTCCTCCGGGTGCTCCAGTTTCCCCCACAGTCCAAAGACATGGCGGTGGTCTTTGTGGAGTGAGAGCATGAGACTGACTCCTGTGATGCTCCAAGGACAGACGAGTCTTCGCTGAGGTCCAGCTTCCTGCGCCTAGACTGCAGCTCTGCACAAGACGTTTGGCCATAGGGGAAATGGTCGTGCCCAACTGAGCCTGGTTTCTCTCGAGGTTTTTTAAATCTTCGCTTTCGCCAATTGATGAAGTTTTTTCCTCGCCGCTGTCGCCACTGGCTTGCATGGTTCGGGATCTGTAGAGCTGCGCATCGATGGATTTGCTCTTCAGTGTTTAGACTCTCAGTAGTGATTATTAACCCACACTGAACTGAGCTAAACTGAACTGAACTTAAACTCTGAAAACTGGACTGACACTGTTTCAATTCACTATAATCTTCCATGTGAAGCTGCTTTGACACAATCCACATTGTATAAGCGCTATACAAATAAAGATGAATTGAATTTAATTGAATAATGAAAAAAAATGACTGCATGTCTACAAATGAAGACTGATATTTTTCTGAAGAGGTGGAAAAGTATTATGACATATTAAGATATGTATATTTAGAGGTTACATAACCTATCATCACTGTAATTTGAGGTAACTACAATGTAACACAATGTAACTTGATGTACAAATGTATCCCTGAAAAGTCATTATGATGGCAATACCTTTTTATTTTTTTATTATTTTTTTATTCATTTTTTTATCATTTCATTATTATTTTTTATGCACTCCCTCATCTGTAAGGGTTGAAATTGTTGGGGGAAGGGTTGTTCTGTAAAAAAAATATATTGAAAAATCTTAGATAAAAAAATCTGATACGTAATTAGAATTAGCATTTTAGATCTGTGCAGCAGCCACTCTTAAACACAAAGCCAGCACAATACTAACACAAGCCCTTTTAAAAGTACTTGTTAAGTGATGTGTTGGCTTCTGGAAGAAAACTAAAGACTATGTTAGAGGAATTTGAGGCAATTCAGAAACAGTAATATAAGGAATTCTCAACAAAAACATATATTTTAAAAAGTCTAATAAAAATGCTGGTTCTTGGAGCCCAATGTTGGGTCAAATATGGACAACTTATTTAAGTATAATTGAAAAATATTGGGTTTGCCCATTTTTTTACCCAACATTGTGTTATAACAACCCAGCATTTTGTACAACAGATAATAACTCCAGCTCGAGTGACGTTGTGTTTTGTATGATCTTTTGCATAATCAAACAGCACAAAATGCACTAACGGTTGAAAGTGTAAAAAGTTTAATTGCACCCCTTTAAAAAAATCATTTTTTGGCATTCTAACATGACAAAAAAAATTGTGTTTTGTGCCTCCAGAATGCGTCTGTGTAGTTTCAGGTCAAAATACAGAACAGAAAGTAATTTATTTTATTATTATACCCTGTTGAAAATGTCACTTTTGGGTCAGAGGAAATTGTAACTGTTTTTCCACCTGCCTTTAAATGAAAATGAGCTGATTCTCCCCGTCCACTCTCAGAACATATCTATACATAGAAGGATAACCAGGGTCAGATGTCAGAACGGACACATTAAAATGACAGAAAGCAACTCAGACACGATGAAACAGGGACCCACAGTCACAAATATCATCTTACAGTATAAGCAAGACGAATGAGCCAGACACAAATGCAGTTACAACATTTGCTTGCACACGTTTATAGTTTTATAGCTGTGGTGATTCCAGTGGTTATAAATTACGTAGCTCAAAAAGTATAGTTCAAAATGCTATAACAATACAAAGTGTACAACTTATTGTCTTCAAGTGCAGTTTGATCACAGAGAGTTGGAACAGATCTTTCAACCCCAGTTTCTTTGCAAATCCTGTCTTGTGGACATAATTATACATGTTTTTATAAAGACTAGGCTTGGGTATCGTTTGGGGTTATTTCGATACCGGTGCTAAATCGATACTTTTAAAACGATACCGGTGCCTAAACGGGGCCTGAACCGATACTTTTGAGCCACAAAATTATGGTGGTTGTCTCTAGAAAAATCTTTTATTTCACACAAATGTCATTAATCATTTTAATTGAACAATATAATTGGTTTAAAGCATACATCAATTCATATTTTATATATTTAAATTGAACTGCATTCATATATTTCTTTTGATCATTTGTTTGTTAGCATGAATGCAAGATTTGCATTATGCAATTAACATTACATTAGCTTACTACTAACCTGTGGAAAGGCTGTCATCAAAATCAGGGAACACCTTTTTTTTAGGGTTGGGGCTTGAGACTACATTTACATGGATATCAGTAATCTAATGATTTGTCTTAATCTGAATAAGACAGTAATATGATTAAGGTTTTTACATGAGTTGCTTTTTGAATGTTCCTTTCATGATCCCGTTATAGCACATAGACTGATTAACGTCATTGCGTCACCAGCCTATCCACGTGTCCTCCAGAGTTTCATGTAATTTCAGGTGTTTCATTTTTAATCTTTCGACCTTAACTGCAGTTCGGCACTTTCACTTTCATTCAGCAACATATTGTTCTGTATTGAGGTATTGAATGAGAATATGATGTGAGGACTGCTGGAAGTTTTAATGGAATTTGATGCCGCACATCGAATGGAAAGAAATAACCTCCGCATTTTGTGACGCGGGTGGCTGTGGTCCTTTCAGGTAATCAAAAATCGCTGTTTACATGATAGACTCTTAATCAGAGTATTGTGTTAATCATATTCAAATCGGAGTATTGGTGTCCATGTAAACGTACTCAGTGAAAGTGCCAGATGATGTCGCAAGCTGTCAAAGACAGTGCATTGCTCTTAAGTTGATTCTATGAGCCCTGAAATGTTTCATTAAGTACAACGTGTTTCCCCCCTTACACGCAACTTTTGTAAAGCGTCTACTTCACGTTGCTGTGTCAGAATACTTGCTTGTAAAATATAGCCATACTTTAGAACGCTTAGTTTAAGGAAATTTGATGAACGCGAACAAGCGTGTTGATCAGTGGTGTAGTCCTAAAAAAAAAGTGGTGTACTATTACCCACCCAACCCAAATATTAAAAGTAGGCAAAGAAACGACGAAACTAATATATATATATATAATTTTTTTTTATTATTTAACATAAGTTACCTGTAACTATTGAAAGAAAAAACAAATACTATGGAAGTTAATGATTACAGGTTTCCAGCTTTCTTCAAACTATCTTCTTTTGTGTGAAACAAAATTAAAAAAAGGCAAACCGGTTCGGAACAAGTAAAGGTTTTTTTTGAATGAATTATTCATTAAAAAAGGAAAAATATTTAAACAAATTTGTTCATTTTAAAGCGAGATGCTAATAGCCTAATCCTATTCAATGATTTATGCTTAGCTAATAGTGCCCCCAGCAGACCCGGAGATTGGCTGAGTATATTAAGCTGTGGTAAAACCTGGGTAAAAGCCAACTGTTTAACTCTAAAGGGACTTGTAAAATGAGCCTATAATTAATATAACTATATATTTTTTTTTAATCAGGAAAATAAAAAGTTTTTTTCTTCAAAAACTCAAATACTAGCCTATACTCAAGTATTTTTTCCATGTTTTAAATAGCCACTTTTATAATTTAAAATAGCATAAATACAAACATATTCAAAAATGTAGAGGCTAATTTACATATTTCACTATCATAATATAAGTCATAATAAGAAATAATTTTTAACAAGATACAACACATAATGTTTCACTCTGATATGCAGTTAAAATGAGTACATTCACTGAGTGGTTCTGTCACTGTGTTTAATCCTGTGCATGAATGTATGATATAGTTAATGCCACATGCACTGTAATGTGTTTTATAATCATAGTTGATTGATAAATGTTCGTTAAGAGTTGCATTTTCGCTGGAGCAAACAGATGTGATGATGAGGGAAGCGCCAAGGAAACAGTAGATGGGGAAACCCGATTGGTACATGTTATACAAGTGTTTCTATAGCAAAGAACTGCGAATATGCAGATATTATAACAATCTATAGATAAACACACCTTCTGCTCTCACTCTGCAAAGCTGTGGTTTGCAGATTAAATGAAAAACAAGTTGAAAACGGAGGAGCGGAAGTCTGCCGCCGTTTTCATATCAAATTTAAAGGGGACTAAGGTGATCATTTAGTAGTGTACAGTTTATGAGGAAATCGCAAAACATTTCGAGGGACTGAATAGAAATATAGGGGGCAAAAGCGATGCTCATGCTTTTTTAAAATAATTTTACCTCAGTGTTTCAGCGAGACATTTAGTTGACTTGTCGTCGAAATTTTCTCACAGCTGCTGCGGTCGTCAGGGGGCGGGGAATGCCGCAAATTAAACAAAAATCCACTGATTGCAACAAATAAGATGCAAGTAAAAAAAAAAAATTGGTATACAGGTAAAGAGGACGTGAATACACGTAAATTAGGGAAGTCTAATCAGAAAAACAAGTGAGTATACCGAGGGTATACGCAATTATTGATCCTCAGAAGTCGTAATACCCAAACAGCTCATGGAATAAAGTAGGTATAGTGAGTGTACGTGCGTATAGCCCCGACTACACCACTGGTGTTGATGACTCCGAAGGGAGTTGCTTACCAAATGCGATGTACTGCACGCGTTGTCTACTTGCGTGCATTTCCTAAGCAACAAGAACAAACGTCTAACATCGAAGATGGTGTCTGTAACCCTCAAAGTTGTTTAGAATTAAATGTTAAGAGATGGTGTGACAACGCGCACCTATGTGTGCCTTTGATGTACCCCTTGATGCTTATGTCCTTGCTTCTTATGTCCTGAAATTATGTCCTAATTTCAGCACCAGTGGCACCGAAATTCATATGCTGATTCGGTCCGGTCCATACCAGTTACATAGGTACCGGTGCCATAATGGCACCGGGTTTCGGTACCCAACCCTAATGAAGACAAGTTAATACATGCCTGTCAATCAATACAGTGGGTGGGGAAAACTGCACTGCTACATCACATTGCAGTGGGCCTCAAAATCGCTAGGATTCGGATCCTATTTTAATGCCATAAAATTTAAAAAAAGAGATTTATTGTGTGAATATAACTCCAGTATGACTGTGGACACAATATTCCTACACGCATTTCTGTTAGTGATGTGCGGATCGATACTAAAATATCGATATCTCAGATACCAGCTTTGTATGTTCTAGAATCGATTATCTCATGAAAATATTGAATATAGCGAATATGTAGTTTATTGGAAATAGAAACACATCGGAAAGTAACCACAATTACCCTAGTTTCTCTGAATAATGCCAACTTAGTCGGAACTACTTGATCTTCCGCCTGCAAAGTCATGTGCGTAATATGGCACTATATAACTGCAGATCACTCTACCTAGCCACTCAGTCCGCTGGCATGGCACATGTTGTTCAGTCACGCTGTTATTGGATATGGGTGACCGCAAGCAAAGTTATGTGTGGAGCTACTTCACTTTCATAAACTCAAACAATGCAGTTTGTGACACGTGTAACAAAACAGTGAGGTACTGTGGTAATACCACAAACCTAATCAAACATCTACATATAAATCACAAGACAGAATATGACAACGTCATGACTAGGCAGTCAGAAGAGGAGGAACGGAGAGGCACAGGTGCTGCTACTTAGGTGCAGCAGGCAGGCACTATCCAGGTACAGAGGGAGAAAATGTGGCGATGTGGCTGTATTTTGGGGGCTTAGGTTTTTGTGACAATGATAAAACAACGGCAGTTTCCTGAATTCTTAAAACAAATTTGTTTTAGAACTTTGGTTATGAATTAAGTAATGAAATAATTAAATTACTTGGTCTTAATAAAATGACTTGTCTTAATGAAAATGTCTGCAATAGTCCAGCTTGGAGTAAAATGTGTCCCTGAGCTAATTATAATAAAAAAGAAATAAAAAAAAGTGTGAATGTTTATTGTTTTATGTTATGCTGTCAATAAATATGTAAGTTGGCTCTATTTTTTCGTATGATAATTTTATCAAGGTGACGCAGTAGGTAGTGCTGTCGCCTCACAAGCAAGAAGGTTGCTGGTTCGAGTCTCGGCTGGGTCAGTTGGCGTTTCTGTGTGGAGTTTGCATGTTCTCCCTGCATTCGCGTGGGTTTCCTCCGGGTGCTTCAGTTTGCTCCACAGTCCAAAGACATGCGGTACAGGTGATATGGGTAGGCTAAATTGTCCGTAGTGTATGTGTGAGATGGGTTGCAGCTGGAAGGGCATCTGCTGCATAAAACATGTCCTGGATAAGTTGGCGGTTCATTCCGCTGTGGCAACCCCAGATTAATAAAGGGACTAAGCCAAAAAGAAAATGAATGAATGAATTTTTCATCAATAAACAAGAATAACCCATAATATGTCATACCTAATTACGGTAAGACATTTTACGGTTCTTGTTACTTTAATTTCCCAAACAGTAATTTTTGGGCAAAGTATCGGTATCGGATCGGAATCGCCGATACTCGCCTTCATTTTACTTGGTATCGGATTGGATAGGAAACCAGTGGTATCGCACATCACTAATGTCTGTCCAAGCGATTTCCAAAAGTTGATTTTGCATAATATGTGCCCTATAATTACTCAAAAGAATCAATGAAATCATTTTCAAGTGATTAGCAATTTTTATATATTGTGATTTCAGTAAGTGTTTACTGCTTATCTTGTTTAAAAATGTGTTAAAGGGCCATGAAACCCCCGTCTTAGCAGGGTGTTGTCACACCTCTAGTTTGAAAAAAGTCAGTAAAGGGGGCGTGTCCCGCTCTGGGAGTGTCGGGGGAGGGAAAGAGGGTAAGATTTGAAAAGAAGGGCGTTTCCATTTGGCCATGTGCTGATCACAGGCAAAAAAACACACAGAGGCTGATTTGATACCGCACGGCGAATGGGAGAAAAAAAAATCCTCCGCATTTCTCTGTAACTTATGCACTCGGTAGGTAGCTTCAGAAAGCCGTGTGTGAATAGACTATCCTGTCACAAAATGCGGCGAAAATCCTGCACGACGGGAATAGTTTGTGTTTATATGTTTACACTCGGAGAGCAGCATTAGCGGATCTTTCAGTCTATAATATTGTACTGTAATATTGCAGTGATATTAACATACTGTAAACTTAGTAACTCAATCATTTTGACTGAGGTATGTCTTTAAAAACTGAAAGAGCACTGCTGACCACGAACTAACTTTGCAATATGGGTTAAACAAAGAACACTGCACACACTTACCTAATCTGTAGCGACAGGACAATCAAACTGGAGCTGTGTCTTTTTATTAAAAGGAGACGAGCGGCAAAATCCGGATTTCATCATTTTCAGATGCGAAAAACTCTCAGGTAAAAATGTTTCTTACAAACGCATTTCTGTCACGTGTCGCGTGCACTGTAATCCACATGTGAGCCCAGCTGCTCTCTCATAGAGGGAAAATGAAAACAAAACCTTGTTGCAGCACACTAATAATTGTTCTTTCACTTGTTTTAGCAACACAACGTGGCGTCTCTCTGCCGTACAGTGTAAACGGGTAAACAGTCTCCGGAGCTATCATGCATATTAATGAAGTTTCACGTCATACACAATAGAGCGCGCTAATTGGTTTGAAGCACGTCTTTCTCATGAATTAATGCCGCACACTCAGATACGTCAGAATGTCCTCGAAAAGACAGACAGCCACTCTCCAGGCTGGATTTACACCTATGTATCTCATGGCCGTGACGCAGCTTCAAAAATTCGTTTCAAACCGGAAGAACGAATTTGCTCAAAATAACGCAAAAACAACCAATTTTCACTTTTTAGTGCAATATATGTGTCCTAATAGTGTTTATAGCAGCGTGGGACACATATATTATACAGCATTGTGATTCATGGCCATTCAATACAGACCAATGCCTCAACTAGTGGCATAACTAATGACCTAGATTGTCCAACCCCTCTCTTGTAGACTGTATTTAAGTAGCACTGTGAAGGCTAGATACTGCGTTGCAAGCATTCGATTTCTGCTCTTTTCAATCCACCACCCTTTACAATCAATTTCTCCTTTCCTCCTTTTAAACAAGCAGACTATTCCATTCCCATTTAGAATATAAAACGGCTAATAATACAGTGAAGTATTCCTCAAAGAGTCTCATGCACACCTTGAATGAGTTCTAAAACAAAACCAACAACTGGTGAATCAGAAGAATAAAGGAAAAAAAGGCTTTATATTCCTAACCCTGACTGACAGATTGCATTCAGTAGGATATCTTCCTTGTTATCCATCACTTTCATTTAATTACCACATCCATTAATCATATGACACCGCAGGTTAGACCACACTACACCTCATCCCATGAGGCCACATTTGTTGGCGATTAAGGCAATCATATGTATGTCTCTTTAATAATGTGAACCTGATTGTCCACCGCTCTTGTTGTGTTTAAGTAGCACTGTGAAGGCATAGATATTGTTGCAACCATTCGATTTTTGCAGTTTTCAATCCAGCACACTTAACAATCAATTTCTCCTCTTTTTAATCAAGCAGCCCATTCAATTCCCATTTAGATTTTAAAATGGCTAATAATATGATGTTGTATTTCATTCCCAAGTGCACCTTGAATGAGTTTCAAAACAAATCCAGTGGCTCATCCTGAATCAGAAGCATTCAGAGGGAAATTTGGTTTGCTCTGTTGAACATCATTTGGGAAATATTTAAAAAAGAAAAAAAATCAAGGGGTGGTGGTGGGGGGGGGGGGGGGGGGGGGGGGAAATTGCAAAAAAAAAAAAAAAAAAAAAAAAACACAAATAAAATCGTGAAAAACTAGAGGGTCTGTTTTGTTTTTGTTTTACCTGCTTTCTGGAACCGCGCTTAGCTGGACTCTAACTCTGTCGTTGTGGTCAACTCCTCTCTGTGTCTCAGGTCCATTGACGCCCATTGCAAGCCACTGGGCAAACTGGTAACAGCAAAAAAGCCGTTCACACGGAGGTAAGCAGTCAGCTGGGATAGCGCTAAAAGGAACAGAAGCTGTCATACTGCCTCGTAGTGTACATTTTAAAGACAAAATGCAGCCATATCCAGCTCTGACTACATAATTTGCGCTCTCCAAAAATGTATACAGGGGTACATTTTCACAATGAGCCTGTGTTGCCAAAATGATATGCTGTATCCAAAATCAACATTCACTAATGGCTACATTTGTGCACCAATAAAGTCCACATGAAGGAGTGCATGAAATTGAACGAGCTGTCGATTAGTAATTAAACAAAGCATTTTCATTTCTGTCATGTATACAAATCTACACTCTTATTAAATAATGCTTCATTTAGAAACTCTTTATAACCCAGTTGCATTGAGCAGGAGATCTGCAGTCATCCCTCAGCCGTTCCTCACCATCCATCACTTTCATTTAATTACCGCATCCATTAACCATACGACACCACAGGTTAGTCCACACTACGCCTCGTCCCACGGGGCCACATTTTTCCGCAATTAAGCCAATCATATGCATGTCTTTTTGATAATGTGGGTCGGCGTGTCATCAGCGCCCCTGCTGTGGACTGAACAGCAGCTAATTCTTGCTGGAAATGAGCAGCTGAGGAAATAACAGGTCAGTTTGGCTCTCACCTCATGTTTTATTCCTCGCGGCCTCGGTGAGAGATTGATCCGGCCGAGCGCTGCTTCTGTCTGGGTCCCGTAAATAACGAATGCAGGGCTTATTTGTGCATCAGTGTGTGAAGATGATTAGCTAATTAGACTGTCAAGCACTTCCCTCATTCCGAGTTCAGACGGACCCTCATTACTGGCCATTAAAGAGCGTGAATGGAGCCGATGGTTTAGATTAGCAACTCTACTAAGTTTGCATTGACAACACGAACACTTGGTCACAGCGGCTGCATCTCCTTGGCTGAAGGGATTTTCTGCAGACGGCTGGATGAAATATGGAGCAGGATATACTTATGTGAAATTTTTTAACGTCTGAACTATAAATATTATATTTTGTGATTTGTCTTAAGGGTTGCATTGAAATAATGCGTTCCTGAAATAGGACTGGGGTTAGATGAAACCACAGTTTGGCTGATGGGTAGAGCATGTCTGATGGACACTGATGAATTTGGACTTTAATCACGTTTAATCACAAATGTTTCAGTTTTTGTTTTAGTCTCTGGATTAAATTGTTGAAAAGTTATTAAAAGTTTTACAGAATGTTTGAAAGAAAAGGTATTTTGAAAGCTGGAAAAATACATTAAACAAGCTATGAATTATTTCTTGTTGTATTAAAGTTTTACTTTTTATAATTACTTACATTTCAGGTTTAAATAAATTCATTTTAATTATAGATATTGTGCAAACATACATTTACAATTCTGGTAAAAAAGTAAAAATAAAAAAATCATGTTTTTCTTTGAAGAAAATTGGGTAAGACTTTATTTTGATGGTCCCTGTTGCACATTTTGTTGACTAAAAGTTGCATTGCCTAATATCTGTTGATATGCTCCTTCAACAGACATTTAACTGACTACTGTATAAGAAACTTTGCAAGCACATGTCAACTTACACTAACCCTAACCGCAACCCTAACCTGACAGTCTACTTACAATCAGTGTAGGGGAGTAACTAGTTACATGTAACGGCGTTACGTAATTTAATTATAAAATAAAAGTAACAGTAATTCATGACAGTTACTGAGAAAAAAAATGTGTAATTAAATTACAGTTAAGAAAATGTTAAAGATGGGGTTACATCTAAAAATATTCTTTACAATCTTGGACATGTTGAATAATATTAATCTGTTGCTTTGTCTGTTTTTGATATGCACAATGCCTTCTGCTAGAACCATTTATTAAAGTCGTGCTATTCTGCTATAACTACATTTCTCAGTAGCATGGCGGCAGCGTCGCTACTTTCTAAATCAAATAGCTTTTCAGTAGCAAAGCAATTTTTTAGTCAAGTAGTGCAGTAACATCAACACAAGCTACATGTACCAATCATGGAAAAATATTATCAGACATACTGTGAAAATTTCCTTGCCCTGTTAAACATAATTTGGGAAATATTAAAAAAAGTAAAAAAAAAAAAAAAAAAATCAAAGGGGGTTTAATAATTCTGACTTCAACTATATATATATATATATATATATATATATATATATATATATATATATATATATATATATATATATATATATATATATATATATATATATATTGTAGAGTGTGAATTCATAAGTGTAATCTAATTGGCAATAGGTTATACTGTTCATTCAAAAAGTATTTCATTATAATGCATTACTTCTTCTACACATTTTATAAATTATTTTCACTATTTTATATTTTAGGACTTATTAAACATTAAAGAATTACCCTCTGGAAACGCCTGACACACTGTAAAAGCTATTTGTTACTTTAAAAACAGAGTAAAACCAATTGCCTTAAAAGTGACAGGTTGAGTTTTTTAAGTGAGTAAATCTGTTATAGCTTGAAACTGTTAAGTTGACAATTTAATATTCATAATTATGCAATAATTAATTATAATAATATAAGAATAATTAAGTTCTTATTAATACGTTCATCTCACAGCAAGAAGGTTGCTGGTTCGAGCCTCGGCTGGGTCAGTTGGCATTTCTGTGTGGAGTTTCCCCCACAGTCCAAAAACATGCTATAGGTGAAATGGGTAAGCTAAAATTGTCCGTAGTGTGTGAGTGTGAATAAGTGTGAATGGATGTTTCCCAGTGATGGGTTGCAGCTGGAAGGGCATCTGCTGTGTAAAACATGCTGGATAAGTTGGCGGTTCATTCCACTGTGGCGACTCCAGATTAATAAAGGGACTAAGCTGAAAAGAAAATGAATGAATGAATGAATGAATTAAGTTTATTTACTTATTCACTGCAAAAAAAGCTTCTCTTAATGTTTTGTCTTGTTTCTAGTTCAATTATATTTGTAAATCTCGTTTCAAAAAAATAATGTGTCAAAATGAAATTATTTTATAATACTAATTAAATAGTTTAAGATTTCCTTAAAACAAGCTAAATAATCTTGTCAAAACGAAAAACAAGATTATTTTCAGTTAATTTTGACATATTTCTGAAAACAATATTTTTTTTTGCTCGTCTAGTCAAAATTGCTTCTTAATTTAATAAAGAATTTTTAGGTAAGAAAAGCATTTTTGTTGTGTTAAAAATGAGTAAACGCTCTTTTTTAAAATTAGGTAGTCAACTTATCAATTTTTACAATTCATTATTCAATATCCTTTCTTAAAATCTGCTGCCCATTTGTCTTTCTTAAAAATTAAAACTCACCCCTATCCGTCTCAGTAAAGTATGATAGTGCTGATCTCAGTGGTGTGTCGGTGAGCAGACTCTGCATTACACACATCACTGACCAGAGCTCATCCACCTGCCACACTCCTCCAGAAACAGCGCTCACCCACGGCTGTTTAACAGGGAGCTCACAGAGGTATACTGCCCTCTCACAGCCTGTTTCTGAGTCTGTGTCCCTCTGCACTGATCCAGAAACCCCTTCTGACAGCTATAGATCAGCCGCTCGCCTCTGAGGGCCAATAAAAGAGAAGAGAATATGCTTGTAAAGATGTTTACAGAGACGCAGACTGAGACATAAGCTGTAAACTCAATCAGCCTGACCTCGTTCAGAGATTATGAGATTCTATCTATCTATCTATCTATCTATCTATCTATCTATCTATCTATCTATCTATCTATCTATCTATCTATCTATCTATCTATCTATCTATCTAGTTTCAAATCTTGTGCTTACTAATTCTACATTATCTGACAAGTCTTGTTGTCGATCCCAGTTGTAAGAGCAACAAATAATAACTTGACTTCTAGTTGATCATTTGAAAAAGTGGCAGAAGGTAGATTTTTCTGATGAATCATCTGTTGAACTGCATCCCAATCATCACAAATACTGCAGAAGACCTACTGGAACCCGCATGGACCCAAGATTCTCACAGAAATCAGTCAAGTTTGGTGAAGGAAAAATCATGGTTTGGGGTTACATTCAGTATGGGGGCATGCAAGAGATATGCAGAGTGGACAGCCTGAGGTATGAAGACATTTGTGCTGCCCATTACATTACAATTCACAGGAGAGGGGAAATTCTGGAGCTGGATAGCTCCTTCCAGCTCCTTCTCATACTTCAGCCTCCACGTCAAAGTTCCTGAACGCAAAGGTCAAGGTGCTCCAGGATTGGCCAGCCCAGTCATCAGATATGAACATTATTGAGCATGTCTGGGGTAAGATTAAGGAGGAGGCATTGAAGATGAATTCAAAGAAGTCAGACCTTAATGTCTTAATTAAATAATTAAAAATCAAGGCATGATCATATTTTGTTTTGGTATATTAAGCATAATTTAGAGGCCTTTGGCTTTCATATAAGCCACTTCTTATACCAAATGCTCAACTAGAAGTCAAGTTATTATTTGTTGATCCTAAAACTTGGATAGGCAACAAAACATTCGTTTTCTGCATAAATCCAGTTTTCATTTTAGAAATGAGGCAAAAATCATTCTACAACAATTTCACTGCTTAATTTTTGAAATCATGATGTGTCTTTTTCAGAATTCTTTTGATTTCAATATTCGTTTATATATAATTTTGTTTTTAAAACCTAACTTAACTGAATAACTTGAAAAAGTTTAAATTATAAAAATAACAGCTAAATAACCCATAAAAAATAAGCGAAACAAAAAAAAAACGCAAAACAAAGCAAAGCAAAACAAAAATAAAACAAAAAAGCAAAAAAAGCAAAAGCAAAGCAAAGCAAAACAAAACAAAAGCAAAACAAAGCAAAGCAAAGCAAAGCAAAGCAAAACAAAAGCAAAGCAAAGCAAAGCAAAACAAAAGCAAAGCAAAGCAAAACAAAGCAAAGCAAAACAAAAGCAAAGCAAAGTAAAGCAAAGCAAAGCAAAGCAAAACAAAAGTAAAGCAACGCAAAACAAAAGCAAAGCAAAGCAAAACAAAACAAAAGAAAAGTAAAGCAACGCAAAACAAAAGCAAAGCAAAGCAAAACAAAAGCAAAGCAAAGCAAAGCAAAGCAAGGCAAAACAAAAGTAAAGCAACGCAAAACAAAAGCAAAGCAAAACAAAGCAAAGCAAAGCAAAGCAAAGCAAAGCAAAGCAGAACAAAACAAAGCAAAGCAAAACAACAAAACAAAACAAAGAAAAACAAAGCAAAGCAAAACAAAACTAAAGTAAAGCAACGCAAAACAAAAGCAAATCAATGCAAAACAAAACAACAAAACAAAAGCAAAGCAATGCAAAACAAAACAATAAAACAAAAGCAAAGCAAAACAAAGCAAAGCAAAACAAAACAAAAGCAAAGCAAAGCAAAGCAAAGCAAAGCAAAGCAAAGCAAAGCAAAACAAAACAAAAGCAAAGCAAAACAAAGCAAAACAAAAGCAAAGCAAAGTAAAGCAAAGCAAAGCAAAGCAAAGCAACGGAAAACAAAAGCAAAGCAAAACAAAAGAAAAGTAAAGCAACGCAAAACAAAAGCAAAGCAAAGCAAAGCAAAGCAAAGCAAAGCAAAACAATACAACAAAACAAAAGCGAAGCAAAGCAAAGCAAAGCAAAACAATACAACAAAACTAAAGCAAAGCAAAGCAATGCAAAACAAAACAAAACAAAACAACAAAACAAAAGCAAAGCAAAGCAAAGCAAAACAAAACAAAAGCAAAGCAAAGCAAAGCAAAGCAATGCAATACAAAACAAAACAAAACAAAACAACAAAACAAAAGCAAAGCAAAGCAAAGCAAAGCAAAGCAAAACAAAAGCAAAGCAAAGCAAAGCAAAGCAACGCAACGCAACGCAACAAAACAAAGCAAAGCAAAGAAAAACAAAGCAAAGCAAAACAAAACTAAAGTAAAGCAACGCAAAACAAAAGCAAAGCAAAGCAAAGCAAAGCAAAGCAAAGCAAAGCAAAGCAAAGCAAAACAAAACAAAACAAAAGCAAAGCAAAGCAACGCAACGCAACAAAACAAAGCAAAGCAAAGAAAAACAAAGCAAAGCAAAGCAAAGCAAAACAAAACTAAAGTAAAGCAACGCAAAACAAAAGCAAAGCAAAGCAAAGCAAAGCAAAGCAAAGCAATGCAAAACAAAACAACAAAACAAAAGCAAAGCAAAACAAAAGCAAAGCAAAGCAAAGCAACGCAACACAACCCAACACAACGCAAAAGCAAAGCAAAGCAAAGCAAAACAAAGCAAAGCAAACAAAAAAAACACCTACTAAAATTTTGCTTTCCTATGAAATTACAATTCTTGGTTAAATATTTTAGTTGTTTAACAATTAAGCAAGGAAATATTTACATTGCTACTATTATATTTTGTTAATATTATTAGACCACCTAAGATTTTTTTTTGTCCAAAAACCTCTCCATTAAACAATAATTTAATATTTTTATTAATTTACTAAGTCATAAAATAAAATAATATAATCACTTGCTTTGCAAAATATATATTTAGTTCATCATCATCATATAATCCCATACAGTATATGCAATCCAAATTTCTCTATAATCAATCAATACAACAATGCACACCTGAATCAAACTCCCACATGTCATGGCATCAAAGCAACCACCAGTCCACATCTCTGTCCAATTTAATTCCTATCCATCTCATAGAAAGAAACACCACGAATGAATCATCTTCATTTTTATCAAGTGATCTGTTATAAAATCAGCAGCGGAGCAAACTGCTGTAATGTAAAACTGGATGCACTTCTTTAATTCCTCATACATCAACGTGTGACACTCTTCTCTTGGCGTAGAGACATAAATCTTGCCTGACTGACGTTTCAGGCATAAAAAATATGGAAGCCAATCTCTGGAAAGCTTCTTTATCAGTTGTAAAATGACAACATGTGCATGTTTTCAGAGTGTTTTCGGTGTATAGAACAAGACGTTTCACCGCCTGACAGTGGAAACACAAACTGAGCTTCGGGCGAGATTAGTTTAATCAATAGCAATCCGCAAACATGTCGTCATCTCCCACGTTCAGGAGCAACACTGCGCTTTATCTGAGCTGAATGGCGGAGAAGGCAAACACAGGAATTGGCTTGATTTCTGCGTGAAATGTGTTGGGTCTATGCTTGTTTTTCCCTCTCTTTTCCGCTCTCATCTCATCATATGTCTTTCTGTTTCTGCCTTCTTGTGACTTGAGGTGTGAGATGTGTGGGTTAATGTGGGTTTATGATGGCTCGCTCCTTATTTTGACATGACAATAGCTCAATGTTAGAAGGTGAAGAGGCTTTTTCTGCTCTGTGCTGCTCAGTCATCTGCTGTTTCTGATGCTGAAGGCACTTTCAGGCACATTGAGACTTTTCTGCAGCATGACTTGGGTTTAAAAGAGCTTTTTCAGATGTATACCATAGTGAATAAGGTCTCACTTTATATTGGGTGGACTTCACTAGTATGTACTGGCATCAAAGAATAAATGCGATGTAATTACTGTGTTGATTATGTATTGCAGAACACTTAAGAGGGGATATGAGTAGGGTTAAGGACAAATTTGGTGGTATGAGTAGGTTTAAGAGTGGGTTAAGGTGTAAGGGATGGATAACAGTGTAATTGCATGTAGGTATTTAATCAATCATGAGTACAATGTAAAAAACAAGTGTTTATGCAATAAGTGCATTGTTACAAATGATTAATTTCAGAGTAAGTAGATATTATGTAAGGCCACTTAATATAAAGTAGGATCATTATAACGCTCTTAATGTGTTCTATTAAATGTTCTCCATCCCAGTGCTTTATGTTAAATTGGTCAAAATTGAAAGTAAAACATTTGAAGTATTGCAAAATATATCATTTTAAATAATTGTTTTATTTTTTAATCTATTCACCAAATAATCCTGAAGTGTAAAATTGTATCCACGAAAATATAATTAAAAGTATACGTACATTTTTTTAATTACTTATATTTTATTCAAAATGCTATAAATTTTTTCATATTTTAATACATTTTTAGTTTGAAAGTCGTTGATGTATTTGTGGTGGAGTTTATTCAAGCCCTTCTGAAACGATGAGTCTCACGCAAATGCCATACATAAATTTAATTTAAATTAACAAGTAATTTTACTGTCTTTATTGGAAACATGCTCTGTTTTAAAACATTATAAACTTATAAAAAACCACAGAGGGTTGTAACAAATATTTTAATCCCAGTTTATTTGCAAAATAAATGTTCTGTGGACATGTGTATACATGTTATTATTGAAACATGGCACCTGTCAATTCCAACCCAGGCTCAATCTGAAAACGTAATCCCGTGGACATTTCTGGAGACAGCGAAATACGCAGCTTTTGTTTTCGCGAATCCGCGAGAGGCCGCTGCATGCGCACCCGCGCTGTTCTCGTGTAAACCCACCAGAGGCTGCTGTCGACCGACCGGCTGTCTGTCTGTCTGACTGAATGATTGACTGGGCGACCGGCCAATCCTTCCCTAAACCCAACCAATTTTACAGATTGACCCGCCCACCCACACACTTTCCTAAACCCAACCAACGGTTTACAAAAGCCAGAAAAAGAAAAGCCCTCGTCTGATTTTTACCACGTTTTCGGATTTTACCACGTTCTCAGCCTGTTATTGATTTGTTCATTTTATTTTTTGGATTCGGTTTTTGTCTTACCTGATTTCTGGAACCATTCTTCCCCGGACTCAAACCCGGTCGTCGAGCTAACGTGACAAACTGATTGCGGCGGGAAAGGCCTCCACACGGAGGTAAGCGGTCAGCTGGTAAGCGCCAAAAGGAACGGCGTCATACCGCCTCGTAGCGTTTGCTTAAAAAATTAAATGAAGCTATACGTACCTCCGACTACATAATTCGCGGTCTCCAGAAACGTCCACGGGACTACGTTTTCAGAATGAACCAGTGTTGGTCAATTTGGTGGGCAAAAATTTGGTGGGAAAAACCACACTCCTACGTCTTGTTGCGGTGAGCCTCAAAATCACTTGGATTTGGATCCTATTTTAAAAGTCAGTAAATTTTAAAAAGAGACTTGTTGTGTTTATATTTCTCCAATTTGACTGTGAACACACAATACATACACACAGTTCTGTCCAAACAGCTTCCATAGTGATTTTCATCATAGGTGTCCTTTAATATATTATATTGTGTATTTTAAATATTATAGATTTTATTAACATTTGAAAATTTTTCTTGTTTTAACAATATGTAATAAAAATGTTGTTTTTAATAAATTGTATAATAAGCAATTATTAAAACTTCTATGCTCATTTATGTTAAAAGATTTTAAACTGTAATATTTATGGAAAATTACTCATTAAAATATATCTACAGATCTTGTCTTTTTTTATTATGAATTTACTATTTTTTTTGTTTTTTACAACATTTCTTCATTCATTCATTCATTTTCTTTTCGGCTTAGTCCCTTTATTAATCAGGGGTCGCCACAGTGGAAACAACATTTCTTGCTTATTGTAATTAGTATCTTTATTTTTTACAAATTTATTCTAGGTAGACATAAACTAATCTCTAAAAACCTTTTGTTTTACAGAGATTGGTTGCAGATGTGGGTTTATTTCTGTAAAAATAAGGATTCAATAAATTCTTAGTTATTGCACATGAAAAAAAACTATAAAAGTAAATTACTGTAAACAGACAGATAAATTTTATAAAATAATGTATTAAAACCTTAAATGGTGATTTACCTAAAAGTTGGGTGTTTTTTGTGTAATTGTACATAACGTATTAATTTTCCCCCAGTTTTAATACAAATGATCAACAGTAATAAACTGTAATTTATTGAATTTTCAGTTTTTGCTTGTAATTTTGTGAAATTAATATTTTCTGTAATTAACGCAATATCTCTGAAAGCCATGCTGCATGTCTTTTTACCGTTTTATTATTTTAACAGTGTACTACAGTATTTAATACAGTTTGGCAGGTTAATACCACAGTATGCTGTAATATTCATTGACAAAGCCTATTCTACTATAATATACAGTATAATACACTTTACTATATGCATCATTATAAATAATAATATAGTATTTTTACACATTTGACTATTTTAACAGAGATCTTTTTGTAGTTGTGTTTTTTTTTTGTAAAAATAAGGATTCAGTAAATTCTTAGTTATTGCTCATATAAAAACTGTAGCCTACTTTAAATGTAAATTAATGTAAACAGAAAGAGCAATTTTATAAAATAACACATTAAATCTTTAAATTTATGATGATTTACTTGAAAATTGGATCCTTTTCTGTCTAATTTTACATAATTTATTAGTTTTCTTACTATTTAAATACAAATAGTAATTTTGTGAAATGGTTATTTACTGTAATTTAACAGAATATCTCTGAATGTCTTTACTGTTTTTTTTAACAGTGCACTACAGCTTACTAAATTAAAAGCTACTCTCGGTGGCCACTTTATTAGGTACACCTGTCCAACTGTTACTGGGATTTTCACGCACAACCATCTTTAGGTTTTACAGAGAAGAGCATCTCTGAACATACAACACGTCCAACCTTGAGGCAGATGGGCTACAGCAGCGGAAGACCACACCAGGTGCCACTCCTGTCATCTAAGAACAGAAAACTGAGGCTACAATTCACACAGGCTCACCAAAATCGGACAATAGAAGATTGGAAAATGTTGCCTGGTCTGATGAGTCTCGATTTCTGCTGCGACTTTCGGATGGTAGGGTCAGAATTTGTCATCAACAACATGTAATCTCAATCCAGTAGAGCACCTTTGGGATGTGGTGGAACAGGCGATTCACATAATAGATGTGCAGCCGACAAATCTGCAGCAACTGCGTGATGCTATCATGTCAATATGGACCAAAATCTCTGAGGAATATTTCCAGTACTTTGTTGAATCTATGCCACGATGGATGAAGGCAGTTCTGAAGGCAAAAGTGGGTCCAACTCGGTACTAGAAAGGTGTACCTAATAAAGTGCCTGATGAGCGTAATGTGTACTACAGTTATTATAACAGTTTGTCTGGTTAATACCACAGTATAGTGTAGTAGTAGTCATTGACAAAGCATAATATACATTATAATACACTTTCCATATGCTTTATTATAAATTATTATAGTATTTTTACACATTTGACTGTTATTTATAATCATTGTCCTTATACACTCCACACATTCGATTTGTGTTGGGACAACATGAAGGAATTAAGTAAATGTATTTTTACAAATTTAAATGGATTGAACATAAAACAATTAAGTTGTCCAAAAAAAAACCTCAATAATTATGTTTTTTCAGCTTTTTTTAAAGTAGTAGTTTGAACAAACAGCAAACATATTTTGAGTGCACCACAACATTGCTTCTTTTTTAAAAGACGCTTCTGCTGAAAGACCAATTGTGCGTTTGATCGCTGCGGCGTATAGCCTGTTTATCGCACCCATGTGTGAAGCTGTATGTTCTGAAAGGCATCAACATATGGGGCTTTGTGGGAGAAAGTAATTAAATTTGATCTAATCCCTCATCCTCCTCCGTAAGATGCCAATATAGCAGCGATGAATTCAGACAGAAGAACGTGCGTCACGGCAGGAGCTCCAGCAGCTCGATTCTGGCCACGGCGAGGCACGAAGGAGTGAGTGACATATGAAGGATTATGATCGGGCCTGGAGGCAGCCATGTGTCAGCTCTATTGATCCCGCAGCCGGCTCCAGTCAATGACCACGCGATTATCATCAAGCATGTCCACTCCTCACACACACACACACACACACGGCATTAAACCCTCATGCCAGTACAGGGGCTTCCTCTTCCTATTGACTCCTTTCACATTGAGATGTCAGAATACCTACAGTCTCCATCTGCCGCAAACGAACCAACTGGAGAGGATTTCATTTGGGGCGGAAATATCCCATGTGTACAAACATATGCACAACAATAGGTTGAGCGCTAGCTGGGTTTCTCTCCAAAAAAAGCCGAAGAAAAAAAAAAGGCACATGCTCATATTTCAGCTGCTTTGCTACTAAACATCTACACACAGCCGTATGTGCTGCATGTAATCTCCTCAGCTAATGAATCATTTATTGCAAAACGCATTGAAATGTTTATTCAAGTCAACAGTCAATGTGCTAGATTTAGATGTGAAAAAATAAATATGTATAGTATATCCATCAGCTGCATTAAAATGATATAGTTCACCACAAAATTTAAATTCTGCCATCATTTCAACCCAGGCTCAATCTGAAAACGTAGTCCCCGTGGACGTTTCTGGAGACCGCGAATTATGTTGCCGGAGATACGTTTGGCTGCGTTTAATTTTTTAAGCGAATGCTACTTTCCTTTTGGCGCTTGACGGATGACCGCTTACCTCCATGTAGAGGCCTTTCCCGCCTCAACCAGTTTGTCCCGTTAGCTCGTCGTGTACGTCGACGGACTTGAGATGCAGAGAGGAGTTGACAACGACCGGGTTCCAGTCTGGGGAAGAGCAGTTCCAGAAATCAGGTAAGATAAAAACAGAATCCAAAAAAATAAAATGAACAAGTAAATAACAGGGTGAGAACGTGGTAAAATCCGAAAATGTGGTAAAAATCAGACGAGGGCTTTTCTTTTTATGGCTTTTGTAAGCCGTTGGTTGGGTTTAGGGAAGTGTGTGGGTGGGCGGGTCAATCTGTAAAATTGGTTGGGTTTAGGGAAGGAAGAGGGTGGGTCAGTCGATTGGCCGGTCGCCCAGTCAATCATTCAGTCAGACAGACAGACAGACAGACGGTCGGTCGACAGTGGCCTCTGGTGGGTTTACGCGAGAACAGCACTGGCGCGAACGGCACTCACGAGAGACGTTTGAGATATGAAAAAGCGTATGCAGCGGCCTCTCGCGGAATCGCGAAAACAAAAACTGCAAAAATATGTACCTCCCGGGACATATGTCGCGGTTCCCAGAAACGTCCACGGGACTACGTTTTCAGAATGGGTTGCATCATTTGTTACAAACCAGTTTATTTCTTCTGTTGAACACAAATGAAGATACATTCACCGGTCACATTATTAGGTACACCTTACTAATACCAGGTGGGACCCCCTTTTGCAGGGCTGACTTAATCCTTCGTGGCATAGATTTAACAAGGTACTGGAAATATTCCTCAGAGATTTTGCTCCATATTGACATGATAGCATCACACAGCTGCTGCAGATTTGTCGGCTGCACATACATGATGCGAATCTGCCGTTCCACCACATCCCAAAGGTGCTCTATTTGATTGAGTTATGGGGACTGTGGAGGCCATTTATGTACAGTGAACTCATTGTCATGTTCAAGAAACCAGTCTGAGATGATTCTGGCTTTATGACTCGGAGCGTTATCCTGCTGGAAGTAGCCATCAGAAGATGGGCACACCGTGGTCATAAAGGGATAGTCAGCAACAATACTCAGGTAGGACGTGATGGTCAATAGGTACTAACAGGCGGAAAGTATGTTAAGAAAATATTCCCCACACCATTACACCACCACCACCTGTCAGGATTCTGCCACTCTGGTCTCGTTAATTCTTGTTTTTGTGGCAGAGTCCAGACACTAGTCCTGTCATGTCTGGTATGTTGTGCTCGGCTCACGTTTTCTCAGGTCGAGCACTCATATTTCTCATTATTGACTTTCCTTGTAATTGTATGAGCGCCATCCTGGCTGCGCTCGGGCAGTGTCTGCACCCGTGCAAGGTCCGGACGTGCTCGGGATACGCACTCTTGTCCTGGTGTTTGTGTTTGTTCTGTCTGCAGCATGGTGTTTCATTCTCAGCGTCTCAGTCCAGTTGGTTTCAGTTTCGGTTGGCGCTAGTTACATGTGTGAGTGCACGGTAAGAGTTTTTATTTATCGTGTACTCGTGTCTTGTGTTCAGTCTTCTGTTAGTGCTGTGTTTTAGAACGTGGTACATGTTTACATGCGCCGCGTGTTTTAGTGTTTCATGTGAACACACTGTTAATGAGTTCTCTCAAAGGCTGCGTGTTCTAGGCTCGTTTTATGTGAGCACATTTGTGTTGTTTCTTTATGCCATGTGCTCTCCCGTCTATTGTCTAGTCGCACCCTCCTTGTTAAGCAGCTGTCACACTAGAGTTTGAGTTTGCGAAATTCTGTCGTACGGCGCTGCGAAAAGAGATTAAACAAGATGATTAGACATTAAAAAAGCGAAAATTTTACATTTCTGTTCAGAGAGGTCATGTTTTGATCCTGGATTGGTCTCACGCAGTCAAGCGATGCGATTTGGCAGGTCAGAGTTCACCAAGTTTGAACTTTGCACCGCAGCAACCTGTGAAATCTGACGCATGACCTTGCGTTTCCGGTCTGACGCATTCGCGTGCGTATGAATGGAAGTCTATGGAGGGAAAAGTCCAGTGTGACCGCGGCTTTAACCTATTTTTACTTAATTATGTTCACCTGTTTGTTTGTTAATTGTTTCTACTTATAGTCGACCCATGTTTGCTTCTCCTCTGACCTCTGGCATCAACAAGGCATTTGCGCCCCTAGAACTGCCGCTCACTGGATATTTTCTTTTTTTCAGACCATCCTCTGTAAACCCTTTTAATGGTTAACTATTTCCTAATATTCAATAAAGTGATTGATAATGGAATTAATGAGAATTTATACCTATTAACTTACAGGCTGGTGTGCCACCTTTAAACCAAAGTTATGAAACCAGCTGGCAAAGTTTGACAACACAGTTAATTTATGACTGAAATTTTAATGTGGGTGCATTCATTATATTGTTTCTTAATCCTATATACCTCCACCACTGAACACTGACATGAATACAGTATATCAATATACTCAGCAAACACATTTCTTTGCATTCAGTATATGATATTTCTTTACATCAAACTCTCAACGCCAACCAGGTGACAAATTGTGACTGTCGAAACATTTCTTATGTTGTTGTCAACATCAGCTCATACACCAGTGATAAACGGAGGATAATCTGCCCTCTGACAAAACCCAAACACGAAGCAATCATTTTCATCAAAGCAGCCCAACTGCCATTAAAAGTAATTATACCATGATGGCGACGCGTATATGAAGACAATATCAGTCCAGCAGTGCTTCTGCGTGATTTGGGTCAGGGTTAATGTGCCGTTTAGACAATCTCAGCTTGCATATTGAGAAGACACAACAGAACTTGGAGGGAAAAAAAAAGCAATCATTCCAATGTTAAATTTACACATCTATATATTTATATTTTGGGTAGCGAAGTGAGTAGCACTGTCGCCTCACAGCAAGAAGGTCGCTGGTTCGAGCCTCAGCTGGGTCAGTTGGCAATTCTGTGTAGAGTTTGCATGTTCTCCCCGTGTTGGTGTGGGTTTCCTCCGGGTGCTCCGGTTTCCCCCACAAGTCCAAAGACATGGGGTATAGGTGAATTGGGTAAGCTAAATTGTCCGTAGTGTGTGTGTGAATGAGAGTGTATGGGTGTTTCCCAGTGATAGGTTGCAGCTGAAAAGGCATCAGCTCCCTAAAACATATGCTGAAAAAGTTCATTCCGCTGTGGCGACCCCTGATTAATGAAGGGACTAAGGCGAAAAGAAAATGAATGAATGAATGTTTATATTTTTACATGCATTTACAGCCATATAGAATTTGTCCTATGTTAAAAATCAGCTTGTCTCTTCATGTTGACATGCATTTTGATACACTGAAGAAAAAGCCTAATTGGATCAACTTAAATAAATGAATTTAAATAAATTACTTATAAAAAACTTCTTACACCTAAAAGAACAAAGTTTTTCCAACCTATTTATCACTGAAAACCATACTAAATTAAATGGAAACTAATAAATTCATGTAGTTGAAACAAGCTGAGGTAATGTGTTTAAGTTTCATGTTTTATAGTGTATGACAATTTATGAAAACATGTTCCTACACTGTAAAAAACTGTTAAGTTAATTGAACATAAAACAATTAAGTTCATTCACTCATTTATTTTCATTTTGCTTTTTCCGGGGCCCTTTCGCGGGGGCAGCAGTCTTAGGAGAGAACCCCAGACTTCCCTCTCCCCAGACACTTCCTCCAGCTCCTCCGGGGGAATCCCGAGACGTTCCCAGGCTAGCCGTGAGACATAGTCCCTCCAGCGTGTCCTGGGTCTTCCCCGAGGCCTCCTCCCGGTGGGACATCCCTAGGTAGGCGTCCAGGAGGCATCTGAAACAGATGCCCGAGCCACCTCAGCTGCATTCTCTCGATGTGGAGAAGCAGCGGCTCTACTCCGAGCTCCTCCCAGGTGACAGAGCCCTATCTATAAGGGCGCCTTGCCACCCTGCGAAGGCTCATTTTGGCCGCTTGTCTCCGAGATCTTGTTCTTTCAGTCATGACCCAAAGATTATGACCATAGGTAGAAACGTAGGTTGACTGCTAAATCGAGAGCTTTGCCTTTTGGCTCAGCTCCTTCTTTACCACAACGGACCGGTACATTGACCGCATTACTGCTGCCACTCTACCGATCCACCTGTGATTCTCACGTTTCATTCTTCCCTCACTCGTGAACAAAACCCCAATATACTTGAACTCCTCCACCTGGGGTAAGGACTTTCCTCCAACCTGGAGATAAACAATTAAGTTGTCCCCAAAAAACTCAAGAATTGTGTTGTTTCAACTCATTTTAAATAAGTAGTTTGAACAAGCAGCAAAAGTAATTTTTTTGAGTGTATACAGAATGAACGCTAAATTGATCTGCAAAAATAATTAAATAAATAAACCACACAGAAAACACATCGACACCCAACATTAGTACTGAACGATATACAGTTGAAACCAGAAATTTGCCCATGAATTTTCTATAGGATTGAGATCAGGGCTTTGTGATGGCCACTCCAAAACATTCACTCTGTTGTCCTTAAAGCACATTTTAACTAATTTGGCAGTATGCTTAGGGTCATGATCTGTTTGGAAGACCCATTTGTGGCCAAATTTTAATTTCCTGCTGATGTCTTGAGATGTGGTTTCAGTATTTCTACATAATGTTCTTTCTTCATCATGCCATCTATGCTGTGAAGTGGACCAGTCCCTCCTGCAGCAAAACAGCCCCACAACATGATGCTGCGCCCCCATACTTCACAATTGGAATGGTGTTGGTGGTGTTTAACTTGTAAGCTTTCCCCTTTGTCCTCCAAATGCAACACTGGTCATTATGGCCAAACAGTTCAATCTTAGTTCCATCAGACCACAATTTAGCAAATTGTAAACTGGCTTTTGTTGTTGATTCTGGCTTGTTTATTTTCCCATGTTGTCACACAAGGAAGCAGTGTGTGTTTGAGGTTTTCCTTAAATACTATTCTACAGTTGAGCCTCCAATTAACTCAAATGTTGTCAATTAGCCAATCAGAAACTTCCAAAACCTTTACACCATAATCTGAGCTTTTTCAGAGGCATAATAATCTTATTGTATGTAAACTTGACTTTCAAGAAAAGTTATAACAATTTCTCAAAAAATCTTTCTCTCATTATTCTGCTATTAAGCATAACAGAAATTAATGTGATAATCCTAACTTACCTAAAAGAGAAAAAGTTTAGTCACATTAACATCTGACTTTTTTTTAAATGGTTATGTGCCTTTTCATACAGTGTATGTAAACTTCTGGTTTCAACTGTATCGTTTGAGCATCGATATTGCAATGTGTGTATCTGCAACAGTCACATCACAGGATAAGATTATTTATTAAAGATTAAAAGATAGACATTATTAAACATTATTTTTAACAAACTATTTATACAAAGATGACCATGTTATTTTACATTTGATTGTTCAATCTCTGTACTTGACTACAGTTAGACTTTCCAGAAAACCACAAAGCACTGTTAGTTTCACTTTTAATTTGATCTGTCGTATTTATATATGCTTGTAATCTATTATAATTTATGCTGATGCACGCCATCAAAATAGACTTCATCATCCCAGTTGATCTCAATTAATGTAATCTTTCCGAATAGAGCAATTCAAATCATCTGGTGAAATTATCGCAATATATATTGCAGCCAAACAGTATATCGCAATGTCAGATTTTTCCAACATCATGCACCCCTACTCAACATTACACTTTTCACCCTAAGAAATCTGACATTAGTGTGTTGTGAAAGGAGCTGCAAAACCCTGTTGGCTACAGGAGAAGCACACATTAGGAATTGCTCTCCAATAGACCGTGATTAGCTGTCAAATGCAAGAAAGATGAGAATGGAGAGAAAGAGAGAGAGAGACTGTGCTCCTTGTGGTGGTTTTATCTGGTCCCGGCAGCTCCTGCTCATGTGATTACTCAACACACAGCTCTAGTGCACCGTCACCCTTCACGTCTGACAACTGTTCGCTCCATTGATATTACTGTAAAATACCCGACGTGATGCTTCAATTACAGAAGAATAGATACAGTATATAGTATATAATCATCTGTCCTATTTCTCAAAATCGTAAACGTGACTAACATAACAAAAAAGCAGTCATTTAAAATAAGCAAAGACACAAAGTTTTAGCCTTTAGCTTCTTTCTGTTAGTCACTACAAATTCAAGTATGTGATGACATTGGGGTCTAGCTTAAAAGTCTCAATCCCTTCTGAGAGTAAAGCTCTGCTCACACTGCATGATTTCAGCCATGATTTGGTCATGTGAGACTAATTTTGGGAATGTAGGGATTTCTGAAATCCTAGGCTAAAATTTGAGATCTTTCATTGTTAATTTGATGTGTTTATTGCAATCCGATTTTCCCTCCAATGAAGTTTTGGCCATGTTAGAAAATTTCAGACATATTTCAGCAAGAGACAGGAGGGCTGAGTTTTTTTTGATTCCTCTTGATTGTGACATGGGGGATATGTTTGTATAGTCTGACATGCTACAATCGTTTAGGATTATTAAATATCACACAGTGTGAGCCAGGCTTTAGAAAAAACACCAACAAAAAATGCCAGTGCAACACAACAAACACAATTTGCATGCCATGCCACTGCCCCAAACATACAGCTACAAGGCCAGTAAGCAATACTTATTCAAGGCCAATATTTCAATATCTCAAAATCATTCAGAACGCAGAGATGCCTGCCGTGCAACCTCCCCCACCCTCCTCTTCACTTTCTATATCGCATCAGATGTGGACTGACTGACAGTTACTTTGGCCCTGTTGAAAATGCTTTCCCAGTCTGCCCCTGGGCTCATTTATAAATGAATGTAGACTCACTCACTCAGAGATTTCTTGTAACCTCTTTGGTTAGGTGCTTAAAACTTTGTTTTTAAATGGTAACAACATAAGAGGTGTTAAAAGTCTATATTGTTGTGAATAGTGTACAGGGCCACTTCATGAGTTTTCAACAATGTTTGTTTTATGTGACCCGAAACTGAAAGCAGCCTTCCCTATACTTAAAGCTAAAATACATATGGGTTTAAATTTACATAAGGCTATATGTAGATTAAAAAACACTTATTTTTAAATGTTTTAAACATTTAAACATTGCAGTCTACTCTTCCCTGTTGATCACCCCTGACCTACTTTCTGCTGATTCTGAATTTCATGATCTGAATTTCTGGTTTTGAATTTTAGGATATTGAATTTGATGTTCTGAATTTCTTCATCTTAAAAACTAGAAACTGTATTTTTATAAACCCAATATCTGCAGTCTAGGAATTCAGAACACAAAAAAATCTGAAGTTTGAAAATACGTCTATAAAAAATTCAGCCTTGAAAAATTCAGTTGTCTTAAATTTCAGATGTTCAATATTCAAGTTATGAAATTCCAATTAAGAAATTCAAATTCAATTTTTTTACGGCATATAAAAATCCTGATTTATTAAATTACAATTTTCAATAATGCAAATTAACACAATTCAAATTCAGATTGTTCTGGCATATTTTTAGCTCCATAGTACTGAGGGTTACTTTAGAATCCATGACATTTAGTGCCTTGAGATCCCATACTTCCCTCCTATACAGTATATAAAAACAGTATGCGAGCCAAACAGTATGTTCGAATTCTTACAATTAAAAAAAAAAAAAAAAAAAAAAAAAAGTAGGCAAGAAGTACCCTGGATGACCTACTATTTCTGGCAAGATTCTGAAGTGCTCATTTATGAGACACTTTACTGTTCAGCTCAATCTCATAAGGAAACATAACTATTTTATATATTGTCAGAATGTACGATTTTTTAAATGAAATGTGCCTCCAAACCTCCCCCAGAATTATGAATGGGAGTGAAGCAACACAACTGACAACATGGCACATGTAGTACATACAATATTTATATATATATATACACATGCACAGTTGAAGTCAGAACTATTAGCCCTCCTGAATTATTAGCCCCTATTATTTTTTTCTCTCCCTATTTCTGTTTAAGAGAAAGACGGGGGGTTTTTTTCAATACATTTCTAAATGTAGTAGTTTCTGGTCATTTATTAAAGGTTTAACTAGGTTGATTAGGCAAGTTAGTGTCATTAGGCATTGTTCTGTAGACAATCGAAAAAAAATATTGCTTAAGGGGCCTAATAATATTGGTTTTAAACCAAAATGGTTTTTAAAATAATAAAAACTGCTTTTATTCTAGCTGAAATAAAACAAATTAGACTTTCTCCAGAAGAAACAATATTATAGGAAATATTGTAAAAAAAATTCTTGCTCTGATAAACATCATTTGGGAAACTTTTTTTAAAATAAAATAAAATAAAAATCACAGGAGAGCCAATAATAATTTTCGACTTCAGCTGTTTATAACATACTTTTTTAGCATTGGTGAAATAAATTCAAACATAGTACTTAAGCAGTATGTGATTTCAGATAGAGCCATTTAGTTTCTGTTAATGTTCTACTATGATGTTATCTTTGTGATGAAATTAGGGGTCCCTAAAGAAGGCATCACAACCTTGAACTACAGTGTTCACCTTTTCACACATCTCCCAATTCCCTGCCCTTACTAACCTAGCAAGACAATGTTCTTTGTTTGCCGACACTGAGAGCATCTACAGAGACAGCATCCAGCCTTTATTGTCAGATTTTGGAGGAGCACTGAAATCGCTGTCGGTCAGTGACAGTCTGTTCTTGGATGGATGTTTTAAAGTTTCGTTTTTTTAGTGTGAAAAAAAAACCCTCCAAAAAAACCAAGTTACTGGCGACACAATGGCTCAGTGGTTAGAACTGTTGCCTCACAGCAAGAAAGTTGCTAGTTCGAATCCCAGCTGGGCCAACTGAAATGTCTGTGTGGAGTTTGCTTGTTCTCCCCGTGTTGGTGTGGGTTTCCTCTGGGTGCTTCGGTTTCCTCCACAGTCCAAAGACGTGCGCTATAGGTGAATTGAATAAAATAAAGTGGCCGTAGTGTTTGCATGTGAATGAGTGTGTATGGGTGTTTCCCAGTACTGGGTTGCAGCTGAAAGGGCATCCGCTGTGTAAAACATGTGCTGGATAAGTTGGCGATTCATTCTGCTGTGGCGACCCCTGATGAATAAACAGACTAAGCTAAAGGAAAATGATATGTCATTCAGCCCTAATGTTGGGTGTTGATACGTGTTTTTTCTGTGGTTTATTTATTAAATTATTTTTGCAGATCAATTCAGCGTTTATTCTGTCTTTTTATGAACCCTGTGATATCAAAATCGTATGATTTAACGCACAAATCATTCTATATATTTTTACTGTTCATCGAAAACACAAACGTGGTGTTGCAGCTTTAAGTCTTAGGGTGCTTTCACATATGTGGTTCGGTTCATTTGGTCCGGACCAAAGGCAACAAATGATACATTGTAGCATTTTTCTGCCGTTTTGGGTCCCTTTCACACCACACTGATTGCTTTGGTCCGAACCAGTTGAAACAAAATCTACATCACTCACTGGCCAGATGTTATTGAACGTATTTCCTAAACTGCTTTTCAATTGATAAGAATTCACGTGGAACTACCGCAAATAAACAAACCGGCAGACACACAATGTCGCTGCGCTGGCTGACGTAGTATCCCTGGTCATAGTATACTATGTAGTATGTGTGCATCACTTTAGACAAACTACACATTTCGAGAATGAAGGGCGGCTGGGGCTGGAAAACAATGTTTTAATGCATCGCAATCGGCGAAAGCATTAGGAGAAGGCGTGAAATTATTTAGCTAAACTGCGACATGGTCATCTTTTGGAAATATCACCAATGATCCATCAGGTAATGTTTCTCCCTCCCTCCCTCTCTCTCTCTGTTTAAAACTGTTGGTAAAGCGCTGTCAACAAATATTTTTCCTCCAAACCCAATAAGATAGACAGCGCATCGCACTACGGCAGCTGGATTAGTCCAAAAAGGCGCAGTACTTTTTGCGGTTGGGTCTGTTTTAGTTTGGATCACGTTCTCACCACAAACGAACCGATCCAGGGTTCGTTTGAAAGCGTACCGAGACCACCTCTTCAAGCAGGTCTCGGTGCGCTTTTTTGGTGCGCTTTTGGTGCGCACCTGAGTGCGATTGCTACGTTCTCACCTGCCCAAACGAACCCCACCAAGAGGGAAAACGAACTCTAGTGCGATTCAACCGAACTAAATAAGGCAGGTGTGAAAGCACCCTTATTTTTCAGTGCTTATCTAAACCGTTTGATCAGTTATATGAAGGAATGCTAAAAAGTTGCACTTACTGTATAAAGTAAATGCATCACTTTTGTTTGAGAGATTGGGATCTATAGATAATTTAAGCCATGCCAAGTGTGTGAAAACAAGCATTCACTTTTTTTCTACCTTACCATATGCAAATTTACAGACAGGAGTATCAGTCAGGAAAGCAATGCATGCTGTCATGAATTAATAAACAAAGCACCTTCTTATAGAATAAAGACACCCAGTGTCATTAATATTTACTGTATGAGAGCCCGACACATCATAAAGTAAGTCAGTAAGGTTCCAAGTCAACTTCACAATGTATGGAGAAACCGGCAGCCAGCTAACAGTGGTGACATTTGCACTATTCATAAACAGTGCAGATGTTCTTATAGTAACTGATACAAACTGATATTGTATGAAAAGCTGTACTTTAGGCACAGAGAAATAAACATTTAAGTTTGATGGGGCATATAGTTACTCAGTGAACTTTTAAATGTGTTTTCTACCTTACATTCATTTTTAAAATGCTGTGTAAATTGCTTTATTGAAACAGTATGGTGAAGAATATTTGTTTCTCATTCGGTTGCTACCCTGTCTGTCATGAACAATTACCTCATGACCAATTCTCAAACATTTCTATCCCTTCTGAATTGTTTCAGATCACTGAGTGGTGTGACCTAATGGAAGCCAGGGAGGAGTACTGAAATTGTTTGTTCATGTTTAAACTGAATAACAATGAATAAAAAAATACTATTGTTCACGGTATCATGTTATTATTTATTAATTTATTTAAATAGCATTTATATTGAAAATACAGATTTTGTACTGGTGATGTAAGATTGAAAAAAAATTACAGTAAAAGTACTGTAATGTAATAATACTGTAAAATTAATTTGCGCTAATTAAAATAAATTACAGTAAAAGTACTGTAATGTTAATATATTGTAAAATAATTTTGCGGTAAAGGTATTTTTACTGCAAACAGAAACTGCAGTAAGGGACTACTGGGAATACTACTAAACACATCTACGGTAAGCTACTGTAAAAAGAGGCTACCGTAAAATTACGGTAGCTTGCTGGCAATCGTGCTGCCAATAAGTTACCGCAAAAATACAATAAAAAGTCTAAGAGTGTAGATTTCAAACCTGAAAGATAATCTAAAAATAATAATAACAATAATAATAATGGGCGACACAGTGGCTAAGTGGTTAGCACTGTCACCTCACAGTAAGAAGGTCGCTGGTTCAAGTCCAGGCTGGACCAGTTGGCATTTCTGTGTGGAGTTTGCATGTTCTCCACATAAGTTGGTGGTTCATTCCGATGTGGTGACTCCTGATGAATAAAGGGACTATTCCAAAGGAAAACAAATGAATGAATGAATGAATAATAATATTAATAATAATAATAATAATAATAATAATAATAATAATAATAATAATAATAATAATAATACCTTACATTTATAAAGTATTTTTCTGGGTACTCAAAATGCTTTACATATTTTTGGGGGGGAATCTCTTCATCCACCACCAGTTTTTAAGATGAAAATAGTACAAAAAAAGCTCAAAATCGCTATTAAAATCCAAATGATGTTAATATTATCATCTGTTTTGTTAAACACAAACAAAAAACTATCCTCATATAAAATCTGCTTATATGCCATATAAAAGTCATATAAAAATGTAAGATTAACTGAACATCAAAAGTTACAAACTTAAGATATTTTTTACGAACAAAATAATATGCATAACACAAAGCACAACTAAAATAACTAAAGTAACACTGACTCTACAAGACATCTGAGCTGCTGAAAGCCAAAACGATACGCATGCACTTTAGCATACACGTGATTAAGTGCATTATTATTATTAAGGTTTGAATTCTCAGGAAATTGCCAGCATGTCTTTAGTACAGCGACATGCTGTGAGAAGTAGCAGAAGGAGTCTGAGCCTCATAGTTCTGCCCGTTTCAGCATGTACAGTCCTTGGCATTCAAACGTGTCCCTAAAGAGCCGCTAGAACAAAAAGGAAGCTCGAAAAGAGAGACTTCATTTCATCTTTGATTATTTCAGAGTGTCATATACCCTAATAAAGCTTCTTGCTTCCATTTCACCGTCATTTGCTTGTAATTCATATCCATGTAATTCAAATCAACACAGGCTTGGATTTAATTAGCTAACTGCACTAGTAATAATCAATTTAAGGGTAGTCTGGGGGCAAAGGCGTCTCTCTCTCTCTCTATCTTTAAATGTTTCTGAAGGGCAACAGATCTACTAAGTGAGTTGTCAATAGATCCACACATCTACAAGATCACTGTGTCCTAATGCTGGACTGTTTCCCAGATCACACACCAGTTAAAATAGGACACTTTGAGGAAGAGTTTACACAAAAATGAGTATTGCATCTCTTGTTCACCTAGGTGTCCTTTTAAAGGAGCAAAACATTCTTAATTCAGAAACCCAACAATGTAAAAATGACAAGTAATAATATCCCGGAAGAGCAAAAATATGATGTGCACAAATGACTAATTGTTTTGAGAAATGCATTAACTGTTGTGCAAATGTAAAGAGTTGTGAGAAATGCACTAAAGCCACTGAGAAAAACTGTAAGAAGTCTTGACTCCTCACAGTTTTACTACAATTTTGATTATCATCAACTATAGGCTAGGATAAAATAGCAGCATCATTTACAGCTTCATACCGAATGATTTTATCCGTGAACCAGGAGAATCATGAGTCATTTCTGTGGAAGTAAATAAATAAATAAGGTGATAGCCGAGTGTTCTCTACAGGAAATAAACTGTTTTGGTTTCAGAGTGAATGATGAGAGACGTTGAGAGTTGTTGACTTTTTAAAGTGCTGGACGTGAGCGATTTGCCAGTCAAACTTCTGACCAGGGCAAATGAACCGACCGATATATAGTGAAGTCAAATACAGCAGGCTGTCATAATGATAGATATCTGCTCTTATCAACAGCAATGGCCAAACACAGAACAATCTGTTTACGCTGTTTTCATTAGCAAGTTCGGTGGCAGCCATATTTATTATACCTTGTCTACATCCTGTGTAAAGGATCTCAAAGGGACAGACCATTTCTCGATAGTTTTAATTTTCCATTAGTAATAATGTACTTTCTAATGTAATTGAAAGTTGTGTTATACAGTGTTGTGAAAAAGTATATGCCCCCTTACTGATTTGTTACACTTTAATGTTTTAGATCATCAAACAAATGTAAATATTAGTCAAAAATAACACGGGTAAATGCATCATGCAGTTTTGAAAAGAAGGTTTTTTATTATTAAAGGAAAACAATCTAAAACTGCATAACCCTCATAACTCAACTCTGGTTTATCACACCTGAGTTCAATTTCTCTAGCCACACCCATGTCTGATTACTGCCACACCTGTTCACAATTAAGAAATCACTTAAACAGGACCTGCCTGGCAAAGTGAAGTAGACCAAAAGATCCTCAAAAGCACTGTACAGGGTTCATACACATTTTTACTACTAAAATACTATGACTTTTCCAAGACTTTTCCAGAACGTTCAAGTCATGATGTAATATTTGATGTAATGTCTACATTTCCTCTACTCCCTTTTTACCGTCGACTGTAGGCCTGTGAACAGTTCTAACACCATCATCAAATTTGCAGATGACACCACAGTGATTGGTCTAATCAGCAACAATGATGAGACTGCCTACAGGGGTGAGATACAGCATCTGGCCACTTGGTGTACAGACAATAATCTGATCCTAAACACCGACAAGACCAAGGAGCTCATTGTGGACTTCAGGAAGGGATGAACAGGCTCACATGATCCCATCCACATCAATGGGATCGCCGTTGAGTCTGTCTCATCCTTCAAGTTCCTGGGGACCCACATCTCAAAGGACTTTTCCTGGACCACCAACACCTCCAGCCTGGTCAAGAAGGCTCACCAGCGCCTATTTTTCTTAAGGCAACTTAAGAAGAACCAGCTGTCATCAGCCGTCTTGGTGAACTTCTACCGCTGCACAATAGAAAGCATCCTGACCAACTGCGTCACAGTCTGGTATGGAAGCTGCTCTGTTGCGGAGCGTAAGGCACTGCAGCGGGTGGTGAAAACTGCCCAACGCATCACAGGGACCACACTGCCAACCATAGAGGACATCCAGAGGAAACACTGTCTGCGCCGAGCACGCAGTATTCTTAAGGATTCCTCTCATCCTGCTCACAGACTGTTTTCTCTCCTGCCTTCTGGCAGGTGCTTCAGGCTCCCCCGGACAAAAACCAGCAGACTAAGGAACAGCTTTTTTCCCAGAGCTGTCTCCCTTTTGAACTCTGCCCCCCACTGACTCTTTGCCCCCCTGATACACCCCCACTATCCTCATAACTCAGACTCCTCATAATCACTGCACTATTTAACATTTGCACATTTAAAAATTGCACATATTCATTGCACTGATTCATTTATTCTAACTGTACATACCCATGTACATTTGTAATTATGTACACACCCACTGTACATATACTTTTGTAATTATGTTTATATATCTGCACACTTCTGATTATTAATAGCAACCTGTACATATATCCATCTATTGTAAATCTCTGTTCATAGCTAATACAACCTGTATATAATGTTCATAGTACATCCATTTGTAAATATCCCCATAGTTTTTCTATAACTGCACTTTATAACTTATACCTGTATCCTGCACTTGCTGCTATTGCACTCCTGGTTAGACCTAAACTGCATTTCGTTTCCTTGTACTTGTACATGTGTAATGACAATAAAGTTGAATCTAATCTAATATACATGGTAAATAATAAGAAAAACAAAGACGTTCAAATTTATTACAGCATATCATAGAACACGCAACAATCTATTTTGTATTTTGTTTAAATTAGTTTTTATATCTATGTAAAATTTTTAGTGGTGAGCCGTTATTGGCGTTAACGTGCTGCGTTAATGCAAGACTCTTATCGTGCGATTAAAAAATAAATAAATATTCGCTGTTAATCTCAAAGTTGGTTTGGGAGCTGGGTCTATTCTACGCAAGCTATGATGACTTTCACCTTGATATTTTAGCGCGGATGTATACCTGACCGGTGAGCCGGCTGACAAAAAAGTGCCCTTCTGAATCAAATCAGCAGGATGCCTGACTTTAACTGCAGTTCGGCAGTTTAACTTTAACTCATGAACATTTCATTCATGCGCCATGACAAACTGGGGTATTAGACGCAAATAATGAGTAAGGACTGGTGAGAGTGTTATGGAATTTAATAACGCACGCCAAACGGAAAGGAAAGAAAACTTCAGCATTTCGCGATGTGTGTGTGTGTGCGCGTCTGTTTGTCTCTTTGTGTGTGTGCGGTCCTTTACTGACAGCCGCCTGTGTGGATCTTGTCGGAAAATATGGCGAAAAGTCTATGGCGGGAATAGTTTGTCAGTAATGCCACTAATATCTGCATACTCCACGTCTTAATTCCATTTCTGTTTAGTTCAGTTATGACTTTAGGCGCATTAGGGTAATCAAAAATTGCTGTTTACATGGTAGACTCTTAATCAGTATTGTTTTAATCATATTAAAATCGTATTTAAGTATTGTTGCCCATGTAAACAAACTCAATGCTTGACACAGCATCAGGGCTCTGTGAACTTGCCTTTGCAAAGCAGCATTTTCTGTATGTGCGTACATCAAAAGCAAGTATGAAATCGCTGTTTGGAGCTTATGTAGGCCTACAGTTCAACATTCATGTTTAACTAAATAAACGGTTAGTAAACACAAGTACATCTTATTTAACAAAATTTATTTTCATTCCCAATTATCATAGTAGAACAGTTTTTCCAAGCAGTTTGTGATGCATTTTGGAAACAGGAGATGAGCCCCTGGTCTAATGCGCCACCTGGCTTGAGAAACCCGTTCTCAAAGACTTGTTATTTGGGTAGCACACATATTCTGAATGCCTTCGGCAGAATTCAAATGAGTTATTTTAATCTAGATTAAAACAATTAATCTATGTCCACCTATAAAATTTTTATATCTATGTAAAATTTTGATGATCCTTACACAGCACTAACAATATGAGAGCAAGTTTTTGGCTAAGGACAGAAAAGAAGTAAAGACAACTAACCTATATTCAAGTTTGGGCTGCACAATATATAATTTCAGCATCGATATCGCAATGTGTGCATCCGCAATAGTCACATCTCAGGATATGCAATGTTGGGATTAGAGTTTAATGATAATGGAGTAAACGTTTATCATCTGCATGCATTTTTAAAGAGATAGTTCACCCAAAAATTACTTACCATTTTCATTACATCCTTCAAACATTTATGAGTTTTCTTTTTTTTAAATGAACACAAAAAAAATCAATAATAACTCATAAAAACAATAATTTAATAACTCTTATAGTATTGAAACAAGGGAAGTGTGAGTAAATAGTGAGTATTTTAATCTTTGAGTAAACTGTCCCTTTAAGGCCTGTGACTGTGTGAACATTTCAATATTTCAAATTTTAAAACATCCGGCCACAAGAAATGTTTTGTAACTTTAATAAAGATTAAATAATGTACAATGAAGACTATGCAGTGTTGATTATTCAATATCTGTACCTGAATAGTGAATACCTAAAAACTATAATTCACTTTTATCTTTACTATATTTTATCAATGCTTGTAATGTATTTGTTATATATTATTCAAGATTCACTCCCCTACAAAATCCCCCCAATCAATCCAAATAAACCCGTTAAATCATCTGGTGAAATTGTATTCACATCACAATAAATATCACAGAAATACAAAATACCGTAATGTCAGATTTTTTTAAATATCGCGCAGCCCTAATTCAAGTGTACAGATATTTGTTAAATTAATTTCCATGATTTTTTCCAAAACTTTTCCAGGCCTGGAAAATGCCATGTCAAAATCCCATGACTTTTCTAGGTTTTCCATGACCGTATGAACCCTGACTGTAAAAAAAAAAATCTGTAAATTAGCAGATTGTGTGCCTCCTGCTGGTCTCACTAAAGGGGGTCACACACCAGAAGCACCGCTCGGTGACGCGCCACGCAGCGCCATGCATTTCAGAATTCTAAACATAGGTTTCTATCAGGGTACACACACCGGAGCTGCAAGTCGGCGGCTGTCCATGGCGCCCAGCCACGACTCAGGACACTGTTCATATTTCTGCCACGCCACAGAGCGCCATCTGAATAGTTTCATTTTAAATATTATGCGAATGTGCGCGTCTGGTGTGCGATACATCCAACTGTCATGTGCGCCCTCATCTGGTGTGTGACCTGCTTTACACCACTTCCGGCAGAAACCTAGCTAAGGACTGCCCACGATGCTATGACTAACAGGTTAACCAACCAATCATGATTCATATTTTCATGTCATGTTTTGGGGTGTGGAAAGTCCCCACAATAACAGCTTGGCATGCAAACGTTCATCAATCATTCACAAACATCTTTAAAAGGTTACAACATCGGTGCATCAATTATTTATTTTTTTAACAATTTTTAACAATATTTAACTATTCTTAAATTGTATTTTATTTTCAGTAACCTAGATTTAAATGCACAGTTGCCAAAATTGCAAATAGCTAAATTTAATTTAAGTTTTTCCAACAAAATTTCATATTTATTTTCTCATCTCATTTTCATCCGCTCATACGGGGCAGGGTCGGGGGGGCAGCAGTCTTAGGAGAGAACCCCAGACTTCCCTCTCCCCACACACTTCCTCCAGCTCCTACAGGGGGATCCTGAGGCGTTCCCAGGCCAGCTGAGAGACCCTCCAACGTGTCTTGGGTCATCCCTGAGATCTTCTCCTGGTGGGACATGCCTGGACCACCTCCCTAGGTAGGCTTCCAGGAGACAACAGAAACAGATGCTCGAGCCACCTCAGCTGATTTATCTCGATGTGGAGGAGCAGTAGCTCTACTCCGAGCTCCTCTTGGATGACAGAGCTCCTCACCCTATCTATAAGGGCGCCCTGCCACAGCGAAGGAAACTCATTTCGGCCGCTTGTATTCGAGATCTTGTCCTTTAGGTCATGACCCAAAGCTCATGACCATAGGTGAGGGTAGGAATGTAGATTGACCGGTGAATCAAGCTCCTTCTTTATCTGGGGTAAGGACTTTCCTCCAACCTGGGGGTGGCAAACCACCTTTTTCCGGTGGAGCACCATGGCCTCGGACTTGGAGGTGCTGATTCTCATCCCAGCCGCTTCAAACTCGGCAGCAAACCGCCCCAGTGCATGCTGAAGGTCCATGTTCGATGAAGCCAACAGAAGGATTCCATATTTTTTTTAATCATAAAAAAATATATTATAATATTTTTAGTTAATAATGAGTAAATAAATAAATCAAATAAATAATTGCATGTACTAGAATCACAGTTTCTCTTAAGATACAAACACCATCCTTTTTTGCATGCTATAACATCAACTTTACAAAAGCCAAAGCCAATGTAGTTACAGTGCAATATTTCCAGACACCAAAAACCCAAACACGCTACACACAATGCTCTGAGATGTTTCCACCTAATGCCTCCCTCGATTCATCTCCCTGACAGCCGATCTATACAGATAAATCACCTGGTAAGGTTTTCCTCTCTACACTCTCCTACCTGCACTGTATCAAACGATTAGGAACCCATAGCAGCCTCTTCAGGGAGAGAAACAAAACTCTTCAGTGGAGTAAACTTTCATATAGAGAGTTGCACATTTCTTCTGGTCTCATAGCTTCTGGTATGACAGTGAAAAGTGTTAATGCCTTTTGCCGAATAGAAAACAGCTAACTGACCAGAACGGCACACCAAAAAGGTTTATTGACCTTCCATTGAGTAAATGATTAGAGCCAGCATTGTTTGATTTACAGAGTTTATGCTTGTTTTATTCATTTCTCTTACAATAATGGTTTGTTCAGTCGTCTGTGTAGGTCAAATATTATAGCAAAAACCTAGTTTGGCTATAACATAATTTCATGTGATCAATTTATTTATGCTGATTCACTTTTTTATTTCTGCTATTTATGTATTAATTAGGCTATTTATGTATGCTATTTATTTATTTGCTCATGCTATTTATTTATTTGCTTGTGGTATTTATTTATTTATTTATGCTGATTTGTGCATTTATTTATTTATGTTGTTCATTTATTTATAATATGTATTTATTCCGCTTATTTTTTATGCTGTTTATGTATTTACGCTATTTATGCTATTTATTTATGTATGCTATTTATTTATTTACAATATGAATTTATTTATTAATTTATTTATTTATGCTATGTATTTATTTACAATATGATTTTTTTTTATTATTTAATGCGATGCATTTATTTATTTTTTATTTAAGTTGTTAATTTATTAATGCTATTATTTATGCTGATTTATTTGCTTATTTATTTATGTTGATTTACTCATGGTGTTTAATTATTAATGCCATTTATTTATTTATGGATGCTGATTTATGTATTTATTTATGGTGACTTATTTATTTATGCTCTTTATTTATTTATGATATGTAGTTATACTATTTCTTTATTCATGCTATTAGTTATCCTATTTATGCTATTTATTTATTTATGCTGATTTATTTATGCTGCTTATTTTTATGCTATGTTTATTTATTTATGATGATTTATTTATTTATTTATGATGGTTTATTTATGCTATTTATTTATTTATGCTATTTAGTTATTTATTAAATGCTATTTATTTATGTTTTGTATTTATTTATTTTTTACATAGGCTATTTATTTATTTATTTATTTATTTATGCTATTTATCCTAATTATTTATGCTATTTATTTATTTATGATTTATTTATGCCACTTATTTTTTATGCTATATGTTAATTTATTTACTTACGCTATTTATTTATTTATTTATAATGATTTATTTGCACTATTTATTCAAGCTATTTATTTATGATGATTTATTTACGTTATTTATTTATTTATGCTATGTATTTATTTATTTTTTATTTAAGCTATTTATTTATTAATGCTATTATTTATGCTGATTTATGTATTTATTAATGGTGATTTATTTATGGATGCTGTTTATTTGTGCTTTTTATTTATTTATGCTATTTAGTTATGCTATTTGTTTATGTTATTTATGTATGGTGATTCATTTATGCCATTTATTTTTATGTTAGTTATTTATTTACTTTCATTCATTCATTCATTTTCTTTTCGGCTTAGTCCCTTTATTAATCTGGGGTTGCCACAGCGGAATGAACCACCAACTTATCCAGCATATGTTTTACGCAGCGGATGCCCTTCCAGCTGCAACCCATCACTGGGAAACACCCATACACTCATTCACAGTCATACACTACGGCCAATTTAGCTTACCCAGTTCACCTGTACCACATGTTTTTGGACTTGTGGGGGAAACCGGAGCACCCGCATGAAACCCACGCGAACGCGGGGAGAACATGCAAACTCCACACAGAAATGCCAACTGGCCCAGCCAAGGCTCTAACCAGTGACCTTCTTGCAGTAAAGCTATTGTGCTACCCACTGCGCCACCATGCTGCCTCTTTTTTAGTTACTTTGGCTATTTAATTATGATATTAATTTATTCATCATATTTATTTATGCTATTTATTCAGCATATTTTTTTATTTTTTTATGCTGCTTATTTATTTATGATGATTTATTTATTTATGCTATTTATTTATTTATTAATGCTATTATTTATGCTGATTTATTTGCTTATTTATTTATGTTGATTTATTCATGCTATTTATTCACTTATGCTATTTATTTATTTATGCTGTTTATTTTTGCTGTTTAGTTATGCTATTTGTATATGTTATTTATTTATGGTGATTTATTTATGCCGTTTTTTTTTTTTTTTTTATTTACTTTGCTAATTATGCTATTAATGTATTTATCCTATTAATTAATTAATTAATTATTATTTTTTATGCTATGTATTTATCTATTTATATATATTTTTTATTTATACTATTTATATTTATTTTTTTATGCTACGCATTTATGCTATTTATTTTGCTTATTTCTTTGTGATGATTTCTTTATCCTGTTTGTTTGTTTATTTATTTATATATTTAGGTATATAAATAAATCATCCAATTCACTGCTAATACTTTCTAATACAGTATTTGTGTTTTTTTCCTTCCAAATTGATGTCACTTTCTGAATGATGACGTCATTTCTTAAAGGTACGGTGCTGGGAAGAATAAGCCCCTCTTCCCTTTCTGATAAATGCTGTAACCAAACCATCTGTCTCAGTTATGTGACGATTATACAAAGTAACTCTCCTTTGTAAAAAATACACTATACGAAGATGAATAGCAGGTTCCAGAATAGTGGTATAACCATACATATGTAACCATAGACTGTGATAACATCATGTTCAAATACACCATTTTCAGTTCATACTACAACTTTAAAATGGCATTTAGGAATGTAAGCACCTGTAAAAGTGTCTTTAAAAAGTTCTCAGTGTGGATGAATGACCAAAATGTTTCAAGTGTACTAGATTAATAATCAAAGAAAAGGCACACCAGAAGGTATATTAGTCTTCCATTGAGCAAAGGATTAGCCAATATTCTTACAATAATGATTTGTCCATTCATCTGTGTAGGTCATATATATTTTCCGTCTGGTCTGAAAAAGGCACGAGTAACAAACCGAACACAATCGGTGTTGACGAGCTCCCGCAGACTCAAAAGCTGCAGGTAAAATGACAGCTTGGCTGATCTAACACAGATTCTGCCAGCTTTGAAAAGTGATCTTCTGTGTTGTCAGAATTGCGATATCTAACCCAGGAACGGAAGCCCTTGAATAAGTGATGTTGTTGTTTTGGAGAGCCTGCTGTATTTTGGTCCACGGATTGCATGAATGATTGAGCTTTATCAGTCGAGGCCTCGGAAGCACACACAACTCTCAGCGGGGAAACATCATGGCTTTATTGTCACTTTCTTTCATTCTGACATTCTCATTCCTATGCCGGGAATCAAGGTGCGTGAGGCAGGATGAATTTTTAACCAGACGTCCTCCGTGAAATGTGCCCAGATGAATAAAACAAAGGTTATAGACATGCAATGAAGAGTCTTACCTGCAGATTGAGTGGCCCAAATAAACGTTTGATTGCCAGAGAACATACAAAAGCCCCAGAGAGAGTAACAGATGGACTGGAGGAGAGAGAGAAAAAGAGAATGATAAATAACAAAACAAAGAGACTAAGGTCAATTTAATCAATTTATTTATACTAGAAAGCCGACACTTTCACACTTTCTCAAAATTCTATTTTTGAGAGTAAGTTATTATGGCCAGAAGAGTTTATTCGTGCTGTTAAGAAATTACATGCAATTTAGGGCTGCACAATTTATCATTTCAGCATCGATATCGCAATGTGTGTGTCTGCAATTGTCACATAACAGGATATGCAGTGTTGAGTTGGGACTGCAGTTGATCAACAATTAAGAATACATAAGATTTGTGGAGTCATTGCAAAGTATAACCATAACAGAGTGAAACTTTATCATTTGCATGCATTTTAAAGGCATTTCAAGAGAGAGTAAAGCATATAACGTGCAACATTTGTCATATTAATGAAGAGTAATTTTACTGAATTATAATTATTAAGTAAAAACTATACAGTATTATTATTATTATTATTATTATTATTATTATTATTATTATTATTATTATTATTATCATCATCATCATCATCATCATCTATACTATATTATTTTTATAGGTGGGCATAGATTTATTTTTATTTTTTTAATCTAGATTAATCTCACTGTAATCTTGGAATTAATCTAGATTAAAATGGCTCATTTGAAACCTCCGTGAAGTTGGCACCCCATAAAAACAAATAAACCCCAAAACTATGCCATTCGTTTGTGCTACGTTTGTGCTGATTTGTGCCTCAAAAACGAGTGTTTGTGCTGGTTTGGGGTCTGAGATATTAAGCATTATTTCTTTGACCGTGTGACGTCACTTTCCACCCCATGTTGCTCAAATGACTTCAAATCAGCACAGGTCGTTTGTGCTCGATTTGTGCTGGTTTGTGCCATTAAAACAAACACTGTATCTGTTTTCCTCCTTTAGATATAAGCAAAATATTTTGGGAGCCGTGACGTCACTCTCCACCCCATTTCCTCTAAATCGCGCCAAACTGATGTCATTCGTTTGTGCTGGATTTGTGCTGGTTTGTGCCGTTAAAACAAACACTTCATCTATTTTCGTTGTTTAGATATAATTAAAATATTTCGGGAGTCGTGACGTCACTCTCCACCCCAGGTTGTCTAAATCACACCAAACTGATGTCATTCGTTTGTGCTGGATTTGTGCTGGTTTGTGCCATTAAAACAAACACTTCATCTATTTTCGTTGTTTAGATATAATTTAAATATTTCGGGAGTCGTGACGTCACTCTCCACCCCAGGTTGTCTAAATCGCACAAAACAGGTGTCATTCGTTTGTGCTGGATTTGTGCTGGTTTGTGCCGTTAAAATAAACACTGTATCTGTGTTTATTATTTAGATATTGCCTTATCAAAATATTTCGGGAGCCGTGACGTCACTCTCCACCCCAGGTTGTCTAAATCGCACAAAACAGGTGTCATTTAACGCTCGTTTTTGCGGCACAAATCAGCACAAACGTAGCACAAACGAATGGCATAGTTTTGATGTTTATTTGTTTTTATGGGGTGCTAACTTCACGGAGGTTCATTTGAATTCTGCTGAGGGTATTCAGAATATGTGTGCTACCCAAATAATGACTCAAAGTATGTCTTTGAGACTGAGTTTCTCCAGCCAGGTGGCACATTACACCAGGGGCTCATCTCCTGTTTCCAAAATGCATCACAAACTGCTTGAGAAACTGTTCTACTATGATAATTGGTGATGAAAATAAATGATGTTCAATAAGATGTACTTGTATTTACTAACTGTTTATTCAGTTAAACATCAATGTTGAACTGTAGGCCTACATAAGCTCGAAACAGCGATTTTTGATTACCTTAATCCGACTAAAGTCATAACTGAACTAAACAGAAATGGAATTAAGACGTGGAGTATGCAGATATTAGTGGCATTATTGAAGTAAACACCGCAATCAAACTATTACCGTTATGTAGTACTTTTCACCATATTTTCCGACAAGATCCACACACGCGGCTGTCAGTTAAGGACCGCACACAGACACAGACACACACACACACACACACACACACACACACACATCGCGAAATGCAAAAGTTTTTTTCTTTCCATTTGGCGTACGTTATTAAATTCCATAACACTCTCACCAGTCCTTACTCATTATTTGCGTCTAATACCCCAGTTTGTCATGGGGGCATGAATGAAATGTTCATGAGTGAAGGTGAAACTGTCGAACTGCAGTTAAAGTCACCCAAAATTACAGGAAACTCTTACATGAAAGCACTTCACGTAAACACCTTCATTATATTATTGTCTATTAAGGCGAATAACTAGATTACAGATGTCCATGCAAGCGTAGTCAGTAGTGTCTTCGAAGTGAAAGATCCAGAAGGGCATCCTGCTGACCTGATTCAGAAGGGCACTTTTTTTGTCAGACGGCTCACCGGTTTGACTTTCATTCATCATCATTTATTTTAAAAAGCACCCGCTCCATTTTATTTGTATATGTTTTACTCAAACGCATAAACTCTACAGGTGCCTGATAGTTAGGTGTGGAGCTAACATTAATCAGATTCACTCTAGTAAATTGCATCCATGTTAGCACATCACGTTTGATGTAGGGTTGGGCGATGTTGACCAATTTGGCATCGTACGATGTCTAATTTGAAACATCGCGATGGACGATGGCATCGCCATCGTAGGCAGGGGTGGTTGTTGTTAAATATCAATTAATTCATAAATTAATTAATTGTAGCCTATCGTTTTCACTACCTGACCCACGTGGTCTTTGCTTTACCCATAACCAAACCATAAATAAATAAAGTTATACACAAATTACCACCTGTCAATCACTTTTTTCTGCGGGACTCTGGCATTATCAGGTGGAGTGATCTGTGTCGTTATAATGGCTTTTTCTCACAGCTGGTGGAGGAGACGAGAGTTCGTTTGGAGTTCACTGTAATTTGTATTGTGATTAATAATAACTTCCTTATTTTATTATTATTATGAGGAAATAATAACAAGTGAAGATGCTAGGGCATAATTTGTTACCGTGCGACCTGTTTTCACTGCAAAATCCTCACCGCGTGCGCGGATTTAGGAGACATTTATGCAGGATGCATCTTTGCACCTAAAGACGCCAAACGCAGCGCTCAGGAACAGATTAAAACAGTTGTCATGTGAACTTGCTGAAGTTTTAAAAAAGCCCGCAAGGCTTGCCCCGCCTTTGTGCTCTTCCTATTGGTACACTGCGCTAGAACTGAACGTGAATGGATTGGTTAATATCAGCTGTCAATCACTCAGTCAACGCCTTCTGCCTTCACATGACAGAAGCTACAACTGCGAAAATGTGATGCGCTGAAGATGAGAGAATGATAATAACACTGACAGATTTAGTTTTAGAAATCACCTGAAGTTACTAATAATGGCACATCTTATTAGTGATCATGTGCTGAATGTTAATCCACCATTTACACTTTTCCAAGAGTGGATGAAAGACTTTCAGTGGCTTCAAGTCCGCTATGAAAATAACTAAAGCCATTCATTGTAAAGTCTGTGGGACGGAGTTTGCAGGTAACAGTGTTTGCCACTGAATCTACACATTTTAAATGAGAGAGTTACTGTATAATCCTTTATTTAATCCTCACGATGCTGTCAGCCGTGCAAGCGGCAGCTACTGTATAAGTAAAATATAACACAGCTCATGAAAAGACCGTTATTGCTATTAAGATGACATGCAAATAATAAGTTATATATCAATATAAATGTGGGGCGGGGCGAAGGATCACGATACCAGCTCAGCATCCTGAAGTTTATCGGCCATCGGCGTTGGATGATGGCATTGTCTATCGGCCCAACCCTAGTTTGATGTGGTAATTTCACAGTAGGAATACACACAAATTCGAAGACTCGTTCTCGCCCCCTACAGTGCAATTCAGCTAGATGTACATCCGTGCTAAAATATCAAGGTGAAAGTCATCATAGCTTGCTTAGAATAGACACAGCTCCCAACCCAACTTTGAGAATAGATTAACGGCGATATTTTTTTTTTAATCACCCGATAAGAGTCTCGCGTTAACGCAGCACCGTAACGCCGATAACGGCCCACCACTAATTATTTTACATTGAATCATTCAATTTCTCTAGCTGAATACTCTTTGAACTATAAAGCATTGTCTGTTTTCCTTTTTTTTAGCTCTATTGTAATTATTCTTGCTTGCAATTTGTTTATTATTTTTTATATGTCATTTTAAAGCTTGGTTGCGTTTATAAGATGTAAAGCAATGTGTGCTTAAGATTCACTTGTAGAAAATCTGGTTATTTTTTCATATATCTTACTTTTATTATATACAGCTACTCAGCTAACATGAAAACGACTGTCATATTTCCTAGTTACTCTGAAAGGCCCGCCCTCAAGAGGCTCCGATTGGTCCGCTTAACATAATGTGCTGTAGTTCATAGATCAACTTGACATCACCAGTAAAGCGCCATGCCTCCTCAAGCATGTGCTTTGCCTCTGCTGTGTAAATAGTGTCAATCAGAGTAGCTGTTAGCAGTATCTGTTTGAGCCTTAAGCTGCGGTCACACTGCACTTTTCTCTCCATAGACTTTCATTCATACGCACGCGAATGCATCAGACCGGAAACATAAGGTTGTGCGGCAAGTTTCGCATTTCGCTGCGTTGGAAAGTTCAAGCTTGGTGAACTCTGACCTGCGAAAACGCATCACATGATTGCGTGATACCAACCGAGGATCAAAACATGACCTCTCAGGACAGAAATTTAAAACATGGGCCAATTGCTCGCTTTTTTATGCCTAATCATCTTGTTTAACCCTGAATCTTTTCGCAGAGTTGTACGACAGAATTTCGCACCCACAAACTCTAGTGTGACTGCAGCTTAAGACAGACAGAAGATGAAAAGGATGAACCTCATACCTGCTCTCTAAAATAAAAAGTGGTGTAAAGTAACAAATTACAAATGCTCAAATTACTGTAATTACGTAGTTTTTCTCAGAAAATGTATTTTACTAAGTTGTTTTAATAACGTGTACTCTTACTATCCCTTGAGTACATTTTAGTGCTGCATTGGTACCTTTACTACTTTCCATCAACCTGCTGTCACTACTTAATTTTTTCTTGTCTATGGTGATTGACTAAAGTAGAAAAATCAGTCTTGTGATTCCTGTCCAATCAAATCGCACATAGAAGGTAAATCGCATCATACTGAACAATCTCAAGACATGGGCGCTTTATAAATGCAGCAAACCATTTGGAAGCATTAAAACTGTCCAAGAAGATGTCCAAAATCCTTACACACAATGACCCAGAGACTGTTTATAGACTGCATGTCACTGAAGACAAAATGAAGCATGTCGACGGTATGATGACTGAAATGACCAAACAGCCTTAAACAATCACTAAATGGAACGAAAGAAGAATGGAAAGAAGGGCAGAATGAAGAAAGGACTGAACTAATGAAGGAAGGAAAAACCGAAGGAAGGAAGGATGGACCAAATGAACGAAGGAAGGATTCAAGGAATGACTAAACAAATGAAGGAAGGAACCAACAAACGATTGAATGAACATAGGACCTAATGAAAGAAGGAACAAAACAATTAACAAACGAATGAATGAGTGAACGTATGAAGGGAGGAATGAAGGAGCGAACAATTGAATGAAGAAAAAAATGAACAAACGAATGAATAAAGGAAGAACAGAAGAACAAATGAAGGAAGGAAGGAATATAGGAAGATAACTGAATGCACTACAGAATGTTACGTTTACACATCCCTGCACAAACTGCATGCAAACGCATCAACTTTTTACTGTGTAATACTCACTACTCTTGAGTACTTTTGAAAGGGCTACTTTTTACTCATGTTTTGAGTAATATTTGCAACAGATACTTTTACTCTACTTGCACTACATCTTTGGGCAAGTAATGGTACTTTTATTGAGTATGATTTTTCAGTACTCTTTCCACCACTGGTAACGAGTGAAAATAGGGTGTGGCTCATTTAAGAGAGAATCGCCATTTTATGAATGTGTGTGTGTGAACAGTCTGTAGACGCGTGTAACGTGAGAAGCGCATGTGCAAGGAATCGATGTTTATTTTTATTTTTCTCTGATGCTCGAATTAAGTTATTTTTCTGTAATACACAGTGACGCTGTTGACAGAAGAATAAAGCACAAGATGTGGGATGTGACCCATGTGAGCTTTGATTGATGTATCTGCTGCAACAGGAGTTAGGCCAGCTATCCTGTATTTTTTTACCCAACTCAACGCCTTACGTGTCTTTCACATATATTCGGAATAAGCAAGTGTAAGTAATATAAAACGTTCACATATCTTTTGCGAGTTCATTATTTGAGATGTAGAACGCACTAAAAGCGGTCGCAAAGAGAGCAAAAAATCAATCTAAATTAATGATTTTTTTCCCCAAAAATAGAGCTATTCAAGCCATCTGATGAAATAGTATTCCTTTCGCAATAATTAGGGATGCACCGATACCATTTTTTCATTCCCGATCCGATTCCGATATCAGAGCTTGCCAGTATCTGTCGATTCCGATCCGATCCGATAACACTATTAATTATTTATCTTTAAAATTAAGAAATATATACAACTGACTTGGTCATAAAGATTTATTGGTTTCAGGTAAAAAAAAAATTGCAATCTGACTGCACATTACAAAAAAGCAAACAAGACATCTTATCCTCTTTAAACAAACTTAAACATTTTACTGTAATAAATTAAATTAAATGTTTACTCAGGAAGATTCAACATTCTAAATCAACTAAATTTTAAATCCAAATTATATCAAACTGTTTGTAGAACAAAACAGTTTTTTGCCTAACACTTCAAAATACTTTTTCACAAATGGTAAAAATACTTCAAAATACACTAACTAAAATACACACTTATGCTCTAACATAATAACCATGTCCAGGTTGCTCGTGTATACTATGTGGACGTATAGGTGTATACATATGTGTGTGTGTGTGTGTGTTTATTTATATATATATATATATATATATATATATATATATATATATATATATATATATATATATATATATATATATATATATATATATAAATCTAAATCTATCTATCTATCTATCTATCTATATATCTATATATATATATATATATATATATATATATATATATACATACATACATACATACATACATACATACATACATACATACATACACACACACACACACACACACACACACACACACACACACACACACACACACACACCTAACCCTTAACATACAAGGTTCACTTTATCGACATTGGCACGTTTTTTTTAAGGAATATTAGCATCTCTGCCCTCTCTGCTGTTAGTCGGTTTCTTCTTTCATCTAGAATGTGGGAGGCAGTGCTAAACAGTCTTTCACTCTCAACACTGGTACAGGGAGCAGAGAGAAAGGCTAATGCAACATTAGCAAGGGCAGGGAAACGAAGCTTGTTCACTGCCCAGTATTGGAGTGGGTTTTCAGACCGAGGGATTATTTGCTCTGTCATATACGTTTGTATTTAAACAAGAGCATTCGTAACAATTTCTCCTCTAGGTTCTTCTTGCTTGAGAACTTCATCGAACATCTTTGTGAACATGCTCTTGCTAGTGTGTCCACTTGATCCACTTCCCCTTGGCTCTACAGGAATCTTCTCTGCTGGATCTGCTGCAGAGGCTAAGGCAGTAGTTGTCCTTAGTGATTCTTCCGTTTTCTCAACCTCTTGAAACAGGGCATTTTTTGCATGCCTGGCAGAGTCTGCATTTGAAAAGCATCTGAGACAAAACATGCCAAATAAATAGTCTGTTTTATATAAACATGATAATTTAAATCAACATTCATATCAAACATTATTTATCTTCATCCCTAATTGTGACCTTAGACTGCAAAACTATATTATGTTGCATTGGGTATATTTTAATAGCCACTATAGTTTTGCTAAATTATTGTTTTCTCTTTTATGTCAAAATGAAGATATTTCCTGTAACTTTTGTACTGTATATACACTACCACTCAAAAGTTTGGGGTCAGTTTAATTTTTTTTCATGTCTTTTTTTTTTTTTTTTTTTTTTTTTAAAGAAAATGATTCTGTTCATCGAAGCAGCATTTATTAACTTCTGTGCTTAATTTGTAAATTGCGAGGTCCCGGAACAGATCGGGTAACGGATCCGGCATGTTACCCAAGAAAGGAGAGGTGTTGCGGACGAAAGTGAGCGGGGTGGGGGTGTCGAGGACGACAGTGAAGATTTTGGGGAGTCGCGGAAGAAAGCGAAAGTGAAGAGCGGACGTGGGAGAAGGGCGGTTGAGGAGGAGGGATCGGTAAAATGAGGTGCCAGATCCGGACCCGCGTGTTCCTGCACAAATTAAGCCCTGATAACTTTTTAAAAATTGTTAAATATTTATTACAAATTTTAAAAACAGCTTTCTTATTGTATGTAGTTTCAAATTAAATTATTACCTCAGCCATTATTGCTTTTATTACTATACCATTAATAATAATAATAATAATAATATTAATAATAATAATAATAATTAATATAAGATTTCTGAAAGATCATGTGAATCTGACGACTGGAGTAATGAAGCTGAAAATTCATCTTTAAAATCACTAGAATAAATGATTAAATTATAATCATTTTGAACAGTCATTTTCTATAGTTCAATAACTTTTCACAATTTTACAATTTATACTATATTTTTGATGAATAAATGCTTTGGTGAGCAGGATAAGCTTATTTTAAAACATTTAAAAATCCTACAGACTCCAAACTTTTGACCGGTAGTGTATCTGAACATTATAGAGGTCTAAATTTAGTTTCATTGTCCAATTAACTATATATGATTAAATAAATAAAATGGAAAAGAAATATAGGCTGTATAAAAAACTATTCGTTTTTGTCACAAACGAATGACACTTCAGGTGGTTTCATAATATTTTATAATTTTAAATCTTAACCGTTATTTTTAGTATAAAAAGCTCATGCAGCAAAAACGGCAAAACTGATAGCCTATGGTGATATTCTATGCAATAAAACAAGATAGTCATTGTCATAATTTTATAACTTCTTAAAATGTTAGCCTATGTGTGTGCAGATTTTTAGCCTACCTGTCTTTGTATCGTGGGTCAAGTAAAGTGGCAATGGAGTAAAGTGTTTCATCTTCGATATTAGCAAATCGTGTGTTGACTGCCTGTAGCAGTGTACTTTTCATTGTTTTAATCCCTGCGTCAGTATCCCTCTCCTGAGACAGCAAACGTTTTAGAACCGAAACTGTAGGAATAACATCTGCGGTGGTTGAACTGGATGAGCTTATGGTTCGAGTAACCTCTTCAAAACGGGGACAGTACGATCATTGTTTTTTCCAGGAGTGCCCAGTGGTTTGCAGTCAGCGATGCCGGCAGCTCATGGTCGGCAGCAAAAGCGCACAAGGTTCGCTTCTGTTCAAGGATGCTCTGAATCATATAATACGTACTGTTCCATCTAGTCTTCACGTCTTGCTGAAGACGTTTCAGGGGCATTTGAAATTCGCGTTGAATGTCCTCCAACCGGGAGTATGCCAATGGGGAATGTTTAAAGTGCCCCACAATCTTTCTGGCACTCGCAATTGCGTCGCTCACGCTTCGCTGGGACAGAAGGCCCTCGTTAACAACGAGCTGTAGTGAATGCGCAACGCAGCCCAAACTAGAGACTCCCAAATCATCCATTGCTTTCTTCATGTTATTAGCATTGTCTCTCAAAATCACATGCACTGAGGATATAGGGATTTTCCATCCATCCAGCATCTCTTTGATTGAAGCTGAAATCACCGCGCTGGTGTGTGACCCTCGCAATTCTTTAACGTGTAGAACAGCGCTTTGCAAATCATAACTAACATTCAACCAATGTGCCGTCAAACTCAAAAGGGACATGGGGCACACATCAGAGCTCCAAATATCTGTAGTGAAGCTGAAGAACTGCACATCCTTCAATTTGTCTGCAACGTGTGAGGAAACTCGGCCATACAGCTCAGGCAAAGCGGTCTCCGAAATGTATTTTCTCGAAGGTAAACTATATCGCGGCTCCAGATGTTCTATGAGGCGACGGAAACCAGTGTTTTCCACAACAGAGTCATCAAGAACAATAAATTCCAGTACCTTTTCTGTTATTTTATACCTTTGATGCTTTTGTTTGAAAGCTTTTCTTGCTTCTGAAACACATTTGTCAACGTCGTCTGCTTTGACGCATCCTTTTTCTTTTGGTTTGCGCAAACTCCTCGTGTTCTGCTAGGTGATGCTTCTGAAGATGCTTAATTAAATTTGTCGTATTATAAGATGAAGTACTACTTCCACCTCTTGATACTTTGGAATTGCAAATACTGCAATTTGCACTGCTACTTGCTGGTGTTTCAAGCGTGAAGTATTTCCAAATCACCGACATGTTTAATGCACTGAGGTAAGCTGATAATAAAAAGGATTCCCGCTCAACTTAATGCGGCTGCGCAGGATGTTTTTATATAGCATTTAATTTTTAAGGCATGTTTTTTAATAAATTGTGATCTTAAAATATATATATTATTTATTTAAAATGAACGTGGGCGTTGTCCTAATAAGATATTACTATAGATCATTGTTTACCCAATTTTTCTATCATCAATACAGTATCGAATTTGGATCGGTCATCTGTCACCGATACCCGATCCATTAAAAAATGCTTGGATCGGCGTCGATACCGATCCAAAGTATCGGATCGGTGCACCCCTAGCAATAATCGCAGAGAAACAAAATATCGCAATGTCAGGTTTTTTCAATATCATGCAGCCCTAATACAAATAGAAAAATGCTAACAACTTGAGAAAATATCTTCATGAAATTGACAACATATGTGGATGCAAATTGTCACAACACCTGCAAATACAGACGCACTGCTTGCATTTTAAGCAAATTTATGCATATAGAAAAACCAACAAAACATCATCAATTTGACAACACACGCGCAGATTTTCACAGCACAATAACACATGCAAATGTAGAAATACACTGCAAATAGGCACAGCATTTGCACAGAGCATTATCGAAATGTGTTGGGGGACACAAAAAGTGATGAACCTGATTATTATTAGGGCTGAAACTATATTAAATATACAAACAACAAGCAAACGTAAGACCAGGATATAGATATATACCACTGACTATAAACAAGCAGCTGGATTCATTACTTCAATAAAACAAATTTAATCTTCGCTTCTGTTCTGTATTTATTATCTATCTATCTATCTATCTATCTATCTATCTATCTATCTATCTATCTATCTATCTATCTATCTATCTATCTATCACTAACAAAGACAAAAAAATGTTATCCAGCAATGCATAAAATATGCTAGCAAATGGTTAGAAACATGCTAGCAATATTTTAAATGAACGAACATATCAGAAAACTTGCTAGTAACATTTTAAAATATGCAATAATTCTCCTAAAAAGCTAACTGAAAGGACGATAGCGATTTAATTTCAAGCTTTTAAAATGGCTGCTTATTCAAACATCCGACTGCATTAAACTACACATTCGCAAACCTGTCAAGCTTTCTCAAAAAACATCCCTATCAATTTGATAACACACGTGGATGCAAAATGTCACAACACATGCAAATACAGACGCACTGTATACATTTTAAGCAAACATATGCATATAGAAAAACCATCTCTATCAATTTGATAACACACGTGGATGCAAATTCACACAACACATGCAAATACAGAAATGTGCTGCAAGTTAAGATATTACATGCATATAGAAAAGCAATCAATATGACAACACAGGCAAGCAGATTTTCACAGCACAATAACACATGCAAATATAGAAACACACTGCAAATAGGCACAGCATTTGCACAGGGCATTATGAAAATGTGTTGGGGGACACAAAAAGTGCTGAACCTGATTATTATTAGAGCTAAAACTATATTAAATATACAAACAACAAGCAAACTTAACACCAGGATATATATATATAGGATTCATTACTTGAATAAAACTAATTTAATCTTCCTTTCTGTTCTCTATCTATCTATCTATCTATCTATCTATCTATCTATCTATCACTAACAAAGACAAAAAAATATACTCCAGCAATGCATAAAATATGCTAGCAAACAGTTAGAAACATGTTAGCAATATTTTAAAAGCTCCTGAAAAGCTAACTGAAAGGATGTTAGCGACTTTTTCGATTATCTATCTAGCTAGCGCTAGCGATTATCTATCTTTCACTAACACAGATAAAAAATTCACTCCAGCAACGCGTAAAACATGCTACCAGTTAGAAACATGCTAGCATGCTAACATGTTAAAACACAGCAGAAAACCTGATAGCAGCTATCTACACATCTCCAAACTATCACTCTATCTATCTATCTATATATCTATTCATCCATGCTAACATGTTACAACACGTCAGAAAAACTGAAAGCAACATGTTATCTACACATCTCCAAACTATCTATCTATCTATCTATCTATCTATCTATCTATCTATCTATCTATCTATCTATCTATCTATCTATCTATCACTAACAAAGACAAAAAATATACTCCAGCAATGCATAAAATATGCTAGCAAACAGTTAGAAATATGTTAGCAATATTTTAAAAAGCTCCTGAAAAGCTAACTGAAAGGATGTTAGCGACTTTTTCGATTATCTATCTAGCTAGCGCTAGCGATTATCTATCTTTCACTAACACAGACAAAAAATTCACTCCAGCAACTATCTATCGATCTATATATCTATTCATCCATGCTAACATGTTAAAACACGTGCGGAAAAACTGATAGCAACATGTTATCTACACATCTCCAAACTATCTATCTATCTATCTATCTATCTATCTATCTATCTATCTATCTATCTATCTATCTATCTATCTATCTATCCATCCATGCTAACATGTTAAAACACATCAGAAAACCTGCTAGCCACATAGCGTACTAATACATGCAACAATTTCTCTGAAAGCTAACTAAAAGGACGCTAGCCATTCAATTTCAGGCTTTTAAAATGGCTGCTTATTCAAACGGCTTCAAACTACACATCTCTAAATCTGTCAAGCTTTCTCAAAACAACATCCAAAGTTTGTCTACAACATCAAACCTTCCGTCTAGTTATTATAATGATGCTGGTTATTTAATTAGTTATTTAACAGTTTAATCAAACACAACAAATGTTTAACCATGAAACAAAAACTCACTTAGCTCATTAAACTCATAGCTAATGCTTACCAATGTTTGTGTTGTTTTCCCCCTAATGTGAATTCACTTCCTGGATGGCAATGACACCATTTGTTAAAGGCACGGAATTGGGAAGCATGAGGTAAAGTCTAGAAGAGAGACATCTGCAGCCGGAAGTTGACAAGAATTATTTATTATTACAATAATACAATTATCGTACAACAATATTTACTGTTTTTACATTACTGTGAGGGTCGGGTGGGGGTAGATGTTAATAAAATGCAACTAATAGGGGATTTAATTAAATGTATAAATAATTCTCATTAACTTCCAGCCACAGTTGTATCCCTTCTAGCAACAAAATAATTCAGTATAATCTCAGGACACCTGAAGAAATTATTTAGGTGCTCACACTATAAAAACTTCTTAAATTAAAATTTTAGTTAAATTTAATTATTTAAATTTTTTAGTTGAATCAATTTAACTTTTCGGCAACGCGGTGGCGCAGTAGGTAGTGCTGTCACCTCACAGGAAGAAGGTCGCTGGTTCGAGCCTCAGCTGGGTCAGTTGGCGTTTCTGTGTGGAGTTTGCATGTTCTCCCTGCGTTCGCGTGGGTTTCCGGCTGCTCCGGTTTTCCCCACAGTCCAAAGACATGCGGTACAGGTGAATTGAGTGGGCTAAATTGTCCGTTGTGGATGAGTGTGTGTGGATGTTTCCCAGGGATGGGTTGCGGCTCCAAGGGCATCCGCTGAGTAAAAATGTGCTGGATAAGTTGGCGGTTCATTCTGCTGTGGTGACCCCGGATTAATAAAGGGACTAAGCCGAAAAGAAAATGAATGAATGAATGAATGAATGAATTTAACTTTTCTAATCATCTCAAGTTACATTAATCAACTTGACTAAAATATTAAGTTAAACTTTGTATAACTTAAAAAAGTTCAACCTGAATAACATATTAAAAATAAGTTAATGCAGCATAAAAATATCTGTTGTCTTGACTTCTTGTCATTACATTTTTTACACTGCAGAAGAAAATCACCATGTCAGCATGTGCAAAAAGCAAACAATCCCACACACTTGTCATCAATACTTGTTCATAGATTTAATGGTGCTTTGTGTTGGAGATGCTGTAACTAAACCACCTGTATCTGTTATGTAAATATTATACAAAGTAACTGATTTAAAAAAACACTATGGAAATAAATTATAGGTCCAACAATGGTGGTATAACCATACAGTTGAAGTCAGAATTATTAGTCCTCCTGAATTATAAGCCCCCTTTATATATTTTTCTTAATTTCTGTTTAACGGAAAGAAGTTTCTTTTTTAACACATTTCTAAACAAAATACTTTTAATAACTAATTTCTAATAACTGATTTCTCATATATTTGCCATGATAACAGTACATACAGTAATATTTTACTTCCAAGATACTAGTATTCAGCTTAAAGTGACATTTAAAGGCTTAACTAGATTAACTAGGCAAGTTAGGGACATTAGGCAAGTCATTGTACAGTATAATGAAGGTTTGTTCTGTAGACTATCTAAATATTGCTTTGAAGAGCCCCTGTTTTGCATTAAAAAGGTCATATTTTGGTTTTGGTGGTCTCCAACAACAGGCTGATGTGCATGCAAGGTCAAAAAACCCTTTTATTGTCTTAGAATATGCATTTAGTTTTACCTAATTATCCCAACGACTCGCATATAATTCGTTCAGAGATTCATTTGTTCCCAAACCTCTCCTTAGCATGACGCTAATCTGCGCTGATTGGTCCGATGACGCAGTCTGTTGCGATTGGTTGACTGTGTTCAGCATGAGACAGAGTAAAATGCCTACCACAGCTTATCAACATTGTTGAAGTAGTCAGAGTGCAGAGTGTATGTGTGAGGCCATTGCAGGAGTGCATTAAAGCAATGCAGTTTACCACCAGCATATTGCTCTAAACAGTGACATGCATTCAGTATTAATTCACACAGTGGCAAAAGCTGAACTATTTTGAAACTTAACCGCCGCACGTGTCTAGGAACAGCTGAAGGTGGCCATAGCAACAACAAATGGCAGTAGATCGCGAGCTCACAAAAGCATTTAAATCCGTAAACAAATCGGCACACGCCACGTTTTCAACGTGGTTTTAGACGCGATATGAGAATATAAAGAGTTACCAGATACAATACAAGCAGTTACAAGTAACAAAACATATTTTTCAAGCTATAAGAAAACAAGGAGGCAACCATTTTAATCGCACTTACTTACACTTGTGAAATGGAGGAAGAAACTGGTCCATAAACTGTACTGATAAAGTTCATGTCGAGCTCTAACAAAGTCTCATACATCATTAGTCTTTTTTGATCCTTTCTTTAACAAACGACGATAAATCCCCCGTTGTAAGCATGTAGATTGCTAAAGCACTCGTCAGAAAAATAATGGGAACACAGCGCTCACAAGGCTGGGGCTATAATGCTGAGGTATTTGTGCAAAAATAAACTTCAACCACTGACTCTTCACAGCCATCTTTGGTTAATAACACTAACTTTACACTTACACTTTAGAGCACAGCGTTTTCGCCACTTGATTCAAGAAGGATCTGCTACAGTGTTTGTCTTCCTCTTTTTCTTTCTACAGTGTTTATGGGTGGGGGTTTCAATTTTCCCGGGTCTGCGTGAGCAACAAATGGCGTGGCTTGAATTCCGTATTGATGTCACGCCAAAACGGCTAAAGACTCGTTATCAAGAGGATTCATTTGAAGCACTATGAGTCAACTCTTTTATAAATGAATCAATAGTTTTAAACACTGTGCACTTTTAGATTTAAGCCTTAGCTGGATATTTCACTTCATTTAGAGCTGTGTTACACACTGCATGCAGGTCATTTTCAAAAACCCATAATAGGGGCTCTTTGAGAGGACTAATAGTATTGGCCTTAAAGGTGCTGTATGTAAGTTTTTGACTCTTTTAAAGCACAAAAATACCATAATATGTGTGCAGATATTTAAGAAACATCCCAAGTGAACATACTTGTTTAACTGAAAAACAATGCTGAAGTCAGATATTCTGCTTTGAAAATGGGTTTTCCGTGCCGGAACGCTGTCTTTGTTTAGATAAATTTCATATGCACGATGCCAGTTTAGCCAATTATATGTCAGCACCCTGGGTTGCCTTGTTGGAAAACAGCGCATTTCATTCATTCATTCAGAAAGGCTCTGAAAGCACGCGTCCGTGACCAAAAAGAACAGTATGGGAGACAAATGCAGTTCCACATGAGGTTATTAATTAGCAAATTACATAAATATTACGAACGTAAACATTAGGTGAGCAGGTTACATTGTAACCGCGTGTCCTAACAACACGCTGTGACGAGAGAGGCAGTGATCAGCTATTTGGCTGTTTGCACCACAAAACACGACAGAAATTTAAATACAGCCTTTCAGAAGCACAGAATATGCACTCGCTCACGAAAAGGTAAGGTTTAGAATCTATTTAATACATGTTAACCCACTTTAACATCAATGTAGATGCTGAATCACTCATATGTGTTTAGTTCTAAAGTTCAATTTCAGACGGTTTATTGTATTTTCAAGATCTGAGGTGAACTTTCTGCTTTCAGTATATGGCAAACAAATGCCATGTAAAATGCATTCAAACTCGCATTGTTAGCATTTAGCAGCAGAATAAAGCACACAAGGCTTACCTGAGGTGATCTAGCTGTCATAGGTTTCTGTTGTTCAGCTGTGAGAAATAGAAGCCATTTCTAATATATCAATTCGAGGTGTTGGTTAGGACAAAAACTCCTTTTAATATGGAAAATATTCCCTCTATCGCGTGTCGTGGCTTTTATTTAGAACACAGTTTAAATCGCTCGCTCTTGTACACAATCTGGCAATCCAGCGTACTTTTATTATGATCCAGGAGTGCAATACCTAGTTCAACCACTGGGTGTCAAACTTACATACTGCACCTTTAAGATGGTTCAAAAAAAATTGAAAACTGCTTTAATTGTAGCCAAAATAAAACAAATTAGACTTTCTCCAGAAGAAAAAATATTATAGGAAATATTGTGAAAAATTCCTTGCTCTGTTAAACATCATTTAAGAAATATTTGCAAAAGAAAAACACACAGAAGGGCTAATAATACCTCCATTTCCACAGTCTATACAACAACTGTTTGAAATTGAACCACATGTAACAGCATCTTTAAAAATTTCTCAGCGTGAATGAATGACTAAAGCAAACAGAAATAAATATGTTTCAAGTGTATCTGGATTAATAATCAAAGAAACAGCCATCTATAGTTGAACTTAGCAATCCATGTAAAGCCGATATTAAAAAGATTGTGCACTTGTTAATTCATTTGTGCATTGATGCATTTACTGCTTTACCAAGAAGCCAATATAACTAACTGACTAAAGTGTATTTTATAGAAGGGATCCCATTAACATCATCACAATAACAAGGTCATTCTGATCATGTGGATGGGAATTGCAAATAGTTTTCTTCAGAAAAAAAAGTAGTGTCTTGACATGTGTTGAAAGAATTGAATTTTAAAAGCATCTGTTCTGCTGAACTTTCTATTCATAATCTTTTACAAAGATACTGAGCAGCATAATGATTGAATGCCTACAGTGATGAATGTCGTGAGCAGTAAATCAGCATGAGAATGTCTTCTGAAGGACCATGTGATGATAAAAAGGATTCATTATTTTCTAAGTTTTAAAATGACAGTTTTGTTTATACACTCTAAAAATTGTTTTATTTTTTTTTTACCCAATTTTGAGTTGAAATAACCCAGCATTTTTAGAAAGCACTCAAAAATAAGTTTTTTTGCAGTTTGTCTTAACTACATATTTAAAATGAGCTGAACCAGCACAGTTCTTCAGATTGTTTTGTGACAACTTAATTGTTTTATGTTCGATCAACTTAAATGTGTTATGTTAACAATCAATTTGTGTTGAGACAGATATAGTTATTTGATGCATTGTTAAAACAGTTACTAAAAGGCCTGCGTTGTTTTGCAAATGTCAAATTTAGGCAAATCTCAAAACATTTTTCAGTAAATTACAGCTAAATTTCCATCCATCCATCCTTCTTTCAGGAAGGAAGGAAAGAAGGATGGATGAATGAATGAGGAAAAGAAGGAAGGATAAAATGAAAGTTGGATGGAAAGAAGAAAGGATGGATGGATGGAAAGATGGATGGATGGATAGAAAGAATTAAGGATGTATTAGGAAAGAAAGAAAGAAAGAAAGTTGGATGATGAAGGGATGGAAATAAGGATGGATAAATGAATGAATAGAAAGAAGGAAGAATAGATGGATGAATGAGGAAAGGAAGGAAGGATGAAATGATTGTTGGATGGAAAACAGGGAAAGTTGGAAGGACAGAAGGAAGGATGGAAAGAAGGAAGAATAGATGGATAGAAAGAAGGATGTATTAGGAAGGAAGGAAGGAAGGATTCATGGAAAAAAAGGAAGAAAGGTAGGAAGGAAGGATGGGTGAACAGACCGATTATAAAGAAAGAAAGAAAGAAAGAAAGAAAGAAAGAAAGAAAGAAAGAAAGAAAGAAAGAAAGAAAGAAAGGAAGGTTGGATGATGAAGGGATGGAAAAGATGGATGAATAAATGGATGAATGAGGAAAGGAAGGATGGAATGATGGATGAATTGAAAGAAAGAATGATGGATGGGTGTATACAAAGAAGGAAGGGTGGATGGTGTATACAAAGAATAAAGGATGGATGGATGGATGGATGGATAGAAAGAGGAAAGGATGGATGGAAAGAAGGGTGGATGAATGAATGGATGAATGAAGAAATGAGATTAAATGATGGTTGGATTGAGACAAGGAAGGATAGATAGAAAGAAGAAAGGATGGATAAAAAGAAGGAAGAATGAATGGATAGAAAGGAGGAAGGATGTGTTAGAAAGAAAGGATGTGTTAGGAATGAAGGAAGAACGGAAGAAAGCAAAGAAGGAAGGAAAGAAAGAAATAAATAAATAAAGAAATGAGGTTGGATGATGAAGGGATGGAAAGGAAAATGAATGAATGGATGAATGAGAAAAGAAAGGATGGAATGATGGATGGATGGATGTAAAGGACATGTTTAACCATTTACTGCATTTTAAATGATGACAATACTAATTATAACCCGTTTAAGAATCATACAGAAGTCTGTAGTATAAAGCTGGGCATAAATAGAAAGGATTTGGGAAACATACTGTACATGGAAATCAATGAATGCTTTGATTCCATGAAATTATATTTATTAGTAAACGACCAAATTTGAGTCCTGTGGTATGAATCCAGCTGCACGTCAGGATGTTTTTTAAAAGGTAAGTACATGTGCGACACTTAAAGATGCTGATGGCTAAAGGTCTAAAAATGACAGTGTTCTTACCATTCCTTTCCTGCAGACAAATAGCCAATAATGTCAGCCTTAAGCACAGGTTGCCAGTACAAAAAGACCCATTTGATTGTTCCCTGTCGTGCTGGAATATTCACAGCAGGACCTTGAAGGAAACATCATGTGCTCAGCCAATCGTGCATGTATTTAAACTTTGAGTAAACTTTGCTTGAACTTTAACATGGATGTATGTATAAAGCTCAGGAGGATTCAGTTGACTTGATTTATTTTTTCAGGATCAGGTCTGGACGTGTGGAAAGAGGGACAGAATCCCTGATGCAATGTAGAAAGGAAAACAAGAACTCGGATCCCTCTTCGTTCCGGCTCACAGGTCAGTCGCTGCTCTGCTATGGAAATGTGTGTGACTATATCTGTTTATACAACTGCAAAAAAATAAATAAATAAATAAAAAACAGATCTAAAGAAAAACAATGTTTTATGTCTTTCAGAGGAAGAGTGCTATTCTTGTGAGAAGTTCTGGTAGCCCAAATGCACTTTTTTCCCTTTTTTGGAACAGCAAGAAAAACAAAAATAAAAGCTCTCTGACTTTTCTTGCTTTTATTTTCTCTCTTTAAGGATAGTTTTTTCAATATGGCACCCAAAAAAAGCCTCTAAATGGTTTAAGTGTCCTGAGAAGAGTCACAGTGACAATGGATTGACCTGAATCACAGTGTTTCAAAATGTACTTCTTTTATTTATTCAAACATAAATGGATGGAAAGATGAATGGACTAGGAAGGAAGGAAAGAAGGAAGGAAGGAAGGAAGGAAGGAAGAAAGGAAAAACAGTAAAGGAAGAATGGTAGGAAGGAATGACGGAAAGAAGGAAGGAACAAAGAAAGGATGGATGGATTAGGAAAGAAGGAAGGAAGTAAGGATGAATGCATGTGAAAAGGAAGGAGGGAAGAAAAGAAGGAAGGATGGAAAGAAGGAAGGACTGAAGGAATCATCGATGGATTAGGAAAGAAGGAAGGATGAAGGAAGGAAAGAAAAAGAATAAAGGAAGGATGGATGATGATGAAAAATGGAAGGAAGGAAGGAAGGAATGGTGGATGGATGGATAGATTAATAAAAGAAAGAAATAAAGGATGGAATGATGGAAAGAAGAGAGGATGGATGAAAATAAGGATGGGTTAGGAAAGAAGGAAGGAAGGAAGGAAGGAATAGATGGAAAAGATAAGAAGGAAAGATGGATGATGAATGGGTTAGGAAAGAAGGAAGGAAGGATGGATGGACATGAGAAAGAAAGAAGGGTGGATGATGGATGGATGGAGAAAGGAAGGAAGGAAGGAAGGAAAGGAAGGAAATAAAAATGAATGGAAAGAAAGAAAGGACAGATGGAAAGACGGATGGAAAGACAGATTGGAAATACAGGATCGAATGATAGATGGTGGAAAGAAGAAAGGATGGATGAAAAGAAGGATGGATTAGGAAAGAAGGAAGGAGGAAAGGAAAGAAGGAATAGATAGAAATGAGAAGAAGGAAAGATGGATGGATGGATGGATGGATGGATGAATGTATGAGGAAAGAAGGAGAGAAAGGATAGATGGACAGATGAAAAGAAAGAAAGGAGAAAAAATGGATGGGTGGATGGATGGATGGATGGATGGATGAGGAAAGGAAGGAAGGAATGAAAAAAGAAGGAAGGATGGATGGATAGATGGATGGATTAGGAAAAAGGGAAGGAAGGAAGGAAGGAAGATGGAAAGATGGATTAGGAAGAAAAAAGAAAGAAAGAAAAAAGTAGGACGGATGATGGATGGATGAGGGAAGGAAGAAAGAATGGATGTATGGATGGATGGGTGGATGGATGGATGGATGTATGGATGGATGGGTGGATAGATGGATTAGGAAAGAAGGAATAAAAGAGGGACTTATGGAAAGACTGATGGAAAACGGATTAGAAAGAAAGAAGGAAGAAAGGAAGGAAGGAAGGAAGGAAGGGTGCACAGGTTGATGAGGAAAGGAAGGAAGGAATGAAGGAAGGAAAAATTGATGGATGATGGATTGAAGAGGAAAGGAAGGAAGAATATATGGATGAATGGATGGATGAGGAAAGGAAGAAAGGATGGATGAGGAAAGGAGATAGGAAGATGGATGGATGGATGGATGATGGACTGATAAGGAAGGAAGGATGGATGGATGAATGATAGATGGATGAAATAAATACATTTTAAAAAATCAAATGGCCGAATAAAAATGTTTTAGTACATTGCCAGATTTATGGATCAACAATGTGTTATTACCAACAAAACCCCAACATACTTGAACTCCTCCACCTGGGCAAAGGACTTTTCTGCAACCTGGACATGGCAAACCACCTTTTTCCGGTGAAGCACCATGGCCTCAGACTTGGAGATGCAGATTCTCATCCCAGCCACATCACAGCAAACGCCCCAGTGCATGCTGAGAGTAAATGTTCGATGAAGCCAACAGAACAACATCACCTGCAAATAACACAGATGAAATCCTGTGGTCTCTGAACCGGACCCCCTGCGGCCCAAGGCTGCGCATGAAAATTATGAAAAGAAACGGTGACAAAAGGCAGCCCTGCCGAAATTCAACATGCACTGGAAACAAGTCTGACTTTTTGCCGGCAATGTGAACCGAACTCCTGCTCTGTTTATACAGGGACCAGACAGCCCTTAACAGAGAGCCTTTGACCCCATACTCCCACAGAATGCCACAAAGGATACAGTCCAATGCTTTCTCCTAGTCCACGATACACATGTGGACTGGTTGGGCATACTCCCATGAACCCTGTTCTAGTACACCACAAGCTGGACGAAAACCGCGTTGTTTCTCCTGTATCCTAAGTTCAACCATTGGCTGGATCCTCCTCTCCAGTACCCTGGCATAGACTTTTCCAGGGAGGCTGAGGAGTGTGATCCCCCTATAGTTGGAACACATCCTCGGGTTCCCCAAAGTGCATTGAATTCTCATATTGATTTTAAGAGCCATTGACACTGAATCCTGATTTGCAGCAAAAGGAAGCTTTTGTTTGTAAAGAAAGTCTAACAATCATACTTAAAGTTTCACCAGAGATAAAAGTGTGACAGGAGTCTCACCTATAAATACAATCATGATGTCCTCAAGTTCTCCGCTCACCGTCTGCTCACTGTCATAGTAAATCAAAACAAACAAAACAACACATAACCATAACCGTAATCCTTTCAAATTGAAGCAAATACATCCTCTCTGTCTGTGATCTCGCTCTAATATATTCATTTTCATAGATTACAGCTAAGCCTCGAAAGATATTAGACTGGAAAGAGACTACCGGTGAAAAAAAAAAAAACACTGTTTAGACTTTTAAATCCAGCCTGGTGCGAAAAGAAAAGGAAAGACACAAAGAAACAGAAGAGATTCAGAAATGCTCTGAGATGAAACTCATCTGAAAGGAAGTGACACACAAAAGGAGTGTGAATTCATGAGTTACAGCAGGTGTGCCACATGATCCAATGCCTGCGTTTTCTTTCAGAAAAGTCATATTAAATATTTTTATTTCCTTCAAGGTTCACATATAATAGTCAAGGTTTCTTCCACAACTATAATTTTGTATTTTTATCTTCCATCTGACCTTAAACAGCAGGCTGAAGTGCCTTCAGGATAGTAATATACACAAAGGGCCCTATTATAAACCCAGCGCAATAAGACGTGTTTGGAGCGATTTGTTGCTATTTTCAGACCAGCACAACAGTAATTTTCATATTTTGCGCCACTTTATTTAATTAGCACATCCATTGGTGCCACTTGGTGGACTCATGGGCATGCTGGTCTAAAATAGAGGTGTGTTAAGGCGCATTGTTGGTGTGTTGCTATTTTGAGGAACTGAACAGACTGCCCTGTTGACCATCTAAAAGCAGGTCCAGCGCAGAGCGCACTAGTTATGCACCTCTGTGGGTTTAATCGCTTACACATTGCTTAATTCACACAGGATGTACAGCAATACACAAATATCTTTATATATGAAAAAAAAAATTAAAGGATTAAAATGTTACAAAAATTATTATTTTCTACATAAATATAAAAAGCACTGCCTCTATGCCTCATCTCGGGGGGCTTTTTTCAGTTTATTTTTAGCAATTTGCATTTTATTGTTATTATTATTATTTCCTTTATTTAGCCAGGAGATCACATTGAGACAGCACTGTCTCTTCTTCCAGTGAGACCTGGTCAAGATGGCCGGCAGCACATAAAGTTTCACATAAAAATCACAAAAAATACCACGTAATTACAAAATCACCATACATAAAAATCAGATCATAAAAAACAATTACAAGTATCCTTTAAGAATTTGTGCAGAAGATGTTTAAAAGTACTCAAAGTCGGAAGTTTATCAAGATTAAGCTGATTTTGCAGGTCATTCCAAGCCCTAGGAGCATAAAAGGAAAAAGCACGTTTGCCAAGTTCTGAAAATACCCTTGGGACTGTTAAGCGAATACAGGAACCAGATCTAGTGTGTTGGTTATTTATGTGGAATGTTAACAAACTAGAAAGATAGGATGGTAATTTACCTAAAAGAGCCTTTAAAATAAATAAGTACGATTTGTATTTGTATAATGTTATTATCATTAGAGGTATTATTTATTATATGCATATTTATATTTGTTTTAATAAAATCAAGTTTAGATTTGTCCATCTGTTGGGTTTTGGGGCATAAGAACAGGACATGTGGATATAACTTTTTTTGACCACACTTCCTTATTATTGTTCATTTATTCGTTTGCTGGAAATTAGAGCTGAATTTAGAAATAGTTTTGAAACAAATCTTTGCATTTAACAAGCGAAATTATATATGTAGGCTAATGGACGTCTTCAGTGGAGTGAGTACAACACCGTGCCTTTACGTTACGAAAGTAAAGGAGTAAAGGGTAAAAATAAAGAGAAAGTAAAGAGGCTGATTAAAGGAGGCTCGTTCTTTATCCTCGTGCTGCAGATGGTCTGTTTTAACTGTTTTCCCGCTAGTGAAGCAGTTTTTCCACTTACAAAGTCCGCCATGTAAATAGCACATGCGCCATGGTGCAATGAAACTGACTCTTAAGGGAATGGGAGATGAGACTCTGATTGGTTTAATGTCACAGCCATATCACCCTGCAGCACAAGCCTGATTACTCACGAAAGCTTAGCAGGGCTGAGCCTGGTCAGTACCTAGATGGGAGACCACATAGGAAAACTAGGTTGCTATTGGAAGTGGTGTTGGTGAGGACAGCAGGGGGCGCTCAACCTGCAGTCTGTGTGAGTCCTAATGCCCTAGTATAGTGAAGGAGACACTATATTGTCAGCGGGCGCCGTTTTTTAGATGAGACGTTAAACCGAGGTCCTGACTCTCTGTGGTCATTAAAAATCCCATGGCACTTCTCGTAAAGGGATGTAACCCCGGTGTCCTGGCCAAATTCCCTCCATCGACCCTTACCGGAATCCTAATCATCCCCATCCACTGAATTGGATCTATCACTGTCTCTCCCCTCCCCCTATAGTTGGTGTGTGGTGAGCGCACTGGCGCCGTTGTCCTGTGGCTGCCGTCGCATCATCCAAGTAGATGCTGCACACTGGTGGTGGTAACCCCCCACATGATTGTGAAGCGCTTTGGGTGTATGGGTTTTGGGTCTTTGGGTTCATACACAATAAATGTGCTATATAAATACACCTTACTTACTTACTAATGCACGTTATGCTCAAAACACACCCATAACTCATTAAGAGAATAAGGACAATTTTGTTAGACCATGTGCTGTGTATTTTTCTATCCTTAAAATAGCAAACGTGAATTCGGACATGCCCTTAATGCTTTTGAACCATGCACTTTAGACTTTGTGCCTAGATCGTTAACATAGAGCCCTCAGTATCCGTGCTTTGTTGCTTGATATTTTGCAGTATCTTTATGCAGCTCTGTTCTATTTCCAGTATGTCTGTCAAGCCGAGAAGAAGATACAAGTATTTTATTTCAAAGTACATGATAAAGACAACATTGTAAAAAGTTTTAATGAATGCATTCATTGAAACTTATTGTTCTTTTGAATTGTCTGATCATCAAAGAATCCTAAAAGTACTGATTTACTGAAACGTATTTAATACTTTATATAAAAGTGGTGAGGGCAGCTTAAAGACACCTCTCATATGAACTCACATGCATTGCTCAGGCATAAGTTTTTCACAGACTTCAACAGAGTGTAAAAATCTTCATGGTTCTGTGAGTTTTGTCTATCAAATCTGATCTTTAATTGGTATTTTCTATTGGATTTAAGTGAGGTAATTGGCTGGGCCATTCTACAGCTTGATTTTCTTTCTCTGAAAGCATTTGAGAGTTTCCTTGGCTGTGTTTGGATCATTGTCTTGCTGAAATGTCCACCCTGGTTTCATCTTCATCATCCTGCTAATGTAGATGTTGGACTGAAGCAGGTGATATTCATTTACAATGACGAAGGGCAGAGTGTTGCTTAAAAACTCCTGAGAGATTTATATATAGATATATAGATATTATCACAAATATTTCAAAAAGGATACAAATTTCACAGGAGGGCTAATCATGTTTTTTTTTTTTTTTTGTTATAAATACTGTTTTTGTTTTGCATATACAGCCATGGACTTTTAATAAAAAAATAAATAAAATCAGTATGTGTTGCTAAAACATCTGTATCACCTGTAAAAGCAGATGTTATAGCTCACTAATATCCATAACAGTAAATTATCAGGCATTATAATTCATAAATATGCAAATGCATCTGCTTAAAGTCATTTTACATCTGACAGAGAAAATTCTAGACATAATGTAAACTAGAAATATCTAAAAAAAATAAAATAAAATCACACAGTCCTGATGGAAACCAGCAGGGTGAACAGATATATGTGTACTGTATGTTCAGTGTACAGTGAGGATATTTGCATAATAATAATAATAATAATATATACAGTACTGTGCAAAAGTTTTAGGCCACCATCAGCTTTGGGAGGCTAAAACTTTTGCATAAATCCTTTTTCATTCATTCATTTTCATCTGCTTTTCCAGGGCCGGGTCGTGGGGGCTGCAGTCTCATGCTGTGTTCATACCAGACACGGTACGCGCAGATACAGTTAAAGTCAGAATTATTAGCCCCCCTTTGAATTTTTTTTCTTTTTTAAATATTTTCCAAATGATGTTTAACAGAGCAAGGAAATTTTCACAGTATGTCTGATAATATTTTTTCGTCTGGAGAAAGTCTTATTTGTTTTATTTCAGCTAGAATAAAAGATTTTTTAATTTTTTAAACACCATTTTAAGGACAAAATTATTAGCCCCTTTAAGCTATATTTTTTTTTTTCGATAGTGCCTCATCCACCATGTTTACGTTATTATGTGACTGACGTTAGAAGCGCAACAACTTTAAAGAAATTGCAGGTTTAATGAATCTTAATTTAAAACATATTCATTTGTTAAAAAGTTCACATGAATTTATTGTTGTCTTTATTGTTTGTATAATATTTTTCATCCACAAGTAACCTGCTTAAATCTCGTTTGTTTTCCTGACTTGTTTGATTATTCAACGCAGATACATTTAACCTTCTCATTGTGCATTTGTGTGCATATAATCTCTTATAACACAAGAAACCCATTACATTTACGTCACTTTTGTTAATTGTAAACGATACAACAATGTTATTCAGAGCCTGTATAAATTATAAGTTGTTTAATTATTAATAATAATTATAACAATCCTATAATAATAATATAAATAAGATGACAGAACAGACAGAACAGGGACAGAAGCACCTCAGAGCATCAGTAACGTGACAAATCTACCTAATAGTTTTCAACGTCTTTTTCTTATATATATATATATATATATATATATATATATATATATATATATATATATATATATATATATATATATATATATATATAGATAGATAGATAGATAGATAGATAGATAGATAGATAGATAGATAGATAGATAGATGATAGATAGATAGATAGATAGATAGATAGATAGATAGATAGATAGATAGATAGATAGATAGATAGATAGATTATATATAGATAGATAGATAGATAGATAGATAGATAGATAGATAGATAGATAGATAGATAGATAGAGAGCGTTCAGATGCAAAAACCTTGTACCATCTGAAATTTTCTTCTAAAATGAGCATTTTTCTCAGCCTCCAATATTTTTGTATTTATTTCACTTTAAAGGCAAATTTCACTTTTTTGCCATAAAAGTGGATTTACTAAAAATCAGAGCTTGCGAAATTTTAGAACAGATGGCATTTAAAGGTTTTTTATATATACCAGAAGATATGGAGAATTCTTGAAATATAAAACAAATGAATTATGGTTTTATTTAGATTTATCAATATTATATGTAACATTAGTTAATGTAAACAGTGTTGACAGCAGTGAATTCTACATCAGCACAAACACGTCACTCACTCAGGTAGGTGTCTGTTTAATGTTGGCATTTGCTGATCTGCAACACTTCTCATATATTTATGTCAGGCATTTAATAATCGTATTTTTGTTTATGTAAATTCATGTTTGAAGCGTAACGTTATGTGCTTCAAGTTCCTACATAATTATGTTTTAGAGCAAAATAAAACAAACATAACGTTACTATAAAGCATCTTTACACTGTCAGCAACTCTACAGTTCACTGTACACTAACGTTAGCTCAACACAAGCGATTTAACTCAGGGGGGTGTCTCTTTGCTTTCCAAAAACTTACATTTCAAAGTGTCCGCGTCCCCTTTTTCCTCAATATTATGACGTATCCTCTTCTGTTTCTTCTTCTCTGTGCTGAAGGCTTTCCCATGGCCTCCTGGGATAGATAAGTAACCATCTGAGAATACTTCGGAATCTGGGCAGAAGCAGTAGGGCATCCGGGGGTTTCTCGCCTACACTTTTTTGATTACTGAAGTTTCAAATGTACTTCTTTCTTCACGTACTGTTTTCTCCTATTATGTTGTAGGTGAGTATGCACATATCTAGGCAAATTGAGTATACGTACGGCCGAATCTAGCGAGGATTAAGGTAATTCTCGCCTACTCTTTTTTTGAACATTGGGGATTCAAACATACTCAATCGCTCGCCTACTGCTTTTTCCCTACCTAATAGTAGAGAAGTACACGGTTTCCAACGCAGCCATAGTCCCTCCAGTGTGTCCTGGGTCTTCCCTGAGGACATTCCTGGAACACTTCCCTAGGTAGGCGTTCGAGGCATCCAAAACAGATGCCCCAGCCACCTCAGCTGGCTTCTCTCGATGTGGAGGAGCAGCGGCTCTACTCCGAGCTCCTCCTGGGTGACAAAGCTTTTCCAACCACACTCTTAGAAATAAAGGAACAAGAGCAGTCACTGGAGCAATACCTTTTTAAAAGATACATAGTTGTACCCAAATAGTCCACAATCGTACGTAAAATGTGCACATTAGTACCCAAAAGTACCTAAAAAGTACCTTTGAGGTACCAATATGGACCCTTCAGGTACAAATATGTACCTTTTGAAAAGGTACTGCCCCAGTGACAGTTCCTGTACCTTTATTTCTGAGAGTGTATCTATAAGGGTGTGCCCTGCCACCCTGCGAAACTCATTTCAGCCGCTTGTATCCAAGATCTTGTCCTTTCAGTCATGACCCAAAGCTCATGACCATAGGTGAGGGTGCACCTGCACCAATCTGCCTGTCAATTTCACGTTCCATCCTGCCCTCACTCGTGAACAAAACCCCAAGATAGTTGAACTTCTCTACCTGGGGTAAGGACTTTTCCTCCAACCTGGAGATGGCGAACCACTTTTGCAGAGTCATAACTAGGGCCAGACGGAATCTGAGGACGTTTTTTGCAATTTCTGCAGAGAATTTTGGTAAAAATCTGCGGAATTATTTTGGGAGTCTCATAACTAAAACCTTAATATGTGAAATATGTGTAATTTAAAAACTGAATGAATTCAGATTTACACACATTTACCCAAGTAAATAAACAGAATTAATGATGGGCTAAAAATCTGTGGAAATCTGCGGAATTCTTCGCGCGCAGATTCTGTGTGGGCCTAGTCATAACTTTTGGGTAAACTATACCTTTATTATACAAACAGAAAATATGTACACAATATAACACCTAACAGTTTGGACTTTTCTGATATGACGTGCTATTTAATACGAAGCATCTTTCAAAATTTCTAAGAGTTCTACCTTAGATTAAATCTGTTTTACCTTTCTTTTTCTCTCCAGGTGAATCTCATGCTGCCTATAATATTGCCTAAACATACTGTATATAATATTCAAGTAATACAAACGAGGTGCTTTCTAGTAGGAATTACATGACGAATTAAAACTTGTCTGTACATTTCAGCATTCACAATCCTATCAATTCAGGCAATATTGACAACAGCTCTGGCAGAAATGAATTCAATTCAATTCACCTTTATTTGTATAGCGCTTATACAATGTAGATTGTGTCAAAGCAGCTTCACAAATGAAGATCAAACCAAGACAGAAGCTACAGTACGTTTCATCATTCATTCTTCCATCCTCCCTTAGCTCTTTATTTCATGTCTTAAACATTAGACCCCAAAAATCCAACTAGAAACCTGTATTTTCTGGTTGTATTTTAATAAAGAGAATAGGAAGTAATAACAGGGCAGCACGGTGGCGCAGTGGGTAGCACAATTGCCGCACATCAAGAAGGTGCTGGTTTGAGCCTCAGCTGGGTCAGTTGGCGTTTCTGTGTGGAGTTTGCATGTTCTCCCAGTGTTCATTTGGGTTTCCTCCGGGTGATCCGGTTTCCCCCACAAGTCCAAAAAAGCATGTGGCATAGGTGAATTGAGTAAGCTAAATTGTCCGTAGTGTATGTGTGTGAATGAGTGTGTATGGATGTTTCCCAGTGATGGGTTGCAGCTGGAAGGGCATCCGCTGCGTAAAACATATGCTGGATAAGTTGGCGGTTCATTCCGCTGTGGCGACCCCAGATTAATAAAGGGACTAAGCCAAAATGAAAATGAATGAATGAATTAAAACAACAAATGCAAAAGGGGCCTAAGACTTTTGCACAGTACTGTATATGTTTATACTTTAGTTCATTATTTTTGATGCACATATAATGATGCACAAACACTTACATTACATGATCACAAAAGTGTTTCATCATCATAAACATGCTTTAAATCGACTGCAAAATATATCTGTTTCAGACTGTACCTTTAAAGTTATTCCTCCATGTTTTTCTTTATATTTTCTTTCTCATTACTTGATGTTTGTGTGTAAAATATCCTTTCTTGAATTACCTCAGGCGCTCAGATATACAGTACACTCTATGAAATACATACATATTATCTCTGGAGATAGACTAAGTACAGTAATGGATTTTGCAAATGCTCTTTTCTGCACATAACGTGCAGCTAAATTAGGATGATTATAAAACTCCCTCCAGTTCACTCTTAAAAGCCTCGCACAAGCATCTGTGACTGAAACCGAAAAAGATGAGAGCGTAAATAGACAAATATTGCAATTAAAACGTTAAACGATTTGCCAAGCAGGTGCTGAGAGCTTAAGGAATCTAAATTTTCTCTCTCACATTATGACTTATGCAGACCTTCATTATAATTCAGATAGACTTCCATCTGGAGTGTGAAAAAAACATCTGAATTACTAATAAAATTAATATCAGACCTAAGCTCTGTTCCAACTGTAAGCTGAATAGGTAGGGCAGGATTTAAAGGAATTTAACATTGTAAAATAAATAAATTAATCACTCAAAAATTGCTAGTATAATTGTTAATTACAAAAATAACAGAAAGCGATGCATTGAACTAAACATGATTTTTGTTGAATAGAAACATGCAGTTTTATAAAGTGCTTATTAGAAATGTGTTTACATTATGCTGCCTAATATGCCATTGGAAACCAACTGCTTTTCATAATGCAGTATTCAATGTAAAATGATGATTAAAATACACTCACCGGCCACTTTATTAGGTACACCTTACTAGTACCAGGTTGGACCCCCTTTTGCCTTCAGAACTGCCTTAATCCTTCGTGACATAGGTTCAACAAGATACTAGAAATATTCCTCAGTGATTTTGCTCCATGTTGACATGATAGAATCACGCAGTCGCTGCAGATTTGTCAGCTGCACATCCATGATGTGAATCTCCAGTTCCACCACATCCTAAAGATACTCTACTGGATTGAGCTCTGGGGACTGTGTAGGCCATTTCAGTACAGTGAACTCATCGTCATGTTCAAGAAACCAGTCTGAGATGATTCACGCTTTATGACATGGTGTGTTATCCTGCTGGAAATAGCCATCAGAAGATGCGTACACTGTGGTCATAAAGGGATGGACACGGTCAGCAACAATACTCAGGTAGGCTGTGGTGTTGACACGATGCTCGATTGAAACCAATGGGCCCAAAGTGTGACAAGAAAATATCCCCCACACCATTACACCACCACCACCAGACTGAACCGTTGATACAAAGCAGGATTGATCCATACTTTCATGTTGTTGGTGCCAAATTCTGACTCGACCATCCGAATGTCACAGCAGAAATTGAGACTCATCAGACCAGGCAATGTTTTTCCGATCTGCTATTGTCCAATTTTGGTGAACCTGTACGAATTGTAACCTCAGTTTTCTGTTTTTAGCTGACAGGAGTGGCACCTGGTGTTGTCTTCTGCTGCTGTTGCACATCCGCCTCAAGGTTGGACGTGTTGTGGGTTCAGAGAGCTCGGTTTAAACTACAGCAGATCGTCTTGACCATGTCCCATGCCTAAATGCATTGAGTTGCTTTCATGTGATTGGCTGATTAGAAATTTGCGTTAACGAGCAGTTAGACAGGTGTACCTAATAAAGTGGCTGGTACTGTAAGTGTGTGTTCCACTAATTTTGAGAACATTAATAAATGTAACAATAAAAATAAAAACAGGTACATAATTGGTTATTGCTAAATAAAATAAAAAAATAAAAAGTTTTAGGGATTTTACAACTTGTTTTTTATTCTGAAGGACTTGAAAAAAAGATATGTTTCCATTGATGTTAACGCTAGGGTTAAAGCTTTTGTAATAAATTTTGAGAACATTCTTACAAATAAATATTGCAAAAACAGGTCCATTATTGATTATTGTTAAATTAAATTAAATTAAATTCATTTATTTTCCTTCGGCTTAGTCCCTTTATTAATCCGGGGTCGCCACAGCAGAATGAACCGCCAACTTATCCAGCATATTTTTACGCAGCGGATGCCCTTCCAGCTGCAACCCATCTCTGTGAAACATCCACACACACTCATACACTACGGACAATTTAGCCTACCCAATTCACCTGTACTGCATGTCTTTGGACTGTCGGGGAAACGGAGCACCCCGACAGTCCGAGGCTCGAACCAGCGACCTTCTTGCTGTGAGGCGACAGCACTACCTATTGCGCCACTGTGTCGCCTTAAATTAAATTAAATTAGTCATTCAATTATTTTCCTTCGGCTTAGTCCCTTATTATTAGTGGAATGAACTATTCCGGCATATATTTTACGCAGCGGATGCCTATGTGTACGGAAACATCCATACACACTCATTTACACATACTACTTATACACTACAGCCAGTTTAGTTTATTCAATTTACCTATATTGCATGTCTTTGTACTGTGGAGGAAACCGGATCACCTAGAGGAAACCGACGCCAACAATGTGAGAACATGCAAACTCCAAACAGAAACCAACTGGCCCAACCAGGGCTCAAACCAGCGACCTTCTTAAAGGGCCACGAAACCCCTGTCTAGCAGGGTGTTTTCACGCCTCTGTTTTGAAAAAAGTCAGGAAAGTTGGGCGTGTCCAGCTCTGGGAGTGTGGGAGTGTCGGGGGAGGGAAAGAGCATAAGATTTTGCATAGAAGGGAGTTAACATTTGGGCGCGCGCTAAGTTTGACAGGAAAACAAAACAAACACACGAGGCTGATTTGATAGGCGGAATAAGAGAAAAAATCCTCCGCATTTCTCTGTAACTTATGTACTCGGTAGGTAGCGTCAGAAAGCCGTGTGTGAATAGACTATCCTGTCACAAAATGCAGCGAAAATCCTGCACGACGGGAATAGTTTGTGTTTACATGTTTACACTCGGAGAGCAGCATTTAAACAAAGGGCACTGCACTGCAAACACTTACCAAATCTGTAGACAGACAATCAAACTGGAGCTGTGTCTTTTTATTAAAAGTAGACGAGCGGAAATCCGGATTTCACCATTTCCAGATGAGAAAAAGCTCTCGGGTAAAAATGTTCCTTACAAACGCGTTTCTGTCGCGTGTCGCGTGCACTGTAATCCACACGTGAGTCCAGCTGCTCTCTCACAAAGGGAAAATGAAAACAAAACCTTCGTTGCAACACACTAATAACACCTACGAATTTTGTCTTGAAATTCTTGTACTTTCACTTGTTTTGGCAACACAACGTGGCGTCTCTCTGCCCTGGTAAACAGTCTCCGGAGCTATCATGCATATTAATTAAGTTTCTCGTCTACACAATAGAGCGCGCTGATTGGTTTGAAGCACGTCTTTCTCATGAATTAATACCGCACCCTCAGATACGTAAGAACGTCCTAGAAAAGACAGACAGCCACTCTCCGGCTTGATTTACACCCAAGTATCTCATGGCCGTGACGCAGCTTCAAAAATTCGTTTCAAACCGAAAGAACGAATTTGCTCAAAATAACGCAAAAACAACCAATTTTCACTTTTTTAGTGCAATATATGTGTCCTAATAGTGTTTATAGCAGCGTGGGACACATATATGACTGTCAACAGCTCAAAAAATGTGTTTTGGTGTTTCGTGACCCTTTAATGAATTGAAATTGTATTTAAGTGAATTTAAAACTTTATTTTTGTATTTTGAAGAAATTGAAATGAAAGTTTCTATGGACGTTAAAGCTAGAGAAGGCGATTTTTGTTCAGAAACATGCTGGTTAAAAGTCTCTTCACATCCTGAAGGTAATCAATAATTAAAGTGGTATATGGCTCAGGTGGTATTGGACCAAATGCAATGATAGATTCCAACATGCCTGCCAACCTATGTATTTGTATACCTCAGTGGATGTTGAACAGACATCATTCATCATCAGCGTTTTCCATGACATTACTGTAGGCAAACAGCAGCTACCTTATAGTTCTCCAAAACCAACAATATCTGAGAAAAGAAAGAAAGAAAGACTTAGATACTGTGATGACAAAAATATATCTGAGCTAAAGCAGAATTAATTTATATATATATATATATATATATATATATATATATATATATATATATATATATATATATATATATATACAGTTGACGTCAGAATTATTAGCCCCCTTTTGAATTTTTTTATTTTTAAATATTTCCCAAATGATGTTTAACAGTATGTCTGATAATATTTTTTCTTCTGGAGAAAGTCTTATTTGTTTTATTTCGGCTAGAATAAATGCAGTTTTTAATTTTTTATGAACCATTTTAAGGTCAAAATTATTAGCCCCTTTAAGCTATTTTTTTTTCCAACTGTCTACAGAACAAACCATTGTTATATGATAACTTGCCTAATTACCCTAACCTGCCTAGTTAACCTAATTAACCTAGTTAAGCCTTTAAATGTCACTTTAAGCTGTATAGAAGTGTCTTGAAAAATATCTAGTCAAATATTATTTACTGTCATCATGGCAAAGATAAAATAAATCAATTATTAGAGATGAGTTATTAAAACTATTATGTTTAGAGATGTGTTGAAAAAAATCCTCTCTCTGTTAAACAGAAATTCGACAAAAAAATAAACAGGGGGGCTAATAATTCAGGGAGGCTAATAATTCTGACTTCAACTATATGTATATATATATATATATATATATCTATATATATATATATATATATATATATATATATATATATATATATATATATATATATATATATATGTATATATATATATATATATATATATATATATATATATATATATATTCAAACTGGAAGCAATCGTGGAACTTAAATGTTCTAAAAAAAATGATGCAGTGATTATTTAATTTAATGTTTCATTTATTTATTTATTTAGTTTATTTCATTTATTTATTTATTTTAGACAGGTTGTCTATGGTTTGCTTTGTTTCTCAACCACGTTGGTGGTGGACCACCAGATCTGCACATTTTCCATGGCTGCGTCCAAAATCGCCTATACTCAGTAGATGCTGCATTTGAATTTAAATGTACTACTCGGTCATTAGAAAGTACATTCTATGTGAGCAGTATGAATGGAACTCGGACGTACTACATCCACCATTTTGTCATCATCATGTGACCAGTTGGCCAGTTGCGTCGCTTCACTCCCATTGATGAATTATCTTGCGGTGCATAATAGCATCCATTCAATGCGCACTTCAGAATTTCGCCAGAAATAGTAGGTCATCCGCGTACTTCTCTAATACGTTTTTTCGAAATCTATGATTTCGGACATACTACTCGGCTGACATACAGTTTTTAGCGTACTATATAGTATGGAAGTATGCATTTTCGGACGCAGCTCATGTTAACTAAACACACCTGATTCAGATCACCAGCTCATTAGCAGAGACTGAAAGACCTGGAATGGGTGTGACAGACAAAGGAGATATCCAAAACATGCAGTGCTGGTGGTCCTCCATGGAACATGGTTGAGAAACACCGATTTAGATGATGTTGTTTGTATGCCTTTAGAAAATAGCTCAACAATAGCAATATTCTAACAATAATTGTAAAAAACTATATATATATTTACATTAGATTTATTTTTGCTATGCACTTTATACCGTAATGTTGGTGAAGAGAGTAATCTGAAAGTGTTGCACGTTGTTTTAGCAGCCATATTGGTATCAGCTAATAAATGCTTATTTAATTCAATTCAATTCATCTTTATTTCTGTAGCGCTTTCACAATGTAAATTGTGTCAAAGCAGCTTAACACAGAAAATCCTAGTAAATTGAAACGGTGTCAGTCCAGCTTTCAGAGTTTAGGTTCAGTTTATCTGTATGTTATCAGTATTGACCGATAATATTATAAATCACTAGCCCAATAAACTATTATTCACAGACCTCAGATAGATGCTGCTGACCATAATTGTTTTAATTGTTTTGATATCAGCTTGCAAATATAAAGACATAATCCCAGGCTCATTGGAAAAGTACATCTTAAAATCATTGTAAAATACATTGCTCCGGTTACGTTACACATTTCCAATGACAAGTCCAGTAGAGGGCGCTGTCTACATTTTTGTAGAAATGTATTCGATTACAAACTGTTGGCACTTTAAGGTGTTTTGTTGAATATATTTGGTGTTGTACAAAGAACTACACACAAATAATCCTTTATTTGTTGAGAAGATCTCATTGTAAATACCAGTAGTGTAAAAAGGAGCATAAGTTGTCATCATACTGCCCCCTAGTGTTTATTTTACCTAGAAACTGCAGTCAAACATAAGTATGTTTTTCAGATTTACAAATCTATTGGCTAAAGCTCATATATCCAATAAGCCTGCATGTGTTTCAATAGTTATTGGTTTCAGCCATCGATTCCATATCAGTTCAGTCCAAGTGTGCTACAAGCCTGCTTTGAGTGAATGTCTCGGCCGTTAGATCGCCCCCTGGGGGCTGACTGCAGTACAAGTCATAAAGCCCGCCTCCTCTGTGTTAATAAACGAGACTTGAGCCCAAATAAAAAAAATTAATTACACTTGCAATAAAAATGTTCTGTAAGATGGTTCTGGTCAGTTAAGGCACTGGTTATCGTGCTGATATAGGTGCAGATCTTCATTTTTGTAAAGAGTATGTTTTGAGCAGTAATTTAATGCTGGATGTCATTGTGATTGACAGCTGTGATTGACAGTTTCAAAGCAGACGTCGGAGCTTCAGCAGAAGACTGAAGTGTTATTATTCAATTTCTGTGTTATTTTACCATGATAAAACGAGTTGCTCAGCAGTAAACTATAGTTTCTGACATACAGGATCTGGTGGAACACTGTTTATTCGGTAAGGTCAGGGCTTTATCAGTTTGCTGATACACACCTACCCACCCAGATAGCAAAATACACTCAGGCCAGTTCCATCTAGACTCTCGCCTGCCGGAGACTTACCCCTCGGCCCGACTTTGTCTACTGTGCCTACTCGGACTCGATGCCTATATGGACTCACTGCCTGATTCCGGCCCGAGTCAATCGGACCAGATGCGGCGGCCATTAGCGAGCGACGCTGCCGCATCCGAGCTGGAATCATCCCGCAAGTAATGTGCGCTGCGGCCCGGAGCTGACGCGATTAAATCTTCATTATATAAAACCTCACCTTTGTTAACGTTATTACAACAATTTGTGTTGATAAAACAGCAAACGCAGGCTACTATGTAAACGCAAAGTGTACATTAGCGAGCCTTTGTTATAGTGCAGACACCAGCAGTCAAGTGAGAAGTTCGGGGGACGTGGTTGATTTCATGTACAAGCATTTGGTTGGAAGTTCGATTCCGCAACTCTGGCTCCATCCGGCAGTCCTTCTGCGCATGCCCAGGCTCCAATTTCAGCAGTCTTTTGCGACAGTTTGTGCCAGTCACGAGGTTGTTGCTAGACATAGATATATACACTAGATATCGCATAGGGACCCTGAGCATGCGTCAATAGCGCCGCCACATTGGTACAGTGCTTCTAGGACAAACGTCATTCAACCGCACTAGTCAAGACAGTGTGCCAATGTGAAGATGCTGGACTTTAGCGCTGTGTTTGCGTTGTAGTAATGAGCAAACAAAGAAAACAAAGCACAAAGGCAGAACATTTCATAGGTAAGATTTTGTTTTTTATGTTTTTGTATGTTATGAACTTTTGTGCTTAAAAAGTAGTTATTGATGATAATACAGTCTCTTGCTGCATTCACCATAAGGCAAAGTAGCACCAACTCGCACTAAATTCTAGACTTATGCTAGTTTTGTTGAATAAAATAAGCAAACTATGTTATGAAATATGACAAGAAGATGCTGCCGTGCTATGAGTCGTTCATAACGGAGATTCATTCACAAACGGATCGCTCCCTCTGCCAGAATGAGAAGTGAAAGCAGGAGAGGGGGTGTGTTTTAGGACATGGATTAGATCAAATTAAACAGGGAAGGAGGGTAATGCATTTCCATGCACACAAACACTCACTTTTTGTCAGCTATGCCCGTGCGGTCACATCAATCAATGTAGAAAAGTGATGTAAAATTATAATATTTCGTAATTGAAAAAATATTTGCATACTGACCACCGGGGAAAACTCCCGATCATAGATATATGTGTATATGTGTATTTCTCTGGCTTTGGATGGCCACAGTCCTCCGCTTCACCTTGGTCCCGCATTCATTTCAAAGGAGCGCTACCCTGTACTAAAATGGCGGCTCTATTGACGCATTCGTTCTAATAGACAATAGCAGGGTAGGCGACATCTAGTGTATATATCTATGGTTGCTAGATCGGATACGTTTGCGGCCGGAAGTTAACGACAATTATTTATGTTATTTATGAAATTTCTGATTTATTGTATTTTATTATCGTCTACTCCCACCCCAACCCTAAACCCAACCGTCACAGAAGCGTAAAAACAGTAGTTGTACCGAGTTTTATTTATCTTATCTATTAAATTACCCAATAAATTGTATTATTTAACCCCTACCCCCACCCCAACCCTAAACCCAACCGTCACGGTTCTGTAAAAATATTAATTATTGTTATACAGTGTCATAAAAAAATGCTGGTATATTAATGTGCATATCGCACTTCCGGCCGGCCGCGTATACGATCTACACTTTACCCCATCATGAGGCGTTTTTTTCCTTCACAGCGTTCAATGGGAAATGACGATGTCGCGTCGTCCATATTTTATACATTGGTCATTGGTTCATTCCTATATGATTATGTTACTTTCAATCGTTCTTCACAACACCATCATAACGCTTTAAAAACTCTGATCTGACAGTTGGTGTTCATGTTTTTTTGGAGGAGGCATGGTTTTGGAATGGGACAGCTCATCCAAAAATCAAAATTTACTTATTATTCACTCACCCTCAATGGTTCCGTCAGGAGTTATTTATTCTGCTGAAAAAAACCTGAAATCCTTCTTTCATTTCTTCTTTTGTTTAACAGAAAGAAAGACGCTCTTAAAAATTTTAACCAAGTAAAGCATGCAAAAATAATGACAGAATTTTAAGCTTTGGGTGAATTGTCCCTATAGAGAACTTTTTTTTTTCGATGGGCTTCCCTATTAATGTGATGCCTATGTAGAATGTTCCAGATCTGTCATGTAAAGCGGCTCGCTACATTTGAAACAGAGTCCAAGTGTTCATTATCCCAGCTTTACAACCTTCTCCAGTGTCACTTTTGTCCTACACATGACAACAAAGCATTGCCATGATATACGGTTGATCTGACTCTTTGAATCCCATAATTAGACTCCCTGGAGAGTGGAGAGGGCGAGTCGGTGGAGACGGATCATCTCAGCCCAATCTCTACCAGCTTTATGCAGAGGTGAGACTTCACTTGTGAGGCGAGCGTAGCTGGCTAAGTTTCATCTACGGTACACTAATGAACCGCCAACTTATCCAGCACATGTTTTACGCAGCGGATGCCCTTCCAGCTGCAACCCATCACTGGGAAACATCCATACACACTTATTCACACACATACACAACGGACAATTTAGCTTTCCCAATTCACCTACAGTTGCAATCAGAATTATTAGCCCCCTTGATTTATTAGCCCCCCTGTTTATTTTTTTTCCCCAATTTCTGTTTAACGGAGAGAAAAAAATTTCAACATATTTTTAAACATAATAATTTTAATAACTCATCTCTAATAACTGATTTATTTTTTCTTTGCCATGATGACAGTAAATAATATTTTACTAGATATTTTTCAAGACACTTCTATACAGCTTAAAGTGACATTTAAAGGCTTAACTAGGTTAATTAGGTTAACTAGGCAGGTTAGGGTAATTAGGCAAGCATATGTATAACGATGGCTTGTTCTGTATACTATTGAAAAAAAATATAGCTTAAAGGGGCTAATAATTTTGACCTTAAAATGGGTTTTAAAAAATTAAAAATTGCTTTTATTCTAGCCGAAATAAAACAACTAAGACTTTCTCCAGAAGAAAAAATATTATCAGACATACTATGAAAATTTCCTTGTTCTGTTAAACATCATTTGGGAAATATTTAAAAAAGAAAAAAAAATTCAAAGGGGGTTCAATAATTCTGATTGCAACTGTATACCACATGTTATTGGACTTGTAGGGGAAACCGGAGCACCTGGAGAAAACCCACGTGAGCAAGGGAAGAACATGCAAACCCCACACAGAAATGCCAACTGACCCAGCCGGGGCTCGAACCAGCGACCTTCCTGCTGTGAGGTGATTGTGCTACCCACTGCGCCACCGTGCTGCCCACCACTCATTTAAAGCAGTCCAAATTCCCTAACAAAACAAGGAGTTTAAGGACAAACTCATGTGTGTATGCATGTTTTGTTTATTAGGTGGAAGGTATTTGTGAGAAGTTCAAATGTGAAACATAAACTATGCGATTATTAGTGAATTAGACCCATTGTCTCTGAAAGATACCTCAGAAGAATGGAACGAGAGCACGGGTTATTGAAGATGCACATCTCAGAACTGCAAACACTCAATATTTTATGTTTCTTACAAATGTGTAGTGAAATTCTCATCACAATACAACCTTACGAATAAGATTCAACCATAGTTTTAAATTCTGACCTTCATAGCAATCAAAACTTGTACAACTTTGTCATCTGCCAAACACAGAAAGCTTACTTTGATTTTCAGAGTTTTTCTCAGCTAAATGTTCAAGGACAACAGTTAATAATTAAGTCTAAAACAAAGTAAAAGTTTGTACGCATACAAATCTTCAATATTTCAGCATTCATATCCAAAAGCAAATATGCTGTAATTAAAATGCGTCCTAACAGAACATGCATTTGCATTTCTTTCAAAACAAGAAGCCGACAAGATTCTATACATGCAAAACCAGATGCGCATTTATCTATCAGCATTCTAATTAATAATAAATGAGAGATTTGGCATCTCGCTAAACTGTTAGTAAAGTCTCTAGGCGAGAATCTGGCCTCTGTAAATGCACAAGGCTTCAGCCAAGAATGTAAATGTTAGAGGATTTAAATATGCATGAAACTTTACCCCAGTGAATAAATAAAAAAACATCAAACAGTAAAAACCCAAGAGATTCAGTGTTTGCTTTTCAGGCCAGGTTTAACCTTTATATTATCTGTATCCCTTAAGTTTTACTTTGAGTTAAATAGATTAGAAACACACACTATGTACAGTTCATCAATGCACATTATTATAAAGAAAAATAGCATTTTATTGAATGGCTCAATGGAATACTTAATTCTAATTGGTCAAACATGACATGCCAAGGTGCGTTATTCCCAGAAAACAACCGCTGAAGCTAAAAACACATGCTTATCTGGTTACTTCAAATCATCTTCATCGTTTGTGAGGATATGTGTGTTAATATTTATATTCTTATCTTTCACTCCGCTGTTACTGACTACGTTTACATGGACACCAATAATTCGATTTTAATGCGATTAAGACAATACTCTGATTAAGAATCTACCATGTAAACAGCGATTTTTGGTTAATTTAATCACATTAAGGTCATAATCGAACTAAAAAGAAATCGAATTAAGACATGTGGAGTATGCCGATTTTAGTCGCATTATTGAAGTGCAGTACAGACATGTAAACACCTTAATCGAACTATTGCCGTCATGTAGGACTTTAAGCCGCTTTTTGCGACAGGGTAGTCCACACACACACGCGCGCGCACACACACACGGCTGATTGACACTCTTTGCACCTACCGAGTCAGTGCAGACCATAGACACCTGCATCGTGAAATGCAGAGGGTTTTTTCTTCTATTCAGCATGATAGTGATATATGAACTTCCATTAAAACAACACTTCCAGCAGTTCATAGTTGCATACAATATCTCGTTTGTCACAGTGGGCTTGCATTAAATGTTCGTGAATGAAAGTGAAAGTGTCAAACTGCAGTTAAAGTCGACAAATTAAAAATGAAACACCCCAAATTACATGAAACTCCGGTGGAAATACGCATAGCGCGGTGACGCAATGAAGTTAATCGAATTATGTGCTATAACATGTAAAACGGGATCATGAAAGTAACACTCAAAAAGCAACTCATGTAAACACCTTAGTCTTATTATTCTCTTAATTAGATTAAAGCAAATAATTTGATTACTGATGTCCATGTAAACGTAGTCATTGACTGTTTGGCGCTGTCTTGTGGCTGAATAATATGTAGGTTAGTGTATGCTCCATTCAACCAATTTCTTTCTGCAAGCTTTACGGTTAGTTAAAGAGTTAGTAATGGAAGAATGAAAATTATCATATGCATTTGTTTATACTGTATGGAAAAACATGTCTTTTTCACCAAGAAGGTCCATACTGACTGGAAAGGCAGATACTGATTAGATCAGGGCCTGGTGTGTGGATTTTGGGGGTTTTACGATGTAGTCACATGTTGATTGGTCAGTTTGTATGTCTCAGTATTTGGGCTTTGGTCACATGGTCAAGAAAGATACAAAATAGTTGGTAAATTTTGCTCTGCCTCTTTTCCTGCTCTGCTCCGATCTTCTTTGGCTCTACTGCTATCAGGCTCTCTTTGAGGCCTACTTGCTGCTCTTTGTCTCTCTGTCTCCCTCCCCGTCTCTCTCTTTCACGTAACTTTATTTTACATTTAAGCTGGGTACCATTAAGATCATATGTTTTTATCATTTCATGCTTTATCATTTTATACAGTTATTTGTAATTAATTCAGTAGTAACCATAGATAATTATTGTCATTAAATCATCTCATTTTCAAGTATTGTGAGATTTACTTTTGATTTAACATCAACACTTAATTGCTCCATATTGCAATACAATACAATCACATAATAACAAAGCTCTCCCACATTTTAAGCTATTAATGCTGCCCTTATTTCCATTTTTGGTATAAGATTGCAAAAGGATGGTTTGAATAGAAATGTGCAGTTTTTCACCATCAATACTGATCATGTTTAGTCATTTGGTAAAACTACAGTTTGAACCGCTGCAGTTAAAAAAAAAACACTTACAGTAAATTATAACAGCTGAGAGCAATGAGTTGTGTCTATTTATGTTTCCTTTGCTGTAAGTAGCTGTTGTTTTCCCAAAGTTAATACATTTAGGCCCAATCCCAATTCTACCCCTTAACCCTTCCCCTTACCGCTACCCCTCGTTTTGCGCATTCACGCCAAGGGGTAGGGCTGTCCCAATTCTCTTTAGCTTGAAGGTGTAGGGCTAAGGGGAAGGGGTGAATAGCCCTTCGAACGAAGATTTTTCAGGACCAGACTCGAAACCAAGGGGTAAGAAAATTTCCCAGAATACACCAGCCACAACAGCGTAAAAAGAGATGAAAAGCCATTTACAAACACACATACACACACACACACACACACACACACACACAAACACACACACGCTCTCAGGATCAGCAGGTGAGTGAAAAAACTCCATTGAAAAGACATGGTGTGGGAATTCATTCATTTTCTTTTCAGTTTAGTTCCTTTATTAATCCGGGGTCGCCACAGCGGAATGAACCGCCAACTTATCCAGCACATGTTTTACGCAGCGGATGCCCTTCCAGCTGCAACCCATCTCTGGGAAACACCCATACACACTCATTCACTACGGACAATTTAGCTTACCCAATTCACCTGTACTACATGTCTTTGGACTGTGGGGAAAACCGGAGCACCCGCAGGAAACCCACGCGAACACGGGAAGAACATGCAAACCCCACACAGAAACGCTAACTGACCCAGCCGAGGCTTAAACCAGCGACCTTCTTGCTGTGAGGCGACAGCACTACCTACTGCACCACCGCGTCCCCCCTGGTGAATATTTAATTTAATGCAGTTCTTCTTGTACACTCTGAGACCCACTTTATATCATATATCACTCAGGCAGTGAAAGCTTAATTTCTCTGATTTTGTAACTGCATAGTTCAACGAATGTGCTTGACCCAGGTTACAGACAAATTAAAAGTCCTTTTAAAGTCCTTATTATCCCTGCTGAGAAATATACTATAATGCCTTGACAAATTAGTTTTCTTCATACTAAATTTCTAAATACAAGATTAAATGGTTGTTTTATGTTGACTGTAAACACAGACTTTCATAAATAATGTATTTGATAAAAAAGCTAAGATTTTAGCCTCTATATACAGTATGTGGAACTGCATATTGCAGCAGTCTGCACTTATTTACAGTGTGAACGTTCTCTACTGAGGTCAATCAAAATGAATAATTGAAAATGTTAGTTATTTAATCGTAGTTTTTCCATGTACTGCTGAAGAAAGTAAGACTACAGCTCTTTTTATTTGACAAAATTAATAAGTCTATCGATTTTCTTTTTCAATAGAAATTCTTGTGCAATTTCTTCTCTTGATAGAAAAATCTAATACATTCATTGACTAATATTATGAAATATTTGTGCTGTGGGTTCAAGACAGGACACAAACTAAAAAAAACAGACTAGTCCTTCTCAAAAACTTTGGCAAAGTTTTGAAGTACTTTATAAATATTTCAGTTTTTTGTCCAATTGCTTCCTTCCTGCTCTGCAAAAACCTTTCAGCTATCAATTTATGTGTAGAGTTTTGAGACAAAATGCAATTAAAAGGCAAGATTATAAAACTGTTGAGGTGCAGTATGCTTAGCGGAGGTTCCTGCATAAAAGTGCTGATCTGGTGGAAAAGTACAAATATATTTAGGATCATGGAGAAACAATTTTCTCACTTGTTTTTCCTGTTGAAGTCACTGGGTCTCTAGAGAGAAAAAGAGAGGGAGAGAGAAAATAAACAACAAAAAAGCATCTGTAAAATTTACACTAAACTCAAAAGACTTACCTGACATGTGAATTAGATGTGCCTTTATTTTGACTTGCTGTTGTGGAAATAAACCCATTAACCACACCGTGTTTTTTGCATCTGACAGCATTAACATCTCTGGACAGAGAACACATCCTACCAGAGCCTGGAAAACACAAGTAAATAAATTCAGAATACTGTAACTTGCAGTATTTTTATGATTTGTTGTTGATTTGCTGTAGTTATGGGCTATAATAGTGTTTTTTTTTTCTATGCACATACTTTCATGGTTTTATTAAAATTAATGTATACCATTTATCTTCTTTGTCATGTGTATTATGTGTTATATAAACATTTTAATTACAATTTTAGTGTGATCATGACTGGTTAAAATCAATATTAAAGATTTATTTAAAATCATTATTATTGATTTTGCCATGTAACGTACATTTGAGGAAATAATATCTTTAAATAATGTTTTCTAGCCTTTATATTATATTCCACAAATGTTACTCATCTAGATAAGATAAGATACAAGAAAAAAAACAAGACAATATAAGATAAGATACAAGATAAGATAAATCTTTTTTTTATGCCAAAGGAAACTCTTCAGAAACAGCTTATAAATACAACAGTCACATAAAATACAGTATTTTAAAAAAGGTAAGATACGATAAGGTGCAGTATGGTAGTACCGTACAATATGATACAAGACAAGATGCGAAACGAAAAGATACAAGATATGATATAAGATAAGATATAAGATAAGATATGATACAATACAAGACACAATAAGATAAATCTTTATTTATCCTAAAGAAAATTCTCCAGAAACTGCTTATATAAAAAATAAGGTAATATGAAATACTAAAACAATATAAAGAGTTTAAAAATATATATGATTCGGGATGGTTTGGTACAGTATGAGAGCATACAAGACAATGTATGATACAAAACAATCAGATGCAAGACAAGACAAGACATGACACTACACTCTTAAAAGAAACGGTTCTATATAGAACCAAAAATGGTTCTATCAAGCGCTTCATATATGGAACCCCAAAAAGGTTCTATATAGAACCATTTTAGGGGTTCATTAAATAGAACCCCAAATGGTTCTTTGAATTTAAGTTAGATGGTTCTATTTAGAACCAATTAAGGGTTCTTTTTATTTATTATTGAATTAATGTTATTTATTATTGAATATAAAAATAAAACCAATCCAGAAAATTCAAATTGTTTAAATTTATTCAATTCATTTATACAAATATTTTTTTAATAATATTTAAAATTGCACTTCTGCATACTTTGTATTAGATGGCAGATCTACCTCTAAACATTTTACATTTTATTATTTAATTAGTAAACATCATTAACAGCTTGATGGCATTCAACAATCTAATTCTACTAATTTCACTTTTTGATAAACTTTCATAAGCTTGTTTACTGTTTAAACAATTACAGTAGTTAACTTTCAAACATCTCTAAAATAAAGAAAAATATATCGCAATGCATATACAGTAGAAACAATACACAAATAATTAAAACATCTATTAAATAACAGTACAATTTCAACAAGTTGACGGTACATGTATGTATTGGTCATGGCGACAACCATTTTAATACATAATGTTTAATGAAAGTCATTAAAGAAAGTGTTTAATGGCACACAAAACATTGCAAAATGATTAGGCAAAACACTGCGAACAGCCATTCCACAACCTGTAGCATGTCCATGTCTGTCGGTCTCTCTTATAATGTAAATAGTTTTGTCCATGGGTGGCACAGTGGCTCACTGGGTAGAACTGTCACCTCACAGCAAGGTCACTGTTTCGAGTCCCGACTGGGCCAGCTGGCATTTCTGTGTGGAGTTTGCAAGTACTCCCAGTGGTCGTGTGGGTTTCCTCTGGGTGCTTTGGTTGGCCCTGCAGTCCAAAGGCATGCACACAGTATATGTGACCTCGCCATATTGAGTGAATGTGTGTGTAGGTGTAAGAGAGAGTATATGGGTGTTTCCCAGTGCTGGGTTGCGGCTGGAAAGGCAAAGTAACTAGTGATTCATTCCACTGTGGTGCCTCTGATAAATGATTGAGCTGAAGGATAGCGAGTGAGTGTTGTCCATTGTAATGCTGACACTTCAAGCCTTGACAGAATCAGGAGAGCTGTTGAATCCTGGTTGGTGTAGGACCTTTGGATTTTCTGTAAAACAATATTTTAATGTTCAGTACTTTTAACCAATAACCATAAGTTATCAAATAGAATTACAGTTATAATTATTATAATTAAAGTGTGTGTGTGTGTGTGTGTTTGTGTTTGGGGGGGGGGTATAGGGTGTAGTTACCTTCTGTGGTTTCTTCTGCTGGTCCAATGAGGCTGACTTAGGACTTCCTTCTTTCCTTCCCCTCTTTTGGGCAATTTCTTTTAAAGATTTTCTGTGTTCTTCTATGCAGAATCCTAAATGCAAAATATTTTGTTAACTTCATGTGTAAGTTTCCAAATGACGTATTTTCAGCAATACATGATCCTTAAAGTCATCCTGAACTCAAGGTTTCAATTGTATACCATACAGTGATGCATTTTCAAGACCGAATGCTCAATAAGAAACATGATGCGCACAAAGTTGATCAGAAATACAGTGTAGACAGCTGTAATATATTTTCTATTCAATCTGCAATTCATTTGTTACAAAATTTCATGAAATGTACATTTCTGAGTGACCTGAATTCAGTAGGTACATTAAATAAAACAGTAAAATTAGAATAGGAACAAAACAAAATAACTCTATATCAAATAACATACATCATATTTGGCAGATACTTTTATCCAAAGGACTTAGATTGTCTTTAATCTATACATTTATTAATATGTGAGCCCTGGAACACCTTTGGCATTGCTAATCCATTGCTTTACCAAATGAGCTATAAGAATGTAACATACACTGATTTTTCAATTCTATTTGACACACAACGTAACAGTGTATACTCACAAGCAGTGGCACTCCAAGAAGAAGAAACTGCTCCATTACTTCTGCAAATTCCTCCATAATATGTACTCTGGAATAGAGTGTATTTCTTTCGGTTCTTGACTTAAGAGTAACTGGTGTCACATTCCAGGTCCATCACAATCTGAGGTAGGAAGACAGCATTGTAGAGTGTGTAAATATGAATTTAAATCACAGAATTAATCGACCTTTGACATAAAATAAAATTTATTGAACTGAACTTGCCTTGTGTTAAGTTCCTCAGTCTAGTTCACTTCCTTTTGATCCCATACTTTTGCTTCATTTGCAAGATAATTGATGAGCTCACCACTGAAATCCTTTCATTTCTAAATTTGTTTTGAAGACATTCCAACAAGGTATCCTGTAGGCAAATTTATACTTTCTTTCAAAACAAATTTTTCTCTGCAAGACTTTTTAATAAGCAATGAGCTTAATATTCTTACTGTATTAAAACTGCACCAATAAGTAATAGAATATTTTTGTGATATATTATTTCAGCACCCAACAACCAAGTCTGAAATATGCATGCTATAAAATACAATAATTTACCAGGTGTGCTTGTTGATGTCAAATTATGGATGGGGCATGAGTCCTTCTTTAAGCTGGGATCCTTCCTCTTTAAAGCTACTTGTGTCCTGCAGGCCAAGGTTGGGAACTTAATATGGGTTCCATGACTCTTTTCTGTAATCATGAATACAATGTTAATGTCTTTTATAATATTCATTTAATTTTAGTTACCACAATACAGTTTGTTTGGATTTTAAAACAATGATACATACCGAGCACAAGATTTATGATGCAGTTCAGTTTCCAGGCTGTTTGAAGACAAATAAGATATATATTAAAATATGAATTTTAAATATATATATTTAACAAGGTTCAATATTTCAAAATACATTTAGCCTGCATTTTTATGTCCTTCATAAATAACACCTGATCTTTCATCTATGGATTATTAAAATATGTTTTGGCTTTAAAAGGTTTCAATAATATATTAGCAATATATTGCACATCATTCACATCAATCTACATTGTAAAAGCGCTATAGAAATAAAGATGAATTGATCTGAATTGAATCGTCACAATTTCAGCGCGTGCACGGTGCGGTTACGAGCGCTGCATTGCCCTTGCGGGTTTTAATGCAGACTAGCCCGAATGTCTCAAAAGTGGGCAGTAGTGTCCACTACTTTGCAGAGTTTAGCTCAAACCCTGATAAAACACACACACGAACAAGCTAAAAGTGAGCGTTTGTTCAGTGGTGAAGCAAAAACTTGCGGGGAAAAAAGCGGAAATCGGCTCATATCAAATTTCCGTTAAAACAATGTGCACGCGCTCGCTTATTCACGCTCCCTCTCGAAGCTCGCCTTCAAATAACACGGCTGTGTTATTGTTATTGGTAGTTTAATTAATATTGACAAACAAATAAAGCGAGATTGTAACTTATTTCTAATACAAAGCAGAGCAAATTTAACTTAACGCAGATTTCTGAACCCAAGGGTGACGATCGAGGTCATCAGTAAAGCACAGTATTTATCCATATAAACGTTACTCCCAACCCCCATATTCAGTCTGTATCACCATATAACAAGGGATTTTCTATCAAATAGAAACATTAACGTTACCTCATAATCGAAATATTTCATTATTATAATATTTTAAAATGAATAACGTACCTGAATGATGAAGCTGAAATATTGGACTTCTCCTTTTCGAAAATTAACCGTCACTCCCGTCTCGAGGCTCTTCACCACCAGTCCACCAATAGGAATGACGACACCAGAGGGCTTTTTTATGATTATTAGTTTTAAATAAATTATTAAACCATAACAACGTGGTACTGCACAGTCTAAATAAACTAGTTATTTATTTCACAAAATAATTTGTCAAAACTGTTAAATATTAAGTATATATAAAATGCTAATGTACAAACCTGCATGAAAAAAAATTCCATCATACTGTACTTTGATTAGGTTTTTAACCACAGCAATCATTTTATTAGGTTTGGACTCAAAAATCATTGTCTCTCTGTGTTATAGCTTATAATTATTTTATAATCTTTAATAATTATCTAATAAATCAAAAATTATAGAACCATTTTAATCAAAAAGGTTCTTTGCATTCAAAGGGTTCTAAATAGAACCATTTTTAGGGTAAAAGGTTCTATTTGCCAAGTATAGAACCCCAGGGTTCTATATAGAACCTCAATGAACCTTTTTTTTTAGAGTGTACAGGTTAAGATAAGTTAAGATAAGATGCAATACGATAAGATAAGATGAAATAAGATACAAGACAAGACACCGTAAGATAAATCTTTATTTATCCCAATTCTGGAAATTCTCCAGAAACTGCTTATACTGTACAATAAAGTAACATGAAGTGCTGAAACAATTTACAATATGGTACAGTACGGTATGTACGATATGATATGATATATGATATGATACAAAACAAGATAAGATCAAAAAAATGATAAGATAAAGGCAAGACAAGACAAGATATGATACAATAAGATACAAGACAAAACACGATGAGATAAATCTTTATCCCAAAGGAAATTCTCCAGAAACTGCTTATATAAACAAAATAATATGAAGTACTAAAACAATATACATTGTTAAAAAAAGATATGAAACAGTATGGTATGGTACGATAATAATTCCTTACATTTACATAGCACTTTACACATTGGGGAGAATCTGCTCATTCACCACCAGTGTGCAGCATCCACCTGGATGATGCGATGGCAGCCATATCGCACCAGACCGCACACCACACACCAACCCCTACTCTTTTTTTGAAGGGATATTTAACAACCACAGAGAGTCGGGGCCTCGGTTTAATGTCTTATCCGAAAGACGGCGCTCACTGAGCAGTATAGAGTCCCCATCACTATATTGGGGCATAAGGACCCACCCAAACCACAGGTTGAGCGCCCCCTGCTGACCTCACTAACATCACTTCTGGCAGCAACCAAGCTTTCCCATGTGGTCTCCCATGCAGGTACTGACCAGGCGCAGCCCTGCTTAGCTTCAGTGAGCGACCATGTGAGAGTTGCAGAGAGCTAGATGCCGGCAATACAAGATGATACACGACGATACAAGGCAAGACAAGACATGACAAGACAAATTAAGATAAGATACGATACAATAAGATACAAAACAAGACAGGAGATAAATCTTTATTTATCCCAAAGGAAATTCTTCAGAAACTGCTTATATAAAGAATAAGGTAACATGAAGTACTAAAGCAATATACAGAGTTAAAAAAGATATGAGATAAGACAGTATGATAGGATACAAGACAAGACACAAAACGATGAGATATAAGGCAAGACAAGACCAGGCACGACATGATACGACAAGACAAGTTAAGGTAAGATACAATACGATACGATGCAGTAAAATACAAGACATGATAATATAAATCTTTATTTATCCCAAAGAAAATTCTCCAGAAACTGTTTATATAAACAATAAGGTAACCTGAAGTACTGAAACAATATATAGTGTTAAAAAAAGATAAGATACTTTATGGTAAGTTACAGTACAATACGATACGATACAAGACAAGATAAGAAATGATAAGATGAGCCTGATCTCACGAGGAAACGTAAGTATTTTACGTTTTGTTGGTTTAGTGGCTAATTCGTATGAATTCGTACAAGTTGAGTCGTACGAAATTGTACGATTTTAAAAAGGAGGCATGGCACCCAACCCCACCCCTAACTCCAACCGTCATTGGGGGATGAGCAAATCGTACTAATTTGTACGAATTAGATCATACGAATTCAAACAAATTAGCCACTAAATCAAAAAGTTACGAATTGCAGATTGCGTTGGATAAGATACAAGAAAAAACAAGACAAGTTATGACATGTGAAGACAAGTTACAAGACACGATAAGATAAATCTTTATTTATCTCAAAGAAAATTCTTTAGAAACTGCTTAAATAAACAATAAAGTAACATGAAGTACTGAAACAATATACAGTGTTAAAAATGATATGATATGACAAGAACAATGATTTTTGAGGGGCCCTAAAAATGCTTTAGAAATGTTTCAAAATGCACGTTTTGCTTCATATAATTCCATAATTCCATCTCATCTCATTTGCGTAGTTTTGCATATGTAACCCTCACGCACTTACCCTTAAGTATTAGTATGAAGAGCAGTGGTCTAGGATTTTTTTCCAATGAGGAGTGATAGGATTTAAGTATCAAACACTGATTCGCTTTACCCAATATATGTATTTATAGCCGGCATTTATTTAACAATAATCAGACAAAACAACTTTTCTTCCTTCTGTCACAGTGTATTTCAACAGAAACACAATACCCCTTTTTAAACTCAAAAATCAATGTCTTATGTATAGTGTATAGTCAATGTCAAATGTTTTAATGTCTTTTAAATTCAGTTCAAATCCAATGTTCTCCTTTCAGTAGGAAAAAAATAAATAAATCGATATCAGTTTATGTAGGACAAAAAGTTGGGGAAAAAATTGAATAAATATCTCAAAAAGTCAGAGCTCTGATAAAAAAACAAAAATAAAAATAAACAAAATAAAGAAATATAAATGTTCTACTCGGGTAGTGTGTTATTTTCTTATTTAATGTAATGAGATCTCCATCGCTTATCTGTGAGATGAAATTAAAGACACGCCAAATGGAAACGGTTCCTGGTGGTAAGGAATCCTGCACTCGCTATCCGTCCAATGGTGGTGAATCCAGTGGCCGTAACAGATCAGGTATATAAAAAACAACAACCTGCATAACAGGGCAATGATTCAATTACTTTGAAATCTAAACTCTCTATTCCAGATCTGAAAACAATATTTCTCAAAATAACCCATTTTCATAATTGCACAACAATTTACAATTTAAAAGGTTAAAAAATCTTAAAATCACATCGTGAGCTAGATTACATTCAGCTTTGCAATAACATCTCGTATTTATGTGACTCAAGTTACTCTCCCCCAAAAAATCTAAACATCGAAATATAAAGGCACCAAGATCATAATATTACTAACAACAGTACTGTTTATTGCAAAAAACAATACTTAAATACTTAACATTACATGTAAGCAACATACAGGTAACACTCTGTAAACTCACCGGAGAAACAGGTAAATACACCAATCTGTTTAAGGAATAAACACCACTTCACCCGTGCTGCCGAAAATAATTTCTTTCAAATGTAAATAAACAAGCAAAATGTCTATTTTGCCTTATATTCAATGCATAAGCTTAGCTCACGAACGATCATTCAGGGTAAAGTCTAAATCGGATACGCGGCTCCCCGGAAGTGCGATATGCACATTAATATAGCATCATTTTTAAGACACAATATAACAATAATTAATCATTTTACAGTACTGTGATGGTTGGGTTTAGGGTTGAGGTGAGGGTAGGCATTTAAAAAATACAATTTATTGGGTAATTTAATAGATAACATAAATAATACTCTGTACAACTACTGTTTTTACGTTATTGTGACGGTTGGGTTTAGGGTTGGGGTGGGGGGTAGACGTTAATAAAATACAATTAATGGGAAATTTAATAAATAATACAAAATAATTCTCGCTAACTTCCGGCCACAACCATATCCGATTTAGCAACAACCATCATTCAGTCACTTTTCTTCTTGATGCTGGATGTTTTGTTAGCTTCCACTCTGTTGTTTCACTACTGCCATCTAGTGGACAAAAATGGTGTTTACTTATTCACTGCTAAACATTAAATAAATTAAACTTCTTAATACTAATTTGAGTCAGGTTACACATATAAGTGTGAAAATATTTGTATTCCATGTCTTGCTGATATGACATCAAGGATTTAATGGTCTACAGGAAAATAAAAGGATTAAATCTGATTAACGGTGCCAAACGGCTATCCTGGTTTTCCAATTATCAAATCCCCCATTGATAACCATGTGGACAGAATCCCCATTACTGTG